>CM035813.1:21267240-22467240 GCA_020458035.1 Magallana ariakensis
ACTCTGATTGTCTCCTCAATGTCAGCATATTCTGTCTCCAGTGGACTTCCAATCGTTACAGTTCTCTCCCCTAGTAAGTCACCACCATCCCCGTAATTCGGCTGGTAAAAGACTGGGGGAGGTTGCAATCTACCAATCAATCCATCAATCAATCAATCAGATGAAATCGGATGAAATACAATTTTGATTTAAGAGATAAATTGATTAACCTTATAAAACCCCTTTCGGCTTACGCATACATTATGCATGTGATTTATTGAAGTTGTATTTTATGATTTAGAAAAGATTGTAAACATATTTTGTTAAAGTAACTATGTATACCTACCTTTGTTTATGTGTCCTTAAACGCTTCACGAGAACAAGGATGCTGATTCCAATTAAGCTTCCACCAACTAAACAACTTAAATTAATCATAACGCTAGTAGCAGGATCTGTAAATGTTGAAATATTCAATCGTTTATAATCAACCGAGTTTATGCTTTTAACATAAAACCCTTAGATATTTAAATTACCAAGGCATGATATATCTCCTCCATTCTCATTGTTTGATGTCATGTTGAGAGGAATGTCATCATATTCACCGTTGAACGTGCATACAAAATCCACAACTTCTAGTAAACAACCAGGTATTTCACAATGGAAATCTTGTAACTTTGTTGTCAGAGACTTATTAAGTTTAAATCTGATAGCATATCCCACACAATCTCTAGCTGGGTCTACCGCCTTGGTGATATAACTGCCTTTGCATAATACTGAACATCGCGTCGGTCCTAATAAAGAAAATCATGAAATTGACATACATATAATATACAAAATGCAAATAGTTTAAAGTGCAAGAAAACAAATGTGAGAAGTTATACATATATTTAAAATCATGACTTTCTGGTAAAAGTGTAAAACTTTCTTTTTGTCTATCTATCTATCTATCTATCTATCTATCTATCTATCTATCTATCTATCTATCTATCTATCTATCGTTTGTATATGATTTTTTATCTGATTTTTAAAACAATACACACAATGTAATAGAAAACAATACATTAGAATTACATGAACGTGTATCGGTTTAAATGTCACTTTTTAAACACATATGTCATTAATATCATTTCTTGACATGCTAGATACTGCAATAAAAAACTTTACGAATTTTGTTTAACAAATGAAATTGATATAGTATATAAAACAAATCCATAATCCATTAGTGGTTTTTAAAAAAACTATAATGACACAGAGAAACTAAAAGTGGCGATACTTTCTCTTAAGGTAGGTCGCGGGTTTGCTTTCATCATCAAATTCTGTACGCAATTTAGACAACTCGAATGGCCGTTTTGTGCACATTCGTTTATGACGTCATAACGGAGACATCCCAAGATTTCCCGCTTCACTCTCTCTCTCTAACGCCAAATGCTCGGTGTGATAATAACGCGATCATAATTATATAAGTATAATAACTATGGCGTTAATACAAGTAGTAATTCATATTAATTCTTCATGTACGAATCACAAGTAGGAAATGCAGAAAAAAATTATAATCATAATTAAGACGTTAATCAGCAAGAATCGGAGCGTAAATTTTCAGTCAATGTGAAATGTGATATGTACATAAAAACTAATTAAGGTCGGTCGCGGGTTTAAAATTTTGCGCCCTCTGCGCAGGGTATTGCGCATTACTGTCATAAAACGCAAATGAAAAGTAAAATGTTTAAATTTATATGTTATCATGTAACGTTTTTATTTAAAAAATAAATACTTATTATAAAAATTATTTTAGTGAAATGAATCCTTAGAATAATGTTCAGAAGTATTTAAATCATTTCGCCGCTTCTTCAAAATAGACGTTATCCACGTCGGAGTCAATGATGACGTCAGTTGAGACTTTGACGTAACAATGGACAAAAATAAACGTCGTTCATTTTTTATTGCAGCGTCAATAATTAAAATTGAAAATATAATTTGCAAAATAAAAACATATGCGCTACTTTTCATGTTCTGTGTGCGTGGAAAGGTATTTTTTTAAATTATCTATTACGAATAAAATGAAATTTGATTCCTAAACATCCTTTTATTCTATAAAATTCTATATGTAAAATGACTGGCAAGACACGTTATAGGACCAATCTATGAGGGCGGAATAGGATAAAAACTATATATCCGGTCAATTTCGTTTTAATTTGGCAAAAAGTTTACTTATACGTTTACCTTCCATCACTTAAAATTAAAAGAGAATCGTATGTTTGTAATTTTTTACACATGAAATTGAAAATGAAATCCCTCTTTTTCCAATATAATCCTATATAAAATGTCGGGAATGATTCGGTCATTCGACCAAAATTTGAGCGCGGTAAACAGATAAACTATCCGGTCAATTTACTTTATATTTTGCACATTGTTTACTCATAAGTTGACCTTTTACCGAAAAAAACTTAAAGGAAATCGTACGTTTGAAACATTCTCCCCCGATACTCCTTAAAATGCCAGTGGTAAAGTCTCAGGAGAGAGAGAGAGAGAGAGAGAGAGAGAGAGAGAGAGAGAGAGAAATGAAATAGTTCGGTCTTCCGCTTTGCCAAAAATTCATTAACAAAGACTAACACTACAAGCGTTTAATTAATAGGTTATTGCGTCAGGTAACTATTATGACCAAAAAATAAAGATGAGGACAGTCGGAGAAACCTATTTTGTAAATTAGTTGTGAAGATCTTGATAAGTAAATAAAAACCCAACACTTATATGTACGAATATCATCCGGTTTTTTTGGTTTTTTTTTTTAGATTCAAGATTATTTACATTAAATATTATTCCGACCAAACAGATATGGAAAGAGGGAACCTGATAATCTTGCAGACGCCTACAAATTTGATACCCCCTCTTCCTCTTGATTTTAAATATGAAAATATGTTCTGCATCATCTGAATAAAAAAATAGGATAAAATTAAGCTTACCTCATAAATATTTCAAATATCGACTGAACAGATCTATTTCTATACAATTTTAAATTGCCGTTATATTACAAGAATCATAGTTTTATACGAGCTCGTAAAAACTGAAGGTTCAATGGAGGCTTAGCCTTCCCCATATTTATAACTTCGATTTCATAAAAAGTATGTTTTATTTCTTTCATATTCTCATAAAAATCACATCACTTTTATAGAAATATACATTGTATGTGCTCAAGAGAATTTATTGTGAAAAGCGTTTTAATCATGAGGAAAACTATCACTTTTACAGTAAACAATGTTACATTTGTATAAACGTGTATATATACGATCTGCATGTATATAAAATGTCTTCTCATTTCTGTAATTTTGTGGGCAATTTTAATGTAAAAAAATCCGCGTCATCCTTTGAACTTTGAATCTGGAAAATTTTTAGCTTAAGCAGTCTTAATTTTAATTATTAAGTGATTGCTATCACTAAATAAGTGGAAAATGTTCAAAACACTTTGACGTTGTACTCATGACGTCAGATACGGAAATGCGACAATTTTCGGTAGAATAATCAAAACACAAAATAAAATAGCAAAAAATCTAGCGAGAACACACATACTTTTTTTTACATAAATAATTTGTAAATTACTTTTTCTTTACGCACAGAAACAGTTGATAAATTCGTCTAAATTGTTTGAAAGTTATTTACAATTTCTTAAAATAACTCCATCTTGAAAAAAAAAGAGAAATGTGCTCATTTTCCTTTATATTCATTAGGAATGCGTCAAACCAGCACCACAAACGATACTAAGTTTAAAACATTATTGCACTAAAATAGCGTAGGCAAATTTGATACAAATTTTATATAATGAACTGTAAATCCTAAAGAACGATTTGACAAATTTTCAGGGTATGTTTTCTCGTGAGATTTTTTATGGGGTAAACCCGCGACCCACCTTAAACATTCAAATATTGTCACCTTAATTTCATATACCTTTTTCAGTTTCTAAAAACTTATACGGACATATTTTCTGCTTCATGAACGCTTGAATGGTTAGAGCCTTTTCTAAACACATTTCCCTGAAGAAAAAAAATATAATATACTGGACTATTTCCTCAGAAGTATAATTGAATGCAACATAATGAGCTAGAACAAATTAGAAGCTTACCTAAAAAAATGGTTTGATTGACAGTCTACTACCAGAAGAGAATACATGAAGATCAGATATGATACTAAAAAAGAAAGAAATATTCTAGACAAATGAAACATTGATGTAGATGTGTATAATAAATTGAGTATATAAAATACAAATTTTACCACCTTTTGTATGAACTGATTCATTAAACAAATTATTTAGAAATACTAAAGCTCGAAGTATTATATAAAGTAACCGAATAGTTGACAATAAAATAATACATGAACAATTTCAAATAATACGTTTAAGTTTTACTGCTTGGAACAGTACTGAACAAAAATATTTCCTTATGTTATTATATTGGAAACCGCACCTCATTATCAAAAGTGACTTTATTATGAAACAGGAAAACTCGATTTTCCTGATAAATACCTCGATAGTTAATAAGTATTTGTTTAAATACGTACCTAAATGGATCTTGTCGAAGAACATTGTGATAGATTAAGCCTGTTTATTCAATCACATATGTATCATATTTTTCACCCTTTTCAATAATTTTACTTTTTAGTTACAATGGGGGAAACATGTTTTTATACACAACACAATTTCCTGTTTTTGAAGTGCTTTTAGTTTTGTCAATGGGAAAAGTGTCTCAATGAAGTCATTTCTTTCCGTGAACTCTGCGAATTTTTCTGCATAGTTCGATGAGTAAAGACTTAAAACTATTTTAAGAAAAGAGTAATTTTACAGTTAAAAGGTGTTTGTTTAGCGGTAAAAATGATTTTGCAATATCCAATTAAGTAAATCAATTTCTTATCATAATATCTAAGAATATAATTAAATTATTAAAACTTTACATTGTGAAATACGTAAACCACAAAACGAGTTTGGTTTTTCTGTTTTTTACTTATCAAATTAAACATTACAACGAAATTCATTCACACATCAAACAATAAAATATTTTCTGATTGCTAACAACAATAAGTATTGGACCAAATACTGGAACAACTAACAACCGACTGATGCCTGTTTGATTGAATACAAAATACATAACGGAAAGATATTAAATATGTAAAAAACAAAATCAGAGATATTTGATAAAAATATGAAATGAAAAATATCTTTAAAATACTAGTGTATGTGTTAAATACAAATACTAAGGAATTGATATATAAAAGCATATATCGACGAGTATATATTAATGAGAGAAACCTGAAACCTGGAGGCAGAATCCGTTCTTTAAAATCACAATACATTTAGAGTATAGCATCAATTTCAAAAGCAAACCAAATAATAACAATAAGTGAAACTTCACTAAAAACAAATGTACACTAAAGTATTTACACGTAAGTATATACAAACCATAATAGTGTTAATTCTGAATTATAAATGAAAATGAAATGCAAAAGTATTTCCCATATTTTCATCTTCCTTTCCGTACTTGATATTTTTTTGAAACGCTGTATAAAGCGTTATGCTGTATATGTCCTATTTATTAACTTAGAAAATAGTTCATTCTAAAAACATGACTTAAAGGCCGGGGCCCAGGTATAAATAGCAGCCAATCACAAAATAATTGGGAAATTCAACTTTCTCTGCAGCTTTCAGTTCAGAGAGAATGTTTTCAAATTAATTGCATTATTCATGAATAAAAAATTCTAATTTTTGGTGTGGAAGAAGCTACCAAGGCAGTTATCAATTGACATTAATATTTTTACAAACAAAAAATTATTAAAAGAGTATTCGTCTTATAAAGTTCTGAAGCAGCTCAAAATTTTGAATTCTAAACTAGTGATTGACATTGGAGGCGGAGATAACCAATGTTTTGTTTACACAGGAAGTGGCTGTAGCCATGTGCTCTGTAGATTACTCATCACAGCATGAGAAATGTATCGGGAAAATCTTTTACCTTAGCATTGATTAAAAATTAATCCTTCACATGAATAACACTGTTGGTGTGATAATTTTTGAAATTTATTTTAAATTAAAAAATAATCACATTGCTTTTAGTTCCACATTAAAATCTTCACGAGTCTGCAATAAAGATGCATAATGTCCCATTCGTGGTGGATAAATTGTCAATAATGCGAGTTAATTTATATGCAATACTTCCTATTTTATTAATACATCTGGGTTATGTTTGATCTCTCCCAAAAATTCCTGTGTCAAAATTTAAATCAAGCTATCTGTCCTTCCATTGGTGTGAGATACTTTACTTTGCACATTCCACTAGCCACCATAATTTTGTATGTGATGCACGAACAACACAAGCAATGCTGACATTCTTCAATCTTCAGTCTCCCGAACCTGACTTATCACAGAGTCATCAAAATGTGGGTCACTGTCCTAAGAACTTTGTAATAAACCCGTTCTTGTTTTTCTCAACAGGAACTTCATTAAAATCCCAACTCAGTGTCAAAAGCTAACAAACTGTTTCTCCACAACGTTTAGTTACTTCCAAAGCTAAAATATACATTTCTCCCAGTTTATTGTAATGTACTGCCATTTCCCTCCATTCCATTTTCACCCTGGTTCCTAGTTCCCACCACAGGATGATTAATATGGGGTAAATAAGGGGTATATGAATTTATGTTTGCTTGTAAAAGCAAATGAAGGTTGTATTTGAGTTCTGAAAAACCAGCTGTTAATTAGTGTTCATATTTTCTTCTCACATTCTATTAATGCCGATCTACTGGGGTTTTAATCAGTTGAATGAAAAATATCCCTAGAGAACCTCTGATTATTCTTTGTAAGCTTTATCATTTTGGTATGTAACATAAGTAAAATTAAAACACTTATCAAAATCTCTCTATATAGGAATTTATACAGCCCCTCTTATAGACTGGGTTTTCTCCAGTGTATAAACAAAGCGGACTGAGCCGCATGCAATGTTTACTCTTATCAGCATCACCGTCAGTGATGGAGGTAGCCCCGCCTTTTTGTCCTTATAGGCTTAATTGTCTACCAGGTGGCAGAAAGTCTAGGTGGACTCCTGCCTTTAATATTGAATAAAAATTATAGATTGATTTTGAAAAAAAGAATTAGTCTCCTCAGGTCAATTTTTTTTAAAATAATTAAATTGCCAAAGGGACTAATAATACACTCATTAGCAACATGATAAAGCTGTTGGTAAAAAACAAATCATATTGCTTATATTATAGAAGATAAAAAATAAAAGTGAGTATAACTATGAATTTAGTAGGTTGTTATCCCCCCCCCTTTTTTTGCTATTTCTTTGGTTACGTTGGTACCAAATAGAACAGTGAGCTAAAAAAAGCATATAAACAATAGCAAATAAAAAATAAATATTACATTAAATAATAACAATATTTGATAAAAGCCATTTTATCCTAACTAGCCTTTAGCCTTTGCATCCATAGGTTGGTCTAGTTAGATGAACGGAATTGGAAAAAGTAAATAATTGAACAATTTCCACAACCATGCCATTTCTACAACCCTTTCCCTAATTTGTTACGTTAGACTTTATAGGCGGGTATCATGGAGGAGACTTCCCAAACATGGGTTAAACGTTCTTAAACCCCAAACCCCAATATCCTTTTCAAAAAGTTTACTATAGTAATGTTTTGTGCGTTTATCTCTCTCTATCTATCTATCTATCTATCTATCTATCTATCTATCTATCTATCTATCTATCTATCTATCTATCTATCTATCTACACAGGATGAATATCTGCCATTCAGTCAACTGAAATGAGAATGAATGACTACTAAAAGATGGCTGAATGACCATTTTTAATCATGGTGTTTGATTGATTAACCGAAAGAACGTTAAAATAAGACAATGACAAAAATGAAGATTAATGGAAATCCATTCTTTATTCTAATTATATTCATTCTTTTCATGGCCAAGAGTGGAATCCATAAAAATATGTTCCACGATGCTACCGTTGTGGCGAGCTCAGCAAGATTTACACATACCTTGCATCATTGTAAACTAAGTAATACTTTGACGGTTATCAACTAACATCAAATAATTTTGAGAGAGAGAGAGAGAGAGAGAGAGAGAGAGAGAGAGAGAGAGAGAGAATTATATAATATTACTAATTTTAAAAAAAATTCTTACAAAATACATAGACTTGCTTCCCCTAAAAACTGTTTTTTACTTTTATAGAAAATTGATCAGTCTGTAAAATGTAATTTGTGTTTAATTTGGTCAAAATTGTAAAGTGTAACTTTTGTACCTTGATGTTATCTGACTTTTATTTCATTTTTCTGGTTCAAAGTGGGTTTTTATTTTACTGAAATGTGTTAATCTGGCACTCGTTGTATCTGTGCCCCAGGTCCCTCTTTGTAAGTGTGTAATTTCCCATTTTCCAATTTAATGGTTTGACAATATGCAATTTCTGCATAGATTCTTTAAATGTTTATAATTTCTCTTTAGTCTTTATTATTTTTTATTTTCAAAATTATTTTTTTTTTTACATTTCCTATCTACTTATACTTACTGTTCATTTACGCAAAATTAGCTTAACTCTTGCTTGTATATATAATTATATAATCTCTCTATCAAAATAAAAAAAACCCACAAAAACACAAATCATCTAAGGCAGGTATCGCAGTTTATACTGAAATAGCTATTGTACATGCATTACAGATGTTTGATCCTCCTCTAAATTCATCGCGGGAAATCTAGCGCGAGATCAATGTGATGTCACACGTTCAAATCTATATTTATTTGTTTACGTATCTCGACTCAATAAGAAGGAATGGAAGAAGGTAAACAATCCCTTGCGTCTCATAAAAGCTTGTGCCCTACTCAAAACGTGTCTTTAAACCTCAAGGCACCGTTAATTACGAGTTAAATGTTAGCTATTTTTGGCATTACACCACGGGATAAAACATTATAAAGCAATATGGAACGTAGACACAATTTTTTCCTGATGAATCTGTAGGTTTAGCCCGTTCTTTTTCCCACGCGCACTGGTTCTTAGAGTTTGCATCGCTGTCCGTCGCTGCGCGCTGGCTGGCTGCGTCGCTATTAATTCCTGTCCTTGCCTAGCAATTTGATTCATGTTTTTTGTGATTGTTCATCCCTGTACTTTCACTTTTATGCACAATCATTATCATAGAAAGTTTGATGGACAAGGAAATATAAACACTGCTGACTTAAACGGAAATTCCTTTAAATTATTTTGGACTGTCACAATGATCGCTACATGTATCAACGTTTTCGGAAATAAAGTCATTTCCGTCGTCAAGTTTAATTCTTAAAAAAAAAAATAGTGAATAACAAAAATGATGTAATGCATATCCATTGAAGATCCTTTCCGATTTTTTCAAAAACGCATTGATAAGAATTTTATTGTGAATTATTGCTAAACACGAGATGACTCAAATTGTTAACTGACAATATGTTTCTCTGTCATTTTATATGACTTCTCTTATAGTGATACTTCCTCGTACAAATTGCATTACGTGGCGTATTCTCCTGAAACATGAACAAACAATAAAACCTTTTCCTGCAATATAAATTCTTGAAAATACTAGATGACTTAAACTTTGACATTTACAAAAAACAACAACATTTTCTTGGTAACTCGGTTAAAAAAATACATAAGATATTTACCTATTCTTGAACAAAGCAATTGGCATCCATGTCTATATCAAACATGTTACAATAGAGTGAATCTCTTCTTAGTTGTGGTTTAAAATAAAGGAAAATACTAGTAGCATTATGAAAATTATTTCTATGTAAAAGACACTGCAGCCTATGACTTACGACATTCTGTGACTTCATAGACAATGCTCCTTCTAAACTTCTACAATTTAATTTTTCGCAAAGCAAACGCACTGAAGAAAAAAATGACAATAGACATAGGTCTGTTCGAGTCTACAATAATCTTGTCTAATCTGAATGTCTTTTTCTCGATTTAAATGTTTTGTTAAATTGTTTGTTTCAATAGCGTTGGTTGTATCTCATCATAGCTCAGTGGTTAAAGTATCGGGCTTGTAAACCGCAGATCATGAGTTCGTATGTGTATCTGCTTTGGGCTTAATATTTTATTTATATTCACCGAATCAAATTTGTAAGAATCATAACTTTTCGCCTCTTTGACTTTCATGCTTTTTTTTTTAATTATACTATCTATTATAATCAGGTATTTTTATTTATATATTTTTTTTTTGATAATTTGAGAAATGATTTCAGGGGGTATTTAGATATCTTAATCGCGAATTTTGTTTTAGCTACGAAAATAAACTCAATGGACTTTTGTAAATATGATTCAAAAGGCAGTTTTGTGTATTTTAAATTTCTAAAAAGTAACGGAAAAGGTAAATTGGACAGCTATCGTCAATGAAATAGCGCGACACTAAGAGATATTAAATATTAATTACAATTTGTTTTAATAGGCAAATATTAATCTGATTACATTTAATTTGCAAATACATATATCCATACATTTACATTCAGAAAGCTTTAAAAAAAAGTAAAAAAAAAATCTTTTTCCTCATTACGGATTATAGATTTAGACATAAATTAATCAGCACATCAGAGTTTATAAACCTATAGAAATTGCCCAACCATCCTGCTATTAATACGTTGTTCGATAACAACATTTAACAAACAGAAAAAAAAGAAAAGATAAACAAACATTTAGTTATTTAAAATATCACCAGATGGCATGCATGCGGTGTTTAATCAATTGTTTGACCTCGACATATGACATTGTCGCAATGCAAGCACTCATATTTTAAACAAAATCTAAGATAATTCATGATATCATAACATACTCCTTTTCATAATTAGATAAGTTGTGTTTTCATAGAATAATGAAAAATATAATTGTGATTTTAGCAAATGTTACTAATGTTAATACGTTTGGTTTTAAACGTAAAGATGTTCTTAAATCTTAGAAGGGTATTAATTTCCAAAGAAATAATTTTCGTTTATTGTACATTGATATAACATAAATTGTGTTTTAAATCCTCTTATAAGTAATATATGCCTATTCATTTTGAAAAATAATATACATAACGTAAACGCTCAATGCATGACAAAACCAGGAAGGGGAAGATCATGTGATTAATATTAAATAGTAATTTAGTTATATATATTCACAAGGAAAGATAAAGTTGTATGTTGATCATTATGTAATAAAATTTCAAAATATTAAATAGAGGAATGTGCAGTTGTAACTTGCAGTTTTTGACGAATACAAACTAAGCCAGCATTTATTACAGTTGTCGCGTAGGTTGTGCGTGCAGATGGACTGTTCCTTTTTTACAGGTAAGGTTTATTTAAAAATATTTAGTAAGTAGATTGAAATTGATTCTCTTCAAGATCAAATAACCTAAAATCACATCAATGAAGAATTTTTTTTTCCAAAACTGTATAAAATAAAATACATTTTATGAAAGAAACGAGACAATACAAATAGTTTATTAAGCCAGACACAGGTCAGGGATGGGGTAATGGTAATTTGTAATGGTAATTGAGTGTAATTAATTACAAATTTTGATGTAATTTAAAGTAATGTGTAATTGGCCAAATTTTCAATTACATATAATGGTAATTTAATTAATTACTTTCAAAAAATGTGTGTAATTCCAATTACTTTTCAATTACTTTCAATTACACACTTGTGTACATATAAATATGAAGCTGTCCACTACCCATTGTTCCCCACACTATCAATGGTAAAAGGTCAAGTTAGGAAGAGTAGATAAAAAACATTGAACTATTATTATATTTATCATGCTAAATATTTTTTCACAATGATTTTTTTCAGTGAGTAAGTGAGTGATTCAATATTTGATCATAAGTTTCCCAAATTTATGTACATGTACATGTATTTGATGATTTGCTTTTCTTAAAAAAACCCAACCTATTTCCCTTCTTATTGGAATAATTAGTGTGTCAATTATCATTGAATAAGTTAAAAAAATCACTGTTTAATTTACTAACAAAATCAGTGTTATCTAAATTATATAAACTATCAAGTCATGCTTTGTAATTGATAGCCTAAAATACACAGAGCTAAAATGCATGGGTTCAAACAGGTTTTAAGTTTTGGATGCCAAACATGTCTACAGGGTGTGTTCCCTTATTGCAAACATTTGATAATTAGGAATAGAACAACAGGTGTGAATTGTGTTTGATAACAATTCTGCCCTCTACCTGAGATTAAACTGTATTTTGGCATTGTATTTTATATAAAGAAAAAATAGTGGATATGAATGCAAAGGAGAACATTTCCAGATAATAGTTTTGCATGCAGGAAATACTTTAGTTCACATGAATGCAAAAGAGAAAATTTTCAGATAATAGTTTTGCATGCAGGAATTACTTTAGTTGACATGATAGGTGTAGGGGATATGACTTTCAAATATTTATTGAATATCAAGGGAGTAATGGGACACCCCCATATTGTGACTACCTGCGTTTTGAAATAAACAATAAAACCACATTTATATTGTTTTCTTACCAAAAAACGTTACCTATCAGAGTAGTTAGCAAATTCTAAAACAGTGAAAGTATTTTGATTATGACGAAATTTTATTCACATTATAGACATACCCCCTTAAATGTTTATGTGTTGTAGCTAAGTCATGGTTTTAGTAAATTTTGATGAAAATGTAATTTGTAATTTAATTAATTACATCTGCAAAGTAATTGTAATTAAATTAATTACATTTGAAAACTCTTGTAATGGTATTTGGTAATATAATTGAAGGATTTAAGGAAGTAATTGTAATTTAATTAATTACTTTCCATTTTAATTGACCCCATCCCTGGCCAGACATATCATCAATGATACATGAAATATTTAATAATTTTAGAAATGAAAGGAAAAAATATACTTCTGAACTATGCATGCATAATGAAGTCTATTTTTATTCCCTTGCTAAGTTTAGTTATCTCAATATTTATGTATGTCAGACATTACGATTAAAGTTTTATTCGTAACAAATATTTTTCTATTTGTTATGCCCCTCCCCTTCCCCTCTTTATCTTAAACAATTTTAACAGTACTTAAGGAGGTAAGTGACACCTTCATATCATAAAATATTTCCTTTCGAAATAAACAACTAATTAACTATATTTTTTATATTTTCCAATTGTGATGTCATTAACAGCGTAGCGCTAAAAGTTTGAGCCTTATCTCCTTATCTGCAAGTCCTGAGTTGTATATATAACTGATATTACAATATGATTATCATCAATATTGACATCACAAGATGTCCTCTACCTCTTTAATAATTGCTAGATGTTGACAATTCAAATATACGTATAATCAAGATATCTAGAGATTAATAAATTGTATTAGATGAATGAAAAAAATTACTATGAATAATACACCAGAAAGATTAAATCAATATTTCTATATCTCTATAAGTATTTCCTCAGACGTCATTTAATTTGTTACCTGTTAACATTTTTGTTTTAGAAAAGGACAACATTGGTCTTTTATGCCTCACAAACATTGTACTAGGAATCATCTCTGGCCTTGTACTGATGTTTTTATGTAATTACAGAAACAAAGCAGAAAATTATGAAAGGTTTGTAAAGATGAAAGGTATTAAAATGTGTATTTACTCGGAAAGATATAGATTTATGATGCATCTACTCCCTTTTATACTTTTCTTTTGAAATTAAAATATCAAATTGATTAAAGTGTTCTGTTATCTCAATTTTTACCCAATTGTTGTCGATAAAAAGCAAAACTGAATTTCGATGCAGATTTTTTTAACAAACTGCATTTCTCCTCTTAAAACGATACTTGTACTTTCCAAAATATGTTAAATTTTAAAACATTGGAAAAACCTCATATAATTTATTTTTTTTACATAATCCCCTTGATAAGTTACATTGAATTAAATCAATATATTTATTTATTTTAATATTTAATTTAATTGTGCATATTGATACCAATAACTGTATTAATATGTGTTAATTTTTTTTTATTTTATCAGTTTCAAATTGACAGATTTTAATTTATTTTTCAGTAAATATTATCACAGAAGTTCTCTTTTCATTTTAATTTATAAAAGAAATATCAACTTTTTAGTGTGCAGATGTCAATGACAATGAACGACGAATATATAGGCTTGCCTGCCGAAAACAGAATACAAAGAAATAATTTTCTAGGGTCAAACAGATTAATAAGAAGGGACTATCAGGTACACATAATTAATATTATATATTTTTGAAAACGTAAAAAAGCAACTAGTGTCTTAAGTTGTTGCTGTTTTAATAATCTTTTGCATCAGATAAAAACTTTTTTTTTAATATTGTAGAGAAACACTCGAAGTGCTGAGCCTCTTTATATAAATAGACGCGACGATTACTTGGACCCAGAGTTTAACAAAGGAGAATCAAACTATCTTAAACCGACCCATTATATGTATGAAAATACTGACCTAGGCCGAGCACAAAAGGGTCGTTTCTTGAATACAAGCACAGACAATAAGCAATGTATTCAGGATTCACTTGATGACTATCTCGAACCACGGAAAAAATCTTGTAAATAGGGATATTAATTCCTTTTACGTTATCAGTTGTTGTACGTCTTCAACCGTGAATACTGCTTCATAAATAATTTTTAAATAGAAATAGGATACATTTTCTGTAATTTAATCATATTTATTCATATAATTTTCATTTTTGATTTGTGTTATATATATATATATATATATATATATATATATATGTATATATATATATATATATATAAAGCACAGAGAAATTCACCTAATTGGAGCTCTACCTCCGCCCCGGCCGGGGCTTGAACTCACGACCTCTGGAACCCATTCTCCTAGCAGTGAGCGGCCACCGCGCTAACCACTCGGCCATCTAGGCAAGACGTGTTTCTCAATTTGAGAGTTATTGCAATGTTTGTGCTTATATATATATATATATATATATATATATATATATATATATATATATATATATATATACATATATGACTGCCGTCATGAGAAAAGGGCCCTTATCTTTTGACGTCACAATGCTCAGAAAACGACGTCATAGTAGCGGCATTGTAAACGCAGTTTTTTTATTATCTGTTTCTATTTTTTTCTGTGTCTGTGTTGTGTTTTTTGAATATTTACAGTATGGCCTTGTTTAAATACCGATAATAATAATTGATAACTAATAATTATATATAATAAAATAACTTAAAAATAATTAATAATAATAAATAATAATAAAATAATAATTGACGTTCGTGACGTCGTGTCGTTTTCGACCAGCTTCGTCAAAGTCGTGTTAACATGTCTTACTAAAATTGTCATAAAATGCTTAAAACACGCAAGATCTTGGATATCTTTGTATATTTGTATTCAGAAAGAGTTGACTAATTGGAATTGAGAAAAAAGTGAGTTTGTGAAATTTTGACCTTAAGGGCCCTTTTCTCGTGACGGCAGTCATATACATATATATATATATATATATATATATATATATATATATATATATATATATATATATATATATATCACAGGATGAATCTCTGCCATTCAGTCAATTGAAAGGTAACTGAAAAGTGACTGAATGGCATCTGTGCCAATCAGTCACCTTTCCAGACCATTCAGTTATCATTCAGTTGACTGATATATATAGAAGCATCACAGGAACTAAACAGGATTTTTGAATTAAAAAAAATTATTTCCACATAAACTGGATATGATCTGAACAAAAGCAAATTAAAAATATATTTTGAATGAATTATTTTTCAAAATGAAAGAACTTAATAAATTGGCTGTTTAAGTATGACAACTACATGTAATACTATTCTTGAACTCTTGTTGATACTTTTTCGAGAATACTAAATAAATGAAAGTAGCGAAATTGGTACAAAGAGTGTAGAATTTGTTTCAAACATTTATTTAACTTTTCTTGCTACACACTGGCATTTGTCATGTTATTTCTAATGATTTTTTCTGCATGTGTTCTACTATTACATAATATATAACATACTGTAAAAGAAATACATTTTTATATAAAACAAGTAATCTACATATGTATATGTCTGAATCTGTTTTGTTTTTTAAAGCGCATAATTTTTATTAATAATTTTGCCACAATGCTACATGTATGTCATAATTGTGCTAATTATTCAACCACCACCTGTCGCATGCTGAAGCAAAAGTTACACTTGTTATGCTAGGTATGTACTTACATATATCTTACAGATATGAAATCATCTTTTGACCATATTTCCTACGGATATGGAGTCATATTTTGACCATGTTAGAAATTCAAAGTCAAGCAAAATGCTATACATTTTACTAGTGACTACAATGACAAATAATATAATTTAACTGTATTAAAAGTATAAAAATTCACAAAGTTAGCATGGATTTCTAAGATTGACAAAACAAAATAATCCCGAAATATAATATTGTTATCTTGAAAATTCCCATCCCGATTTTTTTTCTTCAAAAACAGAATTGTTGACAATGAAATCTATACAGATTCTTTTAATTTTATTTTAAAAAAGAAGTAAAATTATTTTTATGACCCTAACTAATTTTGAAATGGTGATGATTTTGTAAGAACTGTGAATTATGCTTGATTTCAAGATAATGCAAAGTCTTGGAAAGGTGAAATATACACCGCGAGCGACAATATGTTGTTAGTTTTTTTCGAGAAGAAATACGATAAGCAAAGCAAAAACTGCTCAGATATTTATTCCTCCTAATGCCGCAGCTTCTAGGTATTAAGTGGTTATTTCTGTTAATAAAGGTTATATATAATTGCATATCATACGAATCTGCGCATATTTCACTTGACACCAGCGTCATTTTTAACTTGTTCTGGTGCAAGGAAAAGATAGTTACATCCTACCGAAAGTCCAAGGTCTTGTTAAAATCGTTCTATTTCATTAGTCCAAAATGGACAAAACTGCAAGATTTGTTTCTTATCTCCTTCATATAGCATAGGCATAATCAGTATCTCAGTATGTATGTACATTACAACAGCTGAACACCTATTAAACACATCAATGTTAACTTTTGTACTGCTTTGATCAACGTCGCAACGTCGATCGTATATGTGTCTATGAAACTACAAAGAAAAAGAATGGGGATAAAAACAAATTCTAACTTGTTTTGCCATATTCATCCAGCAACTAGTTCCAAAACTCCCTTTGTTTATACCTGTCAAAGATCCGGGTTAGAAAATATTTTTGTGACGAGATATACGTAACCACAACCGTGCATTGAGCCATTTTTGTATTTTATGTCAGACCGGGCTTAAAATGACCATTATTATTACAAGGAATTCCCTCAGGGGCCATTACATCTGCCTTCAGGCAATGTAATTACAGTTTTAGATCTTAAGCAGGAAAATGTTTTGTAAAATTAACGGAGATTAACATAAACAAATTAACTATAGATCCTGTTAATTTTTTTTTTTTTTTGCAATGAGAACTAGAATTTTTTCCTTCATATTTATCTAGACCAATTGTAAAATATAGTTAATTTTTTTTTTGGTCTCATTTCGGCTTCTGAAGAAATACATGTTTGATGCAGAGTGTATAAATTATAATTGTAATGTGAGAGGCTGCTATTCCTCGGACCTGCGCTTGACTCTCTTTACTTTTTTTATTTTCACGCAGTCGTTAAATACGATTTTATGACGTTAATTAGGTAAAATACCTACAATTCCATTGTTTTCCGGTACAGAAGCTAAACACAAAGTATAACAAGCTCGCCGTTGACATTTTACTAAAATATTTTCGACATGATACATGCATATATGGTCTGCCATATTCAAGAGGGAGGAGACATGCCAAAAAATGAACTTTAAAATAATTTCATAACCAATTCAATTCTTATAAGGTGATTTTAAAATTATTTGAAATTTATTTGAAAGAAAAAGTGATTCCTATGGTAGAAATAGAAAACTATCGACAATATGAAAATTTGACGGATTTACAACTCAGCAAACTTGTTCCAATAGTAAAATTTGATAGCTTTTTGGAACTGACAGAGCTTAAGTTGTCAGGATAATTTTAACATTTAATGCTATAGTAGTAAAAGTTCCTGATAGAAAATTCATTAAGATATCTAGAGTTTAGGTAGAATTAGACATGGCCTCGTTTAATTTAATAGCATTGTTTACAAATTAAAACTACATTACAACCATTTACATCATTTTTTTACATGAACATTCATTGAACTTAACTTTGTGATGTTGAATGCCGGACGATTTGATGTATTGCTCATATTTAAAATATACTTACAGACCGTATCGACAAAGTAATTCTTTAACAAATATGTATCCTTATATATAAAGACATTTTGCCAGTGCAATAAACTACATATATCCGAAATACCTGAACCAAAGTAACTGCTTTAATCTGTGGTATTTCAACACGTGTCAGATGATGTCCATAAACTATAATTGAATGTTACCTCAAAAGTAATTATACATGTAGTTAAATTACTTAATTACTTACATTTCGATAAAAAAGCCTACAATATCAAAAATGAGAGTAAGGAGGTAGACGAGCTTTGACGGATCTTAGTCGGTTGGAGGTTGTAAATTTTATGAATTTTTGAGATGGTTGACGGTTTGTTATTGTCATTTGTTCATACTTACAATGAAATAATACTGAATAATTGGGTAAAAGGTGAATATATTTTCCGGGAATTTTATAAGAGTACACATTAAAGAGACATGGTGACGCACAAACCCATTATTTACCAAATATCGACGTTATTTATATTTCATATCAAAAGATGAACTTTTAAAAATTTACGCTTGTCAAAAGTAAATAAATCAATTTCAAAAAAATAGAATTGAACGTTGGGCCAGGACATCAATATTGAGATTCCCTTCCGTTTAATGAGGTATTTCCAATGTTCGAAGTTTTATCAATATTGTCGACATCGCAATATTGGCCAACATCGAGTCGACATTGTGTTAATATAATATTAGGATAATTATTAAATTAACATTTGCAGCGTACCTTCTATATCCTGTTAACATTGTCGATATCGTAATGTTGACCGAAATCAAGTCGACATTGTGTTAACATCATGTGCTTTCTTTCTTGTTTACATCGTCGACATCGCAATGTTGATCGACATCGAGTCAACATCGTGTCTGCATCGTACCTCTTATATCCTGTTTACATCTTCGACATTGTCGATATCGCAATGTTGACCAACATCAAGTAGATATTTTGTCTACATCGTATGCTTTCTCTCTTGTTTACATCGTTGACATCGCCGACATCGCAATGTTGATCGACATCGTGAATACATCGTGTATGCGTCGTACTTTTTGTATCCTGTTTACATCGTCGATATTGTTGATATCGCAATGTTTAACAACACCGAGTATACATCGTGTCTACACCATGTGCCTTCTTTCTTGTTTACATCGTCGACATCGCAATTTTGATCGACATCGAGTCAACAGCGTGTTTACATCGTTACCCCTATATTCTGGTAACATCGTCGTCATTGTCGACATCGCAATGTTGACTAACATCGAGTAGAAGTTGTGTGTACATTGTGTGCCTTCTTTCCTGTTTACATCGTCGACATCGCTATGTTGATTGACATCGAGTCAACATCGTGTCTGCATCGTACCTCTTATATCCTGTTTACATCTTTGACATCTTCGACATCGCATTGTTGACCAACATCGAGTAGACATTGTGTTTACATCGTGAGCCTTCTTCCTGTTTTCATCGTCGACATCGTCGACATTGCATGGCAAAGGGCAAGGTAAAAGAAATATCCACAATGTAGACAATGTAAACTTAATTTCAGTTCAATGGTTTATACATTTCGATGTTTAATATGTCGACAATGTCAACGTCGAAGAAATGTCGTCAATATGGACAATGCAAACTCGATATTGGTTCAACACCGTCGACATTGCAATGTCGACAATGTCGACGATGTAACGTTTAAGAAATATCCGCAATGTAGACAATGAAAAGTTGATATCAGTTCAACATCGTCGACGTTGCGATGTCGACGATGTTTAACATTTTAGAAATATCGGCAATGTCGACGATGTTAACTCAATATCGATCCAACATCGTCGGCGTTGCGATGTCGACGATGTTAACGTTTAAGAAAGATCGGCAATGTCGACAATGTAAACTCAATATCGATTCAACATCGTCGACGTTTTGATGTCGACGATGTTAACGGCAAAGAAATATCGGCATGTCGACAATGTAAACTCGAAATCGGTTTAACATCGTCAACGTTGCTATGTCGACGATGTCGACGATGTTAACGGCAAAGAAATATCGGCAATGTTGACAATCTAAAATCCATATCGTACCAAAATTTAATACATCGCGGTGTTGACGATATCGAAAAAGAAATATATTTTAGACATAAACGTGAAAGCTGACGTCTTCACGAACTATATATCTATAAAAACGCACCATCTATTAATGCATATTTATTACTACAGACATTTAATAATTCTTTAATTCTGAGTGAGTCAACACTACTGTAACTCTTTCAAGACAGCAATCGCAATCACCTGACACTCAAATTTATGTCCAAAACAACTCGGTTTGTTTACATGTGTAATTTAAACGACATGTTAACTGATAGGCGTTGACATATAATTCTGAAACCTTTCGTTTCATGAAATTTTGTTTATTTTTCTTATTTCCGTTGTCATAGTAAAAATGAAAACCTTTTTTTTTTTTGAGCCAACGTGTCACCTAAACAATTTTAAATCAATAAAATGAACCAATTCGTTTCTTGAATTTAAGAAAGAACTTTTAAGAACGGGGTGACAAAGAACGTGAGTTGACTAATTAACATCATGGTGGAAAGTTTTGGGTGAGTTCATCATGCATCGGGCAGATAACTTGGATCGGACAAATTTTGGTTAAAACATACAAATAGATATGCATGGCGTGCATTCGCGTTTTTTGATACATATATTTTCCCTACTTAATGATTGGTAGTAAATCTTTAATATTAGTTTGTGATTTTCAAACATGATTGTGTTGACAACTCTACTGTGTATATGAAATCCACAGTAATGATGTACACATAAAACGGGGACTTTGCATACATTCCAGAACGAGGTTACAAAAAACGCGGGTTGACTAATTACATGACATGTGGTGATAAGGAGGCATTCAGAAGTTGGAGTTCTATTCGCTTTTCGCTATTCACTATTCGAATAGGGAATAGACTTCTCTGGTCGTTACCGTAAACATGCTAATAAACGTTAATTCAAAATTCCATATAAACTTCATTTTTTAACGGAAAGAAACAATAATATATTAAAAATTATATCTTGCTGACCTGACCTGAATATTGACATAATTAGCTAGCCTGGCGAAAAGGTAAGAAATTCATCATATTGAAAAGGCCTGGCTTACACCCTGTATCCCATATTTGGGCCTTCATATTTGGTGAGGATGGGACCCCGGGAACGCCAGGCGATTATCAAAAGGAATTTGGTTTACACGACCATTAACATGCTTAGCTAGCCTGGCGAAAATAGGAAATTTCGTATAATACAGTTATAATGAAATATCTTTCAAGGAGCTGACTACCACCCTGTATCGCATATTTGGGCCTTCATATTTGAAGAGGAGGGGGCGCTGGGAATGTACAGCCGACCTTCAAAAGGAATTTGGTTTACATGGCTATTAACAGGCTTAGCTAGCCTGGCGAAAATAGGAACTTTCGTATAATACAGTTTTAATGGGATATCTTTCAAAGGGCTGGATAGCCTCCTGTATCCCATATTTGGGCTTCATATTTGGTGAGGATGGGGCCCCAAGAATGTCCGGGCGACCCTCAAAAGGAATTGGGTTTACACGACTAATAACAGGCTGAGCTAGCCCCGCGAACATAGGAAATTTTGTATAATACTGTTATAATTAGATATCTTTCAAGGGGCTGGCTAACCCCCTGTATCACATATTTGGACCTTTATATTTGGTGAGGATGGGGCCCCGGGAAAGCCCAGTCTACCCTCAAAAGGAATTGGGTTTACACGGCGATTAACAGGCTAAGCTAGCCTGGCGAAAATAGGAAATTTCGTATAATACAGTTATAAAGGGATATCTTTCAAGGGACTGGCTAACCCCTTGTGTCCCATATTTGGGCCTTCATATTTAGTGAGGATGGGACCCCAGGAAAGCCCAGCCTCTTGAAAGATATAATGTAATTATGGTCTAAAAAAATTAGTATGAAAAACGTCAATCAGAATGCGACCCAGTGTAACATAATAGGATAGGTAAAAGTGTAGTGCGATTTTATCATGCATCGGGCATATAACTTGGATCGGACAACTTTGGCTTAAAATTTACAAATAAATAAGCATGCACTCGAGTTTTGAGATTACATAGTTTCACCACTAACAGATTGGAGGTAAACCTTACATGTATATATTAGTTTGTGTAACATGAACTGACTGTGTTGCCAACTCTACTGTATGCTGTATATGAAAATCTATATGATTAAATGATGTACGTTTAAATCGGAAATGTTGTATCGGGGGGCGGGGGCGGATATGGAGAAAAGTGGGAGGGAGTGAGTCATGCCTCCCCCTTTTTCCACCATTTATTTAAACAGGCTTTTATTTGAAATTTACAAATATACAGTTTTTTTTTTTTGGGGGGGGGGGGACAATGTTAAACATTATTGTAAAATTTGACCTAATGAACAAATTTAAGAAGAGAGATACAACGTTCTACACCTCCATCAAGAATTGAACTCAAAATCTTGTAATTCTATGCAACCGAGGGTTGACATTTAATATAATAGAAAGTGCAAAGATAAAAATATTTCCAATTGTAACAGTAAACTGCATACAGAACAAACAGTCAAATCCCAAAAAAGTTTGTAATGCAACAAACATAATTTAGTCCATTCAATTTCAGTTTAATTTTCATCTATGCCCGCGCCTCTTTGTTTTCACAAAATTGCCTTCAGAATTAATTTATTTTGATTGAGTAGTGTGTTACATGTATTCCCACGCGGGCTATCATGTATATTAGTAGATAACTGTAAAATTAATGATTTTTTATGGTAATGTTTGTGGCCTAAGATATTCATCTTCCAGGGCATGATACTTGTCACTTCTCGCAATTCCTGTAACACTATGGAATTGCCATTAGACTTCGAAGAGGAACTATTTGTGCAGATCACTACGGATTTAAATGCCGGACTACCTTTATTACTTAGTATCACATCGTCCGCAAAGATATCTGAAACTGAATCGCTTGATATCAAGGCACTGTTCTGCGTTTTTTGTTGAATCTTCAATTAAACTTAAATGATGGTAGATGTTTTCCCTATATCTTGTTTCTGACGAACTGTCTTCCTTGAAGGAGGGAAATTGTATGGCCTTGGCTACCATAAATAATTAAATTATCTATTATTTAGAGACTTTGATTGTTGAGCTATTAAAGGAGACTTGGGAATATAATATAATTTTATGTTAATTTGATATTACTGTCACAATGCATTTTTGCTTGGTCCATAAAAGTTAGGTATACATTATTACAATACAAATTATATTTACAAATATACTGATATGTGATGATTTCTACCCGCGTTTTTTTGAAAACCAAACTTAGCTGTTTACTTGTTACATGTAAAAACGGTATTCAGACCGATATTAATTCTGGTACCCCCTAAACATTCAGTATCAGTGTTGTAAGATTAGTTGTATTTTGTTGTTATGAAAAATTGTATTACCTTGATTGTCTCCTCAATGTCCGCATACTCCTGTGGACTTCCTATCGTCACAGTATCCTCCCTTGGTAAGTCACCGCCATCCCCGTAATTCGTCTGATAAAAGACGGTGTGCGGTTGCAATCTACCAATCAATCAAATGAAATCAAATGTTGATTTAAGAAAAATAATTATTATTTTAACATTTATTTTGGCTTATGTATAAACTATGTATTCGATTTATTACTGTTCTGTAGTTTTCCTTTGAACTTTTGAATTTGAACACTTCGTTATCACCTCATGTCATTTGGATTTATCACGGTAAAGTTTATAAAGTACACCTACTTTCGTTTATATGTCCTGAAACGTTTTACGAGAACAAGAACGCTGATTCCAATTAGGCATCCACCAATTAAACAGCTTAAACTTATCACAACAACACTTGTACCAGGATCTGTGATTGTTGAAATATCAAATCATTTATAATATTTATAAAACTTCCATGCATAAAAAATAAAAGATATCAAATTACCAATGCACGATTTTTCTCCTCTATCCATATCTTGCTGATAGTTTTGGTCTTTCTCCGTGTTCAATGATTCATTTCTACCTTTTGTATCATGTTGATTCATTTCGTCTTTTTCGTTGCTTGATGTCTTGTTTAAAGAAATTCCAGTATAATTTCTATTTAACGTGCATCTAAAATCTACGACTTACAGTAAACAGTCTAGTATTCCACAAAGAAAATATTTTGCTTTCGTCATCAGTGTTTCTTTAAAATAAGTAAGAATTATTATATATACAAATAAATATATAGTTAAGATTAAATTTTTAAAAAAATCCAAAATCGTACCTGAAAGCAGAATTCGTTTTTTAACTTTAAAAATAAAAATAAAAATAACGTATTACACGACGAGAGTTTGGCATCAACTCAAATAGGACTTAGGACGGGTGGAGCTTCACTAAAGACAAAGGTACTCAAAAATATATTGAAATATAAACAAACCTTAATTGTATTTATTCTAAACTTTTTATGATAATAAAATAAAAGTGTGTCACATCCTTCATTCTTATATTTTCATGTTAAATACTGAAATCTGATTGGTTTAGACGCAGTTGACAATCCGTTCTCATACCCTCAGCGTTAGCAACACACTTGGCAACGGGCCGATAGAACGAATTGTTACATGCGCGTAAATTATACGCATACGGTTCGTCGAAGAACTCACGTCTTTTTTATATAAAAGCAGTAAAATTTGCTATAAAATAAAGACATTCGGTATAATAAAATAAATAGTGCCTGTTTGGGAGGGTACCAGTTGAAATTGACACCCCTCGAACACCATTGTCAACCGACACCGGGGTGTCAATTTTAATTGGTACCCTCCCAAACAGGCGCTGTTTATATAATGGCACTCTCCGTCTTTGACAATGGTTTGAACGATTGTTCTATAAATCACCAAATCTATCAATCAAGATTTGAAAACTAGTCTCCTCAATGTGCTGGAATTAAGTTAATTTGTCAAAGGGATAATTTTATACTCACCCTCATCATAATAAAGCTCTTGAGAGAAAAAAAATCGCCGAATTTATAAGTACTAATTAAGGGATAAAGGACGAGTCCACTTATGGGCCCCGGTAAAAAGTGGAAAAAATAAAGATTCAAATTAAAGGGACCTGGACACAATTTCAGATGAAACTTCTATTTTTGATTTTAATGTATTAAATAGTTTACTTGTGTATTTTGAATGATTTACCAAAATTTGAATGTTAGAAGTGTTACAAGCGAGATACAGAGGAAAGAAGTCGTTGTTATGTTAACAAAGCTCGAGTCTTATATTTGTTTACAAATAATGTAAAGTGAAGAAATTACCATTTCTTTGACAAAATAACTCGTGGAAACAAGATAAACTTATTAAATGTGTTCATGAATAAGTATATCAACAAGAAAATGCAACATTAGATTGAAACTTTTACCAATTCAAGACATATGTAAACAAGCACAGGTCTCGAGCTTTGTTTACAAATCAAAGAATTTTAACATCTGTTACTCGCTTGTAACTCGATATTTGACTTTCAAATTTTGACAGAGCACTAAAAACATCCATATTGACCATTCTAGACATTAAAAATAAAAAAATAAATTTTGAAAAAATTGAGCTCAAATCGTGTCTAAGTCCCTTTGAGCATAATTTTTTTAATAACATCGCCTATTGATATCTAATGCATACGAATCAACAAGTTTTAGCGCTGAATTTACTGAATATAAAAAGCACGAAGCTTTACAACATAGTAGGGGTCAGCCGACACTCGTGATTTTTTTATAAAAAAAATATTAGTAATGTCATCCTTCCAAACCTTTGCATACAAATAGACATAAATCTAATGTTTTATGTAAATGTAAAAAAAAAATCGGGGTCACATTTCAAAAATTTGAGATCTGGCATGAAATAAGCTAATCTTGGGCAAACAATGGAGATAATGGTTTTTTACTTTTATGAAATATAAGCCAAATGTGTCAAAATATGTCAATATAATATTTAAAAAAATGTTTAAATATGTGTTTTCGAACAATATGAACATATCGTAATGCACAAACTATCTGTATATTTGGTCTGCACTGAAAATTAGGAAGCTAAAGTAACAGTACTCTAAATCTATTGAGTTTTAAAAACATTCATTTTCTTCTTAAAAACCGTCCGCCACAAAATATAGCCCCTTTCTAAACTTTGTAAATATGTAATTTTCTTTTAACTATTTTATTCAATATAGTTTAAATGGCATTGTAAAATATAAATATACGAGTAGAATTAATATATGATGCAGCATTTTTAGACTAGAGGTGACCCAAAATGGCTACCCCAAAAAAAGAGAGGAACGGACCTCTTTAAATGAAAGTCTATAGATCAAAAACAAATAAATCTGGCACTAATATTTAACTATATCATTAAAAAGACTAAGAGATGCATCCTGAATTATAAAAATTGCAATTACATTACCACTTTTATTGTTAAATAATTGACAGCCGTAGATATGATGACATTGTGAACAATCACACGTCTGAGTACACAGTCTGCCATAGGTTAATTCAGGACACGAGTTTGAACAGTTGATACCATAGTAGCCAGTTGGGCACTCTACAAATATAATTTTGAAAAAAGGCTTAGATGTTGAAATTATTATTTGCTTGTTTCATAGTAATTAAAAATAATGTCGTATAACACACCAAGATTTATTCGATGGATCGGTAAAGAATTTTTTCTGAATATGACTTCACAAACCGAAGACCAATATCGGCTTTCAATTATTTTATATGAATTTGTTTGCATTTTTTTCAGTTAAATTAGGGAAAATTGTTTTGACGGCAAACAAAGTATGTTAGAGTTTACAGTTTGTTCTCAATTGATGTGTAATATAATTAGAAATAAATACATCCCACAGATTGCCTGGTCAAGTTTTAACCGGGTCAAGTTAATTAACCGGGTTTTCCAAAGGAAAAATCCGGTTATTGAAATGGTGAAATGGCGGGCGGGCGGCTGACAAAAGGGTATCCCTATTATACGGATAACTCCTCCTACGGTTTTCAAGAGAGGAGGTTGATGTTTTGCAGATCAATTGTACATATATCAGAAATGTGCATATTACTCCGATTAACACACATTTATTTATATTTATCTGTTTGTTTTTTGTTTTGTTCTGTTTTTGTTTTTTGCAATAAAGTAAAGGTATATCATTGGGTTTTTTAAATACTCTGGTCTATTATTGTAACAAGAGAACAATCATACAATGTATAACCACATACATATTTTCTCATATATAATAATTATTAATAATGTTAAAGCTTAAAATAAGTGCGATACAAACTAGCAAACTTTTTTAAGGAAGTCGGCATCTGAAATACAAGTAATGTCAATCCGAAAACCATTTTTAGATATAAAGGGGGGACTTAAAATATTTATCTATTTTATTTGTGACCCATGTCACATGCTTTTTTTTAATGGGGCCCCAAACAGAAGTGATAATTTTCCTGAATGTATTGCTAAAATTTGGCATGGAAATTGATTATATGAAGAAATCAAACAAATATTTATAGTTTATAGTATTATTTAAATATGATTTTAATACAGTAAGAAGTTGAGCACATGTAGTGAATATAAAAGTAATATTTAAGTCAAAGTTTAAAAAACTTTGCTTTGCTGGTGGCTTCAAATATCAGTACTAAATTAGCACAAGAGTAGATGTAAAGATTGTTACAACATTTTTTTTTGAGTAATCAAATTATATATAAATATAATATAATATAAATATTATAAAATAAATCCCTATTATACGGATAACTCCTCCTACGGTTTTGATGTTTTGCAGATCAATTGTACATACATCAGAAATGTGCATATTACATGGATTTTAATTTTTGATAATTGATGAAAAAAAAATACCAGCTGTTGAACTTAGTCATTTTCTTACAGAATATTGCATAAAGGGTCCCCATATTGTACTGTTACTCCTCCTACAGTTTTTAAGAGAGGAAGTTGTTGTTTTGCATTTTTTATTTTACAGCTAAACAACGTGGACTTTTTGCAAAACTGTGATAGAGTCCAACTTTATATGATTTTGTTCGGGATCAATTTACTTACAATCGGGATCGGTTCGAATTTAAGATTTTCCATTTTTTTTTAATTTGTAATTTCACTTTTTCGTTTTAATTTCTTGTTGAAATATGATTGTATAGTAATTGTTTAGTTCGAGTGACAGTTTATTTATAGTTTTTATAGGTTAAAAAATATTTACAATTCTTGATTTTTATTTTCATAAATATTTTTTTCCAAAATATTATAATATTATAATATTATATTACTATATGTCTTTGACATGTATTTACATATAATTGTATTTTGCACCAATTGATCTCTAATTTATCTCTAAAATATCGTTTTAAGTGGTGACTTTAAGCGTCGTGTTGGTGAATGTAATGATTTTATCGTAAATAATGAATTATCTGACATTATAGTTAATAATATTGCAAATATTGTTGCCTGCTTAAACGACTCTCTGCGCTGCCCATTAGAAATTCAGAAGATAAAACCTGTAACAATTTTGGCAGAAAATTACTTGACTTGTGTAAAACAGCAGGTCTGAGAATGTGCAATGGTAGATGCTGGGATTAGAATTGTATGGTTACTTTTTCAGGCATTCAGAAGTTGGAGTTCTATTCGCTTTTCGCTATTCACTATTCGAATAGCGAATAGAATTCTCTGGTCGGTTCGCTATTCAAATTACCGTAAACATGCTAATAAACGTAAATTCAAAATTCCACATAAACTTTCCCTTTTCAATGTTAAGAAACAGTTATATATTAAAAATCATATCTTGCTGACCAGACCTGAACATTGACATAATTAGCTAGCCTGGCGAAAAGGTAAGAAATTCATCAAATTCTATTGCAATGGGGATATCTTTCAAGGGGCTGGCTAACCCCCTGTATCCCATATTTGGGCCTTCATATTTGGTGAGGATGAGGCCCCGGGAATGTCCAGTCGAACTTCAAAAGGAATTGGGTTTACACGGCCATTAACATGCTTAGCAAGCCTGGCGAAAATAGGAAATTTCGTATAATACAGTTATAGTGGCATATTTTTCGAGGGGATGGCTTACACCCTGTATCCCATATTTGGGCCTTCATATTTGGTGAGGATGGGGCCCCGGGAATGTCCAGTCGACCCTCAAAAGCAATTGGGTTTACACGGTCATTAACAGGCTAAGCTAGCCTGGCGAAAATAGGAAATCTCGTATAATACAGTTATAGTGGGATATCTTTCGAGGGGCTGGTTCACCCCCTGTATCCCATATTTGGGCCTTAATATTTGGTGAGGATGAGACCCCGGGAATGCCCAGTCGACCCTCAAAAGTAATTGGGTTTACACGGCCATGAACTGGCTTACTTAGCCTGGCGAAAATACGAAATTTCGTATAATACAGTTATAATGCGATATCTTTCAAGAGGCTGGCTTACCCCCTGTATCCCATATTTGGGCCTTCATATTTGGTGAGAATGGGGCCCTGGGAATGTCCAGTCGACCCTCAAAAGTAATTGGGTTTACACGGCCATTAACAGGCTTAGCTAGCCTGGCGAAAATAGGAAATCTCGTATAATACAGTTATAATGGGATATCTTTCAAGGGGCTGGCTAACACCCTGTATCCCATATTTGGGCCTTCATATTTGGTGAGGATGGGGCTCCGGGAAAGCCCAGTCGACCCTTAGAAGGAATTGGGTTTATACGACCATTAACAGGCTTAGCTAGCCTGGCGAAAATAGAAAATTTCGTATAATACAGTTATAATGGGATTTCTTTCACGGGCTGGCTACCCCCTGTATGCCATATTTGGGCCTTCATTTTTGGTGAGGATGGGGCCCCGGGAATGCCGAGTCGACCCTCAAAAGGAATTGGGTTTACACGGCCATTAACAGGCTTAGCTAGCCTGCCGAAAATAGGAAATTTCGTATAATACAGTTATAATCGGATATCTTTCAAGGGCTGGCTAATACCCTGTATCCCATATTTGGGCCTTCATGTTTGGTGAGGATGGGGCCCCGGGAATGCCCAGTCGACCCTTAAAAGGAATTGGGTTTACACGGCTATGAACAGGCTTAGCTAGCTTGGCGAATATAAGAAATTTTGAATAATACAGTTATAATGGGATATCTTTCGAGGGGCTGGCTAACCCCCTGCTTCCCATATTTGGGCCTTCATATTTGGTGAAGATGGGGCCCCGGGAATGTCCAGTCGACCCACAAAAGGAATTGGGTTTACACGGCTATGAACAGGCTTACCTAGCCTGGCGAAAATAGGAAATCCCGTATAATACAGTTATAATGGGATATCTTTCAAGGGGCTGGCTAACACCCTGTATCCCATATTTGGGCCTTCATTTTTAGTGAGGATGGGGCCCCGGGAATGTACAGTCCACCCTCAAAAGGAATTGGGTTTACACGGCCATTAACAGGCTTAGCTAGCCTGCCGAAAATACGAAATTTCGTATAATACAGTTATAGTGGGATATCTTTCAAGGGGCTGGCTAACACCCTGTATCCCATATTTGGGCCTTCATATTTGGTAATGATGGAGCGCCGGGAATGTCCAGTCGACCCTCAAAAGGAATTGGGTTTACACGGCCATTAACAGGCTTAGCTAGCCTGGCGAAAATACGAAAATTTGAATAATACAGTTATAATGGGATATCTTTCGAGGGGCTGGCTAACCCCCTGTATCCTATATTTGGGCCTTCATATTTTATGAGGATGGGGCCCGGTGAATGCCGAGTCGACCCTCAAAAGGAATTGGGTTAACACGGCCATTAACAGGCTTAGCTAGCCTGGCGAAAATACGAAATTTCGTATAATACAGTTATAATGGGATAACTTTCAAGGGGCTGGCTAACACCCTGTATCCCATATTTGGGCCTTCATATTTGATGTGGATTGGGCCCCAGGAATGTCCAGTCGACCCTCAAAAGTAATTGGGTTTACACGGCCATTAACAGGCTTAGCTAGCCTGGCGAAAATAGGAAATTTCGTTTAATTCAGTTATAATGGGATATCTTTCAAGGGGCTGGCTAACACCCTGTATCCCATATTTGGGCCTTCATATTTGGTGATGATGGGGCTCCAAAAAAGCCCAGTCGAACCTGAAAAGGAATTGGGTTTACACGGCCATTAACAGGCTTAGCTAGCCTGGTGAAAATAGGAAATCTCGTATAATACAGTTATAGTGGGATATCTTTCGAGGGGCTGGCTAACCCCCTGTATCCCATATTTGGGCCTTCATATATGGTGAGGATGAGGCCCCCGGAATGTTCAGTCGACTTTCAAAAGGAATTGGGTTTACACGGCCATTAACAGGCTAAGCTAGCCTGGCGAAAATACGAAATTTCGTATAATACAGTTATAGTGGCATATCTTTCGAGGGGCTGGCTTACCCCCTGAATCCCATATTTGGGCCTTCATATTTGGTGAGAATGGGGCCCCGGGAATGTCCAGTCGACCCTCAAAAGGAATTGGGTTTACACGGCCATTAACAGGCTTAGCTAGCCTGGCGAAAATAGGAAATTTCGTATAATACAGTTGTAATGGGATATCTTTCAAGAGGATGGCTAACACCTTGTATCCCATATTTGGGCCTTCATTTTTGGTGAGGATGGGGCCTTGGGAATGTCCAGTCGACCCTCAAAAGGAATTGGGTTTACACGGCCATTCACAGGCTTAGCTAGTCTGGCGAAAATACGAAATTTCGTATAATACAGTTATAGTGGCATGTCTTTCAAGGGGCTGGCTAACACCCTGTATCCCATATTTAGGCCTTCATATTTGGTATGGATGGGGCCCCGGGAATGTCCAGTCGACCCCCAAAAGGAATTGGGTTTACACGGCCATTAACAGGCTTACCTAGCCTGGCGAAAATACGAAATTTCGTATAATAAAGTAATAATGGGATATCTTTCAAGGGGCTGGCTAACACCGTGTATCCCATATTTGGGCCTTCATATTTGGTGAGGATGGGGCTCCAAGAAAGCCCAGTCGACCCTCAAAAGGAATTGGATTTACACGGCCATTAACAGGCTAAGCTAGCCTGGCGAAAATAGGAAATATCGTATACTACAGTTATAATGGGATATCTTTCAAGGGCTGGCTAACCCCTGTATCCCATATTTGGGCCTTCATTTTTAGTGAGGATGGGGCCCCTGGAATGCCGAGTCGACCCTCAAAAGGAATAAGGTTTACACGGCCATTAACAGGCTTAGCTAGCCTGGCGAAAATTGGAAATTTCGTATAATACAGTTATAATGGGATATCTTTCAAGGGCTGGCTAATACCCTTTATCCCATATTTGGGCCTTCATGTCTGGTGAGGATTGGGCCCCGGGAATGCCCAGTCGACCCTCAAAAGGAATTGGGTTTACACGGCCATGAACAGGCTTAGCTAGCCTGGCGAATATATGAAATTTTGAATAATACAGTTATAATGGGATATCTTTCGAGGGGCTGGCTAACCCCCTGTATCCCATATTTGGGCCTTCATATTAAGTGAGGGTGGGGCCCCGAGAATGTCCAGTCGACCCACAAAAGGAATTGGGTTTACACGGCCATTAACAGGCTTAGCTTGCCTGGCGAAAATACGAAATTTCGTATAATACAGTTATAATGGGATATCTTTCAAGGGGCTGGCTAACACCGTGTATCCCATATTTGGGCCTTCATATTTGGTGAGCATGGGGCTCCAAAAAAGCCCAGTCGACCCTTAAAAGAAATTGGGTTTACACGGCCATTAACATGCTTAGCAAGCCTGGCGAAAATACGAAATCTCGTATAATACAGTTATAGTGGCATATTTTTCGAGGGGATGGCTTACACCCTGTATCCCATATTTGGGCCTTCATATTTGGTGAGGATGGGGCCCCGGGAATGTCCAGTCGACCCTCAAAAGCAATTGGGTTTACACGGTCATTAACAGGCTTAGCTAGCCTGGCGAAAATAGGAAATCTCGTATAATACAGTTATAGTGGGATATCTTTCGAGGGGCTGGTTCACCCCCTGTATCCCATATTTGGGCCTTAATATTTGGTGAGGATGAGACCCCGGGAATGCCCAGTCGACCCTCAAAAGTAATTGGGTTTACACGGCCATGAACTGGCTTACTTAGCCTGGCGAAAATACGAAATTTCGTATAATACAGTTATAATGCGATATCTTTCAAGAGGCGGGCTTACCCCCTGTATCCCATATTTGGGCCTTCATATTTGGTGAGAATGGGGCCCTGGGAATGTCCAGTCGACCCTCAAAAGTAATTGGGTTTACACGGCCATTAACAGGCTTAGCTAGCCTGGCGAAAATAGGAAATCTCGTATAATACAGTTATAATGGGATATCTTTCAAGGGGCTGGCTAACACCCTGTATCCCATATTTGGGCCTTCATATTTGGTGAGGATGGGGCTCCGGGAAAGCCCAGTCGACCCTTAGAAGGAATTGGGTTTATACGACCATTAACAGGCTTAGCTAGCCTGGCGAAAATAGAAAATTTCGTATAATACAGTTATAATGGGATATCTTTCAAGGGCTGGCTACCCCCTGTATCCCATATTTGGGCCTTCATTTTTGGTGAGGATGGGGCCCCGGGAATGCCGAGTCGACCCTCAAAAGGAATTGGGTTTACACGGCCATTAACAGGCTTAGCTAGCCTGCCGAAAATAGGAAATTTCGTATAATACAGTTATAATCGGATATCTTTCAAGGGCTGGCTAATACCCTGTATCCCATATTTGTGCCTTCATGTTTGGTGAGGATGGGGCCCCGGGAATGCCCAGTCGACCCTTAAAAGGAATTGGGTTTACACGGCTATGAACAGGCTTAGCTAGCTTGGCGAATATAAGAAATTTTGAATAATACAGTTATAATGGGATATCTTTCGAGGGGCTGGCTAACCCCCTGCTTCCCATATTTGGGCCTTCATATTTGGTGAAGATGGGGCCCCGGGAATGTCCAGTCGACCCACAAAAGGAATTGGGTTTACACGGCTATGAACAGGCTTACCTAGCCTGGCGAAAATAGGAAATCCCGTATAATACAGTTATAATGGGATATCTTTCAAGGGGCTGGCTAACACCCTGTATCCCATATTTGGGCCTTCATTTTTGGTGAGGATGGGGCCCCGGGAATGTACAGTCGACCCTCAAAAGGAATTGGGTTTACACGGCCATTAACAGGCTTAGCTAGCCTGGCGAAAATACGAAAATTTGAATAATACAGTTATAATGGGATATCTTTCGAGGGGCTGGCTAACCCCCTGTATCCTATATTTGGGCCTTCATATTTTATGAGGATGGGGCCCGGGGAATGCCCAGTCGACCCTCAAAAGGAATTGGGTTTACACGGCCATTAACAGGCTTAGCTAGCCTGGCGAAAATACGAAATTTCGTATAATACAGTTATAGTGGGATATCTTTCAAGGGGCTGGCTAACACCCTGTATCCCATATTTGGGCCTTCATATTTGGTAATGATGGAGCGCCGGGAATGTCCAGTCGACCCTCAAAAGGAATTGGGTTTACACGGCCATTAACAGGCTTAGCTAGCCTGGCGAAAATACGAAAATTTGAATAATACAGTTATAATGGGATATCTTTCGAGGGGCTGGCTAACCCCCTGTATCCTATATTTGGGCCTTCATATTTTATGAGGATGGGGCCCGGGGAATGCCCAGTCGACCCTCAAAAGGAATTGGGTTTACACGGCCATTAACAGGCTTAGCTAGCCTGGCGAAAATACGAAATTTCGTATAATACAGTTATAATGGGATAACTTTCAAGGGGCTGGCTAACACCCTGTATCCCATATTTGGGCCTTCATATTTGATGTGGATGGGGCCCCAGGAATGTCCAGTCGACCCTCAAAAGTAATTGGGTTTACACGGCCATTAACAGGCTTAGCTAGCCTGGCGAAAATAGGAAATTTCGTTTAATACAGTTATAATGGGATATCTTTCAAGGGGCTGGCTAACACCCTGTATCCCATATTTGGGCCTTCATATTTGGTGATGATGGGGCTCCAAAAAAGCCCAGTCGAACCTGAAAAGGAATTGGGTTTACACGGCCATTAACAGGCTTAGCTAGCCTGGTGAAAATAGGAAATCTCGTATAATACAGTTATAGTGGGATATCTTTCGAGGGGCTGGCTAACCCCCTGTATCCCATATTTGGGCCTTCATATATGGTGAGGATGAGGCCCCCGGAATGTTCAGTCGACTTTCAAAAGGAATTGGGTTTACACGGCCATTAACAGGCTAAGCTAGCCTGGCGAAAATACGAAATTTCGTATAATACAGTTATAGTGGCATATCTTTCGAGGGGCTGGCTTACCCCCTGAATCCCATATTTGGGCCTTCATATTTGGTGAGAATGGGGCCCCGGGAATGTCCAGTCGACCCTCAAAAGGAATTGGGTTTACACGGCCATTAACAGGCTTAGCTAGCTTGGCGAAAATAGGAAATTTCGTATAATACAGTTGTAATGGGATATCTTTCAAGAGGATGGCTAACACCTTGTATCCCATATTTGGGCCTTCATTTTTGGTGAGGATGGGACCTTGGGAATGTCCAGTCGACCCTCAAAAGGAATTGGGTTTACACGGCCATTCACAGGCTTAGCTAGTCTGGCGAAAATACGAAATTTCGTATAATACAGTTATAGTGGCATGTCTTTCAAGGGGCTGGCTAACACCCTGTATCCCATATTTAGGCCTTCATATTTGGTATGGATGGGGCCCCGGGAATGTCCAGTCGACCCCCAAAAGGAATTAGGTTTACACGGCCATTAACAGGCTTAGCTAGCCTGGCGAAAATACGATATTTCGTATAATAAAGTAATAATGGGATATCTTTCAAGGGGCTGGCTAACACCGTGTATCCCATATTTGGGCCTTCATATTTGGTGAGGATGGGGCTCCAAAACAACCCAGTCGACCCTCAAAAGGAATTGGATTTACACGGCCATTAACAGGCTAAGCTAGCCTGGCGAAAATAGGAAATTTCGTATAATACAGTTATAATGGGATATCTTTCAAGGGCTGGCTAACCCCTGTATCCCATATTTGGGCCTTCATTTTTGGTGAGGATGGGGCCCCTGGAATGCCGAGTCGACCCTCAAAAGGAATTAGGTTTACACGGCCATTAACAGGCTTAGCTAGCCTGGCGAAAATTGGAAATTTCGTATAATACAGTTATAATGGGATATCTTTCAAGGGCTGGCTAATACCCTTTATCCCATATTTGGGCCTTCATGTCTGGTGAGGATTGGGCCCCGGGAATGCCCAGTCGATCCTCAAAAGGAATTGGGTTTACACGGCCATGAACAGGCTGAGCTAGCCTGGCGAATATATGAAATTTTGAATAATACAGTTAAATGGGATATCTTTCGAGGGGCTGGCTAACCCCCTGTATCCCATATTTGGGCCTTCATATTAAGTGAGGGTGGGGCCCCGAGAATGTCCAGTCGACCCACAAAAGGAATTGGGTTTACACGGCCATTAACAGGCTTAGCTTGCCTGGCGAAAATACGAAATTTCGTATAATACAGTTATAATGGGATATCTTTCAAGGGGCTGGCTAACACCGTGTATCCCATATTTGGGCCTTCATATTTGGTGAGCATGGGGCTCCAAGAAAGCCCAGTCGACCCTTAAAAGAAATTGGGTTTACACGGCCATTAACAGGCTTAGCTAGCCTGGCGAAAATACGAAATCTCGTATAATACAGTTATAATGGGATATCTGTCGAGGGGCTGGCTAACCCCCTGTATCCCATATTTGGGCCTTCATATTTGGTGAGGATGGGGCTCCAAAACAACCCAGTCGACCCTCAAAAGGAATTGGGTTTACACGGCCATTAACAGGCTTACCTAGCCTGGCGAAATTAGGAAATTTCTTACAATACAGTTATAATGGGATATCTTTCGAGGAGCTGGCTAACCCCCTGTATCCCATATTTGGGCCTTCATATATGGTGAGGATGGGGCTCCAAAACAGCCCAGTCGACCCTCAAAAGGAATTGGGTTTACACGGCCATTAACAGGCTTACCTAGCCTGGCGAAATTAGGAATTTTCGTACAATACAGTTATAATGGGATATCTTTCGAGGGGCTGGCTAACCCCCTGTATCCCATATTTGGGCCTTCATACTTGGTGAGGATGGGGCCCTGGAAATGTCCAGTCGACCTTTAAAAGGAATTGGGTTTACACGGACATTAACAGGCTTAGTTAGCCTGGCGAAAATTGGAAATTTCGTATAATACAGTTATAGTGGCATATCTTTCAAGGGGCTGGCTAACCCCCTGTATCCCATATTTGGCCTTCATATTTGGTGAGGATGGGGCCCCGAGAATGTCCAGTCGACCCCCAAAAGGAATTGGGTTTACACGACCATTAACAGGCCAAGCTAGCCTGGCGAAAATAGTAAATTTCGTATAATACAGTTAAAATGGGGTTTCTTTCAAGGGGCTGGCTAACACCCTGCATCCCATATTTGGGCCTTCATATTTGGTGAGGATGGGGCTCCGGGAATTCCTAATCGACCTTCAAAAGGAATTGGGTTTACATTGCCATTAACAGGCAAAGGTAGCCTGGCGAAAATAGGAAATTTCGTATAATACAGTTATAGTGGCATATCTTTCGAGGGGCTGGCTTACCCTCTGTATCCCATATTTGGGCCTTCATATTTGGTGAGGATGGGGCCCCGGGAATGCCCAGCCGACTTTTAAAAAGGCATTGGGTTTACACGGCCATTAACATGCTTACCTAGCCTGGCGAAAATAGGAAATTTCGTATTATTCAGTTATAGTGGGATTTTATTCAAAGGGCTGGCTAACACCCTGTATCCCTATATAGGGGTCTTTATTTTTGGAGGGGGGTTAGGGCCCTTGAAATGTCCAGTCGAACCTCAAAAGGAAATGGGTTTACACGACCTCGAAGAGGCATAGCTAGCCTGGTGAACATAGTAATTTAGTATAATAAAGTTAAAATGGGAATATCATTGAAGGGGCTGGCTGTCCAGTCGACCCTGAAAAGGAATTTAGATTACACCTTATAGTCATAAATTTCATGTAAATGATTATAATCGGAATACTATATTAGGGAGTGACTTACATATTTATATTTTCTTATATCAAAGTGTGGTACTTGGTGAAATCAATTGACATTTAAGACGGAGTTATTATTGTTAATGTATAAGGACATTTATATAATACAGTTACCACACTATTTATCTTAACCCTTTTTAAATTAAATAGTTAAAGTAAGCAGAGATGAATAATTTGAGGTATTACATGTAATAATATTTGTATGTACATGTATGTAGTACGTTTTGATTTTTAGCTCACCTGAGCTGAAAGCTCAAGTGAGCTATTCTGATCACATTTTGTCTGTCGTAAGTTTGTCCGTCTCTCCGTCTGTCTGTAAACTTTTCACATTTTCAACATCTTCTCAAAAACCACAGGGCCAATTTCACCCAAACTTAGCACATACCATCCTTAGCCTAAGGGGATTCAAAGTTATGAAAATTAAGGACCAAGCCCTCTTACAAGGGGAGATAATTAGGAATTATTGAAAATTTTCAAGAAATTTTCAAAAATCTTCTTCTCAAGAACCATTTGGCCAAGAAAGCTGAAACTTATGTGAAAGCATACTCAGGTAGTGTAAATTCAAAGTTGTGAAAATCATGACCCCCTGGGGTAGTGTGGGGCCAAAATGGGGGGGTCGACTTTTTACATAGAAATATATAGAGAAAATCTTTAAAAATCTTCTACTCAAGAATCATTTGGTCAGGAAAGCTGAAACTTATGTGGAAGCATCCACAGGTAGTGTATATTTAAAGTTGTGAAAATCATTACCCCCAGGCGTAGAGTGGGGCCCCAATTTGGGATTGAATTTCTACATAGGAATATATAGAGTAAATCCTTAAAATTCGTCTTCTCAGAAACTAATAAACCAGGAAAGCTGAAACTTGTTTGGAAGCATCCTCAGGTAGTGTAGATTCAAAGTTGTAAAAATCATGATTCCTGGGCGTAGAGTTGGGCCACAATGGTTGCGGAATTTTTACATAGGAATATAAAGAGTTAATCTTTAAAAATCTTCTTCGAAGAAACTAATCAGCCAGGTGATTTTTTAATATTGTTTGGATTTTGGCTTCTGGATGATTCCTGGACGATTGGGTCTCACAAGGGGCTCAGAGTTTGATGTAGGTTTATAACACATTTATAAACAATTGTTTAGAATCTTTTTGAGAGCTGCAATGCTCAACATGTGATATTACTATAAAATCATCCTGTTGGAAAAGGGACTAATGATAATAAACATAAGAATGTCCAGTAAAAAAAATTGATTTTTATTTATACAGGATCTACATGTATTATACTACATTGTCCAGATAGTTTGTATTATGTCTCCATTAAGCTGATTTTATCATACCTATTGTTCCTCAGGTGAGCGATGTGGCCCATGGGCCTCTTGTTATAGTGTATAAAATCGATAACGAAACAAGAGGTTATGTAATATGATCTTTAATCGCTTGTACACGGTTGAACGAATATTTAAATCAATATGGGTCTTTGGTAGACTTGTGTTATCTATCAATACATATAACAGAGTTCACATGGTGTGCTATTTCATAACGATTCATATGCCATATGATGTATCATATATTATGTGAGTGTAATATAAAAATATGAACCCCGGTGTGGCCACTTAATGTGTGTTGTGTCCTTGGACAAGGAACTTTATCTACATTTGTCTTAGTCCACAAGATAAAAGTGGGTCCCGCCTCAGGCTGAAGTTAATCCGCGATAAACTGGTATCCCATATAGAGGGAGTCTATGATTTTCATCCGATTAGAATCACGGAAACCAGGAATAAAATAAAGACCCTCATTGGTCGGAGAAAGAATAAAAATATTATTAATAATACAAATACGTCCATGAAGTTTGTTAACATCTTTACAAATAATTAAATGCTTTGGTTGTGCTTTAATACCGCTGAATCGGGAGAAACTGTTTTTATTTAAGATATAATAAATCTGTAACTAATATATTTCTTTCCAAGTTGAAACTAACTATTTACTAATCAAATATATTTGATAATTAATTTCTCATCATGTAATATTATTCAAAATGTGTATGTATTTTGACATGTCTATATATTGGTGTTTATATTTAATTATACATACATGTTTTAAATACATGTATATAAATAAACATGTATGCTAATGCTTTATGTCTGTAACCTTTCAATCATACAATCGCTTCCTCTTGTGGATATGTGTATTGTACATTATGAATGTGTATTGTAAAATCTTCCTGTTACCCCTATGAGGGTTGTGTATAATTAATAAATAACTTGAATTGAAATTCACAGCTTTAAAGAATAATTGAATCGAATTATTAAATTTTTATGATAGATTTTGAAGACTTGTTATAATTCATAAAAAAAGGAATTTGCTTATCAAGATATAGGATATTTCTGGCACCCACATTCAAAACTGTTTAACAGATGCTACTTCCCTGATATTCAATTTAGAACATGTGCAAACTAGGAATATATATAGCTAGGACAGCGCACCAGTGGTGACTCAAACGCTTCGGATTCGCAAGCTAGGTGATGGTAGTGGTTGTAGAAAAAATAACATCGAACGAAATTGATTTAAACCATGCCAATAGTGCAATATCAGTTAAAATCATGAAATAGATATTGGCACACCACATTTCGTTCTTTAAACGAAATGCTTTTGTATGTACAGCGGTGTGAAAAAGCCAAGAACCAAATGAAAAAAAAATATTTTAAGTTCTCACGAATTTGCTATATATGTTCGAACAAATAAATTAATTGAATTTAAAGACTAATTTAGAGTCTTTTGACTATCGGATCTGGCAATGATGTAGATTACGAGGAGAAGGGGGGGGGGGGTGCAGTAATCAATCCACTCATTTCCTGGATTGTCTGTTTTCCTTTAAACGATAAATTATTATATGCAAATAAATGCATACATGTACTATTTTTTGATATTTATACGATATCTGACATATTTTACTGACAGTAAATAGTTGCCCACTCTAGGTACACTGATTTTTTCTTTGGTATCTATACAGATATAAATATAATGTCAATTGACAAAGTCATCTACACATCGCCTCCTTTACATGGAAAAGTTGAAAAACATTGAGCAATTGGTCGAATAAAAGACATATTTCAGGTGTGTGTGGGGGGGGGGGGGGTGTTATTGCTGATAAATAACTATTTGGAAGCATAGTGTTGATTAACCTCTTAAGAAATAAACAAGACTAGTCAATTTTTTGTCGTGCGCGGTTATTTTTACATATTGAAGGCTACCTTGACTTTTATGTCAACAAACTGATATGGTATTTTGGTAGGTGGCATGGGACATTTTCGCACGAAAGACCCTGTCAAATTTTACAAAAAGGAGTAAATATGGGGCTTTGGTGGTTACTTGAAGGCCATAAATTGGTATAATATTTATTCATTTACGTTTTGGTGAGAATCAGCCCTTTTTATCAGATAAGAATAGAAAATGCGAAACTGTGGCCTAAATTTTCACTTTCGATTTTAAAATGGAACAGGGGGGGGGGGGGGAGACAGAACATGAAATCTCACTCGAAGGGAAAGTGATCGATCTTTCCCATACTTGGAAACAGGTTTAAAAAAATTTAAAACAAAACTGCATCTCGTATTTCAGCAAAGACAGAAGAAATAATAAGACATAAATATAAAAGAAATTTAGATAACAAAGCTACGTGTAACTTAAGGTGTATATAATTTATTTACAATTCATAATAAATCGCTACACCAACAAAAGACAGGGCATTCCCGGGGCCCCACCTCCTCCAAATATGAAGGCCCAAATATGGGATACAGGGTGTTAGCCAGCCCCTTGAAAGATATCCCATTATAACTGTATTATACGAAATTTCCAATTTTCGCCAGGCTGGCTAAGCCTGTTAACGGTCGTGTAAACCCAATTCCTTTTGAGGGTCGACTGGGCATTCCCGGGGCCCCACCTCCTCCAAATATGAAGGCCCAAATATGGGATACAGGGTGTTAGCCAGCCCCTTGAAAGATATCCCATTATAACTGTATTATACGAAATTTCCAATTTTCGCCAGGCTGGCTAAGCCTGTTAACGGTCGTGTGAACCCAATTCCTTTTGAGGGTCGACTGGGCATTCCCGGGGCCCCACCTCCTCCAAATATGAAGGCCCAAATATGGGATACAGGGTGTTAGCCAGCCCCTTGAAAGATATCCCATTATAACTGTATTATACGAAATTTCCAAATTTCGCCAGGCTGGCTAAGCCTGTTAACGGTCGTGTAAACCCAATTCCTTTTGAGGGTCGACTGGGCATTCCCGGGGCCCTACCTCCTCCAAATATGAAGGCCCAAATATGGGATACATGGTGTTAGCCAGCCCCTTGAAAGATATCCCATTATAACTGTATTATACGAAATTTCCAATTTTCGCCAGGCTGGCTAAGCCTGTTAACGGTCGTGTAAACCCAATTCCTTTTGAGGGTCGACTGGGCATTCCCGGGGCCCCACCTCCTCCAAATATGAAGGCCCAAATATGGGATACAGGGTGTTAGCCAGCCCCTTGAAAGATATCCCATTATAACTGTATTATACGAAATTTCCAATTTTCGCCAGGCTAGCTAAGCCTGTTAACGGTCGTGTAAACCCAATTCCATTTGAGGGTCGACTGGGCATTCCCGGGGCCCCACCTCCTCTAAATATGAAGGCCCAAATATGGGATACAGGGTGTTAGCCAGCCCCTTGAAAGATATCCCATTATTACTGTATTATACGAAATTTCCAATTTTCGCCAGGCTGGCTAAGCCTGTTAACGGTCATGTAAACCCAATTCCTTTTGAGGGTCGACTGGGCATTCCCGGGGCCCCACCTTCTGCAAACATGAAGGCCCAAATATGGGATACAGGGTGTTAGCCAGCCCCTTGAAAGATATCCCATTATAACTGTATTATACGAAATTTCCAATTTTCGCCAGGCTGGCTAAGCCTGTTAACGGTCGTGTAAACCCAATTCCTTTTGAGGGTCGACTGGGCATTCCCGGGGCCCCACCTCCTTCAAATATGAAGGCCCAAATATGGGATACAGGGTGTTAGCCAGCCCCTTGAAAGATATCCCATTATAACTGTATTATACGAAATTTCCAATTTTCGCCAGGCTGGCTAAGCCTGTTAACGGTCGTGTAAACCCAATTCCTTTTGAGGGTCGACTGGGCATTCCCGGGGCCCCACCTCCTCCAAATATGAAGGCCCAAATATGGGATACAGGGTGTTAGCCAGCCCCTTGAAAGATATCCCATTATAACTGTATTATACGAAATTTCCAATTTTCGCCAGGCTGGCTAAGCCTGTTAACGGTCGTGTAAACCCAATTCCTTTTGAGGGTCGACTGGGCATTCCCGGGGCCCCACCTCCTCTAAATATGAAGGCCCAAATATGGGATACAGGGTGTTAACCAGCCCCTTGAAAGATATCCCATTATAACTGTTTTATACGAAATTTCCAATTTTCGCCAGGCTGGCTAAGCCTGTTAACGGTCGTGTAAACCCAATTCCTTTTGAGGGTCGACTGGGCATTCCCGGGGCCCCACCTCCTCCAAATATGAAGGCCCAAATATGGGATACAGGGTGTTAACCAGCCCCTTGAAAGATATCCCATTATAACTGTTTTATACGAAATTTCCAATTTTCGCCAGGCTGGCTAAGCCTGTTAACGGTCGTGTAAACCCAATTCCTTTTGAGGGTCGACTGGGCATTCCCGGGGCCCCACCTCCTCTAAATATGAAGGCCCAAATATGGGATACAGGGTGTTAGCCAGCCCCTCGAAAGATATCCCATTATAACTGTATTATACGAAATTTCCTATTTTCGCCAGGCTGGCTAAGCCTGTTAACGGTCGTGTAAACCCAATTCCTTTTGAGGGTCGACTGGGCATTCCCGGGGCCCCACCTCCTCCAAATATGAAGGCCCAAATATGGGATACAGGGTGTTAGCCAGCCCCTTGAAAGATATCCCATTATAACTGTATTATACGAAATTTCCAATTTTCGCCAGGCTGGCTAAGCCTGTTAACGGTCGTGTAAACCCAATTCCTTTTGAGGGTCGACTGGGCATTCCCGGGGCCCCACCTCCTCTAAATATGAAGGCCCAAATATGGGATACAGGGTGTTAGCCAGCCCCTTGAAAGATATCCCATTATAACTGTATTATACGAAATTTCCAATTTTCGCCAGGCTGGCTAAGCCTGTTAACGGTCGTGTAAACCCAATTCCTTTTGAGGGTCGACTGGGCATTCCCGGGGCCCCACCTCCTCCAAATATGAAGGCCCAAATATGGGATACAGGGTGTTAGCCAGCCCCTTGAAAGATATCCCATTATAACTGTATTATACGAAATTTCCACTTTTCGCCAGGCCAGCTAAGCCTGTTAACGGTCGTGTAAACCCAATTCCTTTTGAGGGTCGACTGGGCATTCCCGGGGCCCTACCTCCTCTAAATATGAAGACCCAAATATGGGATACAGGGTGTTAGCCAGCCCCTTGAAAGATATCCCATTATAACTGTATTATACGAAATTTCCAATTTTCGCCAGGCTGGCTAAGCCTGTTAACGGTCGTGTTAACCCAATTCCTTTTGAGGGTCGACTGGGCATTCCCGGGGCCCCACCTCCTCTAAATATGAAGGCCCAAATATGGGATACAGGGTGTTAGCCAGCCCCTTGAAAGATATCCCATTATAACTGTATTATACGAAATTTCCAATTTTCGCCAGGCTGGCTAAGCCTGTTAACGGTCGTGTAAACCCAATTCCTTTTGAGGGTCGACTGGGCATTCCCGGGGCCCCACCTCCTCTAAATATGAAGGCCCAAATATGGGATACAGGGTGTTAGCCAGCCCCTTGAAAGATATCCCATTATAACTGTATTATACGAAATTTCCAATTTTCGCCAGGCTGGCTAAGCCTGTTAACGGTCGTGTAAACCCAATTCCTTTTGAGGGTCGACTGGGCATTCCCGGGGCCCCACCTCCTCCAAATATGAAGGCCCAAATATGGGATACAGGGTGTTAGCCAGCCCCTTGAAAGATATCCCATTATAACTGTATTATACGAAATTTCCAATTTTCGCCAGGCTAGCTAAGCCTGTTAACGGTCGTGTAAACCCAATTCCTTTTGAGGGTCGACTGGGCATTCCTGGGGCCCCACCTTCTCTAAATATGAAGGCCCAAATATGGGATACAGGGTGTTAGCCAGCCCCTTGAAAGATATCCCATTATAACTGTATTATACGAAATTTCCAATTTTCGCCAGGCTGGCTAAGCCTGTTAACGGTCGTGTAAACCCAATTCCTTTTGAGGGTCGACTGGGCATTCCCGGGGCCCCACCTCCTCTAAATATGAAGGCCCAAATATGGGATACAGGGTGTTAGCCAGCCCTTGAAAGATATCCCATTAGAACTGTATTATACGAAATTTCCAATTTTCGCCAGGCTGGCTAAGCCTGTTAACGGTCGTGTAAATCCAATTCCTTTTGAGGGTCGACTGGGCATTCCCGGGGCCCCACCTCTAAATATGAAGGCCCAAATATGGGATACAGGGTGTTAGCCAGCCCCTTGAAAGATATCCCATTGCAACAGTATGATGAATTTGTTACCTTTTCGTCAGGCTAGCTAATTATGTCAATGTTCAGGTCTGGTCAGCAAGATATGATGTTTAATATATAACTGTTTCTTAACATTGAAAAAGGAAAGTTTATGTGGAATTTTGAATTTACGTTTATTAGCATGTTTACGGTAATTTGAATAGCGAACCGACCAAAGAATTCTATTCGCTATTCGAATAGTGAATAGCGAAAAGCGAATAGAACTCCAACTTCTGAATGCCAAATTTTCAATCACCCTGGGTCAAGCGGTATAGATTGTGCACAAGATTATCATGATTCTGTTTCATTTTTTTAAGTCTTAGATTTTAATATGTGGTCAGATCACGCCCCCATTGAATTCTGTTTACGAAGTTGTAGAAGCTCCATACGCTCCCTTGCTTAAGACAATAGTGTTTGTTTAAGTACATATGCATACCATATATAAGTGGAGCGATGATAAGTCTAACGATATGAGAAGTGCTCTTGAACAACGCCTTTCTGACCTGTACCAATCTATTAAATCTTTTGAAAACTCAAACGTTGGCATTGATAGTTGTGTTGATAGATTTACTCAAATAATGAAGTATTCGATAGTCTGTCGATAGATTTACTAATTACTAATTTAATAATTAAAGAAGTATTCGATAGTCATTGTTGCAAAAGAATTAATAATACCAGCAACAAACCCACTAAAGTTAAAACAAAATCTGGTTTGATGAAAACTGTAGATACATACATACTATCGCAATATCCTGCGAGCATATAATAAAGATCGAAAAAAGTACATTAGGGAACTTTTAATGAAAGCAAGGACAGAATATAAAGTATGTGCAGTAAAAACAAGGAGACGGTACATAAAACATGAGGGCAACAATTTTGATTATCTGCGTGACGATAACCCCAAGGAGTTGCATAGGTTATTTAAAACGTAAAAAGTTTACCAGGAGCCAACTAACTATCTAGAATTTCTTCCACTATTTTAAAGATGTGTGTAACGGTAACAATACAACTGAATCTTATCCGGCCAATGACAGAAGAGCCAGTTTATCTTGAACTAGATAGTTATATCTCTGATGACAACGTTGAACGTGTTTTAAATGGTGTAAAATGTGCCAAAGCGACGGGTCTTGAATATTAATAAATGATTACTTTGTAAATTTTAAGGATATTTTTCAGCCATTGTTGGTACGTCTATTTAATTTTATCTTAGATTTTTCTGTCTTTCGGAGAGTTGGTCATGTGGAACTATTGTACCATTGCACAAAAAGGGGACACTAATAATACTAATAACTATAAAGGAATGACCCTTCTACATAAGTAATCTCGCTTACATCTTTACATCTGTCTTAAATAACAGGCTGTTAGATTTGTCCTCTGCAAATGATGTCACATCTGACGCACAGTTTAGATTTAAATAAGGGTTTGGTACTATTGATGCCATATTTGCACTGCACGAAATGACTCCACATCACATTAATAATGGTAAAAAGTTGTTTTGTTGCTTTGTAGATTATAAAAAGCCATTTGACAGTATTGCTTCAAACAAAATGTTTTAAAAACTTGCTAGAAGCGGGGTCATGGGGAATCTTCTTAGCGTTATTCGTAAAATCTAAAGTGATGTCAAATCATGTGTTAAGATCAAAGCAGATTTCTCCGATTTCTTGTCTTCCACACGGGGAGTAATGCAGTGTGAGACACTTTCTCCATTTTTATTTCCCTTATTCATTAATGAATTCGAATCTGATCTCCTTAAGAGTGAATGTGAACCTACCCAACTAAAAGACACTTCATTGTGTCTTTTGTTGTATGCAGACGAACGGTTTTACTGTCTGAGTCTAAGTAGGGTCTTCAAAATATTTTAGATAGTTTGCATGTTTACTGTGAAAGTTGGAATATTAATGTAAACGTGGCCAAAAAAAAGTGGTTTTATTCCGGAAAAGAACAAGATTATCTAAAAGTCACAATTGCTTTTATGATAAGCAACCGGTCGAACTTGTAAATAGCTTTAATTATTTAGGCATGACCTTGAATTTTAAAGGAAATTTAATCTAACACAAAAAATAATGGATCAACAAGGTAGCAAACGCAAGATTGGTATACTTAAAACATGTAAGGATAATTTTTAACCGGGTTTTCCAAAGGAAAAACCCGGTTATTGAAATGGTGAAAATGGCGGGCGGGCGGGCGGGCGGCTGCCAAAAGGGTAACCTTATTGTACGGATAACTCCTCCTACGATTTCCAAGATATGAAGTTGTTCTTTTGCAGATCAATTGGACATATATCAGATGTGTGCATATATCTAGGATTTTGATTTCTGATAATTCATGTAAAAAAACCCAGCTGTTGAACTGAGTCATTTTTTTGTCAAAATATTGCATATTGGGTAACCCTTTTGTACGGATATCTTCTCCTACAGTTTTCAAGATATGAAGTTGTTTTTTGGCAGATCAAATGGACATATATCAGAGGTGTGCATATTTCTAGGATTTTGATTTCTGATAATTTATGGGGAAAAAAACCCAGCTGTTGAATTAGTCATTTTTTTTGGTCAAAATATTGCATATAGGGTACTCCTATTGTACGGATAACTTCTCCTACAGTTTTCAAGATATAAAGTTGTTTTTTAACAGATCAAATGGACATATATCAGAAATGTGCATTTTGCTAGGATTTTGATTTCTGATAATGTATAAAAAAAAAACAGCAGTTGAACTAAGTCATTTTTTGGCAAAATATTGCATATTTGGTAACCCCTATTGTACGGATAACTTTTCCTACAGTTTTCAAGATAGGAAGTTGTTCTTTTGCAGATCAATTGGACATATATCAGAGGTGTGCATGTTCCTAGGATTTTGATTTCTGATGATTTATTTTAAAAAATACCAGGTGTTGAACTTAGTAATTGTTTGGCAAAATATTGCATATAGGGTACCCCTATTGTACGGATAACTCCTCCTACAGTTTTCAAGATAGGAAGTTGTTCTTTTGCAGATCAACTGGACATATATAATATGTGCATATTGCTAGGATTTTGATTTCTGATGATTTTTTTTAAAAAATTCAAGATGTTGAACTTAGTCATTTTGGGCAAACTATTGCATATAGAGTACCCCATTTCTCGTCATAGGTAGTGTTTAAAGATTTGATATGCTCTGTTGGCTCTAATAATGTTTGGTATGCACAGAATGTTCTAAAGCAAGCAAAACTTTTTTTAGAAATTAGGTAAGGACTATTTTTGATGTTTTGGTTCAGGAAAAAGACGATTTTTTAATGTTTCTATAAATGTTACATACACAAGTAATTGTATGACTTGTTTGATTTACAGTACTACCATAGGAAATGTATATCAGAAAATCACTATCTGACAAAATATAGATTGTCTGCACATAGACTAGCAATTGAGCAGGGTCGTTTTAACCAAATTGCACGTTCAGGTCGCATCTGTAGATTTGTTGTGCTCTTATTAGGATTGAAGACAAATTTCACTTCATCATAGAATGTCCAGAATACAGTCATTTACGGTGTATAAATATTAAAAAGTATAACTGGTCAAGTTAGTTTAGTTGCTTAGTTCGAAAAATAAAAAATAAGTTAAATAAACTATGTATTTTTCTTCAGAAAGCCACAGAGTATAGAAATAATCTATCTTAATTAATATGTATATCTTCGACCTAATGTGATAATATATGTATTATATATACATGTTTTTTTTATTATTACATTGTACATTTGTGGTAATCTTTTCATGATAGATGTGTTTGTGTACTGGCAAATTTCTTCACTATGATTATGCATTTACATGTATTTATACAATGCCTATAAACTATGTGGTTTTGAGCTAATAAACTATACTATAATAAAAAATATATTATATTTGCAGCTAAACAGATATTTCCGGTTTCTATTTAAAAAAAATCATACAAAATAATTGAACTCCGATACGAGTGTAAGTTTTGAATAATTATTTTTCAAACTTGATTCATCAAATAATGCATTGGTGTGTCGCGCCACCTGAACGTTCCTCTTTATATATTATTTAAAAAGGAATATTTAATTACCTGAGCATTTCCCTCTTATTTTGTAGAAATTAGCATCGCAATCTTTTGAATTGCCAGCTTCACTCCTGAAACACATTTCAACCCATATGGTTATATCAAATTAATATTATCCATTCAGTGTTTTATCGATGAAAGTAATAAAATAAACAAACTTACTGAAAATTCCCGTAACCTAACAAAATTGTCAATGTATATACATATCCATACAAACAGAAAGATGACATTTCGAAGAGGGAATAGATGGGCTGCCATATAACCCAATGACTTATGAAATTTGCTTTATCAACTGCCAACCCGAAAAAATGAATTCATATAGTGTGGTTTGTTGTTTTTTCCCCCAAGGATAAATTTGTTTACAAAATGTCCTTGCTTTCTATTTATATACGCCCAGAGTGTTTTAATTGATTTTCAATTCTACAACCATGATTTTTAATCTTTAAAAACGTAATACTCATGTACTTATTTTAACTTAGATAACAAAACAAGTCCTTTCCGGGTAAATTTATGAAAATCATAAGTTTGCCTTCGTTTCCAAACAACATTAAACAAATTATCTAAACTCTTACATCAATTGCATATGGCTAATGAAGTTCATTTTATCTTTTGTATCAGCACTAAGGTAACTGTTAAAATCAGAAAGCGTGCCTTTCGGATGACGAAGACATAATCAGAGCACGTATAGTGATAAATCCTTAGGTAATTTTTTATCAGTACTCTTGCAATAATTTGGTGAAAAAATTGTTACAAACAGAGCATGTATGAACAGACTCTTTATATTAAAAAAGGCCAGTGTCCTATCATCTTTGCTAAGCGAAAAGATAAGGTTTAGTGGTTGTTTTATCGCTTAGTATTTTTTTAAAATACTCTGAAACACATATTCTTAACAGCTTTGTTTACTTTTGTTTCTGGCAAGAAAGAAACAAAAACAAAATCAATCGAGTCACTATATCGTGTCTTACTGGATCGATCTGGCTAAATACTGATTAAAACTGAAATATATATTCGATCAAACTAATAAATGCAAAAGAATACCAAAAATGAAGAAGGTCAAATGTCCACTAGCAAATCGAACGTCAACGGAAAAATTTAGGCATTTCATCAACTATAAATGAAGCTGTTAAAAAAGGATGCATAAATTGATGTATGTGATCATAGGATTTATTGTATAAATCAACCGACGCCGATGCGTTTTTGTATGCAACGCTATCATATACGAGTACATACCATTTTAGTCACTGTATTCAATCAATCAAAAAGACAGTTATGTGTTATAAACTTTCTAATTTATTGTGCTTATAACTAATAAATTGGGCATTAGACTTGAGAACCTTGTTAAATCAGATCAACGTTACCCTTTAGCATCTTCGCGGTTAAAGGCTTGGCTCTGTGAATTTTGATTCTGGCAACATCGGTTTTTCCTGACTTCCCTTATCCTTATTTTGTTACAAAATTTTAGACATGTATATATTGTTATGAGGATATTCTTTGAAAAAGAGATTGAAAAGTTACATCTTTTTGATGAAAACTCAAGTCTCGTAGTGAAGCAAAGTGTGCGCATTGTGTGAACTAAAAAGACATGTACACAGAGATAGTAAATAATTCTGTGTTCATGATTTTATTGATATTTGTACTGAAGTAGTGAAATTAAGTAAAGGGAGGGTCAATCAATTACTTTTCAACCTCCCCCCCCCCCCATTACATTACTTCTGAAAAGGAAGGAAGGCTACTATACGTACATGTCGCGGTGGAATGAACTGTAGAAAATATAATTGGTCGTGTAAAGGTGTTACTTATGTACCAAAGGTTGACTCGCACTTTAAAAAATTGTACTCATAGTATGTGGGAAAAAACGAAACCAAAAAATGTGGTTTATAATATTGATTTCTTCATTTAAGATATTTTTAAACAGTGTGTATATTGACTTCTGAAATGTTTTAAAGTATATCTTTCAAAATCTATTTTTTAGGACTGAAAGCTGTTGGAAACATCTGGCATAACGGCGAACAGTAAAAAAAAAAGCTAATTCAGAAATGTAAACACATTAGCAAGTCATTGTGAGCTTGGCAAGCTGCCTTCGTATTAAGCATGCTGCTCTAGTCTTCGGCATTTAAGAACAGTCTGATTAAAATCAAAACTAGCCCAAACCAACCGGCAATGGATACGGGAGGTTTAAAAGTGAGGTGCCAGACCTATCATGAATAGAAGTTTTATAGGGTTAGGGTTGATTTTTTTTCCTTCGTTCACATTGTTAAAAAATAATTTATTCTTAATGCTAACAAAAAAGTATATGTCTATTGATTTATTTATATTTGATTGAATGTTTGATTGTAACTCTTTCTTATTACCAAATTTTATTTTAAGAACATGGGAACACACTGAGTCTAAAAATTGAGAAAGGAAAATAAGAGGAGAGGTATTTTAATGGTGCAATTACCGAGATCAGATACTCTAGAACACTTATCAAGAAACTACAAAAAGAGTGATATTGTAATATTATAGTTTGTGAACTAAGCTTAGTATATATAGTAGCAGGCAAATATTGGGAAAATATAAATAAAAAAATTCAAATACATGATATTTGGATTTTTGGCTGTGATATTTGTATAATGATGTGTCGAAAAAAGGAACGACAATGGAGTTAAATGGTTTAATATTTTGAGTCTGGGGCACTGAACATATATGTATTTATAAAAGCTATAGGATACATATGTACATACTCTGACTCCCCACCCTCCATTTATAGAAGGAAACCACAGACTTAAGCCTAAACTAAAAGGTGACTTTTTTAGTCTGTTGTTAGGCGGATTCCATCTTACCATAAGGCGGAGTCCACCTTATTTTACGACGGATTCCACTTTGTTTTAAGGCAGATTCCGCCGTATTATAAGAGAGGTTCCTTGAATAACTAAGGCGAATTCATTTGATAAACTTACCACGTGATTCATAGATAAAGCAAACGTGGTTCGTACGTTAGCAACAAATTTACGCTCTTAAATTTTAATTTAGTGCATTAGTTTTTAGTGTAGTTTTCTGTGTTTTTAGTGACTTAAAGATTTTACGGACTTATTATTTTTTGGAACTTTTATTCTTGTTTAAAAATTGAACAATGTCTAGCGGCGATTCGCCCAGAGACAAGAGCTTAGATCTAGAAACAATGGCCGTCAATGGCAATGATCGTCATGATCAAACTCTTAAAGGTGACGCACCTGAGGAGAACATTGAGTCATTTGTGTCCTCTATGCAAAAACAAATGACAGAAAATCAGAAAACTATGTTGCCACTGACACAAACAATGCCAAAAATGCAAAAACCCGTGTTTAGTGATCCGTTGAAGAGGGGAGAGAAGCGAAAAGCGCAGGATAATCCCCAGTCGGCTTCAACAAGCAAAACAAATAGGCAAGACAGCGAATCCGACACCGAGTCCAACGCGGACAGCGACGGATTTAAAGAGCTCCTCACCAAAGAATCAGGAGAAAAAGAATCTGACGCTGACGATCTCTTAGAAGAGTTAGCGGAGTGCTTCTGTTCAGATGAAAAATGTGGCGAACCGATTTACGAAAAGTTAGCGAAAGTCGCTAACGACGGTATGAGAACAAAGCTCAACAATGAAAAAATCAAGGAAATCTGCGAAAAGTACTGCAGACCAAAAAACGTTACTAATTTGGTCACGCCCAAAGTGAACAGTGAAATCTGGACCCCCTTGAACAGGAAAGTCAGGACTCAAGATTTCCACCTTTAAAAGTCCCAGGCGCGGGTATTTAAAGCCATTGTGCCTCAACTTCAACTGTTAGATTTATTGTTGAAGGCCAAAAAGAAGGGAGGCGAATCAGCACCAATGGGTGATATTACAAGACTCGCAATGGATAGTTTAAAGCTAATGATTTTTGTGTATTGTTACCTGTCATAACTTATAGTTCAGCCGGGCAAAAATGAAGAGTTCAAAGCATTGTGTTCCAATGATCATTCCATGACGGATAACTTGTTCGGGGACGACCTCGGAAAAGTGGTAGAGGACATCGTAAAAGGAAACAAAGTTGATTCCAAAATATCGGGCTCTTTCCATAAAGATAAAAACCCTACAGCCGAACATCGTTTGGGCATGGCTACAAGCCTATGTACAACCATTATGGAGGAGCTGGAAAGCAGAACCATCTTTTAGGGCACAGATCCGCACAACCGTTCCGCAAGAAGGTCCGGAACACTCAGTTCAAACAACGGAAATAAGGCCGCAAAACGATGCGAGTAATCTTAATATACGCTTTACAAACACAACCGATAATTTTGAAGCGGGAAAAATATCCCAGTGTATGGAAGCGTGGACAGATATTTCTTCTGATGCTTCTATTCTGTCCTATGTAAGAGGGTATTCAATCGAATTCGATGAATTACCTCATCAAATGTGTTCGCCTAAGTCAATTCAGTTTAAACCTGAAGAAAGTGTTTTAATTGATCAAGAAATATTTCTTCTAGATAAGAAAATCATTGAGATAGTGAAAAATTCGGATGAAGATGAATTCATTTCTAACATATTTATTAGACCTAAGAAAAATGGAAAACAAAGAGTTATTTTGAATTTAAGGAAACTTAACAACTGTGTCGAATATCACTATTTTAAAATGGAGACATTAAAAGCAGCTAAAAGTTTATTATCCAAAGATTTTTACATGGCGTCAATTGATCTACAGGATGTGTGTTATTCTTGTAAAGTCAGTGTTAATGACAGAAAATATTTACGATTTTTTCTGAAACGGGCAAAAATACAAGTACACATGTTTAGCAATGGGACTAGCGTCTGCCCCAAGAATTTTCACGAAATTAATGAAACCCGCTTTTTAAACTTTACGAAAACAGGGGTTTTCATCATTGCGTACATTGATGACACTTTACTTGTTAGTGATTCTGAAACTGAATGCGCGGAAAATGTAAAGATTACTGCCAAATTACTGGACAATCTCGAGTTAACTGTGAATATAGAGAAGTCTATTTTCATTCCTTCAAAGGAAATACAATTATTGGAATTTATTATTAATTCAAACACAATGACAGTTTCGTTAACTGACGATAGGACGGATTCAATTAGACAATTGTGTCGAACGATTCTCGCTTCGCAAAGCATTATTATAAGGCAATTAGTGCAAGTGATAGGAACACTAGTTGCTAGTTAGCCGGGTGTTCAATTTGCAACGTTATTGTACAGGTCATTTGAAATAGAGAAAGACTGTCTTCTTAAAAAAGACCTCGGAGACGACAAAGCTCGTGTTTCACTTTCACCAGATGCGTTAATTACCATTCAATGGTGGATTGATAATGTTAATAACTACTCCCGAAAAATAATGCGAGATAAACCTTTCTTTACGATAAAAACTGACAGTTCTGGCACCGGCTGGGTTGCAATTAATGAAAACAGTGGGGAGTGCATTTAGGGACTGTGTAGTGACCAAGATAAAGAAGCTCATATAAATTTCTTGGAACTAAAAGCAGCGTTTCTTGCCATGACACGTATATGCAGTCAGCTTAATGGCTGTCATGTTTAAATATGTCTAGATAACACAGTTGCTGGTACGTATAAAAACAAAATGGGGGAAAAATTGAAACCTTGAACAATCTAACAAAATCGTTTTGGGAATTTTGTATGACGAAAAATATATAGGTTACAGCAGGGGTGGAAAATGTAGAAGCTGATTACCTTTCACGCAACTTTAATCCCGATATGGAATGAATGCTTAACCCTGAAATATTTGAAGAAATTGATAAAATTTACGGGACATGTGATATTGACCTGTTTGCATCCAGAGACAAAAAACAAATTTCTACATATGTGTCATATTCCCCTGATAAACATGCAACAGCAGTAGATCTTTTACAATTTCATGGAGTTAATTTAAGTGTTATATTTTCTCTCGTTTCTGTGTTCTCAGCAGGGTGCTCCAAAAAGTAAAGACGGGGAGCGTAGAGGCAATCGTCGTAGCACACATCTGGCCGACACAGCCCTGGTTTCCTCAATTATTACAGCTGATAGTGGAGAACAGCTATCTGTTACCGAACAACCCAGATGTTTTACGATTACAAAGCCAGCCGGATAAAGTACATCCGATACCCAAAATGAGACTCGGTGTGTCTGGCAATCGTTTAAAAACAGAGGCGTACCGGAAGACGCTATCGAAATACTCCTCTCCTCGTGGAGGGAATCAACAAAGAAACAGTATTGGACATATCAACAAAAATGGATGCTTTTTTGTCAGCAAAAGAAAAATGATATATTTAACACCAATGTAAATTGTGTTTTAGAATTTTTAACAAGACTGTTTAAATCAGGTTTAGGTTACAGTGCCTTAAATACTGCAAGAAGTGCATTATCTTCTTTTTTGCAGTTAGCAAATTCTGTCAATATTGGTTCACTTCCCTAAGTGTGTAGATTTTTAAGAGGTTTATTTATAATGAGACCAGCATTACCTAGATACAACGTCAAATGGAATGTAGATATTGTGTTAAACTATTTTCAAACTTAAGAACCTTTGAGTGAATTAACATTTATACATGTATCTCACAAGTTGTTAATGTTACTAACACTATTGTCTGGCCAGAGAGGTCAAACATTACATTTGTTAGACATAAGAAATAGTTGTTTATACGATGACTGTGTGAAAATTGGAATTGGTGATCTTTTAAAAACATCAAGCCCTTGAAAACATGTTGTGGAGTTCAATTTCCCTCGTTACCCAAATGATGAAAGACTGTGTATCGTCCGAGTAATGAGACATTATCTGGACAGAACAAAAGATCTGAGGAAAAGTGTTACAACTGTATTTATCGCGATGCAGAAACCCCACATAGGGGTGTCCAGGGATACCATTGGGAAATGGATGAAATCAGTCATGTGTGCGGCTGGAATCGACATCCCCATGTACTAGGGCGGCATCGAACAGTGCAGCGTTCGCGCGCAAACTCCCGGTGGTTACTATCTTAAAGACTGTTGGATAGAAATTGACAGTGTTTTCAGAAAATGTTATAATAAACCTGTTGTTGTTGATGATAACTTAAGTAAAAAAGTGTTTGGAATATATGATAAATTGTGAAATGTTTTGAAGTGACTGTAAAGAATCTGTATGAAATTTTGAATAGATTTAGTAACAAGAACTGACTTCCGTTTTGTGCTTAAGACAAGGAAATGATATAATATCAAGATAAGAATTAAGGAGTTTTTTAATATTATCATTACAATCCATAACAAATATATACACATAAGAAAAATTAATGAATAGCTGATAAATTTGAATAGAAACTAGTATGCACACCTCATTATTTATTAGGATTTATCAACTTATTGGAGGCTGAGGCACCCAATTGGGAGAAGAAATTCTTAAGTTAAACGAGACTTACCTGGAAGGTGAAGTTTGACTGGAACTTTTTCGACCAACTGGGATGACGAGGGATCAAATACCCTCCCGTATATTAGTAATATACACCCACCCAAGGGAAAAATTGATAAATCCAAATAAAGCTCTAAAGTATGAATCACGTAATAAGCTTATCTCATTTGATCACTCATCATCCCAATTGGTAGAAGAAATTCCAGACTTCACCTTCCAAGTACGTCTCGTTTAACTTAAGAATTAAACAGAAGTTTAGATAGATTCTTTTAACACGGAATACGCTTAAACTCATTTACATAGTTCGAGTAATATACCGCCTAGAATCTGTAAAATTTATAATGCATTCACATTAATAAAAGACGAAGTCTGCCTCTCAAGTTTCGCATGCAGTCTGCCTAAGTCAGGATGGGGTTTTTCGTACAGGATACATACACACTGTTAATTTTTTATTTTTGATTTCTTGTAAGTTTTAAACATGAATCAAACCTCAGGTAGTACGAAATACCAGATATTTTCTCTCCAAATATCTTCTCAAATACACAAAGCAATTTCATAATTGTTCATAAGTTAATTGCTATTGTTTTACTTAGAACCAAACAAAAAAATACTCAATCATACTTTTGTTTCAACCAACGAAGAACAAAATCTAGCTACCACATTTTTTTTTGTACATTTCTAAAGCTACCGTTGAATAGTGTTCATTTAATTGCAATTTAATTAATAGATTTACTCGTAGTTTTATGTTCATTTTTATGATATATTTTTTTAAAAAGGGTCATGACAATCATACTGTGAATTTTTTGTTGATTGATACAATTTCTTTAAAACACCATTTAGTGTTGCAATGTTTTTCTTAAGAGGAAATTCAAAAGCGCTTATTAAGAAGTTTGTACTACATTAGGCTGGTACCTAAAAAATGAAAAAAGTATGAAAATTTTAAGGTTTTTCCTATAGCAAGCGAAAGCTATTACCTGCGTGACCCTTATTTGAATCTACGCATGGAATAAATTATTTTAAACAATCACGTGGGTTCTATCCATGTAGACGTTTGTCAGATGTGCTCACTGTAAAGTATTAACACGTTTTAAATTGCTATCCATCAACTTAGTATAGTCAGGAATGTTTGTTTGATCACTATGGTAAAATGCAGCTTTGAGCTTTATTTGATTTTTTCTAGACGTAAAATAATGCGTAAAGTATAATTCAGCAAACGCGCCAATCGATCCACCAACAGAATACTGTTGATTATAATGTTCTTTTTTTCCGGATTTAAATTTTGTATAGGCATTTTAATTAAATAAAATCCTCAATTTTTTAAACTGTATGCTACTTTTCGTAAATAAAGCGTGAATATAAATCAGAAGTATCCATCAGTTCTTAAATATTACGGGTAAAAAGCAATTTGTTGATATTTTCTACAAAAAACGGCACTGAAAAAGGGCCCATTTTCTATAGCTTAAATGCACTTGTTCTTTAAGTATTTGTTTAACTTTTCCCACTATTTCATTTATTTAAGGAATAAGAAATCATTCTTTGAGTATTACGAGGTAATATTTTTGGTCGGGGCTTGGTTAAATCTAATATAGCAAAAAGGGCTTTATGATACATTTGACCACGCTCTGATCGAAATTATCACCTAATAATACTCAAAGAATAATTCCTTATTATCCCCTCGCGCAACTTGTTGCGAAGGGGATATAGCATCGCTGCTGTGCGCGTGTGTGTATGTATGTGTGTCCATTTCAGTCTTTTAAGCAAAATTCAAAGAAAACCCTCGCATGTATGTTCATCAAACTTCGTACACTTCATAAGCATGGTTAAAGGACAAAACCTATTCCTATAACAAGGAATTCTGTAAAATATTTTTAAAAATATCGTTAAAATTACAACACTTAGAAATTATATGTTCGACTTCCGGTTCGTGTAAGTAAACATATCAAATCAACAAACTGATTCTTTATTTTTGGATGTAGGCCTTGTAAAGGTAGGAAGCAAACGTTTCTGAGAAATGGGGAGTTAGAAGGATGCCCAAAGTGAAAACAGAAGCAAGCAGGAGATTAAGTTCACTCTAATTTAATCAAAACAAGCAGCTGTCTGAGCCGAATGTCGGGCTATATTTAACAAATTCGATGAACATGTTCATAATTCAGAAGAGACTTTGACAAATATCGTCAACATGATTAATCGGGAATTCATTTCATGTAAATCGTTCAATGTATCTTTTAAAATATTGGGGTTAAAATTACGACATGATAACTCGAATTTCCCCATAGAGCAGACTAATAAATCGCCAATCTGAGATATTTGCTACGTTTCATTTTTAATGTCAACATGATTAACTGGGAATTCATTTCATGTAAATCGGTAAATGTAAAAATGTAGATACGTTACTCTTTTTAAAATATTGGGGTTAAAATTACGATATGTTAACTCGAATTTTTCCCATAGAGCATGCTATTAATCGCCAGTCGGAGATCTTGGCTACGTTTCATTTTCTATATGAATCTTTTTTTGCCTACACTAACTGTCTACATGCGTAATATATGTAACAGTTGTCACTGAATAAAGAGAATTTATATAAAACTACTTTACTAAAGTTTAACACGTTTGTAGTGTGTTTTCGCTATTAATGGGAGGAATTGTACAACCACGTAAATGCACCCACCCCCATGAATACACCCCATGCAGAGCGTGCACGGGGATAGGAATAAACGAATATTTTAATTCAAAGAGGTTTTTAACAAGTTAAATATTTGGTCTCTTCAATTACATGTTCATCACTAATAATGCATTTCCCCGCACACTATTTTCATTTCGCGAGGGGGTGCTCCGCTTTGCGGTGCCCTTGTTACTTATATTTCTATTATTTCCAATTTGTACACTTAAAAACAACATTTTAAAACCGCTATTTTTTACCTGGAGCACAGGTACGCGGCGCAGCCAATACCGTTTCCCGGTTATGCTATTAGACACGCCAATTTCGTGTCGCTCATTTTTTTTGAAATTATTGTGATATAGGCTTCAAAACTGATTCGTAATGTTATATGTTATCATAGACAAAGATTGTTGAAAATGTAAATATTTCATTTTATTACCTTGATTGGATTGACACGGAATTGCAAAGTATTGAAAGAAAAACAAACATAACATACAAATGAAAAGAATTATTACTCTTATAAATAATAGTATATTATGAAACCAGTTCATAATAAGTAGAATGTTACCTATGCACGCACACTTTGATCGAGTTAGATGAACAACAGAACAATTGCACTTAAGTTATAAAGAATGGGCCCTTTTCAGTGCCGTTTTTATGTAGAAAACATCAACAAATTGCTTTTTTTAGTAATATTTAGGCAACGATGGATATTTATATGCACGTTCTTAACAAAATAAGCACACATTGTACGGTTTAAACAATTGAGGATTTTTAAATTCCTATAGATAATCTTAATCCGGAAAAATCGTAACGAACCTATTTGAATTGTGTCTATTTAAATCAGAGGGAGAAGACATTTATATCAACGTTACTCTGTGGGTGGATCGATTGGCGCGTTTGCCGAATTATAGTTCATGCATTATTTTACGTCTAGAAAAAATCAAATAAAGCTCAAAGCTGCATTTTACCATAGTGATCTAACTCCTGACCATGCAAAGTCGGTAGAAAGGGATATAAAACGTGTAAGTGTTTTACAGTGAGCACATTTGACAAGAATACCTGGATAAAATCCATGTGACTGTTTGAAATAATTTATTCCATGCGTGGGTTCAAACATGGGCCACGCAGCTACATGTAATAGCTGCCACTTGCCATAGAAAAAAACCCCTTGATATTTTCATACAGTTTTCATATTTTAGGAACCAGCCTAAAGTTGTACAAACTTCTTAATATTTCACAGGAGTTTTCTAAATATATAATGCGTCTTTTGTCTATTCCACAACTTTGTACACGGTTAGGCTGACAGTAAACAAAGTCTTTGAATTGAATGCCCGTCCTCGATTTACTATAAAAAATCACGAATGTCAGCTGACCCCTACAATGTTGTAAAGCTTCGTGCTTTTTATAAACACTAAATTTAGCACTACAACTAGTTGATTCTTATGGTTTAAATATCAATAGATGATAAAAAGATGTGATATAAAAAAAATATGTTTAATTTGAATCTTCATTTTTTTTCTTACATTTTAAACGGGGCCCATACATGTAAGTACACTTGTCCTTTGAAAAGACGGAGATAATTCAAGTATTGCCAAATCCATTCCCTTCCTACCACCCATTCTCTGCGAAGGAAATTCCGATAGGCTTTAGTCGCGGAGATCATACCGTATATCCGGTATTATTAATTAGAAATTATATCCTGTATCATTTTCTGTAAGAAACTTTTTAAATCGGAAAAAATGACTAACGCAAATTAAAAATGTAACAGATTTTCCCCCTTTTCGCAAATTTTGTGACACGCGAAAAACCCCGGATATACGGTAGATGAAAGTCCTCCTTCCCTGAGTTGGATTGTCTTTAACACCCTCCTCAAATCCTTTTAAAATAGTTTATTTTTGTGCGCTTTAGGGAATTTCTAATCATTCTATCCGTTTAAGACAGATTTTTTTTAACTAACTTGTGATTTTTCCCTGAAAGCTTAGTTCTTAACATTTAAAAACTTCAACTTAATTCCGGCTCAAAGTCCAAATATTTAGGACTTAAGTTTGTTAATGATTGATAAATTAACCCTTATAGAAAAAAATAAGTTTCAATTTGAATATTTGGTGTAATGTTTTTTATATCGAAAACAATCGACAGTTTCCATCCAATTTTAATTAAGTTCATAATTTTTATAAAGTAAAATAAATATTCGACGCAGAGCAACTTTCTACAGCATTTTTAAATAAAATCCTTTTATTAAATAAACCAACCAGAGTTTGCATAATTTATTTATTATTTTCCGTAATAAGTCTAAAAGTAAGACAAAGAATTCCTGTAAACCTATTATATTTGGCCTGTACGATATTTGGCGGGATACAATTTTAAACAAGTTAGCGTGGATCTGATATTGCGCATTTCTGAATGTACATATTTGTCTACTTATTTATTTTACATTTGGCGATGTACTTCATTTAGCGGACGCCGTATTCCGCCAAAAACGCTAAATAGAATGCACAGCCAAATGTAATACGTTTACAGTATTTAACCAAAGGAATCAGCTTTACCACTGATAATAATCGATGCTTTAATTATTTTTCAATATATCAATTATAAGTATACTGTTTTAGATCAGATTTTTGCTGTCCTTGTTTATTCTAAATACATCTTTCTAAAGAACATCTTTTGATAAACGATTGAACTTGTAGCTATTTGCAGATTTGACATTATAAACTCATATTTGCTTTTCAAAATATGTTAAGGTTTAATTTTGTCATATAGAGATTTATCTTTTAGTTCGAATAAAACGTGTTAAAATACACGTTTAATATAAAATGATGTATTATAAACAAAAAAGTTAAACATTATAAAATGTTTAACAGAATATCTCTTGAGTTATACTGAGACTCTCACAACAATTGTTAATGAAGTACTTTGGATATCCTGAACATTTCCGTGAGCAAATAAATTACCATAACAATTATTGAGTAATATTAACAAGAGAGAATACGACAAGTAAATTTACAGTTTAGAAAATATGTAGAGTTCTTATGACAGTTTTATCTTCTTCTAAAACTCGTTGTCAAGTACGTATCATAAAAAGAGAACGACTGAAAATTTAAGTTTAATTCTTAAAATTGTTTTAAAGGTCATTATGTGACATCTCCAAAAAGCATGTATGCATACAAGAAAAGCTTCTAAGTAAAGTTTTTTTCGTGAAATATGACTTCCTTCTAACTCTTCAGTCATTCAACACTTTAGATTTTAGTGCAATTGAGAGACTTCCCCTTTACGATTGTTTACGAAATAAAAAATTCTTCCCAATTATCAGTTATGTCTGTGCAATAAAACATATTAAATAATGAAAAAAGACAGACATTCATCAAACAACGAAAGTGAATTAAGCTAAAAAAAAACAACAGGCATGCATTTGTAAAACACAATTTGACTAAGAGAATTTATAATTTATAATTTTGTTCATCCCTTCGACGCTTATAAAATTGTTCGTTAACAATACTGACTATACAATTTCATTTATATACAAGAAAATGTTATCAGTAAACTAGAAATGTATGGTCCTCTTTATCGACCCGAAACAATGAAACTTGAAACATGTAACAATGGGATTTTTAAAAAAAACACAACCAAAATAACTCTTGAATAAAGCTTATTTTAATTTTATAAAATAAATCATCCATCAGGAAATTAATTAGTGAAAATCATTGGTACCATTCCCTGATGTGACACTAGAGTACGGAAGTGCAATATAATATCATTAGTAATACAAAAAAAACATGATCATGACAAATGTATATTTTAAGGGGGAACAGGACGTTGCAGTGTAAAATTATTTGTCAATATTTTTTTTTTTTGCTTTTCTTAGCACGTTTAGATTTAGATGTCCACTACAACATGCATTATTTTCATGACTACTTTCTTACCTTGCAAGGGAGATATTTTGATAGGAATTATCCCCCTTGTCTGTCATTATGAATTTTTTTAACAATTTCAATTTTCTGCAATAATTATTTTATTTGATGGAATTTATTTGCAAATTATATTCATTGATTTTAAAAATGGAAACAAACTTCAAAATCAATTACAACATTGGCCTTTTTACATAGCAATATCATAATTTTATCAAAATATTGCTCAAATCAGCGCTTCAAATTTTGAAGTTTTTGATTCTAAATTTGAACAAAATGTGATGGCACAAAAAAAACCTGTCAATTAATTTTTGAAAAAAATTTCAAATATCAACCGTAGCATGCGCTTTATTACTTATAAAATTTTCATGGCCACTTTCTTGCCATTCAAGAGAGATACTACAATAGGAATCACCCATACCCCTTATTCTGGAATTATGACCTTTTGTGACAATTTCTGTTTTAAACTATCAATAAAGTATTGCATTATTTAGATTTATCAATTAACATGAACAGATCATTATCAGAATATATACCCGATTATATTAACCGCTTATGATTTTATACATTTACATTTCTAAAATTAAAATTTTAAATTTCCCCCATCTCATGTTGTAAAAATGACTACTTTAGAGCCGTTGAGTACGGGAAAAAGATCTATCAAATCCTGTATGACGTCATAATGGATAAATCACATCATAGCATCATACAATCAAATCAATTATGACGTCATAATAGAGTGAGCACATCAAAGTATCATTGCAAGGAAAGTCACGTGATACGTGTCCTGTCTCACCTTAAGCATTCGTTGCAGTTTTGATATCCTTTATTTCCTTTTAGGTAAAGTTCACACTTCGTAAATATTCCTTATCGCATGGTAAATATTGGTATCATAACACAACTCAACAAAAATGTTTACACTCACATGCAATGTAGGTATCATCATACAACTAAATTATTGAAGAGATCGTTGTATAATATCTTGTGAATTGTGATTCCAAGTACTAGGATTTAATTTTTTTTTAAATTTTCTTTTGTCTTTTATCAGCACCTGTTAATATTTTTTTTAATCAAGGATAAAGAAATCATCAATGAATAAAAATATTATTAAACTTGTATAGAGTATCTAAATCAATTATTATGAATTGTATGCATATCGTCAATACAAACTTGATATATACACAATGGTTAAGTTGGAATGAGATCAGTTTCTTCTACTTACATGTATTACCAAATTCAAAGAGAAGATACCTTTATTTTGAGCGCAAAACAATTAGGTCTAGTGAATCGTAACTTTTAGGCCTGACCTTAAACTTAATGTAACAGAAATCGCGTTTTGTTACTAAAAGCAAACACATGCTAACAATTTGTAACATATTATCCTCGAACATCCAATGAGTTAAAAACAAACTTTTGTCATTCTTTAAAGATATATAAATTATTCTATCATAAACAAATGCGACTCCGTCCACATATTCCATGTTTTGCTTACATTGAATATGCACACTTTTTAAGGAAATATGATATGATTTTTAAAATTATGATGTCAACAAAAATATCGTCACTTCACATAAATACTATCAGTTTGAAACTGATTTTGCCAATCTCAGTATTTTATAATTTTCATATATGTTCGCTTTTAATTTAGTAACCATCGTAGCTTACATATTTATTTATTTGGATTCTTTCGTTTTTATTTCATTTAGTTTTTAGTTATTATTGTATTTTTATTTGCCTAAATTAAAACTAAATAGAGACAGATCTTAACCAATGTTATGTAAACCTCTTAGTTCAAGGTGGGAAATTGCTTATACTTCCAAATGTGCTTCCATTTACGTAATTATAAGCATTTTTACACGTCTACATTTGACATTTTGTATTGTTTAATTGTCCAAAGTTTTCTCCTTGTAGTATCAAGAAGATAATGGGTCACAACACTCACCTGAGTGTGCATTTTATAAAATCAAATACAAAAAGTTCTGAATATGTTTATGTACATGTACCATATCTTTTGAGAGATTGTTTAAGTATTTATAAGAATTCTAAGGATTTTGATTCCGACTTCGGCTTTAACAAAAATTGCCCGCCGCCGAAATTCGACCAACAGGGCTAACCACAAAGATTGTATATATGCTTGCTTATATATCAATTTCACAAAGGTTTTACAAAGATTTATAAAGAACCGATAAGTTTCTCAGAAAAAGTAATTGAACAGATAAGTTATTTGTTTCTACATTGCAATTTGATCCCCTGTGAGGGCACCATCTTGAATCCTGGAGTCAAAGTTTGAACAAATTAAAATCGACTTTACCATATACCAAAACGTTTCTATTTTAGTCTGAATGTTACATGTATTTATTACCTGATGTTACAGGCTATATGACCCTTGAGTAAACAAAAATGTCAAAACAACAAACCTTATTTTCAATCTATCCTATTTATCTCACTTTGGAAGGGGACTTAGCGCTTTATTTGAATAAAATTGACAACCATTTGTATAAGACTGCTTTGTGTAAAGTTTTCTTAAAATTGTCGCAGTGGTTCTGGAGATAAAAAGGAGAATGTAAAACGTTTACCACGACAACAGCAGACAAAGGACAAACTTTAATAAGGAAAGCTAATTCAAACCTTTGGACTGGGGTAGTGTTCCAATTTTACATAGGAAAACATTTAAATTATTTACTATTAAATTATTTACAAATCTCAAATGTTATTATGTATGATTTTACTATGCATAAGTTTGCCATCTCTCTCTCTCTCTCTCTCTCTCTCTCTCTCTCTCTCTCTCTCTCTCTCTCTTCTACTGATATAAGGTTAGCAATGTTATCAAATGTATTACTATGTCCCAAGTTTCTGATTCCACTACTTTTGCTTACTTTTTCATAATCAAATATACCTTTGTGCTTCAATAACATTTATTCAGTACTTTGCAAAACGTCCCAGTTTTCTGTTTTGACCCCCCCCCTTTTAAACTTAAATGTTCTTATTCATAGCCGAATGAAATGTGCATTCGTTTCCTTTTGTTGTTTTTTTTTTTGTTTTTTATTGGGTTTTTTTTCACTGTAGTGTAAAACTCTGTTCAAAATGGGATGCTCTTTTTTTACCGGTAAGTTATATGTTTAAAACATATTATCAATTATTATATTGATAATTAATTTCATGCAAATTTAAATGTTTTCAAATTTAAGTTTAACATATTTAGAAGTAGGTTCACATTAAAAAAGGAAATTATTGAATATAATGTTTAAAAAATATTTAACAATCCAGCCTCTTATCTATCTAACTTCGAACTATATTGAAAAATTGAATAATTTTGATGTGATTTGTTTTATTGTTTAAATGTATTTATGACTTCTAATATAATTTAAAATTGTTTTATTATTATTTGTTTTCCTCAAAACTTAAAGATATAATCTGAATTTGCTGCGACTTTTCTATACATTATTAAATAATATGTACCAAGAAATACACTGTTTGAATTGATTTTATTGTGCTTTTAAATATTAATGTATGTTTCAGATAAAGATAACATTGGGCTCTTATGCTTCACAAACATTGTCATAGGAGTCATTTCTGGAATTGTACTTATGTTTCTACGTAAATACAGATATAAAACGGACGATTATGAAAGGTTTGAGTAGAAGAATGGCTAGTAAAGAATATTTAAAAATGAGTGTGTCTCTTTAATAACAAGTTATGGTAAAATGCAATTTTAAAATCCAATTTATATATTTTTTTCTCTTACTGTTATGTTCCGATCTTACAAAGACACATTTTCAAGTATCTAACTAATTTACTATTTGATATAGGAAAAACACATTATATAGAAATATACCCCAAAAAAATAGCATCTTAAATATATTTATATTCAGCATACCTTATTGCTCACAAATTATTTTATTCAATTTTCAAAATCAAGTTACAATAAAGGTGTAATTGTGTAATTTGTAAAGCATTCTAGAAATCAGCGAAAAAGTCTGAAGATGTTTGATTATATCTTATTATTCCATATAATGTATGTAAAATGTATTTATATGTATATCCAACTCCCAATCAGATAAAAAATATTAAAAACTTTTTCTTTCGCATCTTCAGCAATGAAAACTAAACAAAATCACATTGGTTTTTACATGTATTTGATGTTATTGATAAAATCTTATATCCGTTAGTGTGCAGAGATCAACGACAATAAATGACGAATATGCGGGATTTACCGCTGAAAACACAATACAACGAAATCGTCTTCCACGATCAACCAGATTAATAGGAAGAAGTCGCCAGGTTCAATCTTTTATTAAAAAAACATTGTAAACAAAACTGCAATATTTAAGACTATTATTGTAGTTTTGTTAAATCTAAACATTAAAAAAGTTTTTTAAATTGTAGAGAAACTTACGATTTCCAGAGCCAGTTTACGTGAATAGACGTGATGACTACTTAGACCCAGAATTTCGCAAAGGGGATTCAAACTATCTTAATCCAATCCATTGCAATTATGATGATACATGTATTGACCTTGACCGCGAACAAAGGGATCATTATATGAACAGCACAGGCAAAAGACAAGGCAATGAGGATTCACTTGATGATTATCTAGAGCCACAAAAGAAGTCTTGTAAATAAAGAATATGAACATTCCTTTAAGGTTATAATTGTTAATCATATTTAACCTTGAATAACGCTTCCTCCATATCTTTTAATAGAAATATGGTACTTTTTCTGTAATTCCATTCTATTTCATTTAATAATCTTATTTTCAGTTTTCTTTGTTATATATGTTTATAGGCATCACAAAAATAATAGAGACTTCGGAATAAAAAAAAAAAAAATTATTTCCGTATAAAAAGGAAACGATATGAACAAAAGCAAATTAAAAATTTAATATGAATTTTTTATTTTTGAAAAAGAAAATTTACAACAAAGACTACTGATTTATGAATTAACAATCAATTTGATTTTTAAATTGTTGCTGAATTTCATTTTTTTTTTTGTTACAACATTCATTATGTTCATGATGTTCATGCAATAGCAAAAGATAGGGTTGTTATAGTTTCTTTATTTGATATTAAAAAAATTATAATAAATAATTACATGTATATTTTCTTCATAACTGTAAACTGAGATAAATATAAGATAAAATGTTTTGGTTTTTAAATATCACGTGTTTTATACGAGCGGGCTTAGCTGTAATAAATATCTGGTATTTTAAAACAGATTCTATTGATATTAAACGAAGGTTGTACTAATGTGAAAACTCGATATAAAATCATTCTAGTATATACGGAAATACTTCGTAAAAAAACCAAACAACAGTTTTTTTTCATTTTGATAGAAACAGATCTGATATATAAGAATTTCACAGAAACGAATAAAGGGAAGAAAATCAAATGTTTTTGTTTCATCTTTCATATCGAAATAGGGGTCATTTCTTACATTTGCCAGTTGTTTTTGATTGCCAAGCACAGATCCCTCAGGTCCCTCTCCTGTTACTTTTACATACGAACGGTCTACGTTCATTGTACTCGTCTGCGTGTAATCTCCGTTTTCTTTGTCCACTTGCTGCTCTGAGTGTGATTTAGAAATATACACAATATATACAATGATCATACATCATTTGTGTTCGTGTCAAAAGCATCGCTGAGGTGATCGAAATCACTGTCCTTGTCTATTGATTTAAGATCTCGCGTTGTTTTGGAAGAATTGTTATTGGCACTTTTTCGAGAAAAAAGAAAATTGTAAAAAAAAGTGTAGAATATGATTTTTAACATTTTTGACGGTATGAAAAGTTTCTTGCAACAATAGATTGAATTTGTCGTGTTGTTTCTCATCATCTTTATACGTGTGCCTTGTAATTACTTGTACTTTACCAACATAAATATTTATTTGATATAATACAAATAAATCTGGGGGGTTTTTTTTGGAAAGGCGTAGTTTTTACAAAGTGCGTTGGCACAGTGGTTTGTCTTCGTCATTGTCCTAAACATTTAATCACCAATAGTCACGTGCACACGCAGGTATCATAAGACAACTCTCTGCGATCGATTGAGTAAAAATTCCTCTGATCGATATGACGTCACAGTTAGCAGCATGATGTCATATTTTACTCAGAAACATGTCAATTTTAACTTTATCTCTGGTCCAAATTATAAAAACTGGAGGTGTAAAATGTCACAAAAAACTCTTCTAACTGAATAAATCTTCAAATTCTCTGTATTACGTATAATTAACATTGATGACGTCACAAGCTTGTTTAATAGAGAAGATCAATGTCGGGAGACAAATCATCGGAATGAAGTGTATACAATGTCGGAATAAGACTTATTTCATACAGATACCCAAGATTTAGATGATTGTCCATTAGGATATAATCAGGATCATACAGGCATGGATATTTTGTTTTACCAGCGAGTGTTTCAAGGTAAGCAGATATACATTTATGTGGCTTGACCGGCCTTTCCTCTGTCAGGTTGTACCAAAAAGGCAAAAGTGTAACACTACCCCGAATATTATGAAAGATGAATTTGGCAAATATCAAAAGCATACGAGCTAAAATATTTGAAAAGTGCTGCTAGAATCCTTTGCTTCGTTGTTGTAAATGAAAAATACGTAGTATTTTCGATGAAATTGAAAAAGTTGAGGAGGTTTCCGATAAATAATGAGAAAATTTATTTTATGCGATTAACAATAGAATTCTAGCAATAATACTAATAAACATGATTGAATTGCCGATCGAATTATTGTATTATTTATATAAATGAACTTCGGGGTAGTGTTACACTTTTTTATTTTTTGATAAGGTAGAAAATTGATATATGTTTAACTGTCACGTGATACCATGGCACGACAACTTCAAAGATCGACTCGATTCCGAAGAAGAAATATAATATCTTGGTGAACACATTCACTTGATATTTATATTTGGCGCTGTTTTTTTTTTAAATAAACAATATTTAAAATGACCATTATATCGACGATTATTAAACTCAGAGTTGCCTTAACCTACCCGCGCATGCGCATGCATACATTTAGTTAATTTGATACAAAAAATAGTATAAGGGAAATGTTCTAAAGTATAAAACTCACCAAGTTAGGTTGAATTTCTGAGTAATCTTCAATTAGGGACGCGTTTGTGTTATGATTATTATTATGTTTTTTAAGGAAGAACCGTGAATGTTCTGTTGGATATCAACACAAGATAATTCAAAGTCTCGGAGAGGTGAAATACTAACCGGGAACGGAAATGTAATGTTTGGGTTTTTTTTGGAGAAGAAAAACGAAAAGTAAGGCAAGAACTGCCAGGATGATTTTTCCACCTTTTCCCGCTGCTACTATGTATTTTACGGATGTTTCTATCATATAGATAATAGGTTATTGTATTTTATGTCAATTGCGTGGTTTAGAAAACATAATAAGATATCCGAGAAGAGTTTGTAGGCATTGTTTCGTTGTTTTGACGTATCTTTTCTTTATCAAAAAATGAACAGAAAATTTATTGTGTTAGATAAAAAAGGGAATGCAAAATGAAATCTGGTAGCTAGGAAACATTAAATCTGTCCCTAATGATACATAGGATAATGCTTTTTTTCAGCAACAAATAAATGAAAATAACGGAATCCATAACAAATACTAAGGGTCATAAAATAATTAAGGTAAACATGCTAGAGAACTTTTGGTCACATTTTAAAACATGGACGCAAAAATAGGGAAAATACATTTGATAAGAAATGAATAATTAAATAGAAACCTTTTGCTGATTTTGTTGAGAATTTTTTTTTACCGTAGATGGAATTTCCGTCGTTCTTGGACTCACAGTTGAAGTCAACGAACACGGTTTGCAAGTTGAATCTCATATTCTATTTAACTTGGAGTGATGTGTTAATCATTAAAAGCAAAAGTTTAGTATAATTTATAAATCAAGATATATTCGTTGAGTTATAAACTATTTTACTATGTATCAGAATGGATTTTAGCGGTTTCTAAAATGTTTTACAATTACCAGATACAAATCCTTGGGACGCAGTTGAAGTAGTATTTTCTGATGGGTAGGTTTAAATATCGGTTGTTGTTGTTGGCCTTGTGAATTCTGACTACCCACTGTAACCTAATCAAGCAATTCTTCTATAGAAAAATATTTAAGACCTTTGTAAATTACATTCTAATACTAATTTCAAAATAGCATTTATTGCATTAATCGCAATGATTCTGTTGATAGAGAAAGTATTGCCTTTTATAAAAAAAACCAAGCTGTCGAGATTGTAGTTGAAAACAATGCTTTCAATCTCATGCATATATGATAACGAGAACACTCATATTCACTAATGAGAAAATATATTTTTCAAGTGACTGCAGATATGTTTAGCTGAAAAAGGATATAGAGGTGCAATTGGTTGACTTCAATTCTTTGCACATATGAAGGCATTGTTTTGGCAACCATCTTAAAGGATTTAAAACATTACAAGACATTTGTTTAAGATATTACGTTTCTATTCTTCAATGAAATAAGGATACACTATCACAAGGTTTATTAGTATATATACTAATACACTCTTAAAAATAAATATTTAAACTAAAATTGATATTGCCCGCATTTCCTCTCATTTTTTTTAAAAAAAATTAAGATATTTTAGTTATTTTTTATGCTTCCAATGTTGAAATATTTCTGATTTTTACATATTATGAAGACTGTATATAAATATATAAATTGACATAAAAACAAATATATTCACCATTTAGTAAGAGAGAAAATGTGGTTTTAGTGAATTTTTTTGAAACAAATCTATTTATAGAATGACCGCATAAAAAGCTAACAAAAATGTAATTTGATTGGAAATTGACATTTTTAAACACATTCTAAGCACCCCACCCCAAGTATCTTATTTTGGTTCACATTAGTTGAAAAATCCAGTAATAATGTTATTGTTTCAAAAATGAAAAATAAACACATAAATCTACAATAATTCTAAATTACAAAAATATGTACAATTTTCCTTTACCTGTGTTTTGCCAAAAATATAATCCTTTGTTAGATTATAAACGTTGATACTTTTTCTATGCTAAGTTGTATACTTGTAGGTAAGAGAGAAAAAATATAATTGTTTACAAGTCGAAAAACAGACAAGACCTTTTCTTTAAAGGGACAATTATTGTCACGAGGAATTCGGTAACTGACTATTATATTTGCTTTCAGGGTATATAATGTCAGTTTTTGAACAACAAAATTGATCAAATAACAAATTAACTTTAAATAATGTTATTTTTTTATTTATTTTTATTTTTCTGAGAGTATGTGTTCCTTGATAATCTCTCTAGACCAAACATCAAAAATAACTCAAAAATGAAATCTGTCAGATGAAGAAAAAAATGTATGACTGATACAGAGCGTACGAATCATCTTTGCAATGCGACATGCTGCTCTCCTCTGACGGAGACAAAGCAGGTGTTTAACAAGAATGATTCTAGTTTGAAAGCGCTCGATTCTCTCTTACTATTTAATGTCATGCAGTCGTTAATTGCGACTGTGCCGTTAAATATGTGAAAGGCTAAGGTTCTGCCGTATTCACAAAATATAACTCGCTACCATGTTTAAGACAGCCGTTGACATTTGACAAAGAATTTGACGACATGTTATATACAGTGTATGCTCTGCAATATTACACAGGGAGGGGATACGAATCTGAAATAATCTCTTAAAGGGGCATGGTCACGATTTTGGTAAAATTTAATTTTCCTATTTTTATTGTTTACAATGCTTTAGTAAAGCATTTCTTATGATGAAAAAATGACAATAACAAACCGTCAACCATCTCCAAAATCCTAAAAACGAATTACAAATTCAAAGCAGAGCAACACGGACCTCCAAAAAAGATAGAGGATCAGGTGCCTAGGAGAAGTGACTTCCTCTGCTGACCGGTCACACATGCCGTGTGCTCTTTGTCTTTATCGGGAAAAAACCGAAAAATTCCGTACACAATTAGGTGATAAATTATGGTCTAATAATTAGTATGAAAAACGTCAGTCAGCATGCGACCCAGTGGAAGATCGTATTTGCTAACAAGGTCGTTGTATCGACCATAGAACTTACGAACAGATGACCTCAAACGAGATTGTTGATAGTCCTGTTTTATCAACTTGTTTGTCAGTAGCTTGCCTCGCCTTAGAAACTGTTTATACGAAGAGCATGCCCTTGCGTATCGAATTAACTGAGAGACAAAAGCACCACAAGCAGGTGATGAAGGTGTATTGCTACATAAGTAAGGAAAGTTGACTGTAGAAAAATTAAAGTCATCGCGTTTATCATAAAGTTTTGTTGTTAGGTTACCATCAAGGTCCATTTCCAGTAAAATATTCAAATATGAAACAGATGCCGCAGAATCTGTGGTATCTTTTATTTCAAGTTCACTGGGATATATCGAGTCGACGTAAGTATGGAAATAAAAATTGTTAATTGATAATACGTCGTCGATATACATGAATGTTCGGTTGAAGGCTACAGCGAGTGATTAATTTTTTCCACGTACAGGTTTTTGGATAAATTCTGCTTCATAAGAATACAAAAATAGGTCTGCTAACAATGGGCACAATTGGTACATGTACCCATGGGAATTCCAACAGATTGTTGGAAGACTTGATTTCCAAAAACTAAATGTTGTCTATCGGATCAGAAACTCAAGATGATCAATCAAAATTTGAGTGTCAGTCGTAGAGTTATAAACAACATACAGAGCTCACAATTCTTTGTTATGAAAACAAGGCTCCTGCCATTTTTTATTTACGTTGGTTCAATTTAGCGGTAAAAGTTCTTTTTCAATCTGATCTTCATATCTACTTATTCGTTTTGAACATTAAATAAACAGTTCCTAGCGTTTTGTACATTCATTTTAGGTCTTAACCTGAAATTTCTTTCCAACAATCAAAATGTAAACAAAAATCAGCTGTGCCTTGTTTCATAAAAAAATTGTGAGATCTGTATCTCGCTTATAACTCGACGACTGACAATCAAAAATAAGATGACCATTAATGTAAATACTGTAAATTCCTAATTAAGTGTGAATAAAAAATATCCGCGTAAATCGCGAGAAGGAGATCTGGCGGAATTTAAAATCTCTGTTTTATTTTTCATACGCATGTAAACTATAAGAAATTATAATGATAACAATTAGGCGTTCGCGATTTACTTGTAAGTTTGATTAAAAAAAACAGTTAAATCGCGGAACTAAATACTCGCGTAAAATAAGGAATCTATGAGGGTTGTTCGGGAATTATTGAGACAACTCGAATATTTCCTTTTCTAAGTGACGAATATTGGTAAAAGTTTGCATAAACACTGAAGAAACCCTAAAAAATAATAAAAGTAATATTAAAAGAATATTTAATTTTTGTTTTAGACGGTAGAAAAACAAGTCGGTGGTCGGGGTACCCGGCGCAGGCATAAACTCGTAGATTAAAAAACTTAAACATCTACTTTATAAGTATCCGTAGAATAGCAGTTACTGATAAAAGAAATCAAATTAAATATATTCATTTTGCTATTCTTTGCGACTAGCTTTTGATCAAGTTTCACTGATGTTCGAGCTGAAGTACGGATAAAGTACAAATATATTTACCAAACAATATAAATCTGACATCGACTTTACATTTAATTTTGACGTCAAGGCGGCACAACGAATATCCATCAGACTGGTGGAAATCTCAGAAGACCTTTTGAGGCCATGCAATTGCTTAAACAAAAGCTATACGATGGCAAGGGATAAAGAGCTTCTGTTCATCATGTTCATCATTTTTTTTTCACCGATTGTTTAACTAGAATTAAGACAAAGGGATTATTTATCAAATACTTTTGAAACACTAACTGTTGTCAACAGTTCTTAAATATGTACAATATCACTGCAGGAGACATTCACAGTAATTAGACTTTCGGGTACAAATGACTCGACCCCCCCCCCCAAATAATCAAGAATGAGAGAAAATATAAACGATGACATCTTGGACTGAAAACAAAAGATAAGAAATTAATAATAATTCCGTATTTTCCGTTCGTTTGTAAGGTGTTTAAAAGACAGGAACAATAATAAGCGTTAAAATGACGTTGCGATTTGCGGTTGCGCCGGGTCACTAGACGAAGGCACGTTGGTCAACTTATCAGGAATGTTCTATTCATGCCATGAACAAGAAACTTTTCCCATTGATAAACTCTATATGACGATTAAGAACGCATCAAATTGGAAATGTCATCAAAATATCTAGAGTATATATAATTAGACTCGCTTTCGTTTTACTTAACAGCCGTGGAATAAAAACAACATCAGAACTATCTATTTCAATTAAAATATGACAATTATCTAACTAAACATAATGAATTTACCAACATAATAATTAAAACGTTTTGTTTCATTGCTCATTTTAAAAATAGTGTAACATAGACATATCTTTTGTAGACATTGAATACATAACATAGAGTTAATGAATTTGTGTGGTATTGTTTGTAATTTGATTTTTTAAAAATAGTGATAAAAATCCAAAACAAGACTAAATTAGTTTTGCAAGCAGCGCTATCGTAACCAATCAAAGAGCATCCCAAAATGTTCTAAAATCATTTTCGAATTTTTATAGAACAGTTAATTATCTCAAAACCTTACTACCTGTGCATTTAAACAAGTGTTTTTTTCCCTCTATTTTATTTCTTAATGACAATGTGTGATTTTGAATCGGTGTCTTCGCAGCACATTTAAGGCTGTCAATAAATTCCGTTCAGACAAAAAGTACGGGAAATGTGCATTATGACATCACAGAATATTACAAACCTCGAAAGTACTAATTAATTCATTTATTAGCAAAATTAATTTATACTATTCGTTTATATAGAACAACGAATGCTATAACTTACAATTTCGATGTCTGTTATATCGTACACACTGAAAAAAAAGCGAGAGGTCGTTCTCGCTGTACTACAAAATATGACGTCATATGCTTCAAAATGACGCATTAAGTTAAGTCATTGAAGGCTATCATGCGGTTTTTTAGCGATGAAAAATAAATAGCATAGATTAACGGAAAATAATAAATGAATATTTTGTTTAACATAATTATTAGTAGAATGCTACCTGTATAGTCTTATTTTCAATTTGTTATAATTATCAACATCTATGTAGTTTTTGGAAATCAAGTCTTCCAACAATCTGTTGGAATTCCCATGGGTACCAATTGTGCCCCATTGTTAGCAGACCTATTTTTGTATTCTTATGAAGCAGAATTTATTCAAAAACTTGTACGTGAAAAAAATAAATCACTCGCTGTGGCCTTCAACTCAACATTTAGGTATATCGACGACGTATTATCAATTAACAATTGTTATTTCCATACTTACGTCGACTCGATATATCCCAGTAAACTTGAAATAAAAGATACCACAAAGTCAGCGTCATCTGTTTCATATTTGGATATTTTACTGGAAATGGACCTTGATGGTAACCTAACAACAAAACTTTATGATAAACGCGATGACTTCAATTTTTCTATAGTCAACTTTCCTTACTTATGTAGCAATATACCTTCATCACCTGCATATGGTGTTTTTGTCTCTGAGTTAATTCGATACGCAAGGGCATGCTCTTCGTATGAACAGTTTCTAAGACGAGGCAAGCTACTAACAAACAAGTTGATAAAACAGGACTATCAACAGTCTCGTTTAAAGTCATCTTTTCGTAAGTTCTATGGTCGATACGACGACCTTGTCAGCAAATACAATCTTCCACTGAGTCGCATGCTGACTGACGTTTTTCATACTAATTGTTAGACCATAATTAAGGTCTTCCGTTTCCAACGGAAGACCTTACTATTATTGTGCTTGTAAGATTATTCTTATTTTTCTTTTTTTTTTTTTTTTTCCTAGACGCGAACTTTGAGGCTTAATATCTTGCTCATTTCTGAACGGTTTTTGCTCAAATTTTCAGGGTTCATAGACATTACAAAACACTATCTAAATTATTTCATAAACTTTAAAATTTCTCTTCCGTTAACGAGTTATTCCCCTTTTTAAAATTTTTAGGGCCTTTGGTTTCCAGACAAAGGCTCCGAGACTATGATAGCAGGGAATGGGAATCCAACGAATTTGAATAACAGAGACATTGAAGTTGTTCACATCGATTTTTGTTTATGGATTACGTTTTTTATTTAGAAAAAGGTAGGGGGTAAAAAAATAGGATTCCAAAAAGTGCGAAAATTTAGACATATTTTTCTTTGTATCTTTTAAACGAAAAACATTTTGTTAAGACATGTAGAATAAAAGTTGTGCAGAATGTTAAGGGCTTTCATTTGAGACCAATAAAAAAGGGCTGGCCCCTAAAATTAAGGGCCAATAGCGCTTGAAAGTTTTTGCTTAATAACTCAAAAACGGTTAGGATTTCGATATCGCTGTCGCTGGAAAAGTTGTTTGTTGGGATCTCATAAAGATCGTTACAATGTTATTTTGTTGGTGATTTGTGTTGTATGAGTGTAAAAAGCTGTACATGTTAATATGTACCTCGTTTAATTTGGCAAGTTAACGAAAGTCTATGTGCGTGCAACTGGCATAAAGTTACCACAGAAAGTATGCTGGTTTATACAGGAAATTTTTTTTTTAAATAGATTTTTTTAGGAGTTTATGTCTGTTTTGTTAAGTTCTTATAGTGCACAACCCCTAAAACGAGAATCGGAAAACAAAACATTCTTCTTCCTTTGTAGTAAAACACAAAGTACGGATTTAAAATAAAACTATGTATTACATTTGAGTTTTCATACTGCAAGCATTTAAAATCTACCTTAAATCAGAGCTGTGTGTGTACCGTTAGATAAGCTATCCCGCACCCGCGGCCTTGGAAAATCGGTCACCATGGTCGCGACGGGGCTAACTAGCGGTCAGCGGTTATCTAATACACGAGAGTTGCGTCGCTCATTTATAGTTTATTTAGCCGCAAACTCTAGAATTGTTTTAGTTTATATACCCGTAAAAAAAATACAAGATCTGTTTTAATTTCTTCATGTTATAAGAGTTTGTTCATCTTGTTTTTATTTAATTAAACATTAGAGTGTAAATTAAGAAGTCGTTCTGAAAATTTATAAAGGCGATATTACTACAAATCGGAAACTTCGTCAGACTTAAATTAATGGTTGGTTTATAAGTCTACAATGTTTTTAAATCTGTATAAATATTGTTTTAAATCAACAAACAACCCACAAATATTAAACTTTTAAATGATGATCATCCCTCGCACATGGCCGAGGATATCCCACGCGAGTGGACAGGTTTGTGTTCTTCTACATGTACTTTATCACGCGTGCATGTTTCAGACTTTTGTACGAACACAATTATTTTCTTTTATTATGATTTCAACTATGATATTGGTTTAAGATGTAAAGATAAATTTATTTTACACGTACAGTTGATTTAGCAATGATTAATACGATTGCGCACAAGGTATAGTTTATTATAATCAAAGCTCCATGTTTCATGTTTGCGGTAGGTGCTGGCACGATAAAAGGATGTCCTGAATTGAGGCATTCGGATTTTTTTTAATTGGTAAAAAGATAATCAGATTTGACGAAAATCATTTTTTTGGCGACTTCTTATGTGTAACATTTTCACTTTCCCACCCGTTTGTTTATTCGGTCAGTCTGTGTTACTTCAATCGCAGCGTGCGACCGAAAATCTTGTGTCGCTTCAGCGCACACAGCTCAGAACATCTATAGACCCAGCCGAGTTATGTTTATGGCAGCAGATCATCAATTGTTATGTAATTGAGTAACAATGTATTGAAGGTTATCGAATATTATTGAGTATCGAAGTGTGCTTTCACTACAGTGGTCAATTGTTAAACAATAAGGCTATTATTCGAAGTCAATCATCTTCACATTATACATGTAGGTGCGAAATCGTAATCGGATAATGTTGCTAATAAATCAACCTATTGAACACGCTAAACTTCTACAGATATGAACGGAATAATATATTATACTTAAAAGTTTTAAGTCAAAGGAAAATTGTTCTCGGATTAAGAAGTTATGAAATACGACTACATTCACTCATACATTCACGTGTCTGAGAGGGGAACAAACGACAACTCTGCATGGGAGATTGGACTACATTATGCAACGCAGTTGGTCGCCATAGAAATCATCAAAGTACTGCAAGTGTCGACAGATTTCTTGTTTCTTTGAAATACATGAACCATGATAGCTCACTACCAGAGTAAAGCTAGCCAGCACTAACTCCAACGCACTAACAAAAAATTAGTAAAAATTATCGACTATTTTTCAAGCGTTTTCCGATCCCGATGTTAAACAACTGAAATTATTAGGTCGCCTTGCACCCAAACTAGGGCTTGTACTCATAAGGTGAGCCCGGATTCCTCGGGAACGGATGTACCCTCGAGGATTCCGGCGCCTAATTAGGCACTAGTGACAACGATTTCCGGCGCCAGGGCGCGGAGTAGACCATAAGTGATCAAATTATTTCTGTAATGTAGCGTTCTAAACAAGGCGCCCTGCGCCCAAACTAGGACTTGTGCTCATGAGGTGAGCCCGGATTCCTCGGGGGACGGGTAATCCCTTGAGGATTCCGGCGCCAAATTAGGCACTAGTGACACCGATTTCCGGCGCCAGGGCGCGGAGTAGACCTTATGTGAACAAATTATTTCTGTAATGTAGCGTTCTAAACAAGGCGCCCTCCAAACATTGAAAGTTCTTACTTCGCACAAAGATCGCTAATGACTTAAGTGTGTGTTATGATTTTGTTTTAATGTTATTTTGTGAAGTTCAATGTCATTGTAAGAAATTTCATAAGTTTTGTCTGCTTTATACTGTTTTTAAGGAGAAACATTGGATATTGTTTTTTTTATTTAAAGATTGCTGATGACCTGAGGATGTGTCATGAACTTGACCCAGGGTCAGTTGTGCAAGTTCAAGATCGTTTGAAAAATAAATGCTTCTTTCTTGTCTGTCATATCTACATGTAATAAACATGGAAATGATTAGAAGCTAAAATTTGACACAAAGATTGCTTGTGACATGTATTTAAATATGTCCCGACTTGAACTTTGATCATCTGTGCAAGTTCAGTGTCACTATAAGAAAAAGAAGCATCCATTATTTTCTAGTAGATAAATACTTTAGTTTTGATTTTGTTTTTCTTAGTGGGGAGGGGAGGAATTATTTGTGAGGTTGCTCACAGAACCGCCAGTTACTCCACTAAGAGCACTCTTCCCCTTTCTCGCAACCAAAATTCACCTTATATTAACTTGAAATTGAATTTTGGAGCATTGTTCCCCCTCCCCCAACACACATTTTAGTAGAAGGCAATATACATTTTTATGGCAAATTGAAAACAAATTATATTTAACAAAATAAGTTATAGCTGCCTCACAACCCCCCCCCCTCCCCTACCACTACCACGGATTAGATTTTGAAGATTAATTTTTTTCTATTATTGGCTTGTTAATACATTTCGGATAAATTTGTTCCCCGAAGCAAAAACGATGCTGAGTGCTTGCATGGCCAAACGTTATACGGAGAGTTGTCCTTCTCACTGAGCACCTCTCGTACAGCGCACCCTCAGGTTGGAGAAGCCGTTATCGTTTATTTTTGATTTTCTGAACTTACTTTTATCATATTGACAATCCTGTCTGATTAAAATCACCACCCTTAATTTTGCTTACACTCATCAGGGTCTGATAGGTATCGATAACAATTCATCTTCACGTGACACCTCTATATTTGCACACAACCTAAATATATATCTCAACTCTTCAATACTCAGTCTGGGGGTTACATAGAAAGCAGGATTGAAATAATTTACCTGTCTCCATTTCAAAAATTCCAATACATTTTCTAAAGCCCTGATTGGTCAGAATTTTAGGTCGGGTGAAGATGACCCCCTATCAATACCTGTCAGACCCTGTAAGGAGAAGAGGGTGCTTTTAATCAGACTGATTGACAATCCTTTTCCGACAGGAAGCTGCAACGGAAGACCTCTTCGTTGCTTTGCAACGAGCTCGTCTCTAGTTAATTACCTAATTGTCTACGGACTTTTGCGGTTTTTATTTTCCCGATTACGACAAAGAGCACACGGCGGGTGTGACCGGTCAGCAGTGGATGCTCACTCCTCCTAGGCACCTGATCCTACCTCTATCTTGGAGGTCCGTGTTGCTCTGCTTTGAATTTGTATTTCGTTTTATGGATTTTTGAGATGGTTGACGGTTTGTTATTGTCATTTTTTCATGCTACCTGTATAGTCTTATTTTCAATTTGTTATAATTATGCATAGTATTAAGAGGCAACCTCGGTTTTGTATAAAATATCGTATATTTTAAAGTTGGGTGCCTAAATAAATCACTTTATTGCAAGGGCATACACTTATCTGATCATGACAAACTTTTACATGTAAATTTGAAATATGCTATGTAATTTAAAAACTTCTAAGATCCTTGTGAAATCTCACAAATTAATTATTTTTTAATGAAATTAACACTGTGACCTTCAAAATTATTCAACATATGCATTATAAATTATGGTTTTTTCTAACAAATAATATTATCTTACAAAGTTCACAGCATTTTTTAAAATCTACTATATAACATCAAGTTATTTTACAATTCAGTTGTGAATTTTGACATGGTTATGCCCTTGCAATATTTACATTTTTAAATTACCTCAAAACCACAAATACATCTGCTTGTACCATGCGACTGCCATATCACGTGACCACTATGAACATAAAATATTGTACTATTTTATATATATTTCAGAAATATATTGCATTTGAGCGACTGTTATTGATTTTAAAAAGGACATGTCCGATGAACTAAAGTATACGTGCTTTCATTACAAAAATTCGCCGATATTTTTATTGTCCGCCTTAACTGTACTGTGTTAAAACCATTCGGGTCGGACGGACAGAAGTTCATTAGCATAATAAATGACATCATAATTTAAACATCAATTCCCAGTGAAACTACGAGTCTTGACTTTGAGGAATACCTTTTTCTTCTAGTTTATTTTGCCTGTAGAGCAGCAAAGAGTGAGCTAAAAAAGATTACGTTATCGTGGAAAAGCAAAGGACCGGACTGGTTGGAGAGGCTGTGTGGCTGCATTATGTGCTACCTGGCATGAAGAGGCTTAAGTAAGCTATTTTGCCTGGTTTGGTGTATATAATGATATGTGTTATAAATTAAAATTCTGTGGATTCTTTACAAAGTTGTATTGTATTCATATGATAGTAAAACAATGGAATCGTTTAATACATTTCATTCCTATTGTTCGCATTGAACCGGAGAGAACATTTAAAGTATCATTCAAATGTATGCAGAGAAGTTTATAGCAGATTTTTACTTTTTTTAGTTGTTATCGTTTCATGCAATATGATGAGTTCAAATGATATTCAATATGATATTAACCCTTTTTTAAAGCATTGCATTAAATTCATTTAAAATGGTTGGTCCACGTAACATAGATTTACATTGAGACGTTCAATTTTGGCTATCATTAAAGTTTTTTTTAACATAATTAGTTGTTGTTGTTGTTACAATAAGTGAACATACAATTCCTTTTCAAGGGTTTGATTCGCAATGTCTTAGCTTTCTGGTTATGATACTTTGCAATTTGAGTTTCTTACGACGTAAAGAAGAAAGGATTTTAAGCTAAATGACTGCATTCCTATCACTACTAAGTCATAAAAGTACTGACATTCCCATTTTTTACTGATAAACTTAGACATTTACTGACAATGTGCTGACATTACTGATAAACTTAGAAAAGTACTGACGTTTTTACTGACGGTACTTAGAAACTTAGAAAAGTACTGACAAACTTAGACAGTACTGATAAATTTAGAGAAGTACTGACACTTTTTACTGACGGTACTGAAAAACTTAGAGAAGTACTGACAAGTACTGATAAGTACTGACACAATTGTTCTTACTCCCGCTAGAGCTTAAAAGGTGTGAATTGTATTAAATACTGTATTTTAATTATAATAAAGAGTTCAACGATTATTTAATGAACTTATTAATAACATTTTACTTGAATGAAAATGTCAATTTTATTAATATGTAATTTTATAAGTGAAGGAAAAATTGAGCCTTGTTTTTTTTTTAAAAAAGAAACTGGCGGATTTTATAATTCTTATGTTGTTAGCTTGAGTTCTGATAATTATTAAGAAACGAAAAGTCAGTAGAAAATTGACCCTCTTGAGCTGAACATCAATTAAGTTGATCACCCATAACAACATCTAGTTTATTAGCATAGCATTAAATCTAACCGTATTACCCATGCACGGATTTACGGGGGATCTGGACACCCCCCCCCCCCCCCCCCCAACTTTTGCACCCTCCATGGAAAAATTTAATTTTTTAAATTTGCATAAATAATAAATATGGCTCAGACCACCAACACCCCCCCCCCCCCGGAAAACATAAACAACATGATTTTGGGGTCCGCGCATTTTACATAGTAAATTAATGCGAAGTTTCCATACACTTATGATCGCGGTAAACTTGAAGCGCTTGGGACATCTGAGGTCGAACGTGTTTGTCAGTTATTTTGTCTTTGTGATATAATATAAATCTAGAAATGAACCCTATCCATCTACATTAAGAGCTTGAAGAAACTAGATTTTATTTAAACATTTGACTCTGTCACATTGACACAAATCAAGTTAGACTTGTATACTGATAAACTTCATATTTATCTTATAACATGTATTTAACAAATGACTGTGTTTTGTAATATGTAAGATAAACAATAAGTGGAGAATCCATGTAACCTGCCTGAGTTATTTATAATAGCGCATAATATCACAACATAATTAGCACATGCAGATAACCACACACCAATCGAAATAATCACATACATGCATGCGCGGATCCAGAAAATTTTTCAAGGGGGGATCCGAAGGATAATTGTGTTTGCCAGGGGGAGGGTCCGAGGCATATTTTCGATAATTTTACTATGTAAATTTAATAAATTTTCATTTTCCAGGAGGGGGGGGGTCGGGACCCCCCCCCCCCGACCCCCCCCCCCCTCTAGATCCGCGCATGTACATGTATATTTTGACAATTTAGCCTGGTGTAATGACGCATAGAATAACAGTCTAAATGAAATGTCTGTTGGTTCTATATAGCAGGAAGTAGATTAGTTAATATCTAAATCATGTAAATCGCAATCAATGATAGTCATTGTTTTTGTCTTGATAAATCATGAGAGAGAGAGAGAGAGAGAGAGAGAGAGAGAGAGAGAGAGAGAGAGAGAGAGAGGGTGTGTGTGTTGATTTTTTCGGAAGGGGGGATATATATAAGTCCGGATCTCTGACATTTCACAGTGTTCATTGTCCTGTTCAGTAATTCATATGCATTATTGTATAGAATTGTCTTCACACATGTACATAATGATACAGTTCATAAATGATTTAATGCATGTATACAAATGCCGGTAACGTAAATACCCACATGCATGATTTTTAAAACAATTTTTCGGGTTTAAGATTAGAAAAAATATCATACGTTTATTTAAATTGTATTGAACAAATGAAAAATATTAAAGAGCAATTAAGTTTTATTTTATAACTCTGTGTCAAATGATGTTCCGAATTTAACTCTTTCTTTTCATGTTTGAAATTTTTATAACTGATAAATCAAAATTTTCAAATTCTGTTTTCTTTACTTGACAAACTTGGAAAAAAGTATTAAGGGGTGTTAAAACAACATATTGCATTATTGTTTAGCTGAATAGCAGTACCGAACATTCAGATCTTAGGACGTGTGTGTATATACAAGTACACGTGTGTCTGTCACCTCATTGTTCCCAGTCTCGCTACCATGCACTGCAAATTGTCAAGAAAGTATGTGTATATTAGCTATTATATAATCACTTACTGGCCATTCAGATCTTACGACGTGTGTGTATATACAAGTACACGTGTGTCTGTCACCTCATTGTTTCAAATCTCGCCACCGTGCACTGCAAATTGTCAAGAAGGGCTGTGTACAGTAGCTATCATATAACCACTGACCGAGTGAAAAAAAATGTCAACATCCTCTCCTTTGAAAACTTTAACTTCAATCAACCAGTTGTTAAACATGTGTTTTCAGGTTATCAGGTGAACTGATCTGATGTTAAATAAAACATTGATGGAAACATGTAAAAAATTAAATTGAACGCTCTAAGTTAATCTAAATAATTATACAATGTAATTTATGAAAATTAATTAGGTTTGCATGTACACTCATTGAGAAATCAATTACCGGGTAAACTATTGGTAACTTAATTTAAAATCAATGCAAACTCTCTCTCTCTCTCTCTCTCTCTCTCTCTCTCTCTCTCTCTCTCTCTGTGTGTGTGTGTGTTTGTCTATATAAACTCTTACATGTATAGAAAACAATAGTACTACATTTACATGTATTTCATGTATGTTCTTACCGGGCCGCGGAATAATAAAGAATTAGTAATGAAATAAGGATTGCATGTTAACTTATTAAGAAAAAAATTCCCGGGTAAATTATCAGTAAATTTAATTCAAAATCAATGCAAACTATCTCTCTCCCGCGCACGCTCGCTCTCTCTCTCTCTCTTCTCTCTCTCTCCCTCTCTCTCTCTCTCTCTCTCTCTCTCTCTCTCTCTCTCTCTCTCTCTCTCTCTCTCTCTCTCCGACAAACTGTACCAATGTTGGTATAAAGTTAACACGACTTTACCATGTCACCATGCACCTCGTAATAGTTGATCTTTTTTTTTTAGCGCAGTAGGTCTAACTACCGGTTAGCCTTGCGTTGTATCCCGCATCAAATTTTATATACAAATGATTTGTTTACAAGAGATTAGCTGCATATAACAAAACATATTGAATTAAAACATTAAGATGTTTTACGTCTAAAAATTGAATATAAAAAACGGGGCATTCCGATTCATTCGCAAACATCCAACTCCAATTCCACCCCTTCCTATTTGTACATGTACAGCACAATTTTATGTGTAACAAATAAAGCCCAATATTACACTTTTTTAAATTATGACAATTTTTCTAATCATTATTTTTTGTTAACATTAAACTAATTAAATATAACAGACCCTGGCAGTTAATGCTTCAAAATTAATATTAGTCTATATAAACTTTACACTGTATTTAGGTAGCTTAATTAATTTGTGATGAAAAATGACATAAAAGAAAAAGATTAGGTAACATTTCATTCAGTAAGAGTAAAAACAATGGGGTCAGTACTTGTCAGTACTTCTCTAAGTTTTTCAGTACCGTCAGTAAAAAGTGTCAGTACTTCTCTAAGTTTATCAGTACTGTCTAAGTTTGTCAGTACTTTTCTAAGTTTCTAAGTACCGTCAGTAAAAACGTCAGTACTTTTCTAAGTTTATCAGTAATGTCAGTACATTGTCAGTAAATGTCTAAGTTTATCAGTAAAAAATGGGGATGTCAGTACTTTATTGACTTGGTAGTGTATGATGTTGAAACTAATGGTATATCACACGCAACTAAAAGTTTTATCATGGACAGTAATTTTCTCTGCACACTGTACTGAACAGCTGCCATACCCAAACAAATAGAAAAAATAAAACTTCAATAGGAATATTGATATGCAAACAGCCATAAATCAATGTCACTAGAAAATATTCCGCGCATGCGCGGGAATAAACATTTTACACATTAATATAATACAATGTTAATATGTTGAACCATGCTTTGTTTTTTCATTGTTGTATATACTGTGGCCGATTTTTTCTCTAAATTGCTTTCTTAACCTATTTTTAAAATTAAAATAAAAAAACAAACTGCATGGCTGGATATTTAGAGGAGCGGACAGGGGTGAACAATATAAACTGAAATTGATGAACCTTAATTCTTTTTGTTGCAGGATTGAAAAGGAAACCCTTTTTTATTTTATTTCAAACCAGTTAGTAGGTATTTAGTGCGTCTTATCTCTAAATTTTGTTCTTTAGGTCGAATTACATTAGAATATTTATCACTGTTCAAATAAAAATTTCAGATAAAAGATTTTTTTTTTTAAATTGGGAGGGGGTCACCCCCTTCCTCTTGTTCAACTTCACCGTGTTAACTTTAATGCATAAAAAATCTGTTCATTGTTTACAAATTAATGACTAACGTTTACTACCAATCTGTCATGGTATAAAAATGTATGAAATTTAAAAAAAAGCTAGTGTAGGCATATTTATTTGCATATTTTAAACCAAAGTTGTCAGATCCAAAGTATCTTCCCGATTGTTAACTCGCCCTACACTTTTTATCGAGACGTCAATTAGTCAGCCCGCGTTCCTTAGGGACCCCGTTCTTAAAAGGTTTTTTTCCAACAAATCTAAAATCCCTTTAAAGTATTCCATTTTATTGAATAACTTTATTGTATTAGCCATAGATGTCCGATCCAATCTATCTACCCGCGATGCATGATAAACTCGTCCTACACTTTTCGCCATGACATTAATTAGTCAACCCGCGATCTCGGTTACCCCGTTCTGGAAAGTTCTATCGTTCTATCCACCAAAACTAAAATCGCGTATTCAAGAAACGATTTAGCTCATTTTATTTGTTCAGCATTAGTCAAATCTAAACTTATATGTTTACTCTAAATAAGTTACCAGTAAATATATTCGTTCTTTACATAATCATTCAATATAATTTTATTGCAAGTATATATTTTGATGCAAATAACAAAAAATACTTATCAGTTAAAATTCAATTGTAGCTTACGGACATCATCTCACACGTGCTGAAATACCAAAGGTGTAAGCAGTTACTCTGGTGCAGTCATTTTGTAGTTTATCTGCAAAATGTCTTAATTTATAAGTATAGATATGGTATCAAAACCGCCCTTAATTGTTGACAGTAATTCAGAAAGAATATATCTTGGTTAAGCAGAAATATTTCAACATTTCAACATTTTGAACCCACATACATTCGGTTTGATGCATTTTATTAACAACATCGTATTTCTAGTTGTGTTATCCAATGAGCCTTTGCCTTTATTTGATTTCATTCATTAGGTATTCTATTGTACGGTTATCGGAGAATAGTTTGTAGGAACTCTCAACAAGTGATAGATTTAAATTTCTCAAATTGGTCTTATGCTGATATAATCAAATTTCCCCTTCACTTTCCTAATGTATATATACATGTAAGTCATTTATTATCTGCAAAATATGCATTAATCTTCGAAATGTAATTGACAAACGCATTGAAATTTAGATCAAATAAGAAACGTTTGCTTGAAGATCTGCACGTGCATCGATTTTTACTGATTTTTTGATAGCATTATCATCTTTTTTAATTGTTGACTAATTTATTGAATTTTTTTTATCAAGATGAAAAAATAATGATGCACAATTAATGATCATATGATTGTTCAAGTGTCATAATTTGGGATAACTTTTCTTTTTTACAAAGTATTCCATCGAACCTCTTAGAACCAATAAAGATAGTATAAAATCTTCATGTGTTGCCTTTACCAGAATTGGCAATAAGATATTCATCTTCCAGGGCATGATACTTGTCACTTCCTGCATTTCCTGTTGGTGACACTTTGGAAGTGCCATTAGATTTCGAAGACAAACTCTCTGTACAGATCACAACGGATTTTAAGGACGGGCTACCTTTATTATATAATATTAATCGTCCGCAAAGCTATCTTGAATAGAATCGCTTAATGTCAAGGCATTGCTCTTCTTTTGTGTTGAATCTTCAATTAAACTTAAATGATGGTATATATTTTCCCTATATCTTGTCTCTGATGAGCTATCTTCTTTGTAGGAAGGAACTTGTATGGTCTTGGCTACCATCTAGAACTTAAACATCAATGGATTTGTAAACATCAATTGTTGAGTGTATTAAAGAAAACTTAATCTAGAGACGAATATAAATTTAATATAAATGTCACAAATCAATTTTGTTTCAAAACAAAATATATATTCAGAATTTATATTAGACATATACGTTGTATTTTCTACCATGTTTTTAAAAATCATTTTTTAGATTTAGAATGATTACAAAATTATTTTTCACCTTGTTTAAAAAGATAGTCAGTATGATGTAAATGCTGTTATTCAATATTTTTTATCACTATTTTAGGATAAGTTGTACGTTGTTGCTATGAATAACTGTTACCCTGATTGTCTCCTCAATGTCCGCATATTCTGTTTCCAGTGGAATTCCAATCGTTACTGTTCTCTCCCCTAGTAAGTCACCACCATCCCCGTAATTTGGCTGATAAAAGACTGGGGTAGGTTGCAATATACCATTCAATCATTCAGATGAAATCAGATTTTGATTAAAGCGATAAATTGATTAACCATACACAATTTCGTTTGGCTTATGCATAAATTATGCATGTGAATTATTTACGTTTATTTTGTGATTATGAAAAGACTGTTTATATATTTTTTTAAAGTAACTATGTATACCTACCTTTGTTTATTTGTCATTGAACGCTTTACGAGAACAAGGCTGCTGATTCCAATTATGCCTCCACATTCTAAATAGCTTCAACTTACCACAACACTTGTTCCAGAATCTGTCAATGATGAAATCTTCAATCATTTATAATCTATTGATTTAATGCTTTTAACATAAAACATAAAACGCTTAGATATTAAATTACCAAGACATGATATATTTCCTCTATTCTCATTATTTGATGTCATGTTGAGAGGAATGTCATAATATTCGCCGTTGAACGTGCATACAAAATCCACAACTTCTAGTAAACAACCTGGTAATTCACAATGGAAATATTTTAACTTTGTTGTCAGAGACTTAATAAAATTGAAACTGTTATCATATCCCACCCAAACTCTAGCTGGGTCTACTGCATTGGTGATATAGCTTCCTTTGCATAAAACTGAACAACGCGTCAATTCTAATAAAAAAAATCATGAAATTGACATACATATAATATACAACGCTAAAAGTTTAAAGTGCCAAGAAAAAGAATGTGAGAAGTTTTACATATCTTTAAAATCATGACTTTCTGGTAAAAGTGCAAAACTTTCTATCTATCTATCTATCTATCTATCTATCTATCTATCTATCTATCTATCTATCTATCTATCTATCTATCTATCTATCTATCTTCATTTGTATATATTATTTTGTATCTGATTTATAAAACTATACACATAATGTAATAGAAAAAATACAATAGAATTATTATGAACGTGTATCGGTTTCAATGTCACTTTTTAAACGTATATATCATTTATTTTATTTCTTGACATGCTAGATACTGCAATGAAAAAAACTGTCATTTCTTCCTATTCCTTTACAAATTTTGTTATTAAACAAATGAAATTGATATAGTATTTAAACCAAATTCATAATACATGATTGGTTTAAAAAAAACTTCAAGGACACAGAGAAAATGGTTACCAACTAAAGGTGGCGTTACTTTCTACCAAACATATAAATAGTGCCATCTTAATTTCACGTACCATTTTCAGTTTCTAAATATTTATACGGACATATTGTCTTCTTCTTTTTTCTTTATTTCCCCTGCTTCATGAATGCTTGAATGGTGAGAGCCTTTTCTAAACACATTTATCTGAAAAAAAAGATATACTGGATTATTTCCTCAGAAATACAATTGAATGCAACATAATAAGCTGGAATAAATTAGAAGCTTACCTAAAAAATGGTTTGATTGAGTCTACTACCAGCAAAGAATACATGAAGATCAGATATGATAATATAAAAAAGAGAAACATTCTAGACTAATGAAACATTGATGTAGATGTTTATTAGAAATTGAGTATATAAAATACAGATTTTAACACCTTTTGTATGCTTTGATTAATTGAACAAATTGTACTAAAGCTCGAAATATTATATAAAGTAACCAAATGGTTGACAATAAAATAATACATGAACAATTTCAAATAATACGTTTAATTTTTACTGCTTGGAACAGTACTATAATAAAATGAGATTTATTTATATTTTTAAAATTCTGAATGTTATCAGATTGGAAACCGTACCACAAAATATTCCTCATTATAAAAAGTGACTTTATTAGGAAACATGAAAACCCGATTTTCATGATAAATACCTCGATAGTTAATAAGTATTTGTTTAAATACATAACTAATTGGATCTTGTCGAGAAACATTGTTATATATTAAACCTGTTTATTCAATTACATATGTACATGTAGCCTATTTTTCACCATTTTCAATTATTTTACTTTTTGGTTACAATTGGGGAAACATGTTTTAATACACTACACAATTTCCTGTTTTTTAAGTGCTCTAAGTTTTGTCAATGGGAAAAGTTTCTCAATGAAGTCATATCTTTCCGTGAACTCTGCGAACTTTTCTGCATAGTTCGATGAGTAAAAACTTAAGAATATTTTAAGAAATGAGTAATTTTACAGTTAAAAGATGTTTGTTTAGCGGTAAAATGATTTTGCAATATCCAATAAAGTAAAGCAATTTCTTATCATGATATCTAAAAATATAATTAAATTCTTTAAACTTTACATTCTGAAATACCTAAAGCACAACACGAGCTTGGTTTGTTTTGTTTTTAACTTATCAAATTAAACATTACAACAGAATTCATTCACACATAGGCGGGTATCATGGAGGAGACTTCCCAAAATGAGTTAAATGTTCTTGAACCCGCAACCCCAATATCCTTTTCAAATAGTTTAATTTAGTAAAGTTTTGTGCATTTCCTAGGATTGTTCTCCTTTTTATGACCGCGTTTCGTCACAGTTCTAAGACACTTTTTAAGAGGTTCGCTCTGCTCCTGTTTTGTAATTTTCCTTTGGACTTTTGAATTTGAACATTGTTCGTTATCACAACATGTCATTTAAGGTAATTGTCCATACGTCACAAAACAACGTATGACGTAATTCACGCGTTATTACGTCTTGCCCGTACCCGATCTTTACTCTACACGCTTAGCAACGAACATAAATATATTTTCCCTAAAATTGTTTTTAGAATTAAAATTATACGATGAAGGAAAATTACTTCATTTTTTAGAACAGTCTTTAAAACCAGTAAAAATAGTTGAATATAGGTTTTGTCTTGAAAGCATATCAGGTAATTAGCGTTTTCCGAGTATGTGACTGCAATTTCTAAATACCGATCTCGATCCATAATACTTACCGATATTCAAAAAACCCCGTCTTTTGCGATTTATACAATACAGATTGATCAACGGTTTGTTCAAATAATGTTTTCTATTTAACAAAAAGCTAAATATACTTTTTAAAGAGATGAAATGATAAAACTATGCAAAATTTTATTTTTACGGAACTTTTTTCAGAATATATATTTTAGTGAATTTTATCAAAAATACGCCAATTGTGATCCTAAAAAGGCCGGTCCTTTGGGTAATTTTATTTTCTATTGATTAAAGGCCGTAAGGGGTAAACATTATCACTATTACAGAGAATTCTGTAGGTAAATAAAATTATAAAAGATTAAATTCCCTTTGAAAATTTGTTTAATTTTATCTCATTTGTAAACAAATTTATCTATTTTTTAATAAACAAGCATGTGTAACATTAAAGTATTTGTTTTAAAAAATAAATTCGTTCATTTTACATAGGATATCAGTCAAAAATGATTTTCTGAAAGTTAAATTTCAGGCTAAGGCTAATATTCTTAATGTATGAGAAAAGCACCATTTTCCGTAGCAACGGCCCTAGCTATTATAATACCGATGGACCAGTTAACTGGGTAAAATTTGATAAGGACATATCCCCTAATACATGTTTGAAAAATTTGAAAAAATTCTGTAGGTATTTTATTTATGTAGTGGGGTATGGATCATTACCTTAAAACGTAATAGTGATTTCCCCTACACATGTCAAGCGTCGTTTCCTGTATTTGGATGAATACATAATTTAAGTGTAACAATACCCCCCCCTCCCCCCCCAAAAAAAAAATCCAACACAACAACACCCATAAACTTTTTATGATTGTGACAACATCACTGCAAAAATAGTATTTTAGAGTCTGCCTGTGCAAAGATTGATTATATGTTTTCAATGTATGTTTCATTGCAAAATACATTTTTGTTTCATAATATTACTACGAGGGTCAAAAAAAAAAATTCGAAGAATTTTGTCATAGCTATGTTATTTAGCGTCATATTATAACTAAATTTAGTAGACATAATTTAGCAACTGTTTCAAACAATTTGAAATAAAAAAAAGTCCATATATTCCTTCATTTCTAAGAATTATTTAGAATCTTATCCTGCAAAAATGAGGACATGGCGCAAAGTCAAACTTTGTATTCCGTAAACAGTAAAACATATTATGTTGAAAGTAATATCTCCATAAATGGGCTTAAAACCAACTAATATTGAAACCTAAAATTAAACATTCATGTTATTCTATGTTATAAATGATGACGGAATATGTAGATTTGTTGAACAGATATCAGTAACTAAAGACATATAGTCCTCTTTAAAATTGACTAAAAACATTGACGTCGCTGGACGTCACGACGCAATGGAAAGAATAAACAGTATGGATCTAACTCGGGAAAAAGTTGATAAAAACTGTGAAAATGCTCAGCGGTGGAAAAAATAAGTCAAAAATTATTTTCACATTTGTGTTTAACTCTAACACATTTTTTGGGGCTTGTGCTAAATGTATTTTGAACATCAATCAGTACGAAAAGGAATAGAATATCTGTAAATATTTGATAAAAAAAAAAACAACGTCATCTGACATTCAGGGATTGTTTTACGGTAAACGAAGAGACATGCGGTAAAAAAAAACAAGAAAACTTCGAGTAACAAACACAATTTTCGAACAATTGTGAACAAATTAGACGTCAAGTGATATAGTGCCGATTTAAATTGTATGGTGAAAAGCACAAAAGACTCAGGGTGATATAAATATTGGATATTTCTATAAACTGTGCTTATGTTATCTTGACGTTATGTTTTCAACGTTACCCTGCGCCGTGGTGACAAAACATGTTGATTTTAAAATCGGGTAACAAAATCACATTTTCTTCAAATGGAATGGAACTTCGTATATTACTAAAATAAGTATTGTTGCATAAATTAATCTGTTAGTTTTAACTTAAATGAAAAACATATGGTAGACAGCCACATTGTCCTCGTATTGTTTATTGACCCTCGTATAAACCTACACACACCTTTTCCGCAAATCCAAAGAGTATGCGTGCATTTGAAAATACCACTGGTGCACTGTCCTAGTTATAACTCTAGTCTTAAAAGTGGCATGTGTTTTATTATAAGTATTTGTATGTTTAATACATTAATTGACGGTAAGATCCTTTGTAAAACTTAAACATTTCTTTGAAATCGTAAAATATGGATTCGCTCCATTCACTAATCCATACAGCTTAGGCCTTGGCAAATTCAAAGTTCAAATTTATCCCGATTGAATTCCGGATTTTTTTGGAATGCTTTTGCTGACGATTGGTTAATTAACGCTTATAGAAAAATTTATGTTCTGTTTGGAATATTGAAGTTGGTTACAATATTTATAATATCTAAAACAATCGAAAGTCCCCCCCCCCCCCCATTTAAATTGAGTCTATATTTTACTATAGAAGATTACATATTAGAAGCACTAGCAGAGCAACATTTTATTACGCTTTTCTAATGTGGCATACATTCATTAAAACATTACATTTTTCACTTTGTCTTACGTTACTCAAATAGTAGTAAAATAAACTTTTCCGTTACAATACTTAAAATAAGAGAAAGAAAACCTCAATAACGACCTTAACTATACTACTGAGAATAATCGTTGATTCTATTAATTAGAAATATAATGTTTACAATAATATTAGTTTATTTTAAATTTATCTTTCAAAAAAAATCTTGATTAAACATTGAACCTGTAGCTATCTGCATGATTTAAAATTACAAAGTCATATTCGCTTTTAAATATGTTTAATTTAGTTTTTTGTTATATAGAGATTAAACTTTCAATTCGCATAGAAAACATGTGTTACAATGCACGTTAAATGTCAAATAAAGTCTTATAAAGAAGGAAATGTAAATATGATTTTAAAGCATAATATATCTTGAGAATCACAAAGACTGTCATACTAATCTCTAATTAAGTACTTTGGCTTTGAATATCCTAAACATTTCCGTGAGCGAGTAAATTACTAAAAAAAAACTATCGAGTATTACCGGAAACGAAAACGATATGTTTGTCTACAGCTTAGAAAATGCTTAGATTTCCTTTAACAGTTTTTTGTGATCGGCTTCGGCCGATCACAGTTGTGTCCATATGAGGCATCCGGCAAATTTTACTATTTGCGCACGCATTGCGCCTTGCACTACTTTATTTTCTTTGCAATGACAGCCTCATTTAAATCTTTAATTACACGTAGAATACTAAATAAACGTTACTCTTATCCGTATGCATTGAAATTAAATACAGTTACATACAAACTGATTCTAATCACGTTTGTCTTCACATATGCGTAAGAATATTTATCGGAAGTACATTTCGCCTACTAAAAGTAAAGCATATTCATGCCTTTTTATTTCGGAACGGAGTAAAGTGAAGTCGTACCCAAACTGACTCGTACCCAAACAGACTCATACTCCATTGTCCGGGGATAAACATGATATTTGGATTGTAAATAAAAAGATAAGCTGTTAAAGTTAGGTTTTGGATTAATTACAATTTAGAAGTTACAAATACGATAACTGAATGTAGTATTTTGGTTATCTTCAAACAAAGTTTAATATCATCTCCGTAAAGTTTGCCAAATAGTTTCTTATATCAACATTCGATAGACAATTTTCGTTTACATGCAATCTTATCTTTTTTTCAAAAAATGTTAATTATATTGAAAATCAACAAAACATGTAGCGGATTGCTTTCGCATTACATTAACAAAGCTGACCAAAGATAATAGCCAACATGCCGATCATTCCTTTAAAAGGAATACTTGTTTCTTTTGTAACTGTTTGTAAAGTACTTATCATTTATAGAGAACAACTTAAAATTTAGATATATTTATTTAAATTAAAGATCATTTTGTGACATCTCCCGAAAGCAGGTTTTCCTAAAATAATAGCTTTATAATATAGTTTTTTCCGGGAAATATGACTTCCTTCTTATTTCCGTCTAGATTTCTACCCTTTAACATATAGTGCAATTCAGAGACATCGCATTCACACTCATTTCCGATATTAAACATAATTTTATGTAATATTAGGGATCTGGCTGGTACTATCAAGAATATAACACATGTTTGAGTGAATATTGTCAATTTATTTGACAATAAGAAAAAAGAGACTAAAGGGGAGGTCTTAACAATAGTAAGATCATCCGACATTGGATGTAATATCAAAACGAGCACGAGATGTGACCTCCCCTGCACACAACTAAAATGTATAATTTATATACAACATATGCATACAACAAAATATTGCTAAAACAAAACAAACAGCCTAAAATGTATAAATTATATACAACATATGCATGCAACCAAATTTTAATAAAACAAAAAAACAGCTAAAACAAACATTTTGCAGCTCTTATTTCTGCTACCCTGTAGGTGATGAAGGGGAAGGAGGGTGGGTAGATTTAAAATAAACGATCCTCTGTTTACAAAACGTTTTTTAAAGTGGCGCTAAATATACATCACGTGACACATTAGCACGTTCTGATTGGTTGATACATATAAGTAACAAAAGGTGGTGCTAAAGACCCAAATGCATGGCTTAATATTTCTAAAAATTCAAAATGCCTAAAATATCGATTTGACAGAACATATCACAAATTACATAAATGCTATTATTTACAATAATGCTGTATTATGTAATATTGGTGATCTGGCTGGTACTATCAAGAACATAACACATGTTTGAGTGAATATTGTCAATTTATTTGACATAAGAAAAAAGAAACTAAAGGGAGGTCTTAACAATAGTAAGATCATCCGACATTGGATTTAAGATCAAAACGAGTACGAAATGTGACCCCCCCTGCACACAACTAAAATGTATAATTCATATACAACATATGCATACAACAAAATATTGCTAAAACAAAACAAACAACCATCATAAGCAAACAGCATGTTTGCAGTAGGGCTGTATTTTTTTCAAACTTTGAGTTATTTTTGTAAAATAAAACATATCAGAAAATGAAATGCATACATAAAAAACAGGCATTTGGATCGGGAGATTTTAAATAAAAGGAATGCATATTGAAAACACAGTTTAAATTGAAGAACTTTTAATCTATAATTTGTTTATCCCTTAATTCGACGCTAATGAGATGGTTCTTTAAAAACTTAAAGTAGGGTACATAATAAGTATAGAAATACAAGAAAATGTAATCAGTAATCTAGAAATATATTGTCCTCCTTATCGACCTGAACAATGTTGAACATTTCACAATAGAATTTTAAAAAATAATAAAACGACAAAAAAAAACAAAACAAAAAAAACAAAAAAAAAACTCTTGAATAAAGCTTATTATAAATTTAATGAAAATTAATCATCCATCAGGAAGAATAATTGTGAAAAATCATTTGTCTAGGAAATATTGGTGCTCTGATGTTGCACAACTACACTGAAGTGCAAATTAATATTATTAAATACACAACATACATAATCATGACAAATGTATATTTTAAACATTCGTTGCAATTTTAATATCCTTTATTTTTTTTTATTTTATTTCCTATTAAGTGAAGATCATACTTCGCCAATATTCCTTATATCACGAGTAATATTGGTATCATATCACGTAACACAACTCATCATAAATGAGTACATCCAAATGCAATGTAGGACCCCCTGTATTAATAAACAGTCAAAAAACTATATAAGAACGTGTTTGATAATCATTATCTTCTAAATAGGTATAAAAAGGTATTTCTAAATATGTTGTGTCTTTTCCCAGCACGTGTAATTTTATTTGATAAATCATGGATACAGAATCCATTATTAAATATAGAATCGCTCATGGTTTGCGATGGTATATGATTTATATCTAACGAGTTGTGTGTTTTTTATCCCCAAACCTTGGGGAGGGATAGAAAACACAAACGAGTTGGATAAAAATACTTTACCATCGCAAATCATGAGAGATTCTTTTTATCACATGTTTTGCCACATATTATGTTAATCACTCAATTTTCTTTGTAAAAATTATTATTGTGAGCCGCACAACTCATTAACTACAAGACATCAACAATTTTACGCTAGACAAAAAAGTTCTTTGAAGTTTTACAAACAATTTATTTTCGAACAAATTTTAATAAATTCACGAAAAAAGAACCAGCATTTAATGTTTCACATTAATAACTCAACACTTTTCAACTGAATTATGTTTCTATCTTTTCATTCTACCTCAATCAATTGCCTAAACCTACGTAATGTTTAATTATGACGTCACGTGGCGTAAAAACACACAGTGAAATATCAAAAATTTATCCTATGAGTGATATCCACCGGATTTAAATTTGTATTTCGTTTTATGGATTTTTGAGATGGAGGTTCATATTGTTATTGTCATTTTCCATAGGTGGCATCAATCCAACTTTGATATACTAGTATGTACGTGATAGTTAAATTGCACTCAGATAAGTTTGTTCTTCTTACTTATCAAATTCAGAGAGAAAACTCTTTTATTTTGAGGTTATAAAATTTAAACAAGTCAATCTTAAATTTTAGGCCTGGCCTAAAACTACCTGTAACAGATTTAGTTTATGTAACTAAAACAACGACATGCAAACAATATTTAACAGAGCTGATGAGTTGAGAGCAAACTGTTGGCATTGTTTAATTTATGATGTTAAATACTTTAACAGAAAAGGATACAACTCTGTTCGCATATCCTACTTTTTGCTCGCCAAAAAATCGCAGAATAACAAAGTCTGAATTTTTTTTATAGAATTAACATATGGTCACTTTACAGAAATAATATCATTTGAAAACAGATTTTCCAAATCTCAGTTAAAATTTTACTTTTATCTGAAATGTTAGCTATTTATAGTAAATATCGAATAAGTAACTTAATAGGGTTTTTCATAAGTTATGATAATTTCACCTAAATAATACTTTAGTATCATTTCATTTAGATTTTAACAAATTGTATATTTAATTTCTTAAATAAAAAAAAGGGAGATCTTAAACAATGTTTTATCAACCTGAAATGAGGGAAGACAACTGTTTCCTACTTTTCAGAAAAAAATATAGATCACATTGAAAAATTAATATATACTCGGACAACTATTAATGTTTTGCATTTCCGATTTTGGTGATTTTTATCAAAAATATATTTTAAGTTCTCAGGTTAATTTTTCCCATTGATCATGTATGTTGCAATTAGTTTCAAATTAGTTTTTAAACGACTGCACAGATCCTTAATAGCCCGCGAAGCGAGATGTACCAGCAAGGCGTGTGCAAAGAGATAATTCGAACCAACTGCACATTGCTCCTATGCACTTTTTTTCGCGGCAGTTACTCGGACCAGCAATTCCCTGTTTTAATCTGACCAGACGTTTCCGGTAAATATGGTTTCTAATTTTACGCTCTTAAACTCGAGAAAACCAGCAAGATATAAGATAATTGTAAATACACTGCTGACACAATATACACGCCCGCCGGATAAAAACCATCCAACGCCTTACCTCGGTATACAATCAAAATACAATTGAGTGACGACGCAATGCTTTTTACGTTGATTCGACATAATATTTTGTAAATTTTGACCCATAATGCAGTTCCAAGCAATGCATATTGCGTTCTCACGTTTAAGCGAAATCAAAGTTAAACTATTGAGAACGAGCAAAAATGTAAAATTTCAAGAACGGCATGCTTTTTAGGCTAATAAAACAATAAACTACTTGTAGTAAATTCTCAATAGAATTTTAAAAGAGCCAGACAACAAATCCGAACTCTGATGTCAAAATCAATTAAAATAAGTGGAAATAACTCTAACTGTAATGACTGTAAATTAAACAACCGAAATCTCCTGGAACAAATGATATTCTCTCAATTTCTTTCAAAAGCTTACGAATGTGGGCATTTCTTAAAAGATAGGAAAACCAGTGAAACTCACTTAAATGCTCATAATTAATATATACTAGCAGAAAAAAGAAACTGTGCATTATAAAATTTAGTATAAATTTTCTATATCTATTGTTTGTATTTATAAAATTTAAACAATCGATAATTGTATTTTGTTTGACAATATCGGATGGTAACCGTCCGGGTGCACGGACTTTTTCATAGTTAGTGAGCACCTGTTGTTTATTGAAGAATTTGTACGCACGAGTTTTACGGGCCAATACTGTTTGGAATAAGAACTGTAAAAGATTTGTTTAAACTCTTTTTTTTAAGCAAATCACTTTAGTTTCAACAAAATATACCCCTATGTCATGTCACGACTCAACGAAAACCAACGTAATCGTGTTGTTGGGATGGTGCAAGCTGGAATGGCACAAAATACTGTAGCAAGACACTTTGGGGTTCATCGGAACACCATCCAGCCATTATGGAGACGTTTTCAACAGTCTGGCAACACCCAGGATCGACTGCGCTCTGGGCGACCTCGTGTGACGTCATGTCAACAGGACAACCACATTAGACTTGTGCATCTGAGAAATCGTTTCCAGACAGCAAGTTTGACTGCCCGTAGCATTCCAGGCCTTCGACCAATTAGTCCAAGAACTGTGCGTAATCGTCTGCGCGAGCAAAACATCAGACCAAGATGTCCAGCGGTGCGCCCAGTACTGCTTCAACGTCATCGTATCGCCAGACTAGCGTGGTGCACACGACATCTGCGATTCAGAATACGGGACTAGGCCAATATTCTGTTCACTGATGAATCCAGATTTCATTTGGATAGCAGTGACGGCCGTTGTAAGGTGTAACGTCGCGTTGGGGAGCGTTACCAGGACGCTTGTGTTGTGCAACGTCGACAATTTGGTGGAGGTAGCGTTATGGTGTGGATGGAATATCAACACGTGGAAGGACCCCTCTACAAATTGTCAATGGAAATCTCACCGGTGTACGCTATCGAGATGAAATTATTCAGCGGCATGTGATACCCTTCATACAGAGACATCAAAATCACATCACTCTGCAGCAAGACAACGCAAGGCCACACGTTGCACATGTAGTCAGGGACTTGTTCGTTCAACAGAATGTCGATGTCTTGCCTTGGCCAGCTGTTTCCCCCGATTTGTCGCCGATCGAGCACGTCTGGGATGAAATGGAAAGACGTTTACGCCGTTTATCAAATCAGCCAGTGACATTGGCTGATTTAGGCCAGACTTTAACCAACATCTAGAACAACATCCCTCAAGCATTTCTTAACACTTTAGTGGCATCAATGAGGCGTCGCTGTCAATCATGCGTGAACACAAATGGTGGTCACACGCGTTATTAATTTTGTTAATTCAATTTCAAATAACAGTGACGTCGAGTGTGCTGAAATTGACGTCATTCGACGTTGAAATTAATGTGTTATGAGATGTTGTTACGAATACACGTGTTAACAGTATTACAAAAAAATAAAATTTGTTCATTGTAATTTTTAAATGTTTTTTCATATATTAAATAATGCACAGTTTCTTTTTTCCGCTAGTATATGTTACATTGTAAGAAGATTCAGATGATATTTGAATATTTCGGTTATTCGTGACTCTTGATTCTCTGGGGGAGTTTTTAAAAATCATATTTTCCAGACAACGCTATAAAATCTAGAATACCAAAGTGAACTGACGCATAATTACTTTTAAAAGAAAAAAACTGCATTGAACCTTGTTAAAATCCTTATTATTAAACAACATCGTATCAAAAGTTAAAATAGTTCTACTCATAAATTAATAAAAGCTCTTATCATTGCTTAGATACTGTTGCGTAAAAAAAATATGAAAAATCAAATTTAAACGAAAAATATACTGCATTTTATTTTTTATTATAATGCTTTATCGGTCGTACCGTAAAACATGTCATACTTCATAGATATTAATTAAAAATAATTTTAAAACAAAAGATTTGAAAATTTCATCTTTAATCCTCTTAGTTCTATTAAATTAAATCCGAATCTGCCTTAGTATGTCGTGTAGACAATTTTAAGAAAAGCTATTTGGCAAAAAGAGTTATATTTTAATAGTTTAAGAAAAAACTATATTTTTAAATGCATGAAATACCAGGAAGGAGAAGATCGATCATGTGATGTATTTTCAAGAGTAAATACAGTTCACAGAGGAAGATATTATATATGTTGAGTATTATATAACAAGTTACAGAATATGTGTTACAGGAATGTGGAATTGCTATTTACAAATTTGGAGCGTTAAATTCTTTCAGGATTTTTTTGTAATCATTACTTTTGTGTAAAAGCTCTATTCAAAATGGGATGCTCATTTTTTACAGGTACGGTATATGTTTAAAACGCATTATCAACTCATATATTGATAATTAATTTTATGCAAAAAACATTTTCAAGCTTAAGTTTAAATATTCATAAGTCAATGAGTGTATTATTAAACAATGTTTTAAAATCCAACTCTTATTTATCTAATCAGTTTTTGAAAAAAAAAATTGTAATTTCAATGTGATTACTATTTTGATTGTTTAAATGTGTTTTTGTCCTGTAATATGATTTAAAATTGTTTCAGCAGTATTTTTTAAATTAAACCTTGTCTCCTGAACATGCAAAATATATTCTAAATTTGTTGTGACGTTTTTATCATCATAACTTATTTTAATAATGTATTATTTATAAGAAGTACAAAGGAATACATTGTTTGAATTGCTTTTATTGTGCCTTACATATCTTAATGTTTCAGATAAAGACAATATTGGTCTTTTATGCTTCACAAACATTGTCATAGGAATCATTTCTGGAATTGGACTGATGTTTTTACGTAAATACAGACACAAAACGGACTTATATGAAAGGTTTGCGTAGAGGGAAGGCTAGTAATGTATATTTTAAAAAGAGCGTGTCCCTTAAATAACACATCATAGTAAAAGAAATTTTTTTTATTCATTTTATATATTTTGTTCACTTACGGTTTGTATCAATTTCACAAAGAAACATTTTCAAGTATAATCAATTTTCTTTGACATAAGAAAACATTATATAACGAAATAAAGATAATACCTCCTAAATATACACTTTTGGCGTACATTATTGCTCACCTAATAATTATTTTAATTTTTAAAATCTTATATTCGAGTTAAAATGAATTTGTATTGTAAAATGTGTAAATCGTTTTAAAAATAAGTGAAAAAGAGTAAAGATGTGTGATTATATCAAAGTAATCCATATACTGTATGTAAAATATTTATGTTTCCAACTGCCAATCAAATATATATCTAAACGCTTTGATCTTGTCCTATTAAATGTACCTCTTTAATAATGACAAAATGAAAAAAGAATTTTGTTTTGTTTCTATTTGATGTTATTGATAAAATGTTATATATGTCAGTGCGCAGAGATCAACGACAATAAATGACGAATATGCGGAATTTCCCCCCGAAAACAGAATACAACGAAATCATCTTCCACGATCAACCAGATTAATAGGAAGAAGTCGCCAGGTTCAATCTTTTATTAAAAACCATTGTAAACAAAACTGCAACATTTAAGACTGTTACTGTAGTTTTGTTAAATCTAAACATTAAATACATTTTTCAAATTGTAGAGAAACTTACGATGTCTAGAGCCAGTTTACGTGAATAGACGTGATGACTACTTAGACCCAGAATTTCACAAAGGGGATTCAAACTATCTTAATCCGATCCATGGTATAGAGGAAAACAATGATCAAGACCGAAAGCAGATGGGTCATTATATAAATACATGCAAAGGCAAAAGACAAGAAAATCAGGATCCAGTTGATGATTATCTAGAGCCACGAAACAAGTCTTGTATATAAAAAATATGAAAATTCTCTCAAAGTTTTACTTGTTAATCATATTCAACCTTGAAAAACGCTTCCTCAATATGTTATTAAAAATATGGTACATTTTCTGTAATTTCATTCTATTTCATTTTTTCAGCTCTCTTTGTAATGTATGTCCATATTAAAGGATCAAAAACAAATGTATATTTCCGATTAAAAAAAAAGTTTATTTCCGCATAAAAAGGAAATGACTTAAACAAAAGCAAATGAAAAAATTAACTTGACTTGACTGAATTTTTTTTCAAAAAGACAATTTATAACAAAGGCTACTCGTGTACATATATGAAAGTAACGACAAATATGATTTTGAAATTGTTGCTTTTCATTTTTTTGTGACAACATTCATTATGTTCATACATGGACTGTTCATACAATCGCAAAAATAGGATTGTTATAGTAATCTTTTTACAGTAAATTATCACAATAAATAAATACATAAATAGTTTCTTTTAAACTGAAAACTAATATAAATAAATGTTCAAATGATTTAAAATTGCATATGTTTTATAGGAACCGGACTTAGATATAATAAATATCTGACATCTAAAAAAGATTCAATAGATCGAAAACAAAGATTTAATTATTGAAACTCGATATATGATGATATTATTTAATTTTATACGGTAAATACTTCGATAAAAAAAAAACCACTTTTTGTGCTTTCATTTATGGCAAGAAAACTCGCACGCACTTATTTGTTCACATGCATAGACACGGGATGATTTTCAAAAACGAATAAAACGAAAAAAGGAAAAAATAAAAATGTTAAAATAAAAATTGAATTAAAATGAAAATTACTACCTAGAAACTTGTACACGTTCTGGCTAGTAATTTTCCTCAGAAATTGGTGATAATTGGCTTTATACGGTATGAATTAAAGATATTTGTGCTGAATGGGAACTGAAGAAATTCTAGTTTCAAAGACACAAATCCTTAAGGCTTAAGTGAATTGTATAAAAAAACCCTGTCCCCTGCCACCTTAAAACGAGTTTGTGTTTGTGTTATTTAAGCATTGAATCAGTATTTTTTGAAAGATGTGGTCTCATAACTGCAACAGTGTTTGTATACATATTGAATAATGCGCTATCAAACTTTTGTTGGCACACACCGTTGTAGTTATGAGACCACATCTTTCAAAAAATAATGATTCAATGCTTACATTTACGTTTTTCAACATTTATCCCTTTCCGCAAATATGATTTAATTTTAAAAAGCTTTGCCTTATTCAACGCGTAATGCGCAAATAACGAGAGAGCCATTAGAACAGCCGAAGTATGCTGACAAAAATAGTGCACATCGCTTTAAATTCTAATAGCACAATTTTTTTATTATGCTATAATTTGATAAGTTTACTTTTGGTATACTAAGCAATTAATCAATTGAATTTATTTAACCGTTGATATATATCTATATCACTAAAATATCAATCAGCGTAAGTATAATATCAGGTTCTGATCCGGTTGAAGTCGCGAGGAGAGCCAGTCATGTTCTTCGAGAAATACTGAAGGAAGACGGAATATATTTATACGTGCCAGATTTGGTGGTTTAGTCTTCTGTGTTATGCGTAAATGTCACTCAAATTAATCAATGCATTTAAATAGTGCGAAAAAGTGAATGTAAATATAGAATGGATGAGAAATTCTATTATTTTTATTATAACCAGGATTTTTCATTGAGTGTTTTGCCGCTAATTTGAAAGTTAAAACAAATGAATATGTAGACTTTATTTCGTTGTTTTGACATATCTTTTCTTTATGAAAAAAGGACAATAACAAACCGTCAACCATCTCAAAAATCCATAAAACGAAATATAAATTCAAAGCAGAGCAACACGGACCTCCAAGATAGAGGTAGGATCAGGTGCCATGGAGGAGTGAGCATCCTCTGCTGACCGGTCACACCCGCCGTGTGCTCTTTGTCGTAATCGGGAAAATAAAAACCGCAAAAGTCCGTAGACAATTAGGTAATTAATTATGGTCTAACAATTAGTATGAAAAACGTCAGTCAGCATGCGACTCAGTGGAAGATTGTATTTGCTGACAAGGTCGTCGTATCGACCATAGAACTTACGAAAAGATGTCTTTAAACGAGACTGTTGATAGTCCTGTTTTATCAACTTGTTTGTCAGTAGCTTGCCTCGTCTTAGAAACTGTTCATACGAAGAGCATGCCCTTGCGTATCGAATTAACTGAGAGACAAAAACACCATATGCAGGTGATGAAGGTATATTGCTACATAAGTAGGGAAAGTTGACTATAGAAAAATTGAAGTCATCGCGTTTATCATAAAGTTTTGTTGTTAGGTTACCATCAATGTCCATTTCCAGTAAAATATCCAAATATGAAACAGATGACGCTGACTCTGTGGTATCTTTTATTTCAAGTTCACTGGGATATATCGAGTCGACGTAAGTATGGAAATAACAATTGTTAATTGATAATACGTCGTCGATATACCTAAATGTTGAGTTGAAGGCCACAGCGAGTGATTTATTTTTTTCACGTACAAGTTTTTGAATAAATTCTGCTTCATAAGAATACAAAAATAGGTCTGCTAACAATGGGGCACAATTGGTACCTATGGGAATTCCAACTGATTGTTGGAAAACTTGATTTCCAAAAACTACATAGATGTTATCTATCAGAAATTTAAGCATCTTTTTAATGTCAACTTCAGAGTACTTGTGTGTGCAATCAGAATGGTTTTTAACAAAATAGTTTTTTAGATTTCCAATGACAAGGTAAGCATTTTTACGACTTCCATTTTTTTTGAAGAAACAACTGTCGATGATATCAAAAAGTCTGGATTTTAATTTGTCGTGGGGAATGGTTGTATAAAGCGTTGAAAAATCGTACGTTTTGATGTTATTGATTTTGGTAAGATTTTGTGACCTCAAAGTTTCTAATAATTCTTTAGAGTTTTTTAGTATCCACATCTGATTCACACCACTTCTGGAGTAGATTGTTGTACAGTACTCTTGAAGCTTCTCCTTAACTTCTGTAAGAATTTTAGTAAGGAGTAAAGAGAGAGGTTTGGTAGATTATTTACTGGAACCTGCTATATATCTCTGTTTGTAAGGACTTTTGTGATGCTTTGGAATCCAGTACAAATAAGGTAAATCAAATTCATTTTGTTTATTGGGGATATTAAAGGTATTCATAACCGATTTATGATTTTGAAGTATTTCCTGCTTGGAAAGGCTGCTATGGGTGTAAGTAGGATTACCATGTGTAGAATCGAAACCTAGTTCTTTGAAAACGCAATTAATATAATGTGCCTTACAAACAAAGACAATGTTGTTACTTTCCTTATCAGCAGGGACCAGTACATATTGATCATGCAATCTACCTAGTTCTTTTCTCACTTCTGTGTTATTAAAAACAGAATGATATATGGTTTTCATTTGTCCTCTCAGTCGTTTAATACGAGATTTTAGTATACATCTGATGCTTTTAACCCACTCTCACAAGGTATCAAGGTCTTCTTTTTCAGGTTTTGCCCATCGCTTGGCTTAATCTTCAACAGCATTCATGATATGTATAAAATTACGACGCCATGTGAAGGATCTAGGTTCCCTAAATTTTGGTCCTTTCATAATAAGTGATTTTAGGTCATCGTTATTTACTTAATTGACATCACCAGTAATGACGTGTCCTGCATGACTATAGTTGTAGGGTGAAGAAGAACATGCACACGTTGGAGAATTATCTTTCAGATGTTCGGTATCAAGGTCTTGTAGAGTTTGTTTGTAATTGAAGAGTTTGGAAGCAACGATTGAAGTATAATTATAGGAAATACAAGGAGTTGACTTTATCTTGAAATATGGCGGAATGCAGGACTGAACTTTTTTGTGATTAAGAATATTGCTTATATTAACGGCATCGATTCCCTTGTTGGCATACTGCAGTTTGAAAAAATGATGTGGTGCATGAGCAGTATTTTCTGTTTGTGTAGGTTTAAAAAGCCGATGATAAGCAATATTCATAATCATGGATCCGAGTCTGTATTCAGGTGTAGAAAAATCAAAAAGCGGCTTTTCCTTGACTTTTTCAAGAAGATTGTTTAGCTTTTTCAAAGGGACAGAGTACAGTTTGGTGCGAATGCAATGGAGACCCAATTGTTTATTACATAAGGTAATAATGAATCAAAGTAAACATCGTGTATAATTTGTTTGTTATAAGACCGATGTCCATGACTACGCCGACGTCTCTTTGTGTTGTTAAAAAGTCCCATTACATTAACTTGAGTACTTTATATAATAGACAGAAAGTTTATTGTGTTAAATAAGAAGTGGTATACAAATTGAAATCTTTTAGCAGGTAAAACTGTATTTTGTCCCTAATGATACATATGATAACGTTTATTTTCAGCAACAAATAAATGAAATCTACCGAATTCATAACAAAAACTGAAAGTGATAAATCTATTATATAGGGCTAACAAATTTTAAGTCACACTGTAATACCTAGACGCAAAAAAGAGGAAATACATTTTTGATTAGAAATAAATAGTTAAAAAAAGACATGTTGCTAATGTTGAGATATATTTTGATGAAGAAGGCTCATATGTCGTACTTGGACCCACAGTTGAAGGCAAAACGTGGGATTTACAATCTAAAATATTTATTCTTTTTAACTTTTATAGTAATGAGTTTATCATGTTAAGGAAAAGATTTGTATACTATACAAATCAACCTATATTTGTTAAATTATCAACTACGTACCATATATCAGAATGGATTAGAGCAGTTTCGAAAATGTTATACAATTACTAGATAAAATCCTTAGGACGCAGTAGTACTTGGAGTGACACTTTTAGCTGTATAGGTTAAAAGTTTTAATGTCGGTTGTCGTTGTTGACCTCGTGAATTTTATACTTAAAACCAACTCCAATCTAAACAAGCAATTCATGAAATATTTTAAGACCTTTGTTAAATACATTTTTTTTTAATTTCTATGGTGGCATATTTCTGCCATCCACATTATTTTTGGTCAACATAGCATATCACATAAAGTCAAGATAAATATCTCGTGAAGTCGAGATAACTTTCTAGTTTCTTGATCAAGACCGACTTTTGTTGGAATAGCTATCTCGATAATTTATCTTGTATCTTGACTAAAATTCATGGCATTTGCAAATACTTCCATTCGCAAAACAAGATAAGTAATAAATAGATATTTGATAATAGAATTTTGGAACTCATTACCCAGGATTCCTTTGATCTGCATTGAAGATCATTAATGAAAATTATAAAGCTGTCCTCAAAATATATAAATATGCTGATTTTTATTATCCCCTTTAAAACACACAGTATCTTGCGTCATTTCATCACATTTATAAAGTTGCACTGTCTTAAATACTTTAAACTACATGAGATCAGAAATGTACTGCTAAGAATTTAAATAAAAAATCCTGTTTTTGACTTTGGGTTTTTTTTTTTGGTGAATTCTATTTTATGTTTTCATTTCTAATCCAAACATAAGATAAATGATTTTCTGCATATTGTTTTTTTAAAAGTATTATTTTAATCTTTAATCGATTAATTTAATTTAGATGTAGTTCAATATCAATCTTGCATCAGCCGTCTTTTATTCAAGGTATCTAAATCTCTATAAGTCAGCATATTTATATATACATGTTAATTATAAATTAATACAGACATAAATTTGCAACTGAAGATCAAATATTAAAAGATAATTAATCAGACGGTAATAAACGGGCCATTCGATATATTTCATTTTGATTACGCACAAGTGCTTTTCTATAAACGTAAGGGGATTGAGTAATGAGATCCGATATACGATTATACACATGTTATACATGTATTATCTCGTTTTGTGAATGGCAGCATTTGCAAATGCAACAAATTTTAGTGAAGATACAAGATAAATTATCTCATCTTGTCGAGATAGTTATCGCAACAAAATGTAATAGCTTATGTTGACTAGATGAAATAGAAGTCGGAGTTTGTTGAGAAACAAGAAAGTTATCTTGACCTAACGAGATAGTTATCTCGACTTGACGTGATATGCTATGTTCACTAAAATTATGTGGATGGCATAAATATGCCACCATAAATTTCAAAGTAGCATTCATTGTATTAATCGCTATAATACTGATTCTGTTGAATCATAGAGAAAGATTATTGCCTTTATTATTAATCTAGTTGTTGATATTGCAGTTGATAACAATTCTTTCAATATCATGACAACTAGAGCATTAGATGTATGATTCGTATTCACGGATGAGAAAATATATTTTTTCCAGCGCTGTGGATATGTTCCGCTGAAAAAGGATGATGTGGCTCCTTTTAGAGCTGTAATTGGTTAACCTCAATATTTTGCACATATAAAGGCGTTGTTTTGGCAACCATGTTTAAGGATGTAAAACTTAACCATTTTAAGATGTGACGTTTCCATTTTATATTTTTTTTCCATTAAATAATGATTAGATATTACAATGTTTATCATTTTTAACTACTACACTCATACATGTATACATATTTAAAATTGATAAATATTTGTCAACATTTTCTCAATTTTTTTTTTATTTTTAAGATATTTTAGATAGGTTTCTATGTTTCCGTTATTGAAATGTTCTGATTATTTACATATTATGATGACTGTATAGAAATACATATAAATTGGCAGAATAGCTAATATATACTTTAATCAGAAAATCGTATTTTAAAAACACAAAATACTGTTTATCGATGATTATTTTAATACTAAATCGTAAAATTGCTGAAAATTATAAAAATGAAATTAATGGGAAACCATTCCTTGAATATTATGAGGTGATCAAATACACCCCTGCGAATGTTATTGTCATTCAAATTTAGACCATGTGGTTTTATTTGACCCTTTCAGTTTCGCAGTAAAAATCGTGCCTCGTGTTTATAGTCGATTTCCTAGAATCTATGTACTTGTAATCAAATATAAAATCTAAACGTTCATTGATTTTAAACTTTATCTTCATTAATTGGGGGATAAAATGAGTTCTAAAAATAAATGTAACAATAAAAAATATATGCTGTTGCAACACTTAACATGCTTAGTAGCGACCCACACTAAGGATTAATTATCGATCCGTACCTGACCTAGTTTAACATCAAGAGTGAAACAGACTATACTATTGTATGCAGAATGTTACTTGAAAATGGCTGGATATACTAAGTTTTTATACAAAATAGACATCAATTCGGTTTTTAAAAAGCACGGTACTGCACACCAAAAGCATCAAATATGGCTATGATTTTATCAAGCAACCAAATGTTTACATTTTCAACCACGTGTATAGTGGTTGAACACGAACGATAACTCTTTTCTGAATATCGTCGTTTAGTTTAAATAACCGGTAGATGATGATATAAGACATATATCTTAATAGATTTTTATGTTTTAGAATAAATCAAAGTAAGATATGTTATGAAAAACGGCCAGAACTTACGTATTTTGATAATATTAGCCGAACACTTATACTTCCGCTCGAATTATCACAAGAACTGAACAAATCTCGGTAAAGAACTTTCATTCGAGCATCTCTGGATTTATTACATACTTAACAACGATAAAGAAAACATTCCGAACACATTCGCAGGGGTGAAATGCGGTGATCAAATATATTATAAAGAATGTCAGGCTTTAATTTATTTGATTTGATCACCCGCGACCCGTATTTGATCACCTGATAATGCTCAAAAAATGATTTCTGATAAATTCGTTAAATACAAGAAATGAAATTTTTATAGGAATATTGATAAATAAACAGCCATTACCTAATGCCATATGAATAAAAACCGTCCTTAATCGTTGATGAGAATTCAAAAGGTAGTATCATGATTAAGCAAACATATTTCAACGTTTTGAACCTACATACAAGATCTTTCCCCTCTCTTTACTATTGTTTATGTCATTTTTCTGCAAAACATACAATAGTCGTCAAAATATAACTTACAAACACGCATATAAAAAAAAATAACACGTGTTTTATGATATATGTGTGCATCGATTATAACTGAATTCATGATAGTATTATCATCTTTTGTAAATTACTGAATAGTTTAATAAATCTTTTGTTTATCGAAATGAAAAAAGCATTATAAATGTACTATACAATTTATTAATATAATTGTTCAAATGCCATAATTTTGTGATAATATTCCTTTTTACAAGCGACTCCATTGAACTTCTTAGACCAATTTAGATAATTATATAAAATCTTCACGTGTTGCCGTTACTAGAATTGAAAATAAGATATTCATCTTCCAGGGCATAATATTTGTCACTTCCCGCACTTCCCGTTTGTGACACTTTTGAACTGCCATTAGACTTCGAAGACAAACTCTCTGTACATACAACGCCAAATTTAAAGGACGGGCTTCCTTTATTACTTAATATTACATCGTCCGCAAAACTATCTGAAACAGATTCGCTTAGTGTCAAGGCACTGTTTTGCTTTTTCGTTGAATCTTCAATTAAACTTAAATGATGGTATATATTTTCCCTAGATCTTGTCTCTGACGAACTGTCTTCTTTGTAGGAAGGAACCTGTATGGCCTTGGCTACCATCTAATATAAAAAATCATTCGTTTAGACAATCTATTGTTTGTTTATCAACTGTTTCATTTTCATATCAGCAAAACCAAAAACTATGTGTTTGAAAAAATAATAAGCACAAAAATTACCAAGAATATTCGTATTATTCATTTTAAATATTTTGAAAGAAATGATTTATACTGCTTTAACGCAGAATTCGAACCAATAAACTCATGTTATCCCGAAAGAAGTATTATTTGCCAGTATTATGAGACTAGTTGTGGTATTTTATTATAAGAATTATTCTTACCCTGATTGTTTCCTCAATGTCCGTATACTCTGTCTCCATAGGATTTGCAATGTTAACAACTCTATCTTCTGAACAGTCAGCCCCATCTCCGTAGTTTGGCTGGTAAAACACTGGTGGAAGTTGCAATCTACCCATAAGATGAATAGAGATAAAAGTCTGTTTCTTAATTTTACAAATCTTTTTGATTGGTTTCTTTTAATTGCATTATGTCTTAAAAGATAAGGCTTGTGATAAATGTTTTGTCAAATGATTACATGCAAATGTATATGGATGGAGAAAATACACTCACTCTCTTTTAGTTGTTCTCAAACGCTTAACGAGTACAAAACAGCTGATTCCAAGTAAACTTCCACCAACTAAACAACCCAAACTAATACCAACGGTAGTGACAGCCCCTGCAAATGCAATAGCATGTGGTCACTAACATACAACTGGCAATATGTTATTTTTGTTTAACAACATTATAAACGTTATACGTTACCAATGCACGATCCATCTTTTGCAGCTTGTTGAAAAATATTGCCTTCATCCGCATTGAACACGCAATCAAAGTCTATTATTTTTACTATACAACTTTCAATAGCACAAGCAACGTCATTTAACTTTGTTGTCAATGTTTTGTTGATGTGGAATCTTATAGTATAATTAACACATGCCACTTCTTCGGGATAGGTGGTATATTTTCCTTTGCACCACACTGAACATTCTATCGTTCCTAGAAATAAAAGAAAAATCGGGAAGCTTTATGATAATGAAGAAATAAGAATAAAAATCACATTTGCCCTATTGAGTCATGTAGCTATTTAAACTCAGAACATAAAAGTCATTGATGATGAAAAAAAGATTTTATTTATACTTCGTTCTTTTTTTTTTATAAAAGTGTTTAAGTAAAAAGAATACACATTCGCCTCATCCGCCTCATCCGAACCAACACTATTTTGTTTATTAAAATAGTTTTTGAATCAGAAGTAAAATTACAAAGGATACTTTTTAAAAAAATATGTAAGAAACGTTTCTGTAAGGTAGACTTGACAAACCTTTCTTTGCCTCCAATAGTTGATAAGGACACACTTTCTTCTTTAGAAGTGCATGACTTGTAAGAGCTTGTTCCATACACATTTCACTGAAAATGTGAGTAAAGCTAGACTTTTATAAAAAATGTGTTTTCGTTTCCAAAAATTAATAATGAATGCAATTTGTAAAGCTTTTTTAAAATACAATTAGAGCTTACCTCTCAAAACTGTGTGCACTGTCTGCGTAACGGACGAGAACCAACAACAAATACGTAAAGTAGATGTTGGGTACTATACCAAAATAAATAAAAATATCCTTAACAAAAACAATCATTCGAGTATTAAATACAGAAACATAAAACATATGAAATATAAATTTCAAATGCTATCATTGCTATTATACATGCATTTGTCGCACAATTAATAAAATGAAATAACAACACCAAAACACTTATTGCTAAATCAATGAACAACATTTCATAATGAATAACAATAAAAGGAAATTTGAATTACTCCTTATTACATTTCTCTTAACACAAAAATAATTGTCAAAATTATTTAAAAAAAAACACAAATGTTTATTCGAAAGGTACCTTATTATTATGATTTAAAATTTTTTTTTCTCTAGTATCAAGATATGGCGGGTAACTTTTTCTCTTCACTATATATGCTATATATTATGCACTTGAAATGAATAAAAAGAGTCTTAATTATAAAAACAGAAAATAAGGCCATCATTAAAAATATCTTTGTTTCCCCTAACCCGACCCTAAATTTTGAAGTTGGGTAGGTAGGTAGGTAAATAATTTTTTTTTCTGCCAGGGCATAATTAAAATTACATTATAAATTAAAAATGGAAAAACAATCAATTCTTTAATTAATTACAAAACTAAAAAAATTTGATCAGTTGTAAAACAAATTGTAATACTTGTACTAATGGAATGTAAAACAAATTTAATATCGAATTCAAGATTTGATATTGTTTATCTTAAATTTTAACATGTTTGATTCAATGACTAGATGTGCAAGAATAGATTCATTATCATTTGTATGTTGATGTACATGTTAATCTATATTTAAATATCATTTTAATGATAATGTGCATACTTCAAAGTATCAATTAGTTTTTCAAAATTTGGTTTATACAATGTCTAAAAGCATATTAAAACAATAATATTCGACAAACTTAACGTAATGTAATAAATGTAAATGTTTGTTAAGTCATATTTAATGATTCTAGTTACTATAATATCAAGTTTACAAAAACTCACTACACTTGCAGACAATATCTTTCTTTGACAAGGAAAAAGATGTCTGTACAAAGAAATATTAACCGAAATTTGAAACAATTTGGCAAATTTGGCAAAGTTATTAACTAATTACAAGTTACCAACTAATTGTCATATCAACACTAAAAGTAATAAACATCAGTTGTAATTTTCAATGCACAGTAGGCTATATGTTGCAGCACCAGTATTCATATTGTAACCCATAAAAGATAAGACAATTGCAAATTTTTAATCACAACAGTGGTTAACTGAGGCTATGGAAACGTCTTTTGAATTAAATGATTATCATTTTAATGTACTTGGGGTTAATTTACACGATCTTGAACTCAGAATACAAGGCGACTTCAACTTCTCTTTCGGAGAAAATTCTGGCAAAGTTACCGATCATAAAGCGAATATTCCGCCCATGTTGATGATCAAGGCTAACAAAATGATTGTAAAACGAAAAAAATGTGGGTCTCCTAAAAACGAATTTGGGTAAAATTAAGTTTCTTTAAAAAAAAAAATCTCTATTCAATGTGGTTAAAAAAATAATTCAGTCGGCGGGATTTAATTGGGTCGGTCGCGTTAGGGGAAACATAAATAATTTTAATTTTGGCCTAATTTAATGTAAATGAACATATTCTAAATATATAGGCAAATCGCAAATCAATAATCATAATAAATACTATAACTTTTGATAAGCATTTGATCAAATACATACCTAAATATATCTTGCAAAATAGCATAGTAAAAAATAAGGCCTTTGTTTAGAATTCACATGTAAAGTACTTTCTGTTTCCTAATACTCTAATTCTATTCATAAATTACGTGTGTATCGACATGTTTTTATATACAACACCACTTCCTGTTTTTGAAGTGCTTTAAAATTTGTCACTGAGCAAAATTTTTCCAAAACTAGTAAAGCTAGTTCCGTGAATTTAGTTCAAAAGATTTATAAAGATAAGAATTGACCTTCGGCAAATTCAAGAAAACACCAGATTTTTTAATGAGCAATTTTACTTAAGAATTGATGACTTATGAATGTTTTAAGAATGTCTAAACACATAATTAGATATTGATCAGAATAAATTGTATTGCCTTTGATAGGGTTCGATGGTCGTGTATTGATCTCCTTTAAAGGAAGAGTTCTGTATCAGAATGTATCAGAATGTGGAGAAATAAATTCAAAAGTATAAAATGGATGAAATTTCTTATTAAATATTTAATAGCCACACACATTATAAATATATATATATATATATATATATATATATATATATATATATATATATATGACATCATCTCACACGTTATGAAATACCAAAGGTGTAAGGAATAACTCTGGTGCAGGCATTTTCTAGTTTATTTGCAAAATGTCTTAATTTATTATATATATATATATAATCAAGGTAATGTTTGTTTTGTTGAACACTCAGCCTCCTTAAATTTTATCAAAATCATGACACAGTGTTAAGAGTTGATTAAACTTACATCAGTGTGATTTAAGGTTTGTACTAGCAATATAACTTTGGATAATCTTATGATTCTTAGCAAATAATGATGTTTCTCTCACTCTCTTTCTGTGTGCATTTGTCACTCTGAAAATAGAATAGAATGTGCTACAACACTGTAGTACATTTGGATAATATTTCCTGTACTTGTTTTCCTGGTTTTTAATGTATGTGTTGTGAAAGTAGTGGGTTTATGTGTATTATTTAAGTGGACATAACTCATGAAATACGTTAAGACCGTTATTTAGTTCCGCATCTCTTAAATGTATCTTTTTAAAGATGGAACTAGAACAACACATTTGAATTAGTTAAATTTTGAATTCAATATCAAATATGATGATATAATATAACCTGGTTTACATTTTGGACATATTATCTTTTTCTATTACATTGAACCATTTTTGGTTCAATTAAAAGCAATATTAAAGATGAAATTTTTCATTTTAAATTGAAAGTAATTTGATTGCAAATGTCAAAGGACTTTATATGATATGGATCTAAAATGTGTGTAATTTTAAAAGCATTAAGACATGATTTTAGCTCAAAATTTTATAATCTTATTTTTTCAATTGTCACAGAAATAATTTTAATGTCATAGACCAATTTACATGCCAAATACAGAAATTAGAATTCTTTATTTCGTAAACAAAACTGGTCATCTTTTCATTAACACATACTGTAAAGAAATTAAAATTTTGTCGACTTAATAACTCGTGACAATCAAGATAAACTATCTTATCGTGATCATAATAACTCGTGACAATCAAGATAAACTGTCTTATCGTGATCATAAATAAATTAATAAACAGATAAACAAAGATTTAAATGGAACTTTTACCAATGTGATACAAATATACACACAAATTAAGACTCGGTCTCTGTATCTCACTTGAATCTCGACTAGTTATAGTTTAAATTTGGCAAAGCTTTAAAAATGCTTATGTTAATCATCAAAATAAAAGAACAATAAAATGGGAAAATAATAATATTAAGAAAGCATGACATACACAAGGAAATAAAGACATCTCAACATGTTACGTCGATCTATTAGAGACTGTAACATTGATTGTCATAAGTGTTGTTTGGAGGGCATATCCTTTTCATTTCCACAAACAAACACGATTCTATCAAAGTACTAAGTAATTTTATCATATTGAAGGCGATAAGTGTATCTCTCCAGAGATTTTAGAATTCTTTGGACAGAATATTTAGGAACTCGTAATTGTTTTAAGTGTTATAATGAAGGAAGAAACTAATGACTAATAAAAATGTTGGAATTTTTTTATATAATGGATAGGATATGTTTGATGTCCTATAAGTTCTTTAATTTGCCACAATACTAGCATCATAGTAAAAGTTCTTCCTAAGAGTATGCATTTCATTCTACACTACTTTCAACTATATAGTTGTCCCCCTTACTTCGAGATCTGTACCTTTTTCCTGTTACAAAATGGATAAAATGTTTTTTTTCCAATCTTGCGTGATATAATTATTCAAGTACAGGCTTCTAGAGTTTATTGGTGATATTCACAAAATGAGCACATCTATGCAGTGTTACCCACCGATACCTGACCAAAATAACTAATTGTCAATATAAAACACCGTGTGTTTTCATCATGACTGACCATAAACAAAGAAACAGTAAGAGTTAGCCCATGCTAATTTTTGTTTTAAATAAAACTTTCTACATGTAAACAATTTCTAAAACTAGCTTAACTAAATTATTCATCAGGAAATATTATTGTGATACAGATTTGTCACAACGAATTCTATACATATTCCTTCCTGAAGCGAAATCCTTATGTATTATATGAAATGAATGACGTTGTTTGCAAGCCTTCTGAGAAGAATAAATACCATAATATTAAAGGAAAGACATCAAGAAAGTAGCAGACTAAAATGGTGCAATTCTAAAAAGTTGTTCTTTTTTTACAAGAATAATCAAACGAAAGTGGTCCATTATGATATGTTTTGTCCATAGTGTCACTGATTATCAAACTAAGTGTTTCCTAGAAACTTTGCAATGAACATTATGAAAATAGAACATCATAATTATTACTGCGTGAATGTTATGTGAATTTAATTAAGATGTTGTCATTTATCATAACTAAGAAAACATGTATGCCTGTCCTGTTATTCGAAATACAGTTTAGCTCTTTATTTTTTATTCTCGTTTAACATATTAGCATAATTAATTGTAGGAAGTGATGTTCTCTACATTGTGCAAAATAGAGCTTTGATATCATGAATTAAAACATATATCCAGGAAGTTTTTTTATTTTTACAAGAACATTTCTCAATTATGTCCGTGTTGGAATAATTTGTCAAATTTACAGAACTTCATTTTACTGCTTAGTCAAAATTATATTTAAAATGTGAAATGGTGTTATATTGGTAAAAAGTGTTAAAATATCGATATTAAGGTACAGTGCACTGTACATGCAAATGTATACAAATAACATTGCTACGACACTTCGACTTTAAAGCGTGATGTAAATACATTGCATTGACTTTTATATTGCCATCTTACAATCAGAAGTATTTCACACAAGATAAAACTTAACTGCGAACTTAAAGAGTATCGTTTCTAGCTTCGTTGCCGTGGGTGTATGGGACGGGATACTAGGCAGAGCACAAACACGTGTGTTGCATTGGGCAAACGTTTATTATTCGACACATATATAACAAAAGTAATTCGTACATGAATTGACTCGTTAACATAACATCTCTCTTCTGTGAGTGAGCAACATGTATCAAATAAAAATTTACCGAATCTGATGATCAAGCAATGACTACCTTCTGACTAACTTTCTTAGGGCATTTACACAGAAATAATGATTTTGGGCTTAACAGTTCTCCTATAGCGAGTAGCATAGGGGGTGGGGCTAGGGGCAATATCGATGTGCTTTATCTCCGGTTGGGGTTCTGGGTTTGGCTGACTAGACAGAACTTGGAGAATAAGGTAGCATAGGGGGTGGGGCTAGGGGCAATATCGATGTGCTTTATCTCCGGTTGGGGTTCTGGGTTTGGCTGACTAGACAGAACTTGGAGAATAAGGGGTCGAATTGGTATGATCCGAAAGACAAACAATGTTGGAATCTGGGTCTGGTTCAAACTTTTCTCCTGACTGAATCAAATGTCGTCTATTTCTCCGATAAACTGCTCCATCAGTGCTCTTCACTGTGTATGATCCCTTTTGTTTGGTGACGGTTCCTTGTTTCCATGTCTTCCCTTCTTGATAGCGTATGTTGTCTCCTACTAAAAGGGGTGGAAAGGGTTTAGCACTGCGATCATAATACTCTTTCTGTTTCTCCTTTTCTGCTTCCAATAACTCTTTCACTCTGGCTGGCACTCTAGGCTTCAGCTCATCTGGTAAAACAGGTAAAATAGATCTCAGTTTCCGACTCATCAGTAACTGCGAAGGCGAGTATCCTATATTCAGATGTGTTGTCCTGTACTCTAGAAATCCTAGATTTGGGTCGTTCCTATCAGCCTTGCTCTTATCCAGGATCCTCTTGGCAATCTGAACTGTTTTCTCTGCTAGTCCATTGGACTGAGGATACTTTGGGCTGGAAATGACATGGCTAAAGTCATACTCCCTGGCAAACGACGTGAAATCCTGGCTTGCATACTGCGGACCGTTGTCCGACACAACTTTTTGTGGTATACTGAGTCTACTAAACATCTTCATCATCTTCTCTATAACAGCTTGACTAGTTGTCCTGCTCAGCTTCTTTATCTCAAAATATATGCTGTAGTAGTCAACTACTAGTAAGTAATCTTGGTTGTTCCATGTGAAAAAATCTGTAGCTATGGTTTCCCATGGATAGTCTGGAATATCATGACTGATCAGTGGCTCCTTAGAGTTTGTGTTCCTTCTATCTAGGCAAACTCCACATTCCAGCACCGTCTTAGTTATGTCTTCAGACAATTTGGGCCAAAATATAATGCCCCTTGCTCTCTGCAAACACTTATCTCTTACCATATGTCCAACGTGGACAGAGTCCATCATCTGACGCCGTAAATCTCTTGGTATGAGTATCTTGCGACCCTTGAAAATAATACTATCTATTTCAGTCATCTCGTCTCTATGGTTCCAGAATCTAGTGCATGAGTTGGACATTTCTTGCGGCGTTCTGGCCAACCGTACTGTTTGACGTTTATCGGTACCTTCATCTGTGGGTCAGCTTGTGTTGCTGATCTGACTTCCTCCATCCTTCTGCCACTCATTCGCAAACTGGAAATCACTGTATGTACGTGCAAATCCATGCCCTCGGTGAACTGCGGGTAAGTATCTGGCAAAAACTTGCTTGAGAGGGTGTCCGCTATTGGTATCTCCTTGACTGGGATGTGTGTCAGCTTCAGATCATATGCCTGTCTGTGCAATAGCATCCTCTGTAACCTTGCTGGGTCTTGTGCGAGTGGCTTAGTATGAATAGCAAGTAAGGGCTTATGGTCTGTATGAACCTTGACCTCTCGTCCATATAGATACTGACGGAATTTCTTGCAGCCAAATACAATGGAAAGCATCTCCTTTTCGATTTGGGCATATTTTACCTCTGCTGGGGTCAGTGATTTAGAAGCAAAAACAACTGGCTTACCATCCTGTAATGAGTAGCTCCAAGTCCGAACAATAACGCATCAGTCTCTAGTACAACTGGTTTGCTGGGGTCAAAATAGGTAAGTAGGGGACCTGGTGTCCTGGTTATAAGGTCCTTGACCTTCTGAAATGCCTGGGCCCGAGGCATGTCCCATACGAACTCAGAGTCCTTAAGCAGCAACTGGCGTAACGGACTAGTGACATTGGCGAGGTTTGGTGCAAACTTAGACAGGTAGGTAATCATACCCATGACTGTCTGTAATTTAGACTTGTTGGAAGGAGGTTCAGTGTCTTGGATTGCTGCTACCTTAGAAGGATCTGGCTTCAACCCATCCGCAGAGAGATGTCCATAATACTCCTCTTCCTGGACTCCTACTTGAAGCTTGTCTTTATTCATCTTAATGCCTGCACTTCTGCACTTGTCAAGCACTCTTGTCAAGTTTGTGTTATGTTTTTGTGGCGTCCTGCCGTACACCATAATGTCATCCACAATGACAGCGACTCCTGGCATCCCCTCAAAACACTCGTCTATCTTCTGCTGGAAGATTTCCTGAGAGTTCTTCAACCCAAATGGTAACCTAAGGTAGCGGTATCTCCCAAAGGGTGTGTTGAAGGCGGTAAGTAGAGATGATTCATGTGAAAGTCTCACTGTCCAATATCCTGAACTGGCGTCTAGCTTGGAGAAGTACTTAGCTCCTAAGACCTGGGGGAGGATGTCATCTAATGTTCTCATAGGGTAATGTGGCCTCTGAAATGCCTTGTTGAGCTCCATTGAGTCTAAACATATCCGAAGCTTCCCCGACGATGGCTTGGTGGTGACAACTAATAAGTTGACCCATTCTATTGGCTCTGTGACCTTCGTTTTGATCTGTGACGACTCCATACGATATAGCTCTGGTTATAACTTGTCGCGTAAGGCTACAGGTACTTTGCGTGGGGTGTTGATGACTGGACGTACATTGGGGTCTATCTGAAAAGTACATGGTCCTGCAAAGAGACCTATGCAAGAGTATTGACTAAGCACATCACTCTTACTATAGGGTACAACCTTAGCAATAGAGTATGTGAGATGGACTAAGCCTAAATCTAAGCATGTTCGTAACCCAAGAATTGGATGAGAATGTGTCTGTACAATCTGATATTCAATACTATAATCTCTACCCTTAAGGTTGCATTGAATGACAGTGTAGCCTATGGGGTGAACAGAGTAACCATTGTAAGCAAATAGCTTGATATTGGACTTGCTTAATGTGTGACTAGGGGCCAATACATTGTACACACTTTCAGGCAAAATATTGACTTGGGACCCTGTATATACCTTAAATCTTACATCTTTGTGGTTTGGGCCTAACTTGATGTTTATAAATGCTTGATCATGCTCAACATTTCTTTAAACATTGTCAATATTAAAATCTGAATCTGAATCATGAACATTATTGTCATTCACAATAACATGATTATTGTCAGTAGTTGTCTCTGGACAGCTAGTTGCATTCTCGATCTGGTTAATGTCATTCACGGAACGCGACCGGCAAGCACTGGCAAAGTGGTTCCAGTTGTGGCAGTTGTTGCATCTCTCGCCTAGAGCAGGGCACTTGTCCGGGTTTCCATGTCGTCTTCCACATATGCCGTACTGATGCGTTCTTGACGATGAAGATGGATTCCTTGGCGAATTGGCGTCAGTCTGGGCGGATTCTGGTGTGTCTTCGGCTGGGGAGTGGGTCTCCTCGCACTCCTGTCTGTGGATGTGTATGTGCTTTGGATACTGCTTGCACATGTGCTGACTGGTTGCCCATAAGCTTGAGCTGTTCTTGAGAGTATTCATAGGCCTGGGCTATCTGTATAGCTTTATCAAGTGTGAGCTCCTGACCGCAAATGTCCAACTAATGTGGTATTTCATTGATGTCTGCACGTGTCTTTTTGAATAAAAAGTGTTCTTTGATTAATTACTGAATATTGGACAAATCACTCAGGTCATCTTTTTCATACGATGTATAACAGACAAAGTTTTAAGTATTAAAAAATAAATTTTGATCATTGAACAGTGATATATTGAAATTAACTCTGCAAGTGCAATGACTGCAAAAACGAAAATTAAATTGTCACTCTGTCACTTTTAATCCACATACAAAAAGTGAATATATCTCATAACACTGTTGACTGTTTATCTAATTACAGTCTTTACCTATCAAACCAGATTAAGTTCGATCATTCAATCTAGAAACAAAATCCATGCGACAAAACGGTTATTACACGGTTATCTAGGGCTTGCAAAGGGCACCCTCTTCAAGCTGTGTAACAACCCTTACTTATCTGGGTCATTATTAAAATGGTCCGGAAATTGTTTGTACAACAGAAATCAACGAGTAGTTCTCAACTCGGAAAAATCAGACTGGGGTTTTATAAAATCTGGAGTACCAAAAGGATTTAGATTAAGGCCCTTACTTTTACTAGTTTATATTACCGACATTGTTTCTGATATCCAATCATCTATTAGACTGTTTGCAGATGACACAACGCTAAACGTAATTGTGGATGACCCTAAATCAGCTGGACACGTTCTTAACAGCGACTTAGAAAAAAATAATATATATGCTAAACGATGACTTGTTACCTTTAATCCAAACTAAAACCGAGTCTCTTCTCATTGCTAACAAAAACCACAGGAATCAACATCCAAATTTTATACCTTAATGGAAATCAAATACAGGAAGTGCTCACGCTTAAACATCTTGGATTAAACTTCTCAAAGAACGGATATTGGGCATTGCACATAGATGATATAGTTAAGAAAGCCTCCTCACGTTTACAAATCTTAAGAAAACACAAGAATGAGCTTAATCGTAAATCATTAGAAACTCTTCATTTTTCGTACATTCGACCAATTCTTGAGTATGCCGTTATCTGGGATAATACTACAGCTGAACTAGCACAAAAGGTAAAACACATTAATATTAAAGCAGCCAGAATCATCACAGGAGCAATTAAGTAAAGCCGCATCCAAGATCCTTACAAAGAAACGGAATGGGAAACCCTTCATAGTAGGTGTCGCAACCATAAGATTTTGCAGTATCACAAAATAGTTAACGGTCTCGCACCACCTTATCTCACCAGCCTAAATCACCCGAGAGGTAGCGATACTCACAATTATCCTACTAGAAATTCAGAACGTATTACTAAGGTCAAATGCAACACAACGTTCTACCAAAACTCATGTCTTTCATCAACAACCAAACTCTCGAATAATCTCTCTTCTGCCACGAAACAAAATCTTTCCCTATCTCACTTAAAGCGCATATTGCAGAGCAAAAACATTATTCCTAATTACTATTACTTCGGTCATCGTAGAGATCAGGGGCTCGTAACATAAAATGTGCTAAGATTTTGACTTGAGTAAGGTCATAAGTAGGACTTAGGCGGAATATTAGGACCTGTCTAAGTCCTACTTAAGTTCGTCTTAGTCTGTAACATAAAACAAACTTTGCAATGTCTTAGGTAAGTCATGCTTATGTTTAAAAGTCATTATGAATTGTCCATTTCTTTTTCAGAATTTAATTGTATTTATGATGAATTATCATAAATTAAAGTAGATATGTGGTTTAAACATTGATACAAGTATTAGGTTTCGTTGATATTTTAGATATGATGGTAAAAGACTTTGTTTTATAAAATGTCGTTAACTTTACCCATGTCAATAATCATGTTAAAATGTATATAACACAAGCTCAAGGTGATATGAGTTCAGTGGATGTACGTAACATTTGTTTACAACGACGTATTCAGTCTATAGTTGTAACCTCTTTATATTGAGACAAATATTCACTTGTCATTGTCGCAGACATGGCACGGAACCCGAACTACACCAATATCGAAATCGAATCTCTAATCGAAGAAGTACACACAGGATGAAGCTCTGACATTCAGTCAACTGAATGTTAACTGAAAGGTCTGGAAAGGTGACTGAATGGCATAGCTATGCAATTCAGCCACGTTTCAGTTACCTTTCAATCACCTTTCAGTTGACTGAATGGCAGAGGTTCATCCTGTGAAAATAATAAGGATATTGTAAATTCCGCCTTCTCAAATGTAGCCACAAATTCCAGCAAACAAAGAATATGGACAAGTATTGTTTCAAAGGTAACATACGTATATTTCTATGGATTTTTCCCAAAGCAATACAACTTCATTGATTAATGATTACTCATTTGCTTAAGATACATGTATATGAATTAATCCCTTAACAATTAGAGCATTATTTTTTTCTTGTTTTTTTCTTTTATACTACATAAAAATACTATAATAAATCACCTTAATTATTATAACTTCTATTATAAAAGGTCAGCGCTGTAAGCGGTGTGGAGAGGTCGCGATCGGCGGAAGATGTGAAAATAAGATGGAGAAACATTTCTAGTGACACAAGAAGAAGTTATCAACTGCCCGTAAGGAAGCCAGACAGGCCGGGGGAGGAGTTTCGGCGGCAGGAGAAGAACTCAATCTCATTGAACATAAAATAGCTGAGACTATGGACCAAACAGCCATTCAGGGAATCCCCGGCGGATATGACAGCGCAGATTGTACAAGTACAATCACACAACCTGTTGAGCATGTCCACGGGGAGGATAGGTAAATTGCAACCTGTTATAATTAACGCCACAATTCTTTTCTATTCAATATAAGGTTTAATTTTCCATATTTAGCATAATTTGAAACGGTTGTAAGTATGTTAAGCGATTATAACATTAAATATGAGTCGAAGTTCTTATGTACAGTGAGGTAGAGGTATATAAATCCAGTGAATCCACGCAAATATCTAATGGTCCATGCAGGAACAGGAAAAGAAAGAGATCTGCCTCCACCGAGGAAGAGCAAAATCTCCTGCAGATAGAAAAAGAAAGATTATAGGTACACCATAGATATTGTTGTCCTATACTACTCGATATATTGAAACAAAATGACTCAATGTATTTTACATGTTGATAATTAATATAAAGGATAAAAATTAATAGTAATTTTTTTTCGAGACATAATTTTATATACAAGTGCGATTTTAAAAACGCCCAATGTCTTATTACATAATAATTATTTATTTACATTTCACATCGAATGCAGGTAGAAAGGAAGAGACTGGAGATTGACGAAAGAAGACTCGAGTTAGAGGAGAGAACGTGTAATATACAGGAAGAAAGAGGCAAACAGGGTTATATTATCGGTGATGCCAACAGAGTGCCGAAATACTATGTATTACCAGCAGAATTTTTTAATTTTCAATAAAATCATCGTAATCTTAGTGCAAGATTTTGCCATGTCTTTCTTCCATCATTCGCATTTCCATCGTAAACTATGTCGTCCTTGACATGAGCAGCTATCTCATTCTCGGGAAGAGGGGTTTTTTTTGTTAATGCACATATTGTGCAAAACAGCTGTTGCAACAATGACCTGAAATTGCAGTACATATTATAAAATATATTATTTGTACTGTATCATTTAATACAAGTAAACAAATATTATGATTTACAACACGCAATACCTAGCATGCTTTCGTTGGATCGAATAATAGAGGCCCACCAGTTTTATCCAAACACCTAAATCTAACTTTCCACACACCAAAGCGGCGTTCTATAGTGTTTCTAGCCTTTGCATGATATGCGTTGTAGCGAATTTCGCTTGGGGTAGATGGTTGTAAATATGGGGTCATCATCCAGGGTCTAAGTGGATAAGCAGAATCTCCTAGAAGCCAACCTTCACCTATTTCACTTACATTTTTATACATGTATATTATCGATATTATCAAATAAATACATATTTGATAGTTTATAAGTTTATGTAAAATTTACACTCTGCTTTTCAAAATAAGGATACTAAATTATGAAGTTTATTATAGCTATGAAGGTGTTTAAGAAGTTTATCAAACGTGTAATATATTAAGAATCTATAAGCTTACAAAACTTTATTTATTAATCAAGTAATAGAATAAACATACCACAATCAAACTTCGTTGAAAATGCAGAGTCTGTCCATATGAACGAATCGTGTGAACTGCCTGGCCACTTCGCTACTGAATTTGTGAACCGAAGTTCGGAATCGAATACACCCTGTACATTTATTGAATGAAAGTTCTTCCTATTGATAAATAAAATTTAATGTTCATCCTTGCATGGTGTTCTTATAAGAACGTGAGTTCCATCAATACAACCCAAAACATTCGGAAATTTTAAGAATAATTTTGCATAACACTAATTTTTCTGCATTTGTGAAATTTGATGAAGTCGTCTGCATGATTTGCAATACTTGTTGAGATGTCTGATATAACTCGGGAAACAGTCATTCTAGACAAGCCCTGAGAATCCCCTAAAAGACTGAAAAAACTAACTGTGGCGTAATATCTTAATGCTGTAAGAACTTGTGAGGACGATTTCTCTTTGTCTTGCTTTCAACATCTAACCTCACTAATTCACATACTCTGAGAATTAAATCTCTATCATATTTATACCTTGAAATGATATAATCGTCGTCCATTTCATCACTTACAATTTCCTCTCTTTAAATGTCCTTCTCTTTCTCAAATTCCATAAGTGAACATATATCGCTGCCATTCTTGGACTATCAATTACTTCTGTTAAGATGAGCAGTGTTTACAAACTATTTAGTAGCACACTTAAATGTTGAAAATGTTCACCACCATAACTATTGATAGTTCTAGCCATTAACCATTTTTTATACGTGTAAATATGTAGATATTTACTTGTGTGCTTCATACATTGTACCCAAGCTTTTAATTGTGAGGGAATTACAATAAAACCTCAAATTATGTGTAGTACTCAATACTTAAGACATACTTAAGTCACCTCTACCGGTCGCGTAAGTTTTGGGTAAATTGTCCTAGCTAAGCACTCTTCTAGTTACGAACTTAAGTCTAAGAATGTACTTATATCCTACTTATTAAAACACAACTGTGATGTCATTCCTTAGTTCCAGCAGTCTAAAATTTTACCTGTGACAGTCCAATGTTAGTGAGCTTCTTAATATCAGACCGTTACCAGTGGTTACAGTACTATTATCCCTCAAAATCAGACTTCAGAATCAGGTTAATCAACAGTGAAATTCAATGGCAGCGTTTTAAGTATGATATATGCCACAAACAGTTCTGAATGATCAAATATCAGACAGTTCTGGGTCCTAACGGGCCTCGAAACTATCTGATATTTTTTTTCATACAGAACTCTTTGAGGCATATATCCATTACATAGATTTCATTGATCAAAAAGAAAGGTTTTATTAATGTGAAAACTCGATATAAAATAATTTTTATTATCATCATTTTATTATATACTTTGTTAAAAAACATTTTAATGCTTTCAATTGCGATGAAAAGAAAATGGCAAGAAAGGTTACACACACTCATTTGTTCACATGCAAAGAAAAGAAATTTGATATAATTTGACAAAAACGAATTAAGGACAAAATCAAACGGTTTTAATTTGTCTCTTTTTTCAGAACGAAAAAGTGTCCATTTGTTACATTTCCCTGTTGTTTTTGATTGCCAAGCACGAATCCCTCAGATCCCTCTCCTGTTACTTCGACATACGAACGGTCTGCGTTTATTGGACTTATCTGCGTGTAATCTCCATTTTCGTTGTCCACTTGCTGCTCTGAGTGTGTTTTTGAAATATACTGAGCATGATCATACATGCTTTGATCATTTGTGTCCGTGTCAAAAGCATCGTTGAGATGATCGTAATCACTTTCCTTGTCTTTTGATTTAAGACATTGCGTTGTTTTGACAGAGTTGTTATTGAGACTTTTCCTAGAATACTACATAAAAGGATACGATAAGAGCGGTTGAAATTTTAAGAATATGTTGTTTTTTTTACAATTATAACAGTTTTCAACTTTCATGCTTCAATTTTGACATTTGTTATTATGTTATTAATCACATAAATGTGCCCTGTTATTACACGCACTTTACTAACACAAAATGTTTGATATAATACAGGTAATCTTTGTGCCTGAATCTATTTTTGTTGCCTACTTTCAAATATCAAATTGTTTTGCTTATTTCCATAAATGTTCCTAATTATACAACCACAAACTCTTGCATGCTAAAGCAGAAAGTTACATTTATCATATTATGAATGCATTTTAATATTTTTTACAGAATTGGAATAAAGTTTTGAAGATATGAAATATTCTAAGTCAAAGAAACGCAAAAAGCATCATATTTTACATAGTTGCTACAAATAGCAAATGAATATCAAAGTGTTAAACTATTAAAACTCACAGAGTTAGCTTGGATTTCTGAGTATACGTCGTTTTGGGACGACTGTGTGTTGTAAAATTGATCAGAAAATATGTGATCTTTATTATAAGCAGGATTTTCCATATAATGTTCTTCTGTCAATCTGAAATAAAAGAAAGAATGAGAAAAAAAAAGAAAACTATAAACGATTTTTTCCGACAAGCTTCAGATCAATAAATAAAAGATATGAAAATTACAAATTCATCGGTTGAGTTGTTTCTGACAAATTGTGTGCAAAAATGTGTAAGGAAAAAATAAATAAGAATAAAAGGGAAGAGGAAATCTAAGAACAATAAGGACTTCAGTAGAGACGGTAGACCTTGATAATGATAGGGAGGAATATTAATAGTCTTAGAAAAAAATAGGTCCTCTGTTGGAAACGGAAAGCATTAATATTATGTTATTATGTTGAATATTCTAGTCCATACTTTTTTTAAGTAACAGAACTGGTGATGCCGAAATAAATATATTTCAATAATTTTATTGAAAGGAAGATAAATTAATCCTGACGACCTTTACTACCTTAAAATGGTGATTATTTTAAAACACAAACTTTTAATGTTATGCTTGATATCAGTACAAAATAAAGTCTCCGAAAGGTGAACTACTCACCGCGAGCGCAATTGTGCTGTTCGTTTTTGTAGAAGGAATACGAAAAGTATGGCAAGAACTGCTCCGATGATTATTCCTCCTATACCCGAGGCTGCTAGGTAGTGTATGGATACATCTATTAATAAATTTAAAAGTGTTTATTATTGTAATGGTTTGTTTAAGACAATATACTAAGCTATTTTTAATTTTCTGAATATTAAGTTAAACGTCTCACCGTTTTGTTTTTCCTGTGGGGAAGAATTTTTTAGCATTGTTTCGTTGTTTTGACATATCGTTTCTATATCTACAAAGACAGAAAAAAGGGAATGCAAAATGGAATCTGGTACACATAGCTAGTAAACCTAAGATTTATACTTAATTATACATTCGATTAAGCTTTCATTTCAGGAACAAAAAATGAAAATAACGGGAGTCATAACAAAAAATCAAATCGATAAAACAATAAATTTTATTTAGGAAATAGAAAATCCATTGACAAATTTAAATAAATAAAAGCGAGTAAGATGGGAAATGCACTTTGTTATAAATGTACTGATTAATGAAGACCTTCCGCTGATGTTGGGATGTCTTTAAACGTGGATAACTCTTTTGTCGTTATTGTCCCCAAAGTTGAAGTCAATGGACAGGGTTTGCAAGCTGAAATATTTATATATTTTTAAGTTTATTAGAGAAATGTGTAAATCATTTAAAAGCAAAACTGAACTTCACTTTTATAAATATTTTTCAATAATTTTAGTAGTCATTTTTTTCACTTATCAGAATGAAAGTTTAATGATTATAGCGGGTTGTATATTTCACACAATTACTAGGTAAATATTCTTCGGATGCTGTTGTAGTTTGAGTGGTAGTTTTTGTTGTGTCGGTTGAAACATTCGTTATAGTTGTCGGCCTCGTGGAAGATGTGTTTAAAAGACCACTGCAATCTGAAAAAAGGCAATTCTTGTATATAAAAAATATTTTAAGACCTCTGTTAAATACATTTTATAACTACATATGTAATTTTAGAGTAACATTTATTGCATTCATCATAGCGGTTCTGTTTCTAGAAAAAGTATTCTTGCCTTTTATATCAAACAGGCTGTCGATATTGCAGTTGATAGCAATGCTCTTGATATCATGACAATTAGAACATTTCCCGGATTCATATTCACTAATGGGAAAATATATGTTTCCAGTGACTGTAGATATGTTCAGCTGAATGAGTAAATTGTTCCCCCTAGAGCTGCAGTTGGTTAACTTCAATGCTTTGCAAATATGAATGCATTGCTTTGGCAACCATTGCATAGGATCTAAAACATAAGCGAATGAGCAGAAATAATCTCTAATAACTAAATCATTACAATATGGAGAGTGTTTCATGAATGATTTAACCTAAATCTACACCACTTAGTATATGTATCAAAAGAAACATGCTTCATGTTCAGGTTCAACTGATATAATAAAGTACCTGAGTTTGTGAGATTTCGACACACTTTGGCCGGAAATTGATTATACAGATCTATTGCTTCTAACATGCATTGCCTTCTATAAAGAATGAAAAAAAAATATCCTCATTAATTATACATTACATTACTACGAAGCCATGAAGTATAATTACGCATAAAATTATTGTACTTACCCTATGATCATCTCCTTTTGAATGGCGTTCGTGGAATGATTTTGAAATGCCAAAATATATAACACTGAGATGACAATCGCGAGAAGTAACCGATCTGTAACGACAAAATCTGCAATATGTTTATTGTTATAAACTACAAGCAGATCACAATTCAGTATATCGAATATTTTTTTGGATTTCTTTGTCATTAATTTATATACTAAATGGCAATATACACATACATGTATACTGTAATTGTTTTTTTTTTTACAACGAACACCAGATAGACAAAACAATGCTTACATATTCAAAATATTTGTATTGCTTCACTCAACATTACAACGTCGATTATGTTGGTATCTATGAAACCAAAAATATTTGGGCATGTAAATAGACATATTCCCTACCTTGTTTTGCCATATTCATCCAACAACTTGTTTTAACACTTTCTTTGTTTACCTGCCAAAGTTCCGGGTTAGACACTATCTGTGTGACTAGATATACGAAACCACAATCGTGCATTCAGCCATTACTGTGTTTTATTTCTGAACGGGTTTAAAGGGACCATTATCGTCACGAGGAATTCCGTCACGGGCCATTACATTTGCTTTAAGGGTATATAAGGTCAGGTTTAGATTTCACGGGAATTTTCTCCTCAGGAGATAAACGAATTAACTACGTTAAAGTTTTTCATTTATTTTTAATTTGCTGTGAGTATGTGTTCCTTGATATTTTCTACAGATCAAACATCAAAGTTCACATAATTTTACCAAAAATATGTCAAATTCCGCTAAGGAACACAACATATGTTGGATCCAGAGCGTATGAATTATCTTTGTTATACGAACTGCTACACTCCCTGGATGGAGACAAAGCAGGTGTTTTATGAAGCAGATTCTTATTCGAGTGACATAGAACCTCTTTAGCTTTTTATTTATATATCTAGTCGTTACTTATGATTTTACGATGCTAATAAGGTAATATGCTTTATTCATTACTACAACATTCCAGGTACTGTAACTATTTATGCCGAAAACACAAAGAAAAAACGTTCGCATATATATGACTGCCGTACATTATACTAAACTTTTGTCGACATGTTATATATGTTTTGCAATATTCAAGAGGGTAGAGAGATGTAATTTTTTTTTATCTAATCTCTTAACAATAAAATTTTCCTAATTTGTAATTTTTTTTAACACAATATTCCTATCTACTTGAAAGAAAAAGAAGTCCCAAGGGCAGAAACACAAACCTAGGAAAAATATCCATTTTGAAGCATCTACAACACATCAAATGGATGCCTAAAATTTAATAATTATTGGGAACTAACATCTCCTAAGGTGTCTGTATGGTTGTCAATCTAAATGCTATAATAGCAAAAAATCATTATATAAAATTCATCAAAATATCTGGAGTTTATATAATTTGACTCGGCCTCTTTTAATTTAACAATATTGGAAGCAAATTAAAACAACATTAGAACTGTCTACAGCAATTAAAACATAATTCATTTAACTTAACGTTGTGGTTTTATTTATACATATATCTTATGTATATTTAAAAAGATTCAACTCATTGTTCATTTAAGATACAAACTAACAGATCATATCGACTGACAATTTTTTTACAAAAATTGAATAGATAACTTTAGAGTTAATGAATTTTGGCAGTATTGTTTATAATTTGATTTTAAAAAATAGTTTTGAAAAATTCTATATAATTTTGAATGCAGGGATGAATTAGTTTTGTAAGCAATTTATCATAGCCATATAAAACTCTCCCAATATATTTTAAAATTATTTTCGAATTATTATTAAAAATTAATTTACTCACAAAAATTTTACATGTACCTATGCATATAAATTTAAGCATTGATTTTCTTTCTGTATTAATAATTGCATTGCGTGCAATTTGAATTGGCTGCCTTCAAAGTATTTAGGTCGGACTTACACATAGTTCTTTAGAATATTATAAGACATTTTTATTTAGCTATAAATTCCAAATCTAGCAACGAGTCTTATTTTGTGAGGAACAACTGTTTATATTTCAGTTCATGTTGCTTAGATTTACATAATGATATGTTATAAATTCAAATTCTATGCTCACTAGACTCTTTACAAAATTGTTATATTTTCATATGATAGTAAAGCCGATTAAATATTTTAAAATATTTCTTTTTCATTTTTGTTTGCCTCTCAACCGGAAAGAACATTAAAATAACTAATAGAACTAGAAACGATCTCGTTACGAGTAACGAGTAGGTCTTCCGTCTGATTTGTTTTATATGATACGATGAAATATCGATACTTTTCACCAATCTGAGATCTCTTTGAAACTAGGGGGTTTTTTTGTCTCGGAACCGAAAACGGACGAACGGAATGAAAATAAAAGTTGATATTTCTGAAACATTTGCCTATTCAAAGACATCTCAATCAAATATCTATCATCCATAATAGTTTTGTGTCTCAATCACGTAGAGTGACTAAAATCTCGTGGGTATCAAATTCAAAAAAAGAGAAAGTTACCCAAGATATTTGATATATCTCACCGGAAGTAGAATACGTTTTGCTTATTTAGCATTGTTTAGATAACATATATCAGATTTTATACTGATATATTCATTCCATTTTTTAAAAAAAGTGCTCCCGGTGACGTCCGGAAGTTACGACGAATTAAACAAAATAGTATAAACACAGATACATAAACAGGGGTATCATCCCACAAAGTTTGTTGTTCAAGTCGTCACCGTTTTTGAGATCTCGTGGATTCAATGTTTTATGTCTCGGGACAGGAAACGGACAAACGGAAGTGCTAAGTGAAAATAATAGTATTTCTTGAACATTAGACAACTGTACTTTATTGTTTATCAATTTTATTAAAATTGTCAAAGAAAACAGTTAAACTTTCAAACAACTTGATTTGTTTGAAACCTTTCGGTGAGGACCGGAAGTGACGGTTGACAAAATAAAAGCGGTTAAACGCATTTTCTATCAAATGTCTATCATTCATTTAAGTTTCTGTCTTGATCATTTGCACTTTCTAAGATATCACGGGTAAAACATTTGTTTAAAAATAGGCTATCTGAGATATTTGAGATATCTCACCGGAAGTAGATTTTTTTTGTTTATTTAACATCGGATAGATGACATATGAAAGGATTTATACTTATATTTAAAATCTATTTGAAATAAATTAAATACGTAAAAAAATTTTTTGAAGTGCTTCTGGTGACGACCGGAAGTTATGACGAACAAAGCAAAATAGTTTGAAGACATCTACTAATATAGGTCTATAATCCTACAAAGTCTGATTGCTCAAGTCCTAATCATTTTTAAGATCTCGATGTCACAAGCTTTTTGTTGCGGGACAGGAAACGGACGACAGGAAATAAATTTTTAAAAAATTGAAAAGAAAACTTCGAGATATTATTATTTTCTATCATTCCTGCAAATTTCAAGAATATCTATCAAGCCATCTTTGAGAAATCTTGTGAACTAAAACAGGGGAATTTTTTTTTCAAAATTCGTACCCAATTTTCAAGCCATGGCGAGCTCTAAAAAATGGCACCAATGGCGTAAAACAAAAACAGTTGGAACATCTTCAAACTATGGTCTACCTATCCTGAAAATTTCATATTCATATCTCTAATGGTTTTTTAGTTTTTGTGTGAACAAAATAGGTCGTAAAAATGTACAAAATGGTCGATAAATCGGTACCGGAAGTGACGACAAGAAAAATATCAAAAATATATTAAGTTCATATTAAGTCCAATCATCTGTGAAAAAATTGTGGAAATCGGTGGAATAGTTTTCGAGAAATCGCGTGCACAAAATTTGTGGAAAAGAAAAATAATAACTAGATGCGATCTCGTTACGAGTAACGAGTAGGTCTTCCGTTCAAAATTTCAGAATTCCCAATCAACCCCTTTCCTTTCAGGTAATGTATACGATTGTCAATATCCTGTACAATGCTTAACAAAGTGTTTTGCTTTTTCACATACAGCACATTAAAGATTTAGGATTTTAGTGCCTTAAAATCCCTAATTATGTCATCAATGGGTGTGGCAATGAGTTTTACAAACTGATATTGTTACGATCAACAACTTTGCTTCTTTAATGCATAACAAAATATTTATCGTTTTCAAGTTATTTGTAGACTTTACGAGTCTATTGGCCCCTAATTAAAGGGGCCAGCCCCTTTTGTTGATTTGGTTGGATAGAACTTTTGATTCTCTACTACTTTTGTTATATATGTCTTAACAAAATATCAACTGATAAAAAGGTACAGATCAAAACGTGTGAAAATTTTGATTCAAAATCTGTACCCCATTTTCGTGCCTAAGCGAGCTCCAAGGAATGGCGCCATTGGTGCAAAACAACTAAATAGTGCACAACTTCAAACTATGGTCTACCTATCCTGAAAATTTCAAAGTCATATCTCTAATAGTTTCTGAGATCAGCTCTGCATAAAATAGGTCGTAAAAAATTACAAAATCGGCCGTAAATCCGGACCGGAAGTGACGACGGCAAAAAATTCAAAAACATATAAAATTCAGATAATATCTCATCATCTCTGAAAATAATTGTTGAGATCGGTTGAGTAGTTTTCGAGAAATCGCGTGCACAAAATTTGGGGAAAAAAATAATAAGAAACAGTACGAAAACAATAAGGTCTTCCGTTGGCAACGGAAGACCTTAATAATAATAAGAAACAGTACGAAAACAATAAGGTCTTCCGTTTCCAACGGAAGACCTTAAATATCCTTAAATGTAGATGGAAATAATATGTAGAAGATTTTTATTTATTTGTAATTGTTAGCGTTACATGCAATATTATGAGTTCAAATTGTATAAAATGTGACTTCCATTTTTTAAAGCATTTGACAATATGCATACACAATGTGTGCTACACGTAACACATTTCCATTGAGACGTTCTTTGCCTATCATTAAAATTTGTTTAACCCATTCAGTTGTTGTTGTTAAAATAAGTGAACAAAACATTCCTTTTCAATGGGTTTAATTTCAAGATGTGCAATGTCTCTGGTGCCTGGTGGTCATATTTTGCTATAAGATTGTTTCTTACTACATTAAGCCATGTCGTCAGTTTAACTTTCTTGAATGAAATCACTAGAAAACAAAACACTTCCATATGCATCTGGTTGATTTCCCAAAAGACCTAACTGATAGAGTTTATATTCCCCCAATCTTGACTCAGATGAAGTGTTTTCCTTGTGATAGGACACTTGTATGGCCTTGTCTTCCATCTGTCATTAAAAATAAAAAAAATATAATTATATTTTTTTAATTTGAATCGATTGGTACTGATCGTTGTTTTAACAGGAAGTCCGAATAAAGCATGATTCGGCAATTGGTATATTCAATAAGTGTGGTATGTTAAGTCGATCTATTTAGTATCATTATATTTTAACGACGTTAGATATTATTATTATTTTTATTATCCTTTTAAATGTATTTTTATGAAATATATATTTGTCTATTTTTTCTATTTTATATGCAGTTCAAACCACCCCAACCCCCTCGGAAAAAATACGTTTGCAATATATTTAAAGACATACTGTTATTGTTTCCTTGGCGGCCTGGCCTGCAATCATGCCTTCTCTCTCCATTGGAACTTTACAACAGTCATCGGTAATTGGATGATTAAATTTTGATGGAGAAAATCTGCTGACCATTGTAATACAAATGTCACTAATTAAGAATTTATTTATAATTATCGTAATCACGTCTTTATCAAATTATATATTAAAACAGCATTTGCTTTATGGTGATATGGTTAACTAAAGATAAATTCAAACAGAAATTACATGTACATGTATAATCACCTTCTTTGACTTGTCCTCAAATGTTTTACCAACACAAAAAAACATAGAACTCCTAGTACACCCCCAACAACAGCACAGCTAAGTCCAATGACAGCGCCAGTGTCGGATTCTGAAAATGGGCAAAGAAATTACAATAAGTAAGAATTAAAAAAAAAATTAAAAGTTTAACTAATGTTATGAGATTTCTTCAACAACATATGCTTTTGGAACACCATTTCAATAAATAAATCTTTTTCATAGAAATCGAATGCACAAACATTTGAACCGATGAATAAAATTACCAAGGCATGATTGATATATATCCTGCAGATATATTCTGTTGATTTTGTTGGTCATTTTCATTGCTTGATGTCTTGTTTGGTTTGATTTCAGTTTTATTTCTGACAAAGGTACATTCAAATGTAAACTGCTTTAATATGCAGTACGATATATTACAAATAAAGGATTTTAATTCAGATGACTGTTTTCCGATGTTGTTGAAATTAATGGTATATCCCACACAACTATAATGTTCTTCTACATTCGAGTCAATTATATATTTTCCTTCACACCATACTGAGCAGTCGTTATACTCTAAAAAGTAAAAGAAATAATATTTTCATAAGAATATTGATAAATAAGAAGTCCATGGGCCACATCGCTCAACTGAGCAGTAATAGGCATGATAAAAACAGTTAAATTGCGTCTTAATACAAAATATCTGGACAATGTAGTATAATACATGTAGATCCTGAATAAATAAAATCCATTTTTCCACCTGGATTACTATGTTTATAATAAAGTCCTTTTTCTAACAGGATGATTTTAAAGTCATATCACATGTTGAGCATTGCAGTTCTCAAAAAGGTCCCGACCAATTGTTTATATATGGGATGTAACCTACATTAAACTCTAAACCCTTTGTAATGCCTAAGAATTGCCCAGGGGCCAAAGTCTAGAAAATTTTAAAGAAACAGCAATGTGTCAAAATGCAAATAAGTAAAGCCATATATTATGACATCTCAGTTTTCGTGAATAAATAAAATGTTTTCCGTTGTAAAATTGGATCCACAATGTTGCCACATCTTAGTGGCTTACTCCTCAAGATTTTGATTTTAATGAATTTGAATCTACACTATCTGAGGTTGTTTTTACTAAAGTTAGAGCTTTTCTAGGCAAATGATTTTTTAACTATAAGATTTTTAAAGTTTTTCTCCATATATATGCATGTAAAAATTTGTCACCCCCCCCCCCCCGTTGTGACCCCATCCTACCTCTGGGGATCATGATTTGTACAAACTTGAATCTACCCTACCAGAAGATGCTTCTACACAAGTTTAAGCTTTTCTGGCCAATAGGTTTCTGAGAAGAAATTATGAAGATTTTTCTCTATATAATTAAAATGAGGTTAAATTCAAACCCCTATTGTGGCCCCACTCTACCCCCGGGGATCATGATTTTCACAACTTTGAATCTACACTACCCGATGATGCTTCCCCACAAGTTTTAGCTTTCCTGGCTGATTGGTTTCTGAGAAGATTTTTAAAACTTTTTTTCTCTGTATATTCCTATATAAAAATTTAAAGGGGCATGGTCACGATTTTGGTCAAATTCTATTTTTCTGTTTTTATTATTTACAATGCTTTAGAAATGCATTTCCAATGACCAAATGAAATTAGAGAGTCAGTAGTGAAGTTATAAGCAAGATACAGGGCTCACAAGTCTTTTTCATGTAAACAAGGCTCGTGCCCTGTTTTTGTTTACATTAGTTCAATATACAGGTAAAAATTCTTTTTCAAGCTGATTTTTCCATCTTCTTATTCATTTTAAGCATAAATAAAGAGATCTTAATGTTTACCACATTCAGTTTCGGTCTAAAACTGGAGTTTTCACTTCAACGTTCAAAATGTAAACAAAAGCTTTGTTTACATAGCATAGAATTGTAAGCTCTGTAACTCGCTTATAACTCAACGAATGACACTTAAATTTTGGTTGCCTATTAAAAATGCCTTACTGAAGCATTGTAAACACTAAAATCGGGAAAACAATTTTTGACCAAAATCGTGACCATGCCCCTTTAACCTCCATTGTGGCCCAAACATAACCCCGGCGATCATGATTTTCACAAATTTAAATTAACCCACATAATAATGCTTCCACATAAGTTTCAGCTTGGTTTATGAAAAGAAAATTTTCAAATATTTTTCTCTATATATTCCTAAATAAAAAATCAACCCCCAAATTGGCCTCACCCTAACCCCAGGGGTCAAGAATATTTCCACATACATTCAGCTTTCCTGACTAAATGGTTCTTCAGAAGAAGATTTTTAAAGATTTACTCTATATACCTTGTGTCCCCACCCTACCCCCGGGGGTCATGATTTTCACAACTTTGAATCTACGCTACCTGAAAATGCGTCAACACAAGTTTCAGCTTTCCTGGTTGATAAGTTTTTTTTAAGAAAATATTTAAAGATTTACTCTATATATTCCTACGTAAAAATCGACCCCCTACATATTGTGGCCCCACCCTACTCCTGGGGGTCATAATTTTCCCAACTTTAAATATACACTACCCGAGAATGCTTCAGCATAAGTTTCAGCTTTTTTGCTGGCCAAATGGTTCTTTAGAAGATTTTTGAAAATTTCTCAAAATTTTTCAATAATTTTTAAATATCTCCCCTTGACAAAGGATGTGGTCTTTAATTTTCACAACTTCGAATTCCCTTTACCTAAGGTTGCTTTGAGCCAAGTTGGTTACAAATGTCCTAGTGGTTCTGGAGAATGTTGAAAATGTGAAAAATTTACAGAGAGATGGACAGACAGACGGACGACAGACAAAATTAGATCATAAAAGCGCACCTGAACTTTCAGCTCAGGTGAGCTAAAAATTTCATAATATCATATATGAAGTATTTATAATAATATAAAATGTAGGGAAGGTCCTTGTCCTTGTATTGAATTATTCTTACTGGATATTATACACAATTTGTCATTTGTGTCCTAAATGAACCAACTGGTCTGTTTATACCTGCATCAACTTCTAAAGATTTATAGGGACAAACTCTTTGTTCTAGAAGTGCATGGATCCCAATTGCTTGTTCAAAGCACATTTGACTGCAAAATTAGAAAAAAAGAAAATGTTTATATTCTAAATTGATATGTTTATAACAAAATCCTTCATTAGTTCATTATTTTTGAAACCAACCTTTCATACATGTAACTATTCGAACTGGCGAGTGCATTAATCAGTATATAATGAGCGTAGCCAAAGTAGAATGCTACAAAGAAAAAAATCGATTCGTAACGAAACTATCCAACTTAATTAACTGTAATTTAAATTCTAAACATAAAAGGGAACCATCCATAAGTACTAATATCTTTAAAATGCGTAACACAATTTTCCGATTTAAAAAAACTTGCGTACATAAAAAAAAGATTATATATACTTACAAAGAATGTTCTTAGCTGACACTATCGCCATTTCTTTAACCGATACAACTTGAATAAGAAGAAAAAATCTATAAAGAAATAATATGTGTATCAACAAATTAAAAGTTAAAAACAGCATTCATCTTTCTAGTTTTATTCAACAGGTTCAATATATCTGATCTGATCTTTATATTTATTAATAAAACTAGTCCTTTTCTCTGCTTGTTACAAATAACTTTGAATTGTACTTTAAATAGACTGGTACAGGAAATTAGTATTTTCCTAATTATAAATCATGGAAAATCAACATCCTGTAAGCTTCACTTTAATAAAATTAAAAATATAAAAAGTCAAACTTTAATAAAAATCATTATAGAACAAACGGAATTATTATGTTTAATATCGGATGAAAAGTTAAGATCAAAATTAATTTCTTACAAAGCTATTCGTGTTACAATTAAGAAAATATTATCATTATTATAAATATTCATTCAATAAATTAAATGCCTTTTAAAGACAACTAGAAATAAAATAAGGCATACATTTATTAAATTGAAATGTTGAAAATTCCGAAGGAAAAAGAACATTTAAAGTAAGAAAGTTTATTATCAAAATGTGTTTTAAAAAATAAAGTGATTACATGTAATAATAACACTAAATTTGATCTTGGTGCGAAAAACAAGTACTTCTTTCAAACGATTCCAAATCGATGTTACAATTATGTTGGATTGAATCAATCCAAAAAGTCAATCTGCTAAAAAAGGTTGGGCAACTTTGCCCCAATGACGGTGAACAGATTCGCAATAGTATTTACGATACATGTATTTAGCTATAACTGTTGACATTTGTAGATTCTCAAAAAGGGGTTTGGCCCTAAACATTAGTTTCATTGGAACTTTTTTATCATAGCAAAGTCATTTAAAAAATATTTTTTAGTTTTAAACTAATTGAGATCATAAGTTTAATTAAGGGATATCCTTCGAACCAATTTAATAGGATTCGTTATGACAATTCTGAAGAAACTGATGAAATCTCATAATTATAATTTCTTAACAATTTCTTGATCTTAAAATACAAATGTACCTCAAAATATTTTCGATAAAGATTTTATGTAATATCGAATACTTCTTAATGTCACTCCTTAAGATCCCATATTTTGTTAGGTTCCTAGTTACGTTACGGATAGTTATTTTAAAGTTTGAAGTAGTTGTATTATTTTAAGATGAACAATTTTGTAAAATTAATGATTAATATCAATCTTAGTCATTGAAAACAATTATATGTCCCTTTATAATGCTTAAAGAAGAGACTAAGTACCTGAATCACAATATAGTTGAAAAAGGTGTCGTACATCTTTCGTTATATATATTTTAACAAATTATGACTAAAAGGTATTCGATATCAAATATCAAATTTCTTAAAAACTCCAAAAAATAGCTGACACCAACATTTTTAAGTCAATGCCAGCATGTAAGAAGTCAATTTAAAAAAAAAGACAAAGTGCCGATTTAAATTTATCACTCGAATCTTGATGAACTATAACTATCTTGCATTAACACTTTAACAAAATCATGTTTTGAAATTCTATAAAAAGGGGAAGTCATTCAAGAACGGAAAAAAGAAGCTGGTTACAGATAGACATTCACAAATGACATATGTCCTGGGGAAACAATCAAACTAACAAAGAATTAACCTAGAGGTTAAGGTTGGACTAAGAAAGTATCAATATAAATTTCAGAGGTATTTTGCGAAATGAAAATTAATGTAAACATTCATTTACAACACCAGTTTTATTTACAATACAAAGTAAAACATTTAAGAATGATTATCAATGTGATGTTTTCACAAAAAAGTAAAGCAAATTGATGTGCACTACATTTTTGTCACTTCGAAAATGGCGAAAGTTTGAAGTTATTGTGAAAATATAAGGTTACACAACATATCGATATATTATTACATAATTAATGTTTTTATTGCTTTATTTAAAGACTTCAACTGATTAAAAACAGAAGAATTCATTCGGCGAACAATTCGACATATAAATAGACAAATATATAAACAAGAAACGAAAATTGATTGTGTGTACTTCTCACGTTTCGTATAATTTCTTTGTTGTCCGATGAGAATACTATACGTTAACGATATAAAACGATACTACCATTTTCAAACTAGGGATGAGTATGTTTGCCGATATCTTTTTACATTATTTAAAACAGAAGCTTAATTTAGATGCTGTTGCCCAGCTAGTTTTATAACAATATTTTCTGCGTATTCAGAATAAAGTGGCTTTCGCCTGCCTAATTTTATGCTTTTTATGAACAGGCATTCTGCTTTCAACAATTTTGTAATTTAATTAATCGTATGAATTGCAAATAGAAAATGATTTTGTGTTTGCAAACTTGATTATTTATGGAAAAATTGGGATAATTAATAAACTGACAACACATCCTTGAACATTGACGATGGGGACACATTTGACAATTTTTATAACTATTAGGGTTGACAATTAATGTTTGAAATATCGTAACATGCTATATAAGACGGTGCAGAGGGGAAGTTATATGACAGCTCTGTGTATTTCTTTATCCTGTACCCTGCTAGTCTGCACCACAGGAAACTAAAGGACTTACAATGTAGCTGTGATACCGCTACCTGTCAAGTGAATATTATGATTATGACATGCAATTGTTACATTAAAAGTTTAAAATTTATCAATTTAAACTTAACTATAACACTTTATAAACTGTTATAGTTAAGTTTAAATTGATAAATTTAAACTGTTATAGTTAAGTTTAAATTGATAAATATACCACAATTTTACACACATTTTATTCCCAAACAATTAGATATAAACATAAACTCACGTATATGAAGTTTCAAGTGGAAAACAAATCACATTGATATCAATTGACGTTATTGTTACGTGCAAGGGGGTCACTGCATGTGTTCTCCCGAAGGGCCCGTACCCGAGATAGAATCGGATAGCCCTGATTGCTATCAATATTTACAAGTGAAGACTTCTATCACCGCGCCTGCACCTAAATAGGAACTAAAGCTACGCAGGCAGGGATGACCGCACACCTGCGCAACTCAGCTGGTACGAACGTTAACGCAATCAGGTATTACCACACACTTAAGGTAGCAAGGGACAGTTTCGGATAAAGTACCCGTCAATATTTTTATAAAATTACTTGAAGGCTTATGAGTGTTGCTAATATTCATGAAATGATTTTTAATGATTATCAATATTTAGAGGGATGTCTCTTTATGAAATTGATATGCTATATGTAGGCCCCATATGTTAGGTACATTAGAATCAGAAGTAAAATACGAAACCTTAGGCTATGACTGCTGTGTTGACTTTACACATTGCAAGTTACAGACGGGAGGTAAAATAACACGAAAAGTAGGTGGATGGGACATTGTAAACTATTTCTGACATGTGATGATGCAACATGCACACGGTACGGAAGGTCAACCCTTTGCAGGGAATTAGCTCGGGGAGGTCTAAAAAGCTGAAACATCATGAAAAATTAGCAAAATGTGAAAGCGTCAAAATCTCATAAAAACCAATATGTAGAAAATTTTATAGGTTTTGACTAGTAATTTTCTTCAGAAATTGGTGATTTGCCTTATAAAGAGTGAATTAAAGGTATATGTGCTGAATGGGAACTGAGGAAATTCTAGTTACAGAGTTCTGAAGACACGCATCCCCTGGCTACAATAAATTGTTTAAAAAACTGTCCCGTGCCACCTAAGCCATCAACACAAATCCAACACAAGCAGTGAATGTTGCACACATTTGCTAGAAAGGCCAGAACACCAGCACGGATGACCACACGCTAGTGCTTCGACGCAACCACCACTAATACAAGCAGGGATAATATAATTCTAGTATCTTAAAATATTAAGCCAAAAATAAACGAACTATTCTAACCCAATCCAAAACTACTTATGTACAACAACGTATTCACAGAGAATATTTTTATTATTGTATAACTGTGATTAGCAAATTAATTACTCATTTTTAAAACAATATTTAAATAATAAAAAAGTATCAATAAATCAATGGACAATAACTCTAACACAAAAACACAGTAAGAAGCTACCCGCTTCATTGTCTGACGTCAGGCATAACTATCTAAGGTTTGAAAATTGCCTTCTCCGAAACAGTGCAGGCAATGGGAGCAAGCAATATCAAGATTTTTCATAAAAAGATTATCAACCGATGTATTTTTAATGTGTATAAAACATTTACATTCGCAATTGATAAAAATGTAATATGGGATGTAATAAGCAACAGTGAGTAAGAGTTTTCAAGTAAAAGAGAGGTTTACCATGCGCATGTGTAATCCTTATATATTTTTAAAAATAGATTATTAGCCATAATTATTTAAAGGGTGGAGAAGGAGGATGTCATTGCAACAAGTTTTAAAAAAATTGTCTATTACGATACAATGTAATAATTGGTGTTGGAGTATCACTATTAACAAAAAATCATCAGTTTGGATTAAAACAAATAATTATATGTTCATATAGCTAGAATATTTACTGGAGGAACTAAATCGCCGAAGCGGGATGTGACCCGATTTTCGACTAATTTCCTTTTGATTGGATAACCGCTAACTGTGGTCGAAGGGTGTCTCCCGCAAATATAAATCACTGTTGTCCTGCCTTTCAAATAATAATCAAATCACTGCGTCAGATTTGCGCTTCCTCCACTTCTTCCTATGGTACGCTCTATGCCTGTGGTCTACTTGCAATGCCTTATGCAGGTCTTGCCTCCAAGAGAAATCAAACTCAGATAAAAAACAGTTATACATTCCAAAATTTCTTATTCAGGGTCTTACAAATGGTATTATTATACTTTCATGTCAAATACTGAAATCTGATTGGTTTAGACGCAGTTGACAATCCGTTCTCATACCCTCAGCGTTAGCAACACACTTGGCAACGGGCCGATATAACGAATTGTTACATGCGCGTAAATTATGCGCGTACGGTTTGCCGTAGAACTCACGTCTTTTCTATATAAAAACAGTAAAATTTGCTATAAAATTAAGACATTCAGTATAATAAAATAAATAGTGCCTGTTTGGGAGGGTACCAGTTGAAATTGACACCCCGAGAAAACCATTGTCAACCGACGCAAAGCGGAGGGTGACAATGGTTTTCGAGGGGTGTCAATTTCAACTTGTACCCTCCTAAGCAGGCACTATTTATATAATAGACCGCTGTTAATTTCTACTTTAGTTTTAAATAAACCATAGCAATTAAATATGATGCATACAACGCAGTCCTCCTTTGATCTGGCAGTTCTGACATATAAATAAGAATTATTAACATTCACTGTGGTGTTTAAGAAAACGTTTGTCTTACGTTTTGGCAAATCTAGAAATAAAACCAATTTCGTCACAGAATTATGCAAAAAGAATACGCTGAAAAACTCAATTAGCAGCATTTTATTTGACATTGTCATTTAGAGCATATTCTTTGAATTGGTAGTAGTTTTATAAATAATCCTGAATTTGTCAAAAACTTAAAACTGTGAGTGTCATTTGTTAAGTGAATATATACATCATACATTTTTTTGGAAGCTAAAATGACTACTTTCTTAAAATTCAAAATCAGGGGATTTTATGTTGATTTGCATAAGGAATTTCATTTTCATTCTGCAGGATATGATATGTTATCCCTTCCTAAAACGTAGATTAATAAGACTTATCCTACAGTCTATGCATTAGCCAAAACATATTTATGATCATAATTAGTAGTGTTTTATGATGCACATTAAGATTTAAGCAAAATAACATTGGATAGAATAATCTTAAGGAATATGTACAACATAGACCCCAACGCATTTTTTAATATGAATTAAGAATTTACATTGGATAATGTTGAGGATCTCAACAGTTTCAAAATTTGTTCAACAGTTAAAAAGAATGAACTTTGTTTTAAGATATAATAAAAATGAAAATGATGAACAAACAAAAAATTATTATTGTACAGGGAAATAAATTAAAGTCAATAATTCTGAATTCTTAAAGTTCCTAAAGATGTTAAAAAATGATTTATTTTGCTATGTATTTTGCCGGGCTGGGAGGGGGGGGGGGGGAGGGTGAAGAGGAAGAGAGTGTCTCCTTCTATACCTATATATATACATACAGAAATCGCTTTTTTCCGTCGAATGAATACATATTCTAGTTAGCCTAACTAGTAGGATTTCATTACAATCAATAAATTTTACTGCTGATGAATTAATGTTACAGATCACCTGGTTGTGTTCAAGACCATAGTTATGAAACAGTATTGCGTTATCAAATTAAAAATGACTGACCACGTTTCTGATTTTTTTTTTTACAGTGAATGAAATTGTTCACTATTTTCATTAACAGGTTCATTATTTTAAAATCAAGCTTTCTTACAGCCGCGTAATATGGAGCCAAATCATACCGTAATATTTTGAAAAGTTAATTTGTATTCAAATGATAAAATGTATATATGAATTATGTGAATATAAATTGTTGTCGATTATAGGTCAGTAGGGAAAAAGGAACAACGACGAACACGGATTTACCGTTTTCATTTGTATAATACATAAAGTACATGTTTCACACAACAAGTCAACGCTTTATGAATTTTAACGACCTTTCTTTTGTATCTTTTATAATTTTGGCCACAACTGACAATAGTTGGTAATCAACCTATCAATGCCAAAGCTATATGATTAAAAGAAACTAAAATCGACACTGTAAAATAGAAGATAATGTTTCATATTAAAGCTGTGCATATCGATCTGTTTTATAACCGGTGTTCATTGTTGTCCATTATTCAGAAAACAGTACGGTAAAGGCAGGCATTATAATTTATACAGATATAAAGCTGAAGTAGAACCTGAAGATGCCTTAACAGTATTTTCCTTAAAGTTTAAAACATTGCTGAGGCAAACTAGTACCCGACTTGCCCTTTGAATTTATAGAAAAACATAATCATCGCGGTGTTATCTAGCGGCTTATGTTCTGTATCTAAAGCAAATCTAGATCCGCATATATGTACAAGTGGAAATTTTGGCAGCTCTAAACACTATAATTGTTTTTTTAAAAAACGTTGTTCTAACTGCATGAGTCAGTGATCTGCTTGCATACCCTACAATTTGTCCTTCCTGAGAAAGGATAGCTTCCAATTGCGCCCCATTGTTTGTCAGACCTATTTTTGTATTCATATGATGGCCTTCAACTCAACATTCAGGTATATCGACGACTTATTATCAATTAACAATTGTTATTTCAATACTTACGTCAACTCGATATATCCCAGTGAACTTGAAATAAAAGATACCATAGTCTGCGTCATCTGTTTCATATTTGGATATTTTACCGGATAGGGACATTGATGGCAACCTAACAATAAAACTTTATGATAAACGTGATGACCTTAATTTCTCTATAGTCAACTTTCCTTACTTATGTAGCAATAAACCTTCATCACCTGCATTTGGAATTTATTTCTCTCAGTTAATCCGATACGCAAGGGCATGCTCTACGTAAAAAAAAAATTCGAAGGCGAGGCAAGCTACTGACAAACAAGTTGATAAAACAGGGCTATCAACAGTCTCGATTGAAGTCAGCTTTTCGTAAGTTCTATGGTCGACACAACGACCATGTCAGCAAATACAATCTTCCACTGGGTCGCATGCTGACTGACGTTTTTCATACTTATTGTTAGATTATAATTAATCACCTGACTGTCTACGGACTTTTTCCGCTCACTTCTCCATGGCACCTGGTCATACCTCTATTTTTTTAGAGGTCCGTGTTTGCTCTGCACCTGATTTGTATTTTTCCTTTGGACTTTTGATTTTGAACACTGTCCGTTATCACCACATGTCATTTCAAGTCAAACTGGGCTAGCATCAACAACAATTTCAGCAGGTTGAATCTGATCATAACAGTCTAACTTGTAATCAGTGATCATGAATTTCTGAGTTTTTGAAAGCCAATTGCTGTTTTATTCCAAACTTCCATGTCGAATTCTTTTGTCAGAATTTATATCGGTTGCGTAATCTTTATTTTAGACATAATTTATTATTCCAAGAAAACGAATAAAATTCACTGGTGTTCATTGAACTTATTGCTGGATCGATAACTTGATTCTCAAAAGAAACAGCCAATATGCCATCTGCAAAGAATAAATAGTTGAAGAAAGAAAACGTTTGCTTGTTATTCTTGCATTTCGTTCGGATTATTGTTATTTGTATGTCACGCCCTCGTAGTTGTCTCATGGCTTTTCTTAGACGCTTTTAATGTTTCCCATTTGTCTCCTCATCTCAGAGCGATGTCGTTATTCGTAAACCTAACTCCTTGTAAGTCTAGAAAAAAAAAGCTAACGGTCTCCTGCAAAACTTTGAGCTCCTGATAAAATGCCAAATTTTAGAGGTTTATATCGAGTTTTGACGCAATCCTACGTGAGTTGTGAACCTCGTTATGCACGTTGATTGCACTTTAATTATGTTTGGTGATATTCTGCATTCATGTCCAGTTTTGAAAAGATTTTGGCTCCGTTTAAATCGTAAAATATGTCGTCCACGGTAGATTATGCTTTCAATTCTGATAAAAGAGTTTTTATTTTTATATTCCAAACACACTTACGTGTATGCAGACATTTAGATTTAATAAAATGTGATTAACTATACTGGTATAACAAAACTTGTGACTCATCAATGCACATTTTACAAAGCAAAACGAATTTAGCTCTCCTGAGCTGAAAGCTCAAGTAAGCTTTTCTGATCATATTTTGTCCGTCGTCCGTCTGTCCGTCTGTCGGTTCCTCCGTCTGTAAACTTTTACATATTGAACTTCTTATCTAAAACCACCTGGCCGATTTCAACCAAATTTGGCGCAAAGCATTCTTCTGGTAAGATGAATATAAATTGCAGAAATGAAAGAGCGATCTTTATTCAAAGCGGAGAAAAAACGTCGAAACTGTAGCCATTATTAAAAATCTTCTTCTCAAGAAATACTAAGTCAAATTCAACGTAATTTAGCATTAATAATCCTTATGGAAAGGAAAATATAAATTGCAAAAATTATGGGCTAATTCTGTTCCAAACTTAAACAATTTACGAAAATAATAATAAGACAGAGAAAATGGGGTCAATCAGTTTAACTTCGGGCTTGATATTTCATATATCGAAAACCAGGTCAGAGATAGAGGACCAGTCTAGTTCTTTGTTAGAAGCAGCCATGTTGGACGCATGCTAAACGGGTCAAACTGATAAAGATGAATTTGCTTGTTGTGCAACAGTTTACGTGCGAAAGGAATATTTGAAACATGCAAATTATATTTGTGCCGTTTTTGTGAAGTTATCAAATCAAATCAAATATAGACTTCGGTAAATCAGACAGCTGATTGTTTACCTGCACAAAATGAGCATACATGTATCTGATGCCCTAACAACATATTATAAAATACTATTCATTCTATTGGTACATTTAATTCTGTACTCTACGTAATGGTTGATTAATGCAATATGTTGTGTTAAAATGCTCAGCATTTTCAGTCTAAGCGGAGATTATTTTCGCTGCTAGAAATAAGTATATATATGATGAAAAATAAATTGTGTTCTTTCTTTGTTTTAGTGCAATTTTCTTTTGTTTTAATTGTTTACAATTTTATATTTACCAACCGTATCTGAGAGGCAAGCTTCGAGTTATAAGCAAGATACAGAGCTTTGCGCAAATGCTATGTCTGTACACAGAGTTGATGTCATGCTTTAGTTTGTTTATATTTTAAATGCAGCTTTGCTGAATAGGAAATACCAAGTTTAAATATCTTAAATTGAATGTAATAAACTTATGTGAACAAAAATATCACTCAAACCAAGTTATGTATCTTGTTTATAATTCTACGATTGATGCTGAAATTTTGGTTGATCATTAGAAATGTCATGCTAAAAGGATGATATGCTGTAACTACTTTTTGGGGCCCCTCTCCTTATTCGATGAATTTTATGAAATATACACCAATTTTGATAGTTTTTCAGACACGAATAAATAAAAACGACGTCTTTAAAACAGTTTCGATAGTGTTGATACATTACTGTTACGGGGATAAATGCATTATCGCTATTCTTAAGAAAATATTACAGCGGAAAATCATCTTAGTTTGTAGCCATTTGTTGTTTTTGAATAAAGATGAAAATAATTGGTGAAATAAAATAGAGCGATATGCCTTGATTATAATAGCTCTTTAACATATCAGGTGACAACATTTTTCATTCGATTGTATTCATCGATCAAGTGAGTAAGGTTATAAAACGTCACACGAGTTCACGCCAGGTAAATAAAAATTGTTTATTAATGGGGAAGACCAATTGAATTTTTTTTAATGTCTTTAATTTGAGCGCATTGAGATACTATTTTCTTCCTTCACATATAGGATTTTTCAAAATAAAATACAATAGTTGAAAAAGAAAATGTATATATATGCTCATATATATTTTGATCACTTTATAAAGTGTGGGTGGTGGTGGTGGGGGGGGGGCAGCACTAAAATAAAGGGAATAGGAAGTTAACAGTGTACCCCACCAAAAATCTAGTTTAATATCCTGCATAGGATCTTCTTGCGGTACAAATGGTATTTCATAAAGGTACAATGTGAATGATTAAGTGTATGCTAAAAATAAGTGTAAAATTCGGATACTCTACGGTATTTATTTTTTTGTTATTCTACCGAGGGGGCATATGGCATAATATCCTTTGAACGCCCATATAAGGCCATTATTGCTCAGGTGAGCGATGTGGCCCCATTGGCCTCTTGTTTCTGGACAGTAGGGCAAACTATTAAAGAATGCTATAGTTTTCTTTGCCTAAAAGATCAGAATGTAGACACATTGATACCTGAAAAATTAAACAATGCAAACATTTAATAAATTGAAAATAAAATCCTTAATTTTGACTAGCAAGCAAAATGCAGCACAAAAAGTAATGTTCAAAATACAAAATTAATTTTCTATGATATCTATTAACAAAATGATGAAACTTGTAATCCTTATTGAGAACATATTGTACCATATTTGGTAAACGGATATCAAATCAATGCACATTTTGATTTTATCTTGATTTTCGATCTAGATGCAAGACTATCTCCAAAATTCAAGGTGTATGGCATTGAATGTTCTCGATAATGTCGAAATCCTCAAGTCTTTTTACCGTATACAAAATTTATTTCAACGAATTCACTACCGGAAATAAACTTATTCCTGGGAACTTATTTGACAATAAACCTTTTATACACCCTTATTGTTTTTTTTTATTTTTACAGCAAGGACTGGTTCGCGGCAAGAAATATTCGCAACGACGATGCTCCAAACCTCGCTAACATTTCTCGCAAACGAAAACAAATTGTTTTTATTTTTACTTCTTTTTTTTCTAGTAGTGTTTTAGCCCAATTTTAAATAAAACGTTATAAGAACTGATACTGAATAAAAAAAAATAATAAATTGTCTCAATGCGTTTCAACATTTAATTAAAGAAGAAATTATTGACCTACTTTGCCCCTGACATTCTAAACACAGCACTTAAAACACTTTTCCTTTTTATTATGTTATACCAAATATTTATCATTTTACAAAATGAGGATCAAACATGTTTCATAAAATGTATATTTACAGTGTACAAATTGAACATCAAAATGAAAAAAGGTATCTATTCTATATTTAATTTTAAATTAACAATTTTCTTTTAAATACTTGCAAACAAATGTTGCAAATATAACACCCCAACATTTAAAATGCAATAAAACCTGCCGTCATTTTATATATTTTAAGTTGGTTAGACATTATTACCTATTCAATGCTTTATTTTTTTTAAAGGAAAGCATGGATTATTGTTACATTATGTTACATGTATTTAGCATAATTCATCATGTCATTCAAAAACATCATCAAATATACTCATACTTAGTCTAATTGAAAATAGCTACATGTAATACGTGTTTACTAAAATGATTTTAGTTGCTAGCATTGACTTTTTTTTTTTTTAATTTTATCCATCTATTATACAATTAAAGTATACCATTTAGGGAGCCTGCAACATTCCAGTTTTCAGAGAGCAAGTGTATTTACCGAGGCGAAATAGACTTGCTCTCGGAGAACTGGAATCTTGCTGACTCCCTCAATGGTATACTTTAACTGTTTTTCTATACCGATACAAACAATCAATCAGAAAAAGTTCAAATTAATATAATTTTTCGTGTATCCAACAAGTTAATATATCATCAAAATAAATAAAATTAAATTGCACGCGGGTCGTAATGTGACGTAGGCAAGTTATGTTGTACGATAAACATGAATAAGTATTGCTAATCAAAAAGGACGTTGCAACTAGAATTTAATCATATTGGTATAAATATTCATGATTTTCTTTGGATTATTTCAGAACTTTTCCTTTGATTAACAGTACATGTAATTACTATCTTTTCCGAATAGATGTGCATCTGTTCATCGAACTGACGCGCCTTTTAGCAGGGAATCAGCACAGGATGAACCTCTGCCATTTAGTCAACTAAATGTTAATTGAATAGTCTCGAAATCAAATTACTCTTATATAGTGAAAAATAAGTAGAGGTATAACTAGAGCCGAGCTCGTTGCAAGCAACGAGAAGGTCTTCCGTTACAGCTTCAAGTCGAGACAATCTGATTAAAATCATATCCTTGATCCCCTCCTTGTTTTTCTATTTTCGCTACAAGAGGATCTGAAGAAACCCCTCTTGAGGTCACCCCCTGTTGAACGTTTGTTTATAAATATACATGAGTTATTCTAGCAATCAGAGCAAGTGTTAGAAACGGTAATTTCGGGTTACAAACAAAAATGGAGTTGTACGACGAAATGATGCCACATGTTCGTGAATCTTTCGGTATCAGCAAGTAAGAGATGGAGCATAAGTTGAAATAAGACGCACTTAGGGAATCTAAAGAATGTATTGGCATAACTTCCTAATCATGTAACTGAGGAATGGAACCGACGATTTCATTGGTCAAAGCAAAGTTCACCAGGAGGTGACCTCAAGTGGGGTTTCTTCAAATCATCGTATAGCGACTATATAAATTTTAATCAGATTGCAAGTCAAGAAAGGATTGTCATTCAGTCTTAATTAAACCACCACTCTTCTTCTTACAAGTACACTTGTCAGGGTCTGACAGTTATTGATTAGATAGGAGGTCATCTTCACACTACCTTAACTTCTGACCAATCAGGGCTTTAGAAAATCAATTTGAACTCTTTAAAAGGAGACAGAAAAATTAATTCATGCCTATTTTCTATATATTACTGCAACCTCCAGACTGCATAGTATTGAAGAGTTTCACTTCTCATAAAACAGATAAAGGCATGTCTGTGATAAGCTAGGGGTATATATTTAGATTGTATGCAAATTTAAAAGTCATAGAAAGGTGACCTCTTATTGATACCTATCCGACCCCGTTGAGTGTAAGGAGAAAAGGGTGGGCTGTCATTAAACTGGATTGTCAATATGATAATAGTAAGTTCAGAAAACGAGGCTCACCTTCAAAGAATTATTTTCCTACCAAATAAACTCTCCTTTGAACTTATTTCACGGTTATATCAATTTATGATAACTTAAAACACACATCTTATATGTACATGGATTTAATTATTCCAACCCGAAAATCAATAAATACGTTTATGTACAACTGATGACAGGATTCAAACTATTGGTATGCCTATATCATAGTGTAATAAACACAAAATCCACTGCGCTGATGCACGGAAAAAAGTGTTATGTTTCATAAACATTTTGATTCCCTATATTCATACTTAAACCTCTACCGCTAAAACATGGAATAGTTTATGTTAAGTGCAGTGTTAAAATTAGAGATTGAAAAGAACACCAATTGTAAATAAACAATAATGCCTTCTCCCATCTGAGGGTGCGCTATTAGTATACGAGACTGAGGTGCTCAGTGGTAGGGATAACTATCCGTATAATGTTTGGCCATACAGGCCTCAGTATTGTTTTTGAAAGGATGAGCATATTTATCTGAAATATTCACAAGCAAGTAAAAGAAATTCACAAATCTTCAAAATCATAATCCGCGGCAGTGGTAGGGGTTGTGAGGCATCTCTAACATCATTTTTTTTTCAAATAGGATTTTGTTTTAAATATCCCAATATTTTTTTTTGCCTTGAGCGCTCATCCAGAAAGTGTGTGGGGGTGGGGTGTCCATACCCCAAAATTTAATTTTCTAAATGTAAATTTCAGAAAATGTTGGCAGGGGTGGGGGCAGAACTCCAACTGAATCAAAAATCCTTTTTGTCACTTTTGTGTGACAGGAAGAGAGACCTCTGGTTTACAATTATTTCTATCATGTCATATATACATGTTTTAGTTATTATAATATTTTGGAATTTTTTAAAGATACAATGTCATTTATTTAATAAAAATCATATATTTATGCATACACGTACACTGTATTAACATGTGACGTGTGAACCTAAAAGTAATCAATTTTGTTCAGTTTTTAACTTGATTAACAGAAAGGCATAAACCAGCGTTTTGTTCAGAGCTCTGTGTACATTGTATATTTAAACCAAACCAAAAGAGATGGTGTGACGTCAAAACAATTTGTTTTTGTTTTTTAAACAAAAGAGTTCTACTTAATGTCAACCTCCAGAAAATACGATTTCTCTAACTTTAACATTTACAACAATTAATAAAATCCGCTGAACATCACATATCTATACCATTTAATTGTAACTTTGAGAAGTGCATACATTTTTGGGAAGCAAGTGTGTCGCTAGTCTGTAAGTCAAGTGAATTATGTCCTAAGGTGTTTTATAGAAATAAGAAACTGTCAACACTTGCAGTACTCTGATGATTTCTATGGCGACCGACTGCATTGAATAACGTATTTCATAACTTCTAAACGTGAGAACAAATAATCATTATTTAAAATCTTTGACTTAAAACTTTAAACTTATATTCAACAATTGACCACTACAGTGATAGCTCACTTCCAAGTGTATTTTAATTACAAAACAATTGATGATCTGCATCCATAAATTACCTATGGCTATCTGTGTCCAGGGTTGTGTGCACTTAAAGGCCGAGGTTTTTAACCGGTCAGTTTATCCTTAGGTAAGTTCAGGTGGGGGTGGAAGCCTATATTGAATGAGGTGTGAAACCCCGAGGGAAACACGCTCGCTTGTGTATACATGTCTATATACACGGAGTATTAAAGTGCTCTCAAAAGAGTTTTTCCGTTTATTTAAAAAGAATATCGTATTTATATGTACTTATAAAAAAAATTGTTTTTCGTTGAAATGAATATAAATGCATGAAAAACCGCGTGCGACATGTGCAAAATCTTTCGTTTGATTGAACAATTAAGTTTCTGTCGGGATTAACTGATAATATATCCTGGGGCCCGTTTCTCAAAAAGGCCTACGTCCAGGCGTAAGCTTAGTCCGGACTAAATCAGGGACTAAACCTCAAAACCAGACTAAGTTGCGTTTCACAAAAAGGCGGAAACTTAGTCGGGACTAAATTTGGGTTTAAATCTACGCCTGCTAATAGGTAGGCGTATGTCCTTAGTCTGTACACAAAAATTGCGAGTTTATTTGCTTCTAAGGCAAAATAAACAGGGAATTTTAATTCTGGCTTGTTTTACGTGTTATTAAGGAAAACATTCACATTTACATGAACTTATAACTTAAAAAAAATACCTAATGTTCGATAACTGTTCCTATTTCTAAATGAATTAAGATTAAATCAATTTGATGAATAATGATATTAACTCATTAAACGTATGTAATATATATATTATATAATATATACATTACTACTTAATAATTTTATCACAATCTGTTTCAAAAATTATTTTTTTCGAATTATTTAAGTGAGAAGGTACATTTTCACTTAGTCAATTCAAATGCCGAACATTGAAATTATGTGTAAAATGTTTCTACTGATGACGTTTTTTTTTTCACGATCGCAGCTATGTTAAGGCTGTCCGAAGCTAAATTTATATCGGAAAACGATACTGTTTTAATTATCAAATAAACACTTTAAACGGGCGATTTTCTTTAAATCTTTGTTACATTAATAAACAGCGATATCCAACAATATATTTGATGCATTTTTGTGACGTCATATGTTGTTCTTAAGCACGTGACGTGTGTATCCTAACACAACGTATGATCTATATAAATCGCATTGGCGCAAGTGATAAATGACATTAAATCAAATATATTTTTATTAAAAATCCTTCGATAAGTAATGTATTTTGCAGTTCTTGCTGGGGGTTCATATAAATATTTCGTTTATTTGAAATTTTGTCAAAACATTTCGCCCCATCATCGAAATTAGGCACATTTTTACTTTTTAAGCTCAAATTACACAACATTGGGTAAATTCGTAGGTTTCCCCCAGCATGATTCACATTGGTACTTATTTTCTCTACCAGTTTCACGCAAAAAATACAAAGATGGTATTGATCTTTCACTTGTGCCAGGCTGTTTTTACCTGCATAAAAATATATCCATTCATTAGTTTACACTTAGCAGGGCGAGTCTCCAAACCATTAGTTTATAAATAGTCATTTACCTAATACGAGGCTTTAAAACTGCCGATTTTTTTATACTAAGTAATGATAAAATTAAATTTAGTATTACTAGTATTTAAAACAGCTTCTATGTAAAGGAATCACGCGGTTTTATAATATTCAGTAAAATTCACTTATTTCGTTACGATACATTCCCTGAGAACTATCGAAAGGAATGCAGATCGTGACGTCAAAGTTAATTATGACGTCATATCGTATGAAGTTCAGACAAGTGACTTTCTACACATCAATTCGGGCAGCCTTAACATAGCCGCGATGTCTATATTGCTATTTCTTTGACAATATATATAATAATATATATATACAATGCGTCGTACATGTATATTTTCTGCATTATTCATTTGCTCGATCTACTAAAAAAATATAAAACGTAAATCAAATTATTGAATACAAATAATCGAATAAAAACTATTAATTATTGTCTAAATATGTAGTTTTAACATATAAACGGAAAGTGCAAATATAGATTATGTGTATAAAGCATGGTCAGAAAGTTTCTATACGAGAATTGCCAGTAAAGTAATGCCTCCTCTTGAATAGCAAGTTATTGGGGTATACCCATCTTTAATTCTTCATACTTTAGTTAAGTTTCATTTGATTAACGGCATTCAAAATTGACGCATATTATAGCGTGTATAGCTTTAAAAAAGATGCTTTAATTCTGAATTATATACGTATTCCGCAACAAGATAGACCTATATAAGTACAGATAGATAATTGGTTTTTAAATCAATACTCAGTAAGCATACACTATATTTTAATTTAAAACCCTCTTAAGTTAACATTATTTTCGTTCCGTGTAATTTTCGCCCTTCTATGTTCGCTCCGTCGTGAATTCGCCTAGTCACAGTTGTGTTTGAAGTTAATTAGATTTAGACATTGAAAATCGCTGTCTAAAATTCGCCCGCTGACAACGAGGGTGAAATGGTTGAAAATTAAACGGGGCGAATACTTTCCTGTATACAGTATATACATGTATAACTTCCAATACCCCCCCCCCCCAAAAAAAATAAATAAATAAATAAATAAATAAACCAAAACAAAACAATCAAATGATTAATCCAAAAGCAGCAAAGGGAGTTGGGGAGACCCCAGCCTCAAATGTTGATAATTCCTGTGTTGTTTTAGACAATATCTTTCAAAACTTTTATCATTTAAATCGCAGAAAATCAAGAATCGTTTCCATGTCATTGTCTATATTCTTACAATATTGGAACAGAGGATGGAACTTTTCTTCCTTCTGTAGTCATGGAGAAGGTTCATGTACATGTTATTTATACAGTGTATATTTTCTATTTCAGCAGGTTGCTGTAGAAATCATAGTCATATTATTTTCTAATAATTTAGTGATATGATAAAAAAGAATCAAGCCTTATCTCAGAATCTGAAAGTGTCTAAATATCTACATGAAGCATTGACCTATCATTCTGCGTATGGGGCAAATCTACTGTATCCCGCCCCTGCATTTTATATATTTTTTCAATTTTACACGAATATTGGAGTTAATTTCTATGCATTGTTTCCATCAATTGATATGTACAATGGTGCCTCAATATCGTCTGTAATGCAGTCAATTGTCATATATTTGATTTTTGAAACCTGTTATATCTACCTCTTTCATATCATCTGTATTTCTCAAAAATTTCATTATGTTAGAAACGTATAAACATTTGTTCTACTTTCATTAATATAAACTTGAAATATGTACATGTATAACATGTGTACTTTCGGGTACATGTACTATGAATTGGAAAATTGATCCACCACATATTATCATAGCCTCAAAGCATGCAAAACAAAATACGATATGCGCATGCTTAGTACTCAGCGGAGATGTCTAAGTTCTTCGACATTTAAACCCTAACTTACGCCTCTTTCAGAAACGCAACTTAGACCCGACTAAATATTGGCGTAACTTCGTTAGTCGGACTAACTTAAGCCCAAACTTACGCCTTTTTGAGAAACGGGCCCCTGATGTTTTGTGAATTATACAATCACCCCACCGTACTCAAATACTAATGCAACTTTGCAACCAATGCTTGTAAATCTTTTCCGATCAGCTGCTAAATTAAAGTGCACAATAATTCTACCAGCTGCGCATGCACCAGAGCTGTCTGTACTTGTTTCTCTTCCGGTTTCAGCTCGTGAAATTTCTCAAAGAAATGTGGTAACTAACGATATAAATCGTGAACGCAATATTTGATTTCATTTAATTATTTATTCTCAATTATTCACAAACATCTTTATTAATAAACGACGTCTTTCATGGATACATGATCGGCACCACATGATTTTGACAGACTATAGGTGATCAGCGCATTTAGTGTGGTACATAACCAAGTACGAGTAAATTTTTAATTCATATCTTTTAATATTTCTTTTGTTTAAAGTGCTAAAAGATAGCGAGTTATCGTCACGGTAAACAAAAAGATTATTGCACCGTCGTCGCGAGCGCTGGGCATGGTATACACAGGACGAGTAAACAAATGCCAATCATTTTCTAACAGCCTCGATTTAGTTGATTAACAAGGGTTACACTGACCAGGTAAATTTGAAGGCGGGGGACACGAGATTTTCGGTCGCACGGGGTGATTGAATTAACACGCAGACTGGCCGAATAAACACACAGATTGCAAAGTGAAACACATTAGGAAGAACGTTAACAAATAAGGAGTCACCAAAAATTGATTTTCGACACATATAAATTTTCGATTTTCGTACGCCAATTTTTAAAATTCAGCTGGGGGGGGGGGGGCGCGGAGCAGCACAGAGATGACTTTGTTTTTAAACTTCCTAGAACGCTTCGAAAATTAATGATTTTTTTAACTATGTAAACCCTGCTAAAATTTGGTACAAATCTTAAGAACACTTTTTTAACTTTCTACACTATTTAATTTTTGTGTTGGTCGAATATTAATTCTTACACCACAATATATAAATATATCCATGTGCATACTTTTTATATGACTCGTTGGCCAGGCAAAGTTTGAATATTGTCTTAAAAGTGTTAAAGTCTGTAAAAAGTCTAAGCAATAATTAACGGAAATGATCATGAGTTACTACAGTCGATTCATCGTCGGACCCCACGGGTTTTCCATCCGTTACATTGCTTGAAATCAGTGTAACGGATAGAAAACCCGTGGGTTCCGACGATGCAGTATATTAATCTTAAACACATATCAAGTTTACATATGCCGGTAAATATCTCGGAGTTCTTTTATTTATACAATCGGCCTTGCATATTTAGAATCGAATTGATAGATTACTTTTACTCAATTAATGAGAGGTTTTTATAAGATTTTTCGCCCTAACGTTTAAATCAACGCTAAATCAACTGAATAAGGGAGATAAATTCATCTTTCATCTAAAACCAATATAAATGAAAATTAAATAAACAAATAGTTTTGTGTTCCTACAAAATATCAATAAGCATACACGTGTGATAAGGTACATGTTGATGTCCCCTCGCGCGCGATCTTCTCGGCCATGTGCGAATCTGGTGTATTAGATAACCGCTGACCGCTTGGTAGTGCACCCGCGGCCGATCTCCTCGGCCGCGGGCGAGGAATAGGTTACGTAAAGTTACAACACACACAGCTCAGAACCCAGGAAGATTTGAAATGTTTGCAGTATAATAATGACTAAAATCTACCAAATAGAAATTATTATTTTTTCTTTACTTAAAACCCACAATTAATCTATGCCTGATATTACTTCCGATTGAGAATGACATTTCTTTTATTAATTAACAGAACGTTTTCTTAATTGACACTCTATCAGTTAATTCAATTTGAGATGAATAAACGTCTTTGTGTGATCAAAATTAAAACAATTCTTGTTTTCGGCTAAATGAACTCATAAATTGAGAGACGTGACTCCGGTGTATTAGATAACCGCTGACCGCTAGGTAGTCCAGCCGCAACAATGGCTACCGACTTTCTCGGCCGCAAGCGAGGGATAGATTACGTAATGGTTCACAATCACAGCTCTGATTCCAGATATATTTTAAATGCACGCAGCATGATAACTAAAATGTATCACATAGATTTATTTTTTTCCGGTAGTTTGTGTGATTTACTAGAAAAGAAAAAGAATGTTTATATTTTCTGTTTCTCGTTTTTTAGGATTGTGCAGAATTTACGAAGATCACTTAAACTCCTCACATAAAAGCATGTATCCTAAAAAAAAAAAATTTTTATTATGAATTAAAGCATCCTTTTTAAACAGGCATACTGTCTGTCGTAACTTAATGTCAGTTGTACGCACAATGACTTTCGTTAACTTGCCAAATAAACACAGGTACATGTTAACATGTAAAGCTTTTTACACTCATACTACACAACTCACCAACAAAATAACATTGTAACGACATTTATAGGATCCCAACAAACAACTTTTCCCGCGACAGCTATATCAAAATCCTAGCCGTTTTTTAGTTATTTAGCAAAAACTTTCAAGGGCCCTTGGCCCTTAATTTAAGGGGCCAGCCCTTTTTTATTGGTGTCAAATGAAAGTCCTTGACATTCTGCACAACTTTTATTCTACATGTCTTAACAAAATGTTTTTTGTTTAAAAGATACAAAGGAAAATATGTCTAAATTTTCGCAGTTTTTGGAACCCTGTTTTTTGACCCCCTACCTTTTTCTAAATAAAGAAAGTAATCCAAAAACAAAAACCGATCTGCAAAACTTCAATGTCTCTGTTATTCAAATTCGTTGGATTCCCATTCCCTGCTATCATAGTCTCGGAGCCTTTGTCTGGAAACGAAAGGCCCTAAATTTTTAAAAAAGGGGAATAACTCGTTAACGATAGAGGATTTTTAAAATTTATGAAATGGTTTAGAAAGTGTTTTGTAAAGTCTATAAGCCCTGAAAATTTGAGCAAAAACCGTTCAGAAATGAGCAGGATATGAAGCCTCAAAGTTCGCGTCTAGGAAGAAAAAAAAAAAAAGAACTAGAGCAAAGCTCGTTGCAAAGCAACGAGTGGGTCTTCCGTTAATGTCGAAAGAAAAGCCAGATGTTCCTGTAAGAAGCAGAGCTCTAAAACCAATACCAGGAGTTTTAAAACAAAAAGATATAAAAAATCGAATAATTCTTGGTACGACTTAACAAAATCCGAATGACTTTAAGTACGAATTAACGAAACTCTTACCGATTTCAAGAACGACTTGACAAAAAAAATCCGAATGTGTTTAAGAACGACTTAACAAATATTGAATCATTCTAGGTACGAGTTAATTTAACTTTGAACATAACACTACTTTCTTAACCAAGAATGTGGAATCAAAATTTCCGTAAAAATCAATTTTTAAACCCCTATATCTCTGTAATGCATCGTTCGATTTTAAAACGGATTTCAGATTTAAATTAAGCTTAACACGTTGAACATTGCTTCAATTATATATAACAAATTATTTTTCAGTAAATAGTTATTATTAAAAGACTTTGTAGCCCTCCTGGCCCCTAATTTGAGGGGCCAGCCCCTTTTTCTTGATATCAAATGAAAGGTCTTGCAAATATAATAATATTTTGTTCAACAACTGTTCACGAATTGTTAACCGTTCTAGAGATATCTGAACAACTGTGTTTTAGGGGCCGACCCTTAAACTTCTTAATGGGGCCACCAACAAAAAAGGTTTAGGTATTATATTATTAAAAACATTATTTTGAGCAACTTTTCTTCTACAATGCTTTTCAAAATATTTCTCCTTTTCTAGCTATTACTGATCAGAGTTTTGGACTTCTGGCCCCTTGAAACCCCTAATTACGTAATATATGACTTAGGTATGGTACTGTATAGATAAATAACTGTACAAAGAATATTTTTGCTTCTATAATATATAACAAATTATTTTTCAGTAAAAAGTTATTATTAATAGACCTAAGAGCCCTCTTGGCCCCTAATTTAAGGGGCCAGCCCTTTTTTCTTGATATCAAATGAAAGATCTCGCAAATATAAACATATTTTGTTCAACAAGTGTTCAGGAATTGTTTACCGTACTAGAGATATCTGAACTAATGTGTTTTAGGGGCCGACCCTTAAACTCCTTACTGGGGCCACCAACAAATTTTTTTTAGGTAGGATATTGTTGAGAACTTTATTTTAAGCATTTTTTCTTCTACAATGCTTTTCAAAATATTTCTCCTTTTCTAGATATTAATGATCAAAGTTTTGGACTTCTGGCCCCTTGAAACCCCTAATTACGTAACATATGATTAAGGTGTGGTACTGTATAGATAAACAGCTGTACAGTAAACATTTTTGCTTCTATAATTGATAACAAATTATTGTTCAGTAAAGAGTTATTGCAAAAAGACTTTAGAGCCCTCTTGGCCCCTAATTTGAGGGGCCAGCCCTTTTTTCTTGATATCAAATGAAAGCCCGTGGAAATTGAAACAACTTTTGCATTACATGTTTTAACAAAATATTTATACATCAAAAGATATTAGAGAAAATGTTCGAAAATTTTGTGAAAAAATTTGGTCCTAATTTTCAGGTTCAGGCGAGCTTCGAGGCCTTGCGCAATTTTAATAATTGAAAGCAGGGGGGTACAACTTCAGACTTTAATCTACAATCCTGGAAAAATTTCAAGCTTCTATCTTGATTAGTTTCGGAGGAGATGCGTGGACAAAATGACCCTTAAAAATTTACAAAACCGTCAATATCTGAAACCGGAAGTGACGTCATCATTTGAAAATTTGACAATATGTAGCGCTGATGATGCTTAATTAGTCCTGAAAATTTCGTGCAAATCGGTCGAATAGTTTTTGAGAAATAACGCTCCAAAAAAGTCAGAAAAAGAAAAAAAAGAATAATAATAACTAGAGCAAAGCTCGTTGCAAAGCAACGAGTGGGTCTTCCGTTAATGTCGAAAGAAAAGCCAGATGTTCCTGTAAGAAGCAGAGCTCTAAAACCAATACCAGGAGTTTTAAAACAAAAAGATATAAAAAATCGAATAATTCTCGGTACGACTTAACAAAATCCGAATGACTTTAAGTACGAATTAACGAAACTCTTACCGATTTCAAGAACGACTTGACAAAAAAAATCCGAATGTGTTTAAGAACGACTTAACAAATATTGAATCATTCTAGGTACGAGTTAATTTAACTTTGAACATAACACTACTTTCTTAACCAAGAATGTGGAATCAAAATTTCCGTAAAAATCAATTTTTAAACCCCTATATCTCTGTAATGCATCGTTCGATTTTAAAACGGATTTCAGATTTAAATTAAGCTTAACACGTTGAACATTGCTTCAATTATATATAACAAATTATTTTTCAGTAAATAGTTATTATTAAAAGACTTTGTAGCCCTCCTGGCCCCTAATTTGAGGGGCCAGCCCCTTTTTCTTGATATCAAATGAAAGGTCTTGCAAATATAATAATATTTTGTTCAACAACTGTTCACGAATTGTTAACCGTTCTAGAGATATCTGAACAACTGTGTTTTAGGGGCCGACCCTTAAACTTCTTAATGGGGCCACCAACAAAAAAGGTTTAGGTATTATATTATTAAAAACATTATTTTGAGCAACTTTTCTTCTACAATGCTTTTCAAAATATTTCTCCTTTTCTAGCTATTACTGATCAGAGTTTTGGACTTCTGGCCCCTTGAAACCCCTAATTACGTAATATATGACTTAGGTATGGTACTGTATAGATAAATAACTGTACAAAGAATATTTTTGCTTCTATAATATATAACAAATTATTTTTCAGTAAAAAGTTATTATTAATAGACCTAAGAGCCCTCTTGGCCCCTAATTTAAGGGGCCAGCCCTTTTTTCTTGATATCAAATGAAAGATCTCGCAAATATAAACATATTTTGTTCAACAAGTGTTCAGGAATTGTTTACCGTACTAGAGATATCTGAACTAATGTGTTTTAGGGGCCGACCCTTAAACTCCTTACTGGGGCCACCAACAAATTTTTTTTAGGTAGGATATTGTTGAGAACTTTATTTTAAGCATTTTTTCTTCTACAATGCTTTTCAAAATATTTCTCCTTTTCTAGATATTAATGATCAAAGTTTTGGACTTCTGGCCCCTTGAAACCCCTAATTACGTAACATATGATTAAGGTGTGGTACTGTATAGATAAACAGCTGTACAATAAACATTTTTGCTTCTATAATTGATAACAAATTATTGTTCAGTAAAGAGTTATTGCAAAAAGACTTTAGAGCCCTCTTGGCCCCTAATTTGAGGGGCCAGCCCTTTTTTCTTGATATCAAATGAAAGCCCGTGGAAATTGAAACAACTTTTGCATTACATGTTTTAACAAAATATTTATACATCAAAAGATATTAGAGAAAATGTTCGAAAATTTTGTGAAAAAATTTGGTCCTAATTTTCAGGTTCAGGCAAGCTTCGAGGCCTTGCGCAATTTTAATAATTGAAAGCAGGGGGGTACAACTTCAGACTTTAATCTACAATCCTGGAAAAATTTCAAGCTTCTATCTTGATTAGTTTCGGAGGAGATGCGTGGACAAAATGACCCTTAAAAATTTACAAAACCGTCAATATCTGAAACCGGAAGTGACGTCATCATTTGAAAATTTGACAATATGTAGCGCTGATGATGCTTAATTAGTCCTGAAAATTTCGTGCAAATCGGTCGAATAGTTTTTGAGAAAAAACGCTCCAAAAAAGTCAGAAAAAGAAAAAAAAGAATAACTAGATCGTTCTCGTTGCGAGCAACGAGTGGGTCTTCCGTCCGATTTTTGAATAAATGAGATAAAACTCATCGTTTTAAAGATAAAATTGTGAGTCTACGCAAAAAAAACGGAAAAAAAATTTTCGGCACTCGGGGCTTGAACCCGGGTCGCCTGGGCACTGTCCACGACCATAACGACTGAGCTACTCAGACTCTCGCTTCAGGACTTTGACGCTCAATATCTCAGGAACGCGTTAATCGATTTTAAGGATCCTCGACACCCCGTGACTTCTACTTTTTATGACAGTACGTCACAACATGGCGATTTTAGCGCATTGTGAAATAGTTTATATCACCAAAATTTGTTGTTTATCTCTGTGGCGCAACGGGTGTTTCTTCGGTCTACCAACCCGCAGGTCCCGAGTTCGAATACAGCAGGGACTTTTATTTTCATGAACAGCGGTAAAATTTAAAAAGTTGATTTTTCACCCAAAATTGAAAATATTTTTTGGTCATTTTCAAGTCGAACACATGCTAAAAGTCCATATCTTTAAGTAATTTAGAAGAATGGACTTGTATGCAGAACTTTCCCAGGTGTGTGGAGGACCCTTAAAGCAAATTACATATTCTGAATCAGTAAAAGGGTCACTATCAACATTTCAGAAAATTATTTTAAAACAATAAAGTTGAAAAATTCGATTTTTGAAATTTCCATTTCACCGCCAGCAACTGAATTAATTATAGGTAGATGACAGCTAGCGCGTAGCAACAATGAGCACCCCCCCCCCCCTTCCCCCAACTTCTTCTTGCAGCAGATATTTTTCATAAAATTACATATAAAAAAGTGAATAAGCATGGAGTTGCCCCCCCCCACCACTTTTTGGGGATAAAGTAAAGAAATTGTGAATTTGTGAAAAGAAGGAAATGAACAGCGAGTCCCTCCCATCCACTTTAAAAAACCATGGTACGAGCCTGGGTGATACAATTAAACGCGCTCGTCAAATCTCCCTACTGTTTTTTTGTTTAGTATTACAGCATCCTTTAATTGCACAATCGTCTTTTTACAATGACAATTTAAATCAATAACCGATTAAACAAGACAAAAAACGTTTATTTCAACCATTTGTTTATACTGGTTACATAGCGCTATACCTGCTGTAATGGAGAGATACATGTAACTCGTCTTACGAACGTTAACTCCAGGTTATGAAAATCCCGAATACATGTAGGTTTCTACAGGCGCTGTGCACATGCCCTAATCAGCACAATAATTCCATACGGGGTTGTCTTTTTTTATTGCTTGTGACTGACAGGAATTCAGAAATATTTTAATTTTTAAAAATCAAATTCATTTTAACGGCCAACCCCCCATAAGTTCTTGCTGATAAAGTTATTTGCAGCAGAGAGAGAGAGAGAGAGAGAGAGAGAGAGAGAGAGAGAGAGAGAGAGAGAGAGTTTGCATAAAACGTTTGTATTGCAATGCAGAAAGTTTGATGTTTTAAAGAAATTACCCGTTAGCCATTTTCAAAGATGCATGTATATTTGTACATGACACATAATATTTAGTATTAATACTGGAAGTATGATTAGGTGATGAAGCAATTTCATAGGCATTGTCGGAATCTCACGATGAACATATGTACGAATAAGTTAGTTCCGCCTTTTTATCTAGAGTGCATTGTTATATAGAGTTTATCTTGTGCCATGGAAATATGTGACAATTATAATTACATTTTTTAATTAATTTATTTATTTTTATTTTTTTGAAGAGTTGGAATCAGATTCATTCTTATAGCTACAAAGAATAATATTTTAAGCACGCTGGATGAAAGAAATTAAATTGTTTTGTGTTAACATCAAAATGCGAAATAGCATGGTCATCTACTCATCTTCGATCTTAACTGTTTTTATAAAGATAGAATGGTAGTTGCTTTGTTCGATAGAAATGAGCATATAATGTTTGTGTACATACGATACATATATATTCGCTTTGTTATGTGTCTATATTTAGAGATTAATTTACGGCCGTTCTTTTCTGAGACACTTTCTTTGTGTTGAATTTTACCCTATTTAATATCATAAACCTGAAAATGTAATCCATGCGATATAGAGTGTGTTTTTTTTATTTATAAGATAAACAGTATTAAAATAAATAATAGTTTAATAGCTCAATATTGTTGTTGCAGAAAATTAACAATTAGAACGAGAGAGAGAGAGAGAGAGCGAGAGAGAGAGAGAGAGAGAGAGAGAGAGAGATATTCTATTTTCGTATCAAACTTTACAAAATACAATATAAAAATAATTACTCTTATATACTTTATTTATCAGTAATATTTGTATGTAAATAAACTTACTTTAATCACTTTCTGCAGATCGCAGGGTGATTTAAATTAATATATAGACAGGTCTACTGTATAGCACGTACATGTATTTAATTGCTTTGTTCGATTGAATATTACACGCGCTAATTAAAAATATACAACATATAAAAGTAAGAATGATTTTAATTTGAATAAAACTAAACAGTCTGTGTATTATTGTTTCAAAAAAAATTATCTCAGTCAGCATCGTTCAATAGGAGGTCAATTTCATTTCGTATTGACTGGATTATCTGCCCTTGATCGCTAGGGGGCGCTCGCACTCTATCTATTTTGGACTGACGCCATCGAGCATTTGATGATTTGTACAATTTGTATTATTGTTTTCTTGCAAGAAGTTGTTTAGTTGTAAAAGATACTGATTGTTACCTCAGATAACTTGACAGAGAACTCGACAGAGAACGCACAGATACATTCTTTCTCCCATCGTAAGTATTTACAATATTTCTGCATTCGTTTGTGTTTTTTACGCGCCATTTAGGCCTATGATGTTAAAGCTGCTTGGTCAAATTTTATATCAGAATTTGTATTCGCTTTTAAACGATGATTATGCTGAGTTTGTGTATTATGAAAGACATTGCAGTAGTTTTCCTGGTCATTTAAGCCATATTTCAACTAGAAAATGATATACAAAATCTGTTTACAAAACGAACTTTACACAAAAGGGCACCACAATATTTCGCCCCTTGCAAAATTCGGCCCGACGTCGAGTGGGTATGATTGTATTATGAATTCTACATTCGCTATGAATAGAGGTCAGTGTTTTGGAAATTCAAAATTATATCTGTAATTCTTGAAATTTATTCTTCCGTAGTTTGTTTTATTTAAAATCGATGCATAGTCGGGTTGAATAAACCCAGTCAATTGGGAACGAAACCAAAGAGTTTCTTTTTATAAACCTTCCTATGATGCATTTTTGTGTTCCCATAAAGGAATTTTTATTTAACTTGAATATTTTTAACTTTGAAAGGAGATCGATTCCCTGTTGTAAATAGTTATAGTCTTCAACTTTCTAAGATACATGTAATTAGTTTGTATGGAAAATTATTTGATACTGTTTAACCACACAAAAATTTGACCAGGCAGCTTTAGTGTTGAATTAAGAAGCCTATTACTGGTGTATAGCAGATTCAGTGATGTTTATGCCTGACGCACTTGGAAGCATCCATTCAATATTAAAATCTGAAACTATTCATTGGTTTGTGTTGGGTTTTTTTCCTCCATAAAATTATTTTAATTTCTTTGAGTTTTATTTTTAAGTCATACTCATTGGACCTATGTGCTTTTATTTGTATCCCTGGCACAGAATATATTTTTTATTTATTGTTGACTCGTATAAACTTTTGTTTGCAGTTTGTTTGATTGTCTTCATTTCTGTAAATGTTTTGAATACTCAGAGCTGTCAACTGCACATTTTGGTACAGGGACCGGGTACCTCCATTGGGAAAATTTGCGACAAATTTGTCAAATGGGGAAAATTAAAGATACTTTAATATATCATCAAAATGACTTCTGTATTTAACAGCACACTCTGTTGTTCACTTCTTAAAATTAAAGTTTTACAGCTCACATGATGTGCTGCAATCTAATTAAAATTAGTCGTTCTGAATCCGCTACCGCTTCTCAAACATCTAACAACATCCCATGCAGGGTCACGTTAGTGTGACCTTTCAAATATGAATAAATTTTTCAGAATTATCCAATCAGATTCATGTTTCTAAAATCAACTCGGCTGAAATTTCAAATTGGCGTCAGAAGAAGTGCTTCAGTTATTCAACGTTAAAAAGCTTAAAAAAGAACAAGAAGAGATATTGGGCTGCATTTTGGACGACATTTCGGAAGCATTTTCTACAAACGCCCGTGTTACACCATTCGAGATCGAGATCCGATCTTTCGGTTACTTTCTGTATACAATCTATCCTTTCTGTGTTCAGTTTTAGTTTATTTTGATAGAACTTGTGAATAATATCAGTCCCATCAGCTGTCTTTTCGTATTGGACAAACGAAAATCCACATATAATACAGGCATGTCCTAAAACACAAGTTTTCCTCGTTGTCATGGGATGTGCCATTTTTGTTTTTCTTTCGCTTAGAACACCTCGGTCATCTACGTATGTCGATAAAAAAAGCAGAGGAGTTCTGAGCCCTCAGCCAAAGAGTCGGAATCGTGATTTCATTGGTTAACTGAAAGGTCACACTGACGTGACCCTGCATGGGATGCTGTTAGATGTTTAAGAAGCGGTAGCAGATTCAGAATGTCTAATTTTAATTAGATTGGATGTGCTGAGGAACTAACCAAGAGTAAAAAGGAAACACAAAAAATAGGGAAATTTTCAGAATTATGAAGAGTTCAAATATTTTAAAATTTTATCTATACGTTAATTTACAAATTTAAATTTTTGATTTAAAATTTTACAGTTGTCAGGAAAATAAGAAGACTTCATTTTTTTTCCACATGGTTGATACATGTACATGTTGATTTACAATTTTTTTCAAATCAAGTTAACCTACAGACATAGAGTTAAAAAAAGAACAATTTTTCAAAAATAGTAAATAAAAAAGATTTAAATCAAATTTAGGAAAGGGAACTAAATCTATATCATGTGGAATTATGAAATTTCTTTTCATAGATTAGATATATGCAATATCTTATAAGCAAAATTCTGTGTAATATGTTAATGACATATTGTGTATTTACGGGTATTAGTGAACCCCTGTGACCCAAGTACAACTGTAATGCAAAATATTTGTTTACGAAGTCTAAATGATTTCATGATAATTTAAACATTTACTGTGAAGGCTATTATCTAATTACAAAATATCGACCAATGCTACTGTCATCACAATAATTTATAACTATCGTATATTAATTTCTAAGCCCTTTTGAATGCATCACTCGTAATGGCGTGCTGTATAATTGTGCCATATAACTGTATAACCAACCCAAAAAGATGACTCTGCTAGTTAGGCTTGTTATTCACCACAGGGTTTGAGCACAGTTGTGAGAACCTTTTGTTTATAATAATCATCAGTGACTTCACCATTATTTGATCATTCAGGATATAATTATGCCAACTTTAATCAATTATGGCAAATATACTGACCAAAATGCAAACAGCTGTTGCAATTTGCAAGTTGTAAATAATTAATGTATTTTGGAATTTTTATTTTGAAATTAGGAAAATATTTGGCTTTTTGCCATTGGGAATGGGTCTGATATTCGGTTCAAATTTGAGGGGAGTAATGGTCCTAATACAAGATGGTATCCTGCGCAAGCGCAGAAATTAACACCTTACACATTAATGACACCATGCTAAAATGTTGAACCAGACTTGTTTCCCATTTACGTATATACTGTGTCAAAATTTTTTCTTAATTGTTTTCTTAACTTATTCTTTAAAAATTGAAATAAAAAAAAACTGCATAGCTGGATATTTAGTTGAGGGATGAAAAATCTAAACTGAATATTGGATGATATATAGATGTACATGGCCTTAGTTCTTTTTGTTGCTGCTGAGTGGAAAATGATAACAATGATTTTTTTAAAACCAGTGAGTGGGTATTTAGGACCGCATATCTCTAAGTTTTGTACTTTATGACTTAAGGTCAAATTTCGCTACAATTTTTATCACTGTCCCAAATGAAAATTTCAGATAAAAAACTGATTTGAAAAAAAAAACAATTGGGGAGGGTGGTAACCCAATCCCTCAAATTTAACTTCAAACATCATTTTATTTATATAGACTTAAAACACATTCTGTTTTTTGTTTACAAGTTAACGTCTAAGGTTTACTACCAATCTGTCGTGGTATAAAAATGAATGAAATTAAAAAATGCTTGTGTATGCATATTAATTTGCATTTTTTAACCAAAATTGTCATATCTAAATAGGTTAAGGTCTTTCGATTGTCGCATGACGTCATTGTGAGCATTCCGGAATATTTTACCGTTTTCGGTTATAATATTAGTGTTATGTGATGCATGATTTTGCCAATATTTCTTGATTTATACTAGTGTTTAACACATTTTAAGCTATGTAAAGTGATATGACACTAATGTTTGACAATTTATAGAGAGTAGTATGAGTTGAAATCGCTGAATTCAATGAAAAACTGATAAAACCTTATATATGCAAACTTGACAGAGACTACAATTTATAATTTTTTACCTGGCAAGGTAAACATTTCTTTGCATATTTCGATAGGATATATAATGAATTACAAATGTACCAATTTTCTGTGAGTTTGAACCATTATTTCAAAAGTTATAGACTGTTTATGTTGCTAGACTGTTATTATTCATGGTTGGAAAATTGTATCAAAATGCACTGTAAATGTGACAGCTTTCATACTGGGAAGTTTAAATGGCCTGAAAATGTTAAAATACATAAAATAAAGGATTGTGATTAATTTCTTTAAAAAATTGCTTTATTATATAGAAATCAGTAAAAAAATGTGATGTTGGATTGGAGAGCAGTCGTCGCTATAATTGCCATGATAGTGTACCTGTGTTAGCTCCTACAGCATGATCAAAATATTTGCAACATACCAATATTTAAGTTCAATTTGAATGTTTACATATTAATCTTCAAATTTAAACAAAAACTACACGGATTAAACCATAAAAACATCGAGGGTGGAGAAACCTTAACTTGTCCTACACTTTCCACCATGCTGTAAATTAGTCAAACCGCGTTCCTGGCACCCCGTTATGAAAAGTAAATTCCTTCGATCAAAACTAAAATAGCATCAAATTTTCGACTTTATTTATTAACTTTTTTGTATTAACCAAAGATGTCCCATCCAAGGTATGAATATCTGTTCGCGCGATACCTGATAAACCATCCTACACTTTTAGCTATGACGTCAATTAGTCAAACTGCGTTCCTGGTTATTCCATTATGGAAAGTTCTATTCCATTCTTTCACAAGAGTTTATGCTTTGCTAGCTTCTATCTATCAAAACTAATGCCAACTACCACTGACTTGGATGTGACAAAGCGTGTCCACCACCTTGCTCTCATTTTTGCTATTTGGAGCTGGTTTATCGAAAATGAAATTAGGTTTATTTTTTAGTTTATTGGCAAAAATTCTTCATTTATAAGTATAGATGTGTGTGAGTTCTTCTTAAAAGCAACTAGGCTATTTATTTTTACAATAAAACTTAATGTAATTGGGATTGTAATTTATTCAAATAAAGGTGTACGTTTTATTTCAATGGAAGATAATTAAAAATTTCTGATTATGTAAGCAATTATTGTAATTAAATTCTTTATTCAATATCTGCAAAAGCTGGAAAGATTAAAAACTTCTGTGTGAGCTTCATTGTGTGGTATAAATTAAAATTTATTAAAATCATGACCCAATGATTATCATCATAATATCATGAGAGGGTCTCAATTCAGAATAATGAATGTAGAGTGGACTTCAGAACCCATTAACTGTGCTTTAATTATTCTGTATTTACTGTAATCTCAATTTTGGGATGAGAAATGAGAGATCAGTAAAACCAATGGTTCTGTATTGTAGCAATCATCTCTCTCAGCAAAACAATTTTAGCAAGTTAAAAATCCACTGAAAAGTTAGATCACAGATATGAGCACTATCTGCCTCACATTTCCTCGACCAATAAAGCTATCCCCTGCCACATTCAAGAAAAAATCAATTTTTTAATTGGCTTTAAGTTAAACAATATGGGAACAGAAAAGATGTTCAATGTGTTAAATGGGAAATTTATTGAATTTTTATGATTGTTTAACCCTGTGATAAGATTTAGGGGCTAAACTGTAAAAGGGGGTGGTCATTCGAAAAAGTGCAATTTTCTAGTATTTTGGGTTTGTCCTTATTTGAAAACCCTTAAAGGCATATTATTCCTATTGAAATCAAACACAGGGTTGAATTTTGATTAACTGAATAATATTGCACCATTTTCTGAAATTAATTGATAGCCATGCAGTTTTATGAAGTTTAAAACCCTTAGTTTTGATAAGAAATTGTTATTAATAAAATTAATATTGTTCTTTTTCAAGCTAAAACAGACAAAAAGTAGATTTTAGGCTAAATATATATTTACATGTACTACATGTAAATTACATGTAATAACATGTAATTCTAAATAGTTAATATCTACATTTTAAGTCATTATAAACAATTTTAAAATGTCTGAAAAAAAGACACCCCCACCCTTCAATTTTCTTCACAGACAACCAAAAAATAGGCTTTATTTCACATTTCTTTTGATAAAATTTCATAGATACATTAAATTGCTCCCATTTAAAACAAAACACATATGTTTGGTTTCTTCTTTATTAAAAATATATTTTTAAAAAAATTGAATTTGTGTGCATTTTTTAACCATTTGTCATTTGCATGCATTCCCACCTCATGATGGGGGTGTGGTCATGATGTTCAAATTTGGTATTTCTTTGTATGTAAAACATGTATTTCAATCTTTATTACAAATAAATCTAGATTTTTTGGTATTGGTTAAAAAATAAACAGAAATCAGGTTACATCATCATCCGTTCAGCATATTTGGGAAATTACTCCCCGGGTAAGATGGCTGATTGCCATTTTCTAGGTACCTGTCCCTTATGAAGAGATGAAAGTGAAGGTTTTGTGCTCCAAATAAGTTGCTTTTATGTTCCAATAGAGTTTTTAAAACCTGTTAGTAACATTTAGAAACAAAAAGGTTTATTGCAAGGAGTAACAGTGTGTTTTCTTATTCCCATTTGCAGGGGGATAGGTAATACATATGAGTTGAATTATCCTATTTGTTGTTACTAAATGTGAATATTTCAATATTTTTACATCTGATAGGGATAAAGGTTTCTTGTTATAACTGACTTTGAAAGAAAAAATGTCTTTTGGATTGAAAAAAGTCATGATATATCTTGAAAACCTTGCAGAAACAGGTTAAGGTGATTCAGCCGGAAAAGGGGGTAATACTTAAACAGCCATAACTTTTTTATTTTTCAATGAAATCAGACCAAATTTGAAAAGTTTTACTCAGAATTGCATGCACTTTCTGATTTTTTTTGTTTTGGTTAGAGAGAAACAAACTCTAAAAGTTAAAGGTGGCAGGGGATAGTTTCAAGCAAAAGACACGGTCAAAATTTTAAAATAAAGGGAGAACCTGAGGTTTGGCTGGTTATTTGAGGGTTATAAATTGCTAGAGTATTTATTGCATTCATTTTGTGGATAGAGGAGCTCATGTCCATTTCATTGATATATGACACTTCAATACTGGTAGCACTTTTCATCAGATGCAGAATGATAATGCGAAACTGAGGCTAAAATTTTCACTTTCGGTTTTGTGCTTGAAAAGTAGGGTGGGTTCAGAACACGAAATGTCACTCGAAAAGCAGGTGATTGACCCACCATCAATTGCTGATTATTTGCATGGGTATACATTAAGCTACAACTCCTATGGTAGTTTATGGTAGTTGCTCGGGACTATCAAAATTTTAAATTTCATGTCTCCCAATGTAGGGATTTGAATCTAGGGTAGGGCCAAAACACTCATATAATGTATAGGGTAGTGGTTCTCAATGCAGGGTGTGGCCAATATTGTCATTTAGTCTTAGTGTATATAATGTTTATAAACATCTACTGACACAGAAGAAAATCTGACTGCATAATTAGGGAAAAAATAATAAGCTGTGATCTTTCATAATATTTCATATCACCTACATGTAAGGCAAGGGTTATGGCTGGGAGGGGGTATATATTTGTCTTATTATTTTATTTTGCTTAGGAATTTCAATGAAAGTATTGAGTAAACCCACATATTAGAATGAAGTTGTCTATGAAAGCTAGATATTCTGAAAGCATATGGAAAGAGTTAGGTGGGGTGGTAACAGTTAATGGAGTTTTCTTCCCTTGCTTCTTCATAATGGAGTTATTTTCCTTTCCTTGTTCATACATGTATTTAGTAATTAATCATTGAATTTAATGTAATTAAGAAGTTTTATGATCAAAAGAGTTTTTTATAATTTGAAACAAAATCAGTGTTTGAACTTTCTAAATATACAAATAGATTTTAAACAAATAAATTTGTTAATAGTAAAGTAATAATTGGCTAACCAAAATCACTGATAAGCAGTACATGTAAAATGATTTTGGTATAAATGCCATATGGTGATTAATTCTCAATGAAGGTTAAATATTCAAAAGCTGGAACAGGAGAAGTATATTAAAGAAACTCATTTAGGCTTTTAAAGTTGATTTTTTTTTGTTTAAATGTCAACAGGGAAAGTTTCTGCCTGCCCCTGGTGATGGGGGATGAGAGGTTGTTTAAATAAAACGTATACTAGCTGCCTTGTTTTTAAGTTTATCTATGAAAACATATACACATAAAACGTATCTTGAAAGTTATCAATATGAGAAAATCATTTTCAATCAGAGTCTTGCACCTTTTCAATATCGAGTCATGTACTCTATTATGATCTTTAAGTTTTGCTAAAACTATAGGTTTCATAGTCTTTTCAGGCAGGGAGGTGGTCATCATTGCAATATTATAATTTTCTACTCCAGAATAAAACTTAAACAAATCATATATTAGATTCCTAGACAAGTTTGTGAATGGGCTATGGTACTCAGGTGACTGATAAGGCCTATTGGCCTATTGTTGTTATTTTTAGAGCATTTTTTACTGTAATCAGAGTTATTTTTAACAAAGTAATTTTGTTGATGATCAATGACAAGATACAAAACTTCCGAGGTACATTTTTCTTGAAGAGCCAGTTGTCTTTGATATTTAACAACTTAATATTTAATTTGCTGTGTATTTTTGTTAGGAAAACTGGAATGTATATGTAATTAGAATATTTGATTTTTAAATTTTTATGTAGATCATGGCCCCCTAGGGTGATTTGTGGATACATCATGCATATAGTATTGTTACAAGTATATCATTATAAATAGTGCTTTTCAGAAAAATCAAGAGACATGTTTATTTTAACAAATTTCAACACATTCGAAAGTGGTAAAACACAAGAATCAAAGTTAAAATGTGTGGATCTTGTAATCTCAAAGTTAAAAATTTTTTGTATAGAAATTAAATATTTAATTAATGCTTTTCCCCACAAAATAAATGCATTTTCATCATTTGATTTTTTTTCACATACCTTTGTTCAATGTAACATATATTGATATTTTTGTCCAAGAAATCAAATGGTAATTAGATTCCTTCTTTTTAGCTCACCTGAGCTGAAAGCTGAAGTGAGGTTTACTGACCACTTTTTGTCGGGTGTTTGTCTTGTCGTTTTTCCGTCCGTCTGTAAACTTTTTACATTTTTGAATTCTTCTCCAGAACCACTTGGCTGATTTCAACTTAATTTGAAAGAAAGCACACTTAGGTTAAGGGGTTTCAAGTTTGTTAAAATGAAGGGCCATGCCTTTTTTTTCAAAGGGAAATAATTAAGAATTGTTGAAAATTTGTTGGGATCTTTAAACACTAATTGGCCAGAAAAGCTGTAATTTGTATAGAAGCATTCTTAGGTAGTGTAGCTTCAAGTATGTTCAAATCATGATCCCCTGGGGCTACGGTTGGGCCACCACGAAGGTTATTTTAAAATTTTTCATAGGAATATAAAGAGAAAAATCTTTAAAAATCTTCTTCAAAAATTAATCGACTAGAAAAGCTGCACTAGTATCTTGTGTGGGAGCATCCTCAGGATGTGTGGATTCAAGTTTCTTCAAACCATGTTCCCGGGGGTACAGTGGGTCCAGAATTGGGGGTCAAATTTTACATAAAGGAATATATTAAGAGAAATGTTTATAATCTTTTATAATTTTTACATAGGAAGGTATAGAGAAAAATCTTTAAAAATCATCTTCTCAAAAATCACTGGGCCAGAAAAGCTGTAACTTGTGTGGAAGCAATTCTCAGGTAGTAAAGATTCTAGTTTTTTCAAACCATGATTCCCGAGGGTAAGGTGATGACACCATGGAGGTTGAATTTTTTACATTGGAACATTCTTTACATTGTAAAGAGAAATATCTTATTTTCTAAAATCAATGAAGTAGAAAAGCAGTAACTTGATTGCAAACATCTTTAGGTAGTGTAATATATATAGGAAAATAGTCTTTAAAAATCAAATAAAATAGGATGAGACTATAATTGGGGGTGGTTTGGTGGGAGTGGTCAAATTTATACATATTAACTAAATTTGATCATTCTCAAAAATGTATAGTAAAGAGCATTACTAATAGGCAAACATATTGATTATTTACATTTGTTGATTCTTAGATGTTTAGACTGTGGCCCTAGATAATTCTTGTCCCACACAAGGGGTTCAAAGTTTGATGTAGGTTTATTATTTTTATGAACAGTTGTTTATGATGTTTTTGAGAATGGCAATGCTCAATATGGGATATAAGTAAAATATCATTCAATTACAAAAGGGGCTCAACATAAGAACATCTGGAGAAAATTTCGATAATCTTTTAATACAGGATCTATCTTACTCATTCATTGGGCAGATATTTAGATACAACTTCACTAACTTTTTTAATTGTGTCTAGTGTTGGTCAGTTGAGCACTGTGGCCCATGGGCCTCTTGTTTTCTTCTTTTATCAATAGCATTTCTAAAAGATGTCTGACAAAATTTTATAAAACTCTATGAAATATAGGAAATGACACCTTAGGGGACATCATGACTTTGCCAATTATGACTTTGCTTCCTTTAAATCGCCCCAATTATAATTTGATCTTGTTTTTTTAAATTGAAAATATCCTTAAAAAGAACTTCTTAATTCTTGTTCATTAAAAATTATTTCTTAAGAAAATCAAGCATATGAATTATATATCACTATTCAGTGCAGGATAAAATAGTCGCCTTAGTCTATTGATCATTTGCATTATGGCCAATGGTCTTACCTTAATCATCATCAGTTTTTCGGTTATTTTCAGATGCCTAAGGCAAAGAAAAAATCTGCCAGAAAGCGGCAGTTAGCTGACAAGCTCAGGAAAAGAAATCAGAGGGAGAAGCAAAGTAAAGATTTCCTAGACAGTTCACAAGCTTCAGATCCAGAGTCTGTTGTTTCTTGCGAAACATCAGATGGAGCAGAGTTTGCTCCTCCCGGTAACTTTCCGGGGCAAGGCTCTATAGGGTTGCCTCCTGTTGAGGGAAAACCCTTGGCCAGAGTGCAGGCCTCTCTTCGTGAGAAAATGCACTCACCTGCCCCGAGGTTGCCATCTCCTCGGGGAAGCCGTCTGATTGTCCAGAAGGGCAAGGCACCGTCCACTGACTCCCCACCGTGGGTTTGTGCTCCACCGAGGGCACCTGGACCGGACACTGTGCACGTGTCTGGTCCAGCAGGTCAGGCGCAGCTGGATACCTCCTGGAAGGAGGAGACCAGTAGAAAACTAAAAGATGAGGGCTACCTAAACGATATCAAAAAGGAATCTCAAAGTAACACAAATGGAATATTGAACGAAAAATTGGATACTGTAGAAAGTATGAGCAGAGAAAGTATAAATATGATGGAATGTGGAAATAATGGAGAGATGAAAGAAACTGTGACAAAAATAAGAATTGAAATGGATGGTGTAAATAATCTGAATGAGGAAAATGTAGAACAGACTGACAGAAGTTTGAATGTGGAAAAATGTGAATACAGTCAGAATATTGAAAATGTAAATGAGGAAAATTGTCCAAAAGGAAGTACTGGTATGCAGAGTAGTGATGATAAGAAAAACACACATTGTAACAATGAGACATTGTATTCTACATCGATTCAGGGTTCTTTTCATCAAGCTGATCCATTGTTTGGCGATACTGCTGGAACACAGTGTGTAGCAAATTGTTTAGCTGGTTTAGCTTACAATGTTTTGAAAAGTGCAGTTATTTGGCAAACAACTGATATGAACAAGATCTTGGTGACTGGAGATGAATTATACACATACTTGCAACGTTGTTCCTCAATTACCAATAGGTATTTGTTAGTAGAAGAGTTACCTCAGTTGTTTGAATGCTTCAACGAAACATTTGACTTCACAGTGAAAGTAGTGGTCCCTAGTTTAATCAGCTTATCTGAGGAGGAACCGTGTTATGAAGATTTTAATGCTTACTCCCTTTTTGAAGGTTTGCAAATGGCACTTACGGAGACAAATGGTTGTTTTGTGTGTTTTGCGGGAAATACTCTTGTAATAGGGAAAACAAATGATGGCTTTTTCATTTTGGATTCACATGCCAGATGCTCCCGAGGGTATCTCAGTGTCACAGGGAAGAGTACAAGAATATTGTTAAAAGATGTTCAGGATGTATATATGCATCTCAGATTATTGGCTGTTTCTATGGGGTTTTCAAGAACTGTAGAATGTGAATTAACTGGAGTTTTATGTTCACTGAAACGTTTTGCTGTTGCAGAAGTCTTTGAGGGAGCAAATAAAGGTTCAAACCAAGATACTGAATTGTCAAATCAATCACAATCACAGGTTGAAGGAACTTCAGGATATTTAGAAGCATTTGATGGATCAAAACTAGGTGGCATTTTATCAGATGAATCGGAGATATTGGAGACAAATGAAGTAATTTTCATGAGGGAAGAAGTCAAACAACATGATTTTATTCCACTGTCTATAAAGAAACAAAGGGAGTTGTGCAAACAGTTGGGATTACCATATTCTATTTCTAAATTTGAACAAAATTCAGTGTCTGAGAAAGATATTGATAAACCAAGCCAGTGTAAAGATATTGAACAAGATGGTAATTGCTTTTTCAGGGCAATATCATTCAGTCTGACAAACTCTGAAATTCATCACCAACATATCCGTGAAGCTGTTTGCCAACATTTGCTAAATCATGAAACAAAATTTCAGCAATTTATGAGATCAGAGGGATCTTTAAGGCAGTACTTAATTTCCAGTAAAATGACACAAGAGGGTACTTGGGCCACTGAACTAGAGATTTCTGCTATGTCAGATATGTTGAATGTAGACATTTTTACTTATTCAGATATGAAGTGGCTTCAGTTTAGAAGAGGTGGGCCTTATCATGAATTGGTTGAACAAGAGGAAGCAATTTATTTATATCACAGACAACAGAACCATTATGATGTTGTTTTAAATGTGTCAAAAAGAATTTCTGAGAAGGAATCTCTCTTTCAAAAAAGATTAAGCAGGAGAGAGTATACACTGCGTGAAAGAAATCGAATGCGGATGAAAACAAAACGAAGTACTTCAGAATTGAAAGAGCCATTAGACTTTAATGAAAGACGCAAGAATACATTGAGGAAAAAGTACAGAGAATGTGAAGAGTTTCGGTTAAAATTGTCAGAAGAAAAGAAGGAACGATATCAGAATAAGATTGCTTATCGGTCTAAACTGATTGAAAAAGGTGTTCAGAAATATGCACTAGATTTCGAACACAGAAAAAAAGTTCAAACAACAAGTAGAAAGAGGAGTAGAGTGACGTACTCAACAAACTTGAATCTTAGAAAGCAAAAAAAGGAAAAGAGTGTTGAAAAGTATAAGATGGATGCTCAGCACAGAGAATTTGTGAAAGAAACGAGCAAAGAAAAGTATAGGACAGATTATGAACACCAGAATAAGGTAAAGAAAACAAGCATTGAGAAGTATATGACAGACTTGGAGCATCAGAGAACCGTGAAGAAAGCAAGTACTGAGAAGTATAAGACAGACTTGGAGCATCAGAGAAACGTGAAGAAAGCAAGTACGGAGAAGTACAGGACAAACTTGAAGCATCAAGAAAGGTTGAAGTGCATAAGCAAGAACAAGTATGAGACAGACTTGGAGCATCAGACTATTGTGAAAGAGAGAGTATTGAAAAAGTACAAAGAATATGAAACTTACAGGATAAAAAACAAGGCTGCTAATGTTCAAAGATATAGAACAAATGAAACTTTTAAAGCAACGATGCAAGAAAAAGCTGCAAGGAGATATCAAACTGATCCTGAAGTTCGGTCAAAAATAAAGAAACGTAGTAGAAGAAAGTACCAGTTATCAGAAGAGGTAAGGATGAACAAAAAGAGTAAAGTTACACAAAACAGGAAATTAAAACAATTGAACTTAGAACAGGAAGAGGAAGTTATCAAATCGTTTAAGAGATTGGCTATGGAGGGTCCGAATTATGTTTGCAGTTGTTGCCATAGACTTTTGTTTAAAAAACAAGTTCAAGCTTGTGAATTCCAGATGTATACAAAAAGTGAATCAGCAAAGTGTATATCTGAAATTTGTCTAACGGACAAGTATTTGCATGAGTGTTCTGAGTCTTGCCCAGAAGGGTGTACTAAATCATCTTCATGGATCTGTTACACTTGTCACAGGAAAATAATGAGTGGCAAAGCACCAGCTGAAGCTGCAGTGAACGGTATGATGCTGGAAGATATTCCACCTGAATTGACAAAATTAAACAGTTTAGAACAGCATTTAATTGCGATTCACGTTCCATTCATGAAAATTATGGCTCTTCCTCATGGTCAACAGAAAAATATACATGGACCTGTTGTTTGTGTGCCATCAGATATGAGAAAAGTTGCGAGTTTACCAATGCATCAGGATGAAAACTTGTTGTTACGTGTAAAGTTAAAAAGAAAATTGAATTACAAAGGCTACTTTGAGTATCAGTTTGTTTGTACAAAGAATGTCCTGTCGGCCTTATCATACCTTAAAGAAAACAATCATTGGTACAAGGATGTGAAAGTTGAATCAAATTTGGAAGAAGTTCTAGAGAGTCATGAAGAAATGCCAGATGGTGTAGTTAATACAAATGAAACTGAAGAAGCTGAAGAGGAAATGGTTGCATTTGACACATGTTTACAACCAATTGATGTTGCACAGGAAGTTTTAGACCATTATTTTGATGATGTGTACAACATTGCACCAGGCGAAGGTAAAAACCCAGTTCGAATGTTACAGGAACCTGGCAATGAAGCTAAGGCTTTTCCTTGTCATTTCCCAAGTGGTCGATTTTCCTGGAATGAAGAAAGGTCAGAAAAATTAACACTGTCTAGGTACTTCAACAATAGGTTAATGAATGCAGATAACAGATTCGCAAAAGATAGCAATTACATTTTCTTTAGCCAGTATATGTCTGAATTGAATCAAGTGATTGAGAAAACACAAATTTCACTCAGAAAATCTCTATCAAAATGTACTAGTGGGAAACCAGTTACATTGGAAATGTTGCAAGATCCAATTACTCTTTCTAGGTTGCTGAGAAATGATGATGCTATAAGATTTATGCAACCGATTAGAGGAACACCTGCTTATTGGGCAACTGCTCAAAAGGACCTATTTGCAATGCTGCGACAGTTAGGAATTCCAACTTGGTTTTGTTCGTTTTCTGCAGCGGAATATAGATGGAATGATGCTGTAAAAGTCATATTACAACAACAGAACGATGACAGAAACCCAGATCAAATGGAATGGTCAGAAAAGAATGATGTTTTAAGGGCAAATCCAGTAACAGTGGCTAGAATGTTTGAACATAGATTTCAAATATTTCATAAGGAAGTAATACTTTCCCCAGCTGAACCAATAGGAAAGGTAGTAGACTTTTTTCAAAGAGTTGAGTTTCAGCAGAGGGGATCCCCCCACATGCATTGTTTATACTGGATTCAAAATGCACCGAATATTGATTCTGATGGAGTTGAAGCTGTATGTAACTTTATTGACAGATATGTGACATGCGCCGTACCAACAGAAAATTCTGACGCAGAATTGAGGAAAAGTGTCTTGGAAGTGCAACAACATAGTAAGAAACATTCAAAATCGTGTAAAAAGAAGGGTACGGAATGTAGGTTTAATTTCCCAAGGCCTCCATCTCAAAAGACCTTCATTACAAGTGTTCAAGATGAAGAAAACTCGGATGACTGTAAAATTGATTCTGAAACAATGGTAAACAAGTCGTATGCGAAGGACATATTAGTTAGTGTTTGGGATAAAATACAGAATGAAGATGAAGATATCCTTACAACAGAGAAGTTATTTGATGATCTGTCACTAACTCAGGAACTGTACGAAGAAGCCCATAATATGTTATCATCAAAAAGGTCAATTATTCTTGAACGCTGCCCAAATGAAGTGTGGACCAACCAATATAACAGGTGCTTGTTAAAATCATGGGATGCTAATATGGACATACAGTTTGTATTGGATCCATTCAGTTGTATTGTTTATATTGTTTCCTATATTTCAAAGGCAGAAAGAGAAATGGGCATGTTACTTAAACAAACGAAATTGGAGGCCGAAGAAGGAAACTTTGATGCCAGACAGACAATGAAGAAAATTGGTTCAGCTTACTTGCATCACAGAGAAGTAAGTGCTCAGGAAGCTGTGTATAGAGTGTGTAACTTGAAGATGAAGGAATGTTCTAGGAAAGTTGTTTTCGTACCCGTTGGTGATAACCCAGTGCTTTTAAGTAAGCCTCTGTCTTTGTTGAAAAAGAAATCTTCAAAAGATGAAGAGATAAATGACGAAGATGATGACGAGAATGAAGTTTGGATGACAAACATCATTGAACGTTACATGAACCGGCCGGATAATCCAATTTTTCATGAAATGTGCCTTGTCGATTTCTGCTCTGAATTCAGAGTACTAGCTAAATCTCAAGTTCCTAAAACGGAAAATCAGAATGTGTTTGAATTACAGAATGGGAAGGGTTATGTGCAACGAAGAACTAGAACACAACATGCTGTTGTAAGGTATCCTAGATTCAACGTTGAAAGAATGTCAGAAAAATATTATCAATCTCTTCTGCAACTTTTTCTCCCGTATTGGACAGAGGCACAGTTGAAGCCACCAGGGTTTGATTTATATCAAGATTTTTATGAAACTGGTCACGTGAAATTTTCAGGCAAGAATCGTAAACAATCAGTGAAGACAGTTGTGGATATGAATCATTCAAGGTATGCAAAAAATGAAGATGTAATTGACATTGCTCAGGAAGCATATGAAATGAATGGTGAACCAGAAGATGCATGGTCTCGCATATGTCCAGAAACAGAGGTTCTTAGGAGAGAAGGTATAGCACTAAAAAAAGACAACCCGGTACCACAGGAAGATAGTGTGAATCTTATACCGGATATTGACAGTGATACACATAATGCAGATGTCATGTATCATGTTCAACAAAACACGATCTCTAGAGAAGAAATGATACCTGTTCTTCAAAGTTTGAATGAGACACAGAGGGAAGTATTTTACTTGGTGCGCGATTGGTGTTTAGCAAAGATTACAGGAGAGAAATGTGAACCAATACATTTATTTGTAACTGGAGGTGCAGGGACAGGCAAAAGTCATCTCATTAAAGCTATTCATTTTGAAGCGTCGCGTTTGCTTTCAAGAATTATGTCTGACCCAGAGAGGATATCGGTGCTTCTCGCAGCATTCACAGGAACGGCAGCTTTCAACATTGGCGGAAATACTCTTCACCACTTATTTTCATTAACAAAGTATCTTCCATTGCCTTATGAACCACTTGGAGAACAAAGTCTCAGTGAATTGAGAGTAAAGATAGGAGATCTTCAGATTCTTATCATTGACGAAATATCAATGGTGTTCAAAAAACTCCTCTACTACATACATGAAAGACTGGTGCAAATTAAGAAATGTAAAGAACCATTTGGAGGAGTCTGTGTTATAGCTGTTGGAGATTTTTATCAGCTTCCTCCAGTTAAGCAGCGAAAAGATGAAAGGCTTTATAAAGAAAACATGACATATCCTATGGACTATTGGCTTGACTTATTTAAGGTCATTGAATTAAAAGAGATTATGAGACAAAGAGATGATATGGTTTTTGCTGAGGTTCTTAATTCCCTTCGAGTAAGAGAGAGAGATGAGCCATTTACACAGGAGCAAAGTTCTATGTTAGAAGACTGTATCAGGGAAGGACCAGAAGATGTTCTTCATGTGTTTTCTACCAACGAGGAGGTAAACACATTCAATCTCACTATGTTAAAGAGATCTTGTGAACATTTATTAGAAATCGATGCTAAAGATTATAGGAAGGACAAAACATCTGGTAAATTGATACTGAAAAACAAACCTATGACAAAATCGAGAAGTGATGGGCTTCCAAGCACCCTGATCTTGTCAATCAAAGCAAGAGTGATGCTAACAAGAAATTGCAATGTAGAAGATGGACTTGTGAATGGAGTAATGGGCCATATCTGTAGATTTGTGTTTGAAGAAAACAGTAATACAATCGTAAAAGCTGTGGGGGTTGTTTTTGATAATAAGGAAGTTGGAAAAAAGTCAGGACAAAAAACAAAGGATGGAAATCTAGTGTTCATAGAACGAGTACAAGATGAGATTAAAGACAAGATAACTACAGTGGTACGTCACCAATTTCCAATTCGGTTATCTTGGGCGTGTACGGCTCATAAGGTGCAGGGGATGACAACAGACAAAGTAGTAGTGAATTTAGATAGAGCATTTGCCCCTGGCCAGGGATATGTTGCATTGTCTAGGGTTACTTCAAAAGCTGGTCTATTTATAGATACAGAAGATTCAGCTCGATTACGAAAAAATGTATATGCTGATCCAGAAGTTAAGACAGCTTTAAATGAAATGACAAAAGTTACATTTGGTAACATTTCACGACCTTTAAATTCGTGTGGAAAGAAAATAGTTCTGCATAATATACAGAGTCTATATGGCCATTTTGGAGATCTACGAAATGATGCTAGGTTCATTAAGGCTGATGTTATCTGCTTAACGGAGACATGGTTAGGATCTGGGGAAAACATAGAAAATTTTGCTCTTAAAGGGTTTCAGTTTCATCATCTCCCTAGAAAGGACGCATATGAGGAAAATAATGTCTCAAATCAGAGTTTACGCATGTCAAAAGGTGGAGGTGTTGCTCTATATTTGAAAGATAGTGAAGGTCCGTATGAATCTTTTTCACTGACTAAGATGAATATTGAAGGAATAGCTGTGAAATTATTGAAGGAAGATATTTTGTTGCTGTCTGTGTATCGCCCATGCATAGCAAAAATGTCAACATTCCTTCAGAGTTTTAAGAAAGTTCTTGATTTATTGAAAACAAGAAATCAAAACAGTATTGTCCTTGGGGATTTTAACGAGGATGCCAAGGCTGATGGTCCACTTCAAAGGTTTTTAAGAGATCAAAACTTCAGGCAGCTTGTATCCTTTAGCACTACAGAAGGGGGAACAATTTTGGATCATGTGTATGTATCCAGTTCCATACAAATTGGCAGTCTCCATCGATTACCAACTTATTACAGTTATCATGATGCTCTACTTCTAAAATTGCTTGATAATTAATTATGCTGCTTCAATTGCAAACAATTCAGTCTTATAAAACCTTGCAATGTGCGTTGATAGTTTCTATGCACAACACTATGACAGACGACTATTTTCTTATATTAGGCAGAAAAACATACTAGTAGGTAAAGAAACTTTAGTCATGAAATAGTTAAGTAATACTTATTCGTTAAGGATAACGATTAAGGGGGGCATGGTCACGATTTTGATCAAATTTTATTTTCTGTTTTTATTATTTTAAATGCTATAGGAATGCATTTCTAATGATCAAATGAAATTTGATTCAGGCGTATTTATAAGCATTATACAGGGCTTACAATTCTTTGTCATGTAAACAAGGTTCTGGTCTTGTTTTTGTTTACATAGGTTCAATATACAAGTAAAAAATCTTTTTTTAAACTGATTAGTCTATCTTTTTATTCATTTCAACCATAAATCTACAGCTCCTTACGTTTAACACATTCATTTTAAGTATAAAACTGGAATTTTCATTTCAACATTCAAATTGTAAACAAAAGCTTTGTTTACATAGCCAAGAATTGTAATCTCTGTAACTCGCTTCTAACTCAACGAATGATACTCAAATTTTGGTTGCATATTAAAAATTCATATTTAAGTATTGTAAACATTAAAATCGGAAAATTAATTGTTGACCAAAATCGTGACCATGCCCCTTTGATTTGGAAATGAGCATCTGCAGATGATAGCTGGATACTTAAAACCTGAAAAATTCACTTTAATTTTTTGTATCATAATGAAGTATGTTCCAAGTATCATAATAAGCATAAAAAATATGCCACAATTTGGTTTGCTGTATGACAAGCAATCAATTTATTTTCTTTAAATCTAATTGACACTCTTTGAAAACTACCAATTGTAGTTTCAGTTATAGATAAATGCCCATAATGAAACAAGAAAACCGAAACAGGTGAAAAGTATTTTGACAGCCCTATTGACCTATATTAATTGAATAATGTTTTAGATGTGACCGTTGTCTACTCACTCGGTATATTCCGTAAAGATCCAGAAAGTTTCATAAATAGATTTAAGGTTCTCCTACCCTCAGCCTCTAATTATTATTTTCTTCATTAGAATGTTATTTATCCTTCAAACTTTATAAATGAAATAAAATTGCGAGAAGTTTTTTTTTTAGTATTTAGTATCCATGCATTTTACGAAGTTACTTAGTTGCAATTTTGTCAGCGATGGATATAATGGAATGAATATACAAACTGATATAAAATTAGAAGAAAAAAAAACGGTTATACCGGTGCATCGTTCGCTTGAACTTCTTCACCTGTATGTAGTAGGACTCCGTGGACCCACTTAGTCAAGTATTTCGTTAAATACCTGTGAGTAATTTTAACACTAAGACGAATTTAATTTGTCTACTTAAAAGGCAGATCAATAGTACTAATTAAAAAAAAAGAATAATTTAGAGTAATCGAACATTGCTGTGAAGACCCATGAGTTAGCTCATGAGTTAACTTGATTGGACTGTGTCCAAATTTTAAAATACAATTGACAAACGAGGACTTCAATGCATTAGGAATTAAATTTAACTCAAGTCTTACTAATATAACAGAAATAAACTTTGAACCAAAATTAGCATCAATTATCAAAGAAATAAATAGCTAGAATAATTGACTCCTTTAGGAAAAAAACCGGACATAAAAACACTTATTACCCAAATTGACCCATCTGAATATAACATTGCCTACACCTTCTAAATACTGGATATCACAACTTGAAAAAAAAAAATTTCAATTTACCTGAAATGAAAAAATAATAAGATGTCAAAAACATTATTAATTCAAAAATATACCGATAATTTTTTTTTCAATTTACCTGAAATGAAAAAATAATAAGATGTCAAAAACATTATTAATTCAAAAATATACTGACGAAGGACTCCAAATAATGCACTTAGAATCATATATTAAATCACTCAAATTATCATTGTTCAGAAGAATTTTGCCGTCTACAGATGGTCAACTGAATACTCATTTTGGTGTAATTACAAAAGGGACAGCCTCAAAATGTTTGCAGATGGGATCTGATTACCCCAGAATTATTTAAAAAAAATACTCATAACTTTTTTTTTTAGGAAAGAATTATTACCGGTGTGAATACATTGTAATAGTACAAAAATCATCAAAAATACATCAGACCGAAGTGTGGTTCAACCCCCAGATAAAGCTGGATAAAAAATCAATATTTTTTTTAAGTATTGTATAAAAAGGGGTTTATATATGTATCTGAATTTTAATGAAGATGGAGAGTTCATCAAGTTCAATGATTTCAATCTAAATTTTGCATTCACCGTTAGACTTAAGAGTCCTTCGTTTATTTGTGAACAATGTTAATGAATGGGATAAAATGTTGCCTATTTTACCAAGATTCATTACTAACATTCTTAAAAATAACAAGGATGTATATTTTTTTTTTGAAAGTAGTTGTAATACACGAACTTGTGTCAAACACGAAGAAAAATAAAAAATTCTACTTATCCTTAATGATTCATTCTGTTTGAAAGCAATATATAATGCACTTTTTTAAATACACAAAAGACAGTAAACTGCTATGGCTGGAATATAGAATACCGAATTTTAAGAACAAATATGTATTTATTCGAAAGTAAAATAACTAACAACAAGTGTAATTTATGTATAACTGAGTCTGAGTCATTTCAAAGTTTTTTGTAGTGTAATAAAAGTAAACAATTGTGGATGCAGTTGGAAAACTTAATATCAATTTAGTGTCAATCCAATGTCCATTTTTCATTGTGTGAAATCATGTTTGGTTATACAAAAGAAAAAAATAATATTTTAAATTTATTGATTTTGTTAACAAAGAAATATATATATTACAAATCAAGAAAAAGCTCAAGCCTTTTTATCAGTGAACTTTAAAGTTCAATATATTCATATTATTTAATAGAGAAAAAAGCATATGCTACTTAAATGATGTTAGATAAATTCAATAAGATGGACTATGCTTAATAACTTTTTTTACACCACTTGAATAATGTATTGGTTTTTATTAAGTTTTATTTTTTTCTTCAATTTTTCTTCTTAAGTCATCATCCAAACACACTTAACATGTATGCATAACTACATATAGTATGAATTTTTTTTTCAAAATGATAATTACTACTTAACTTTGTAGGATGATAGATCTATGTATGTAGATGTGTTGAAACTATTTTGTTTTGTTCGGCGTAACTTCCGGTCGACACCGGAAGCACTTCAAAAATTAGGTTTATTATTACCTTTTCTAAGTTGATTTTTATAGAATGAATAATAGTATAAATCCTATCATAAGTCATCTATGCGATGTTTAACATTCTACTTCTGGTGAGATATCTCAAATATCATAAGAAGCTTTTTTTAAACCAAATGTTGTACTCGCCAGATCTCAGAAACTGTAAGTGATCAAGACACGAAACTTACATAAATGATAGACATTTGATAGAAGATGTGTCTCACGTTTTTCATTTTGTCAACCGTCACTTCCGGTCATCACTGGTAGGGTTCAAACAAATCACGTTGTTTATAAGTTTAACATTTTTTCTTGAACAGTTTTAGTTAGCATGATAAACAATAATGTTTGATAGGAAATGCTCGATCAATACTAACTTTTAGTTTCATCGATCACTTCCTGTCGTCCGTTTCTTGTCCCGAGACAATAAACGTTGTTTCCACGAGGTCTCAAATACGGTAACGACTAGAACAATCAAACTTAGTGGGACGATATATGATATAATATACTTATGTATGTCGATATGTTAAACAAGTTTTGCTTGAATCAACGTAACTTCCGGTTGTCACAGAAAATACTTTAAAAAAAGGTTTTTTTCTTCATTTTCTGTTTAACATGGTAAGTTCTAAAAGTTTTCTTCAAAGTAAATATTATATGGAATATGTTTTCTACTTGGAAGAAACATTGCTTTTTAATAGATTAATACATGTTTATAAGAACGGAAAACCTTTTTGTTGCTATAGCAAGAAGATTCTTATTAAAGAGCAAAAAAAAAAAAAAAATGAAAAGAAATCAATTTTTTCCTAATTCCGTTGACGAGCGGAAGTGATGAAGGACGTTCTTTTGACCCAGATGCACCAAAGAAACATGACGTCTATCATCACTAACATTTTTGAAGAGCTCTTTCTGGAATCGTTTGAGCCAAAATGAACTTTTTAAAAATCAAAACGGAAAATTTAATACTCTAAGAAATCGAGGGAGAGGAAGGAATTGCAAGCGCATCTTAGATATCATGTTTTAAAATTAGTGTGAGATCATTTTAACACGATTTAAATAAAAGTTTGGAATTTTAGAATTTTTTTAAAATTTCATGCAATCAATTTAAGAAAGAAGTCATCAAACGCAGAATAGGAAGCGCAACTTAGATGTCATGTTTTAAAAATTGTCTAAACTCATTTTATCACAATTTAAACGAGTTTATCATTTTTGAAAATTTAAATTTCATCCAATCAATTCGAGAAAAAGGTCATAAGACGTAAAATTGCAAGCGCAATTTAGATATAATGTTTTAAAAATAGTATGAGGTCATTTTAACACAAATTAAATTAGTTTAAAATACTTGAAAAATTTTAAATTTCTTCCAATCAATTCGAGAAAGATGTCATTAGACGCAGAATTGCAAGCGCAACTTAGATAACATGTTTTTAAATTAGTCGGAGGTCATTTAAACACGAATTAAATAAGTTTTAATTTTTTTAAAAATTTGAATTTCATCCGATCAATTTAAAAAAAAAATCATCAGAAGCAGAATTGCAAGCGCAACTGAAATATCATAATTAAAAATTAGTCTGAGGTCATTTTAACACGATTTAGATGAGTTAAAAATTTTTGAAAAAATTAAACTTTATCCAATTAATTAGAAAAAGTTGTCTTCAGTCGCAGAATTGCAAGCGCAACTGATATATCATGTTTTAAAATTAGTATGAGGTCATTTTAACACGATTTAATTGAGTTTAAAATATTTGAAAAATTTAAATTCTATTCAATTAATTCGGGAAAGATGTCATCATACGCAGAATTGCAAGCGCAACATGAAATTCATGATTTAGAATTAGTCTGAGGTCATTTAAACACTATTTAAATAAATTAAAAGTTTTTGAAAATTTTAAATTTCATCCAATCAATTCGAAACAAATGTCATCAGACGCAGAATTGCAAGCGCAACTGAAATATTATAATTTAAAATTAGTCTGAGGTCATTTTAACACGATTTAAATGAGATTAAAATTTTTGTAAAATTTAAATTTCATCCAAATAATTCGAGAAAGATGTCATCAGACACAGAATTCCAAGAACAATTTTGATATCATAAATTAGAATTAGTCTGAGGTCATTTTAAAATGATTTAAATGAGTTAAACAATTTTGAAAAATTTAAATTTCATTCAATTATTTCGTTAAAGATGTCATCAGACGTAAAATTGCAAGTGCAACTTAGATATCATGTTTTTAAATTAGTCGGAGGTCATTTAAACACGAATTAAATGAGTTTAAAATTTTTTCAAAATTTAAATTTCATCCGATCAATTTGAAAAACATATCATCAGACGCAGAATTGCAAGCGCAACTGAAATATCATAATTAAAAATTAGTCTGAGGTCATTTTAACACGATTTAGATGAGTTAAAAAGTTTTGAAAAATTTAAACTTTATCTAATCAATTAGAAAAAGATGTCATCAGTCGCAGAATTGCAAGCGCAACTGAAATATTATAATTTAAAATTAGTCTTAGGTCATTTTAACACGATTTAATTGAGTTTAAAATATTTGAAAAATTTAAATTCTATTCAGTCAATTCGGGAAAGATGTCATCATACGCAGAATTGCAAGCGCAACATGAAATTCATGATTTAGAATTAGTCTGAGGTCATTTTAACATGATTTAAATAAGTTAAACAATTTTTAAAAAATTTAAATTTCATTCAATTATTTCGTTAAAGATGTCATCAGACGTAGAATTGCAAGTGCAACTTAGATATCATGTTTTTAAATTAGTCGGAGGTCATTTAAACACGAAATAAATGAGTTTAAAATTTTGAAAAATTTAAACTTTATCCAATCAATTCAAAAAAGATGTCATCAGTCGCAGAATTGCAAGCGCAACTGATATATCATGTTTTAAAATTAGTCTGAGGTCATTTTAACATGATTTAAATGAGTTAAACAATTTTGAAAAATTTAAATTTCATTCAATTATTTCGTTAAAGATGTCATCAGACGTAGAATTGCAAGTGCAACTTAGATATCATGTTCTAAAATTAGTCGGAGGTCATTTAAACACGAATTAAATGAGTTTAAAAAAAAAATAAAAATTTAAATTTCATCCGATCAATTTTAAAAACATATCATCATACGCTGAATTGTAAGCGCAACTGAAATATCATAATTAAAAATTAGTCTGAGGTCATTTTAACACGATTTAGATAAGTTAAAAAAAATTTGAAAATTTAAACTTTATCCAATCAATTCGAAAAAGATGTCATCAGTCGCAGAATTGCAAGCGCAACTGATATATCATGTTTTAAAATTAGTCTGAGGTCATTTTAACACGATTTAATTGAGTTTAAAATATCTGAAAAATTTAAATTCTATTCAATCAATTCGGGAAAGATGTCATCATACGCAGAATTGCAAGCGCAACATGAAATTCATGATTTAGAATTAGTCTGAGATCATTTTAACACTATTTAAATAAATTAAAAGTTTTTAAAAAATTTAAATTTAATCCAATCAATTCGAAACAAATGTCATCAGACGCAGAATTGCAAGCGCAACTGAAATATTATAATTTAAAATTAGTCTGAGGTCATTTTAACACGATTAAAATGAGATTAAAATTTTTGTAAAATTTAAATTTCATCCAAATAATTCGAGAAAGATGTCATCAGACACAGAATTCCAAGAGCAATTTTAATATCATAAATTAGAATTAGTCTGAGGTCATTTTAACATGATTTAAATGAGTTAAACAATTTTGAAAAATTTAAATTTCATTCAATTATTTCGTTAAAGATGTCATCAGACGTAGAATTGAAAGTGCAACTTAGATATTATGTTTTTAAATTAGTCGGAGGCCATTTAAACACGATTTAAATAAATTTAATTTTTTTTTAATTTAATTTAATTAAATGAACTCAAGATAGATGTCAGATTTTAGAGTAGATGAGATGAGACTCATCGTTTTAAAGATGAAATCGTAAATCTAAGGAAAAAAATAGAGTAAAAAAATGTTGCGGCACTCGGGGCTTGAACCCGAATCGCCTGGGCACTGTCCACGACCATAACGACTGAGCTACTCGGGTTCTCGCTTCAGGACTTTGACCCTTAATATCTGGAGAATGCGTTGATCGATTTTAAAACAAATTACATATTCTGAATAAGTAAAAGGGTCACTATCAACCCTACAGAAAAATGTTTTAAAACAAAAATGTTGAAAAATTCGATTTTTTAAATTTCCTTCCGGTGACGACCGGAAGTGACGGCGGACATTCTCTTGACCGAGGTACACAAGAAAAAAGATAGATCTACCATCTCTGAAAATTTCAGCTCTAAATCTTGACTCGTTTTTGAGAAACGTCGCAGACAAAATCGACTTTTAAAAATCGTTAAACGACAATAACTTCAGACCGGAAGTGAATTTTGAAAAACTGTCGTAGCGGTATAAACTTCAGTTCACAAGGCATTATCCCTGAAAATTTGAACGAAATCAAACAAGCCATCTTTGAGAAATCGCCTGCACAAAATTTGTAAGACAAAAAAAGAATAATAACTAGATCGTTCTCGTTGCGAGCAACGAGTGGGTCTTCCGTCCGATTTTTGAATAAATGAGATAAAACTCATCGTTTTAAAGATAAAATTGTGATTCTACGCAAAAAAAAAACGAAAAAAATTTTTGCGGCACGCGGGGCTTGAACCCGGGTCGCCTGAGCACTGTCCACGACCATAACGACTGAGCTACTCGGGTTCTCGCTTCAAGACTTTGACCCTTAATATCTCGAGAATGCGTTGATCGATTTTAAAACAAATTACATATTCTGAATCAGTAAAAGGGTCACTATCAACCCTACAGAAAATTTTTTTAAAACAAAAAAGTTGAAAAATTCGATTTTTGAAATTTCCTTCCGGTGACGACCGGAAGTGACGGCGGACATTCTCTTGACCGAGGTACATTAGAAAAAAGATAGATCTATCATCTCTGAAAATTTCAGCTCTAAATCTTTACTCGTTTTTGAGAAACGTTGCAGACAAAATCGACTTTTAAAAATCGTTTAACGACAATAACTTCCGACCGGAAGTGAATTTTAAAAAACTGTCGTAGCGGTATAAACTTCAGTTGACAAGGCATTATCCCTGAAAATTTGAACGAAATCGAACAAGCCATCTCCGAAAAATCGCCTGCACAAAATTTGTAAGACAAAAAAAGAATAATAATAATAACTAGATCGTTCTCGTTGCGAGCAACGAGTGGGTCTTCCGTCCGATTTTTGAATAAATGAGATAAAACTCATCGTTTTAAAGATAAAATTGTGAGTCTACGCAAAAAAAACGAAAAAAAAATTTTCGGCACTCGGGGCTTGAACCCGGGTCGCCTGGGCACTGTCCACGACCATAACGACTGAGCTACTCGGGCTCTCGCTTCAGGACTTTGACGCTTAATATCTCGAGAATGCGTTGATCGATTTTAAAACAAATTACATATTCTGAATCAGAATAAGGGTGACTATTAACTATAAAAAATTTAAAGAAAAATATTAAAAAATCAAAAAGTCGAAAAATTAAAATTTTTCAAATTTCCTTCCGGTGACGACCGGAAGTGACGGCTGGCATTCTCTTGACCGAGGTGCACCAGAAAATAGGTAGATCTATCATCTCTGAAAATTTCAGCCATATTTCTTTACTCGTTTTTGAGAAACCTGACAGACAAAATTGACTTTTTTAAATCGTAAACGGACGATAACTTCCGACCGGAAGTGTATTTTCAAAAATGTGTAAAAAGCGATCAACTTCAGATAAAACTGCGTTGATCCTGAAAATTTGAATGAAATCGATAGAGCCATCTCCGAGAAATCGTCTGCACAAAATCGGTAAGAAAAAAAAAGAATAATAATAATAACTAGATCGTTCTCGTTGCGAGCAACGAGTGGGTCTTCCGTCCGATTTTTGAATAAATGAGATAAAACTCATCGTTTTAAAGATAAAATTGTGAGTCTACGCAAAAAAAACGAAAAAAAAATTTTCGGCACTCGGGGCTTGAACCCGGGTCGCCTGGGCACTGTCCACGACCATAACGACTGAGCTACTCGGGCTCTCGCTTCAGGACTTTGACGCTTAATATCTCGAGAATGCGTTGATCGATTTTAAAACAAATTACATATTCTGAATCAGTAAAAGAGTCACTATCAACTGTAAAAATTTAAAAGAAAAATATTAAAAAATAAAAAAATTCAAAAATTAAATTTTTCAAATTTTCTTTCGGTGACGACCGGAAGTGACGACTGACATTCTCTTGACCGAGGTGCATTAGAAAAAAGATAGATCTATCATCTCTAAAAATTTCAGTCCTATATCCTTACTCGTTTTTGAGAAACCTGACAGACAAAATTGACCTTTAAAAAATCGTTTAACGACGATCACTTCCGACCGGAAGTGAATTTTGAAAAACTGTTACGGCGGTACAAACTTCATATGACGGGGCATCATCCCTGAAAATTTGACTAAAATCGGTCGAGCCATCTCTGAGAAATCGCCTGCACAAAATCGGTAAGAAAAAAAAAAAAGAATAAGAACTAGATCGTTCTCGTTGCGAGCAACGAGTGGGTCTTCCGTCCGATTTTTAAATAAATGAGATAAAACTCATCGTTTTAAAGTTTAAATTGTGAGTCTATGCAAAAAAAACGAAAAAAAAATTTTCGGCACTCGGGGCTTGAACCCGGGTCGCCTGGGCACTGTCCACGACCATAACGACTGAGCTACTCGGGCTCTCGCTTCAGGACTTTGACGCTTAATATCTCGAGACTGCGTTAATCGATTTTAAAACAAATTACATATTCTGAATCAGGAAAAAGGTCACTATAGAGTGTAAAAATTTTTTTAAAAAATACTAAAAAATAAAAAAATTCAAAAATTAAATTTTTCAAATTTCCTTCCGGTGACGACCGGAAGTGACGGCGGACATTCTCTTGACTGAGGTGCACCAGCAAAATGGTAGATCTATCATCTCGAAAAAGTTCTTCTGTCTATCTTTACTAGTTTTTGAGAAACGTCGCAGACAAAATTGACTTTAAAAAATCGTTTAACGACGATAACGTCCGACCGGAAGTGAATTTTTAAAAAGTGTTGTAGCGGTATAAACTTCAGATAGCGAGGCATTATTCTTGAAAATTTGAAGAAAATCGAACGAGCCATCTCCGAGAAATCGCCTGCACAAAATTTGTAAGACAAAAAAGAATAATAATAATAAGACTAGATTCGATCTCGTTGCGAGCAACGAGGAGGTCTTCCGTCCGATTTTTAGAAGAGGAAATGACCTTGCCTTTTATCTTCATCAACAAAACATATCAGGAAATGCAGATGTGATCTAAAAGAGCGTTGGATGAAGGATTACACACCCTGTTGGATCCCTAATTTGAAGGACCAGCCCAATTTTATTTCATATTTTAAAAATAAGAGGTCTTCTGATCTAATAACAAGTCTAAAGACCTGTAATAAAAAGAAACCGAAGAAAAAAAGAGGGTCTTTCTTTGGAAACGGAAGACTAATAACAATAAGAATGGAAGGAAGACGGAAGACCGTGATAATTAATAAACTGATAAAAGACTGTTTTTGTCTAAATATTAATTGAAGAGTGTTATTCAACTTGTACTACAGTCCAACAATCCTTTTATGTTGAATATTTTAGTTAGAAAAATTAAATAAAAAGGAGAGAAAGAAATAGAGAGAAAGAAGAAATCTTGGCTCCGGCGAGATTAGAACACCCAGCCTTGGCAGGTGTCTCAAAACATGGCTGACGCGAAATAATTTCCGAATTTGTCTTTGAATTTGGGGCGTTTCCGCCCGGGAGAGGAGCTGAGTTTTTGTATGAGATAAAAAAAAACCACGTGTAAGATGTCTGACTATTCAGTTTGGTAACGGTGCGATGTCATTTGATGCGTGTTTGTGTCTGGAGGGGGGTGAAAAGACCCGAGCTTGACTTTCGTCTTAAATAAATCGAAAATAGAATTTTGAGTTGTGGATCTCGGATTCGGTTTACTGCCACATGATAAATTAAAAATTTAGTATATTTTAACCATGTCGGTGGCTCGTATGATAAAAACACTATACCATAGCAAATCATAAGAGATCCTATATTCCCATCTATCCACAAAGTTGACGGTTGGCTTCTTGGAGACTCGGCATATGCATTGCGAAGTTACACGATGACCCCAAAAGCCAACCCGAGCAGCAAGGCAGAGGAAAATTACAACTCCACCCACAGCAAAACAAGCGTTGTTGTTGAACGGGCTCTTGGTGTTTGCAAATCCAGATTTAGTTAATGATTACTCATGAACAACGATGACCTACGGGATTTAAAAATATCCATACTTTTTTTTCCTTATACAATCATACGATTTTCAACGGGGTCAAACCCAAGAATCAGTGAGGAAACCTACTTTGTTTACTTTCAGGTGCATACATAAATCTGGAGGGATGCTTTTATTTAGACCTGCCAAAAGTGTTCAAATAATCACAGCTGTGTTCAAGCTGTACGACCTGTGTATGGACATCAAGCTGCCAGTAGATGACATGGAGCTCAATTTCCATCTTGATCAGGGGGTTCCTGAGCCTGGAGCAAATGCTGACACTGCTGGCCTGACTATACGACAAAGGCTCATCCAGAGATTTGCTCTATAAGTAGTTTTTTGCATTTACAGTCTACTTGCCAGAAAAAAAGACAGTTAGATATTTCTATTTGTGATATCAATGAATGTAATTAAATTATAAAGTTAACACAGACCAATGTTCAAAACATGGAAATTTAACAAATATGTAATTTTCAGTTGTGATAAATAATAATTAAATTAAACACATATACATTTACATACATGTAACATTGACTTTTGACAAATATGTATAAATATATTTCTTTTAATACATATTGACTTAAATACATGTAAATGAAAATAAGTATGGATATGCCTACAACTATAATTATATCATTCTTTACATTTAAGAGAAAGCATGTATATTGAATTGCACATAAGTTTGCAAATTTGCATGAAATCGGAGTATTAGCTAGTGTCAATTTTTTGAAATAGTGTATTTTATCTACATAATGACTGTCTTTTGAGTAGGTAAATTAAAAACATTCTTAACAATAAATATCTAATGTCAAACATAACAACGAATGAATACAGGTACATAATCAATGCATGTGAATATGATGAGATGTTGTACATATGCTTCTTAAACAAAACATATTCCAACTTTGAAGCACATGAAAAAAAGTTTTATGCACAAGTATTTGAAATACATGTATGACTAAATTATCGGTATGACTCGCTCAATATGTACAATTTCAATACAGGAGTATATACAATTTAATAACACTGATATGTTTGTAAAAAATTAATTGCATATTTGATTTTAATTAATACCTATTGGTAATACAAAGTTAAATTGTTACATAGTGTTTGTGTTCAAATTTATGAAAAAAACAGACACCAAGTGTGGTTGAAATTGACCGAGTACTGTGCTTCTAGAAAAGCAGCAAAAAATTTGAAAAATGACAGACAGACAAACAAAGAGCAGACAAAATGTGATCAGCAAAGTTCATATTGGTTCATGTTGGCTCCAGCCAAGGGGAGGTAAACTTGCAAAAATTCCATATATTATAGGTTTGAGAATACATAAAAACAAATTGAATGTAAATGTAGATTGGCAATTTTGGCCCAGTGGTTCTGGAGAGGAAGTAAAGATTTTAAGAATTTTACCGGCAAAGTCTTCTCAGTCCTATAACACACCTGGGCTGCGTTTTACAAAAAAAATTACGACAAAGTCGTAAATATTTTCAGTCTCATAAAACAGTCTTAAATGAACAAAATTTATATCAAACCGTTAATTTACATCTATTTTGATTTGCATTATTATATTTTACAGATATTACAATAAAACATTGATTAGTTTGCGATTAATAAACATTCATTAATTTGGTCATAAGTCGTAAGTTCTTTTGTAAAACGCAGCCCAGGCCGTGCAGACAAATTGAATACAGCTTGGTATTCAATTTGTCAGCATAGCCTGGTGTGTTATATCGAATCGATGATATCCAAAAATATGCATTCAATGCTAAAATATAAGACCACATTGTAAATGTTGTATTTACACCCACCCAATTATGAATATATACTTAAAATTTAAAATATGGCAGTCATTTATGTTTTAAATATTTAAAATCAAGATGTAGAAAGTCCTCTTATGACTGATGACACTGATGGTGTACTGTATTCTGCCCTTGACTCCATCGTCCAAGAGACATACTGCTGAAGGAGCTCCAGCTTGTGCTTCTCAACTTGCAAATTGCATCTCATGACTTCAAGCTTTTCCTCCTCAATCTGTACTATTCTCTGTTGGAGTGAAACTGAAATGCATAGTAAGAAAAGAAGATTTAGACATTAAATTGTAATATATGTGCCATGCCTAGAAGAGGGTACAATAAAGCATGTTTATAACAAAGTGCCAGGGATGGGCAATTTTATTTCTCTATAAGTGTAATTTGTTATATCCGTCAAGATTACAGCAATTGTAATAAAGTCACTGGTAGTGACAATCACTTTACTATAAGCATCAATTCAGTATAAGTGTGTTTGCTACATGTATAACCATGTTTTACTGTAGCATTAAGTATCAATCATTTAGTTTAATTACTTACTGTTTTCTGACGAAGTTCTGTTTACCGGTACTTTCTTTCTCTTGTTAGCACTAGTACTGTGACCTATACACGTTTACAGAATCATTAGCATTTTAAAATCTTAAAAAGAAAATGTTTTAGTCATTGAAAGAATGGACCCACCTAAGTACCATAGCCCATACACAGACCTGTCAGAGAATCTCATACATGCATCCCCCTCCCCCAACCCCCCCCCCCTAAAAAATAAACATAACATGACTTTAAAACATCATTTTTGTTATTGCATACTTTTGTGAAATGCACATTCAGTCCTTTAAATGTAACATAATGAATGTATGGCAATGAGAAGTTGAAAACCTTCATTTTAGTTTTACTCTTAAGTTCAGATATGATAGAGTTTCTTCATTATTCAGCTATAATTCTCAATTTGGTTCTTACTTGATGCAGTTGATGGTATACCTTCGCATACCATAGTGGACTGAAAATCTTCTTCTTCATCTAAAATTTTAATAATTACTGGTATTATTAGATATATATGTAAATGGTAAATAACAGTGAAAACAATACATGCATGTATTATATAAAAGACCATTTTCGATAACAGTATATGTACACATATTTTTTTAAAATAAAAATAAAAACTCCAATCTTCATAGACCTTTTTAATGCTATCTTTCTTTATTAATGAATTACTGTTTTGGTATTTTAATTCTTTTGAAATAAACTTTCTGTAAATTAGTGTTTGAATCAATGTTTCTATCAAGAGAAATATTATTACATGTATTCTAAATGTAATGAACATTAATCAATTGCTACAGAATTATTTACTCACTTGGACTTAATCTCCTTGAAGCCTTTCCTGACATACAGAAACCTGTGTGAATAAATTTAAGGATGTAAACATGACTTGATATCACATGTATTAACAAAATTAATAAACATTGGTATTTAATTACATGTATTCCCATACCTTGTGTGAAAGGGGGGATAAAAGTAATTAACTTACCAGAAGACAATGGTGCTTCCATCCCCACTTGTGGCTCAATTTCAACATCATCTGAAAATTTTATGTTCTATCAGACAACAATTAAAACCCTACATTTCATAGCTAGTCATTGTAGATTGATTGTTATCCACTAAATTATTTTAGAAAGAAACAGCAATGTTAAGAATTTAGCTAACTGGAATATGAACTGAAAGACTACTCTGAAGATATGCATGCATGCATGATCACATACCTACTAAGTTTATATGCCTTTTAAACATAATTGCTGTGTATCACTAACACATGTATTTATGCATGAAAAAGGCACATTTTACATAAGTGGGTTTTCATGTGTACAATAGGCTTATAAATGGAAACTATTATGCAAATGTAAATATTCAATGCTTTTGAGGCAGTTTTCTCATAAAATATAATCAATACCATATCTTCTCTTTGACACTGGTAGAGGTTTTCTTGGCTGAGTATCTGTAAAAAACCAAGGTTGGTAAAAAAATTGTATGAACATGAATTTAATTTATACCCAGATTGATTAATAAGATTTTGTATGTGTGTGTATGCATGCATGTTTTACCTGTTGGCAAATTTGCTGTGTCTAATGAGTCAAAAAAACCCTCAACACCAGAGATGATATCATTGGAGAGGATACTAGACACAATCTTCATTAAAAAAAAGGGGATTTTTAAAAGCACATTTACCCTATTGAACAGATATGTCAAAATATTCATTACCATCTACATATTTCATTTGTTCAAGATCACTTTTATAGTTATCTAATATTTTGTTACATTATACAAGTATATTGATCTCAAAACTCTAGGTAATTTAAGTTTTCATTTTGCAAAAAGAATGCATTTCAGGATACTTACATGCAAACTCACTTATACATATAAAGGATAGCTTTTATTCAATTTTCCTAAATACAATTATACTATAGTCAATTACCTTTTCCTCCAAACACTTCAGGCCTTGAGGTGATGGTCCCCAACCTGTCTTTCTGAGCTCAGATTTCCTATAAAATGTATAATAACTACATTAATCTTTTCATAATGTCAACATTATATTTTGTATTTTCTGTTATTTCTTTGATCATTAGAAGCCAATAAAAGGCTATCATTACAAATGAGTAAATCAGATTATAATGTTAACTGTGGTACAATAATTGGTATATATGCATTATCTATATCACAATGCTGTTTGTAGGATTACAGGCATGCAATTTGATTAGGAATGAAAATAAGTATTTTGCTTTATAATTTGTGTTCTATGTATATACAGTAAAAATTCATGTAGCCAAATAAATTTTGGAAAAACTGTCTTAATAACAGTTGTATAAAGGATCTTTAATGAATACATGCATGTGTAACATTCAAGACATTACAATATTAAAACTAACTTAATACACAGTGCCCAGGATTTCAATGATACCGTCATACGTCTAAACAAGCTGTCGTCACAAATCGTTTTTAGTAAAGCGTACTTAAGATGTTTCGGAATTTGCAAATAAATATTGTCGCCTGTGTGTAAAATTGAAAGAATGGTTTGCTTTTAGTAAAAAGACGGCAAAATAAATACATTATGAAACTGTGAAGATCGTAAATTGATTGGAATGTTATGTACATTTATTCACGGCCGGTGCTATCGTTCCAAACCACGGATTTTGTACATGTGTCCATTTGTTGTTTTTTTGGAAATACATGTAATGTAGCCAATGGCTTGCGACGATAATGTTTCCTGATGTACATCCTTCAATTTAAGAGGAAACGAAAAAAAAGAACTACAGTTTTTTATATTCTGCAAATTTCACCAAAATCGTCTGAAGCGTTTTTCTGAAAACGTGTCAGAAAAAAATATAATACCAGAGAGAGAGAGAGAGAGAGAGAGAGAGAGAGAGAGAGAGATTTTGATGTTTTATAATGTTCAGGAAATTAATATATAAATTATACGACATATGCCAATAAACTCATGTATACATGCATGTATTTATTTATATTTCATTTGTGAATAAATAAAGTAATTAAACAGTCGTCATTTAGAATAATTGAAACATGGCCTTATTTTTTTACCAGAACGGTTATTTCCCGTTTAATGTTCTGTTGTGTAGCCGAGAAACTACAAAACATATAGTTCAAATATCTGGTGTCTTACCTGACAATATGCGGCAGACAACAGACAATGGTAAAAATATATAAGGAAAAACAGGGTAACAGGTGTGGTGCGGTATACGGCAGGATCAGAACTGGAGCTCCAGTAGGTTGGACCAGGTAAGGTTGGGGTGGACCAGGGTCAGAAGTCATGCATAACAATACACATACAATAATACAATGCGTTTACACTACACTTCTTTGATGCCGACAAAGCGACCTAGCGAACTCCAAGTCGGCGAGGGGTACTTCGGCGGCATGTCTTTGATGCCGGCAAAGCGACGAACGTCTAAATTTAGCGAGCTACTCAGAAGAAATTCCCGCCACAGTCACTTTCCCACGAACACAGGTGCAAACAAGATGACAGACGAAGCTGGACCGTCCAAAAAAATGAAATCTTCATCAACATTTGTAAGTTAATCTTGTTGTCAAAATTATATAGGATTGCGTAGGATTTCAAGGCGAACACGCAACTTTAAAAAGGTTTGACACATGCAGGCCGATTTAGTTATTTTAAATGGAAAATCTACAATAGCAAAACTCTTTGTTTAACCGTATGTAATTTACGCCAACTCTAATTTATTCGCAAAGTTTCATCAGGTTCTTTTTAGCAGAGACATACATGTACATGTAAATAACAGAGATTGGGAACTTCGCTATTATAGCGTGTTCGTTTTTGAAAAATGTTATGGGACCGACCTTACTTTGAGAATTACTCAAATTTTAGTAAACTGAGATAATCATCTTAAACCAATAATATATTGTTTTAATGAAAAATGGGTTAAGGTTTTAGACACTTTTGAAAGAAAAAATTGAAAAGAAAGATTAATATATATAGAAAATATCTTGACCAGCTATAAAGGATCGGCGAAATATCGGACGACGGGTAGCCAACTGCCTCCTAAAACTTATCTTTTAATATTGTTTATAAGACATAAATTTATGAAAATATCATATTTTGAATGTTTTGGTAATAGGTTTTATCTGTTTATATATCAATATAATTGTTAATTTCAAAAATATACTTATTTAATCTGTGAATACTTTACAATAGGGACTTCGAGATTTTGATCAGTTGCTAATCTCTGTTATTTATGTCTCTGAGGAATATATAGGAAGTATTGTCATTTTCCGCAGTTAGAAGCAGAAAAAATACTACAAAAGCTTTTTAGCTCACCCCTGAGCTGAAACCTAAAGTGAGCTTTTCTGATCACATTTTGTCTGGCGTGCATCTGTCCGTCCACATGTCTGTCTGTAAACTTTTTACACTTTCGACATCTTCTCCAGAACCTCTGGGCCAATTTCAAGCAAACTTGGCAGAAAGCATCATTGGTTAAAGGACGGATTCAAATTTGTTGAAATGAAGGGTCATCGTCCCTTTCAATGGGGGATAAGTAAAATTTATTGAAAATTTGTTGATATTTTTCAAAAATCTTCTTCTCAAAATCCATTAAAATTTGACAGAAAAGATGAAAGTTGTGTGTAAGCATCCTCATGCAGATAGTGTAGATTCAAGTTTGTTCAAATTATGGTAATCGGGAGTATGGTAGGATCACAATGGGGGGGGGAGGGGGGGGGGTCAAATTTTACATAGGAATATATACATGTAGAGTATATGTTTAAAAATCAAATTCTCAAAAACCATTTGGCCAGAAGAGCTGAAACTTGTGTGGTTTAATTCGAAGCATCCTCAGATAGTTTAAAATCAAGTTTGTTCTAATCATGGTCAGGTTGTGATGTTTTAAATAGTTTCAGGAGGTTTGGGTAAAAAATGCCTTCATTTATAGTCTGTCCCAAGTTATTGCATCCATCACTTTTTGATGATTTTTAATTAAATTATGCATATCTGTTAAAGAAATACAGTTGAAATTGCAGATGAACAGGAAAATATCCACGATATCTTTATTGAGACATTATGATTTTGCACTTATAAAAGTTCACAGGAATGAACACAAATTTCTTGCGGAGATTTATAGTGGGAGATGTTAATTTGCATCTTTTAGCCATTTCAAACTCACTCAGAATACCTCGCATAATTTCTGAATGTTATCATCCAGGATTTTTTATGGCTGATGAGTAATCTGTATAGTCATGTATTGTTTACAGAACAGTTGAAAGAAAAAAACTATTATATTTTTTTCCGAGTTTTTGCTTCCACCACTTTTTGCTTGATATTTTGATAATAGTAAATACCTTTGTGCTCAAACTACGTTCATCTACTAATATGAAAAATGTCCATCTCTACCCCCTCTACCACTTCAGGTTTCATTATACACATCCAAAATTTGAAAGTCGATGGAGATTTTGCATTGCATTAGCCATTAATAAGCCCGGATGATAATGTTAAAAAATTGCGCGATGTATTCAGAGTGTATTCCGAATGGAGAAAAGATGTAAACATTTCCCATTACAAATATCCGTAAAAAAATTGTTCTCGTTGCTGTGAAATTTTTTGAGTGAAAAGGGATATAATTGTTCATTGAAGATATCTTGGATATATATATTCCCTTTCATTGATTTTAATTGTATTTCTTTCACATGTATGTGTATATATTTTTATTAAAAATCCTCAAAAATTGATGGAAGCAATAAATAACTTGGGACAGACTATAGAGGTCCTTTCAAAATACCATCGATTTTCCCACTTGTTGACAGTCTTGTTTTTGTCAGGAGCTGGCTAAATCCAGATACCCGTTGTTTTGCCGGCATCAAAGACATGCCACCAAAACTCCCATGCAGTATGACAGCATTAGAGCTGGCTGGGTTGCTTTGCTGGCATCAAAGAAATATCGCTATCTTAATAATAATAAGGACTCTTTATTTTTCATTCACATAGGTTTATATAATGCATGCATGCATATATACATGTGTTTACTGACAAATGTTGCTTGTATATTGATTTCTTGAACACTGTAGGTCACAGATTTTTTTTACAAGTTTAAATTGTATCGATCAATTAATGCATTCAGTTTCTTTCTGTCTTCTCTCATTCAAGTTATGAGCGGTAAATTCTTAACTCTGCCTTAACTACGATCCGATTGGAGAAGGGTTCAGTAAACATCTTTAAATAAGGGAAGGAGGTACAGCAAACCTTACAAGCTTTAATTACTAAGTGTATGGGGTTCAGGGGTCGATGCTGAATAGGTAGTGCATTCTAATGGGCTCGATTGGCTGCAACTATAAATAAGGGCATAAATTTTTGAGTCTGCTATGAAAAGAACAAAAAATAAGGAGAATTTTTCTTTTGAAAATCTGGCTCTACGATCACCAAAATCTTAAAAACCATGCACTCAACTTATTTCCCAACTCAAATCTTAAAAAAAAAAAAATCATAAATATGAGATCAATACTCAGACTTGAAACTGAGTATTATATTCATTTGGTTTCAGGAAAGTTGGTGATGGTGGGGTCTGATGAGGCCCTATCTCGCTTAGCCTGTGAGCTAAGTTCTCTCTCTCTCTCTCTCTCTCTCTCTCTCTCTCTCTCTCTCCATATATTTGAATAAAGTCATTCCAAACAAAACAATAATTTCAAATATCAGTATATATAAAAGAATCAGTTGTTTTTCGATCTGCGGTACACTACATGTATTTTACATGCAGTTGCACGTTTTAATCATGCTCTCTCTCTCTCTCTCTCTCTCTCTCTCTCTCTCTCTCTCTCTCTCTCTCTCTCTCTCTCTCTGAGTGTCTGTGTATGTTTAACCTTCATTTTTATAAAGTTATTTCAAAGATGCATATTAATAATGCTTAATATGAGAATAAATAAGCATGAAAACAATTGTTTTTTCGACCTGCAGTGTAATATCTCTAGTGCTATTGCACTGCACATGTGTCTACCGCATGCGTTGTTGTGACGGCAGTATGGTGTTGATGCCAGCAAAGTTGCCGGCTGACTGAGTCTAGCGAGTGGCTGACGTAAACATTGGCTGTCACCAAATGGGAAAATCGGCTGTATTTTGAAACGAGCTCTCTGCTCGAAAGTGTTATTTAATTTGTTTACATTTTGAAGAAAATACATGTTTATGAAAATTGTATGACACAATAACTAAATGAAGCTATTCTGAATAGCTTTATTAAGCTGTATATTAACTTTTTCAATCTATAATGGTAAATGGGGAGATTGTTGTGGACCTGAGAATGATAATTAACTCTTACAACGACAATAATGATTTCTTACTTTAACAAAGTAACTATTGAAAAAAAAAATCAAAATAGACTAATGAAAAGCAAAATCAATATAATTAGAAATTTTTTATTAACGATACATATACATGTAAGAATTAAAAAGGATTTTGATTGCATGTGTTTACAATATCAGAGGGTTCAAGTTCAAGCATGTTGATTTCATGATTTTCAAACTATGCAATCAATATCCATTTTCCAATTATATATTCCAGTTATTTACTGTATAATAAAGACATTAATGGGTATACATATATAATTATACCTGCACTTTGTAAAGAAAGTTAGGGTATATTAATTGTTGTTATCCTGTTCTGTCTGTCTGTCACATCTGTTGGTCACGACTTTTAACTATGTTAAACTGCATGCATGCTGTTACATATCTTATAAAGCAGCAAACTGAAATCTGGGAGTTTTATTTGGGGTGTCAAAAATTCTCTGGTTGTATTGGGGGTCTGATAATTGCTAATAAATGTTTTTTTTTTGTACAAAAACCATTGTTCCTCAAAGTTCTTTTACATTTTTAACCATTTGGAAAAAATAGTGAAATTTGGATGAAATTGGGGAAAATGTCGATCATACCTTACATATGTCATGGTTTGACATTTTGTGTAAATATGTTTAAGAGTTTACTCATGCCAAATGACAAGTAATTAGCTAGGGTCAGTCTGGTCTGCTAATTATCCCCAATTAGTCTATATAATTGTTCTGAGTTGTTCTAAGCTTTTTGAGTAATTGTCACAAGTAATGTACATCACTTTTATTAATTATCTTTTAGATTATAAATACAGTTAGAAATTTATTCAATTCAGTCAGACACTTTTGGCCACTACCTCATGTTGCTTATGTCTTCATACTGATTATCTTATAAGTTGACTGCCCATACCAAAAAAAGTTACAAAAAAGTCATGACTTTTGAAGGCTAAAATAGTTACAAAAAAGTCATAACTAAGTCATGCAACTTTGGAACCACTACTTCTAATCGGTTCCAAAGTTGCATCATTTAGTTATGACTTTTTTGTGCCTCTGTAATTAGGTACAAAAAAATCATGACTAAAATATAACTATCAACAATTTATTTCATAAAAGAAATCAAGATCAGGCACAAAATAGTTATAAAAAAGTTACAAAATAGTTATGGTTTTAAATGACAACAAATACAGTTATACTTAAGTTATAGATTTAGGCACATTTGAGTTACATTTTTAGGTACATCAGAGTTATACATTGAGTTACATTATAGTTATAGATTTAGGCACATTTGAGTTACATTTAAAGGTACATCAGAGTTATACTTTGAGTTACATTATAGTTATAGATATAGGCACATTTGAGTTACATTTTTAGGTACATCAGAGTTATACTTTGAGTTACATTATAGTTATAGATTTAGGCACATTTGAGTTACATTTTTAGGTACATCAGAGTTATACTTTGAGTTACATTATAGTTATAGATTTAGGCACATTTGAGTTACATTTTTAGGTACATCAGAGTTATACTTTGAGTTACATTATAGTTATAGATTTAGGCACATTTGAGTTACATTTTTAGGTACATCAGAGTTATACATTGAGTTACATTATAGTTATAGATTTAGGCACATTTGAGTTACATTTAAAGGTACATCAGAGTTATACTTTGAGTTACATTATAGTTATAGAAGTTTTTCATCTACATATTATAATCTTATAATTATTGCAAATTAATTCATTTTTTATGAAAAATAAAGATTTTTAGATAAGAATTAATAGCCATGCATAAGAATTCTATAAAAATAATTCTTATTAGATATGACACATAATTGTAACATTTTTAGCATAGTAACACTAATAATTCAGCATCATGATGTATATGCTAACATGAAAACCTTTTTTTCTGATTTGAGTACCAATAAACTTATTTTTTTTTTCATTACATAGCAGCACAATGAAATGACAGGCACATAGCATCGTTTTTAAAGGGGGGGGCAGATTCATAAAAAAATCTTTACAAGCAAAAAGAAAAATGACAAGAAAGGACAACTTCTCAAAATAATGAAAATCCTAATCTGTGTGTGTGGGGGGTGGGGGTGGGGGGGTGGTAGTCTAGTGTTTTTTAAACTTAAATTTCAAATTTGAAAATCCTAATCTAGCTGTGTTGTTTAGGGGGAGGGGTGGGGTGATCCCTTCTTTCGCTTTAATTTTGTAACGTGGTTCCAAAAAGTGATTGGGGGAAGGGGGGGGGGGACTAAATATTTATTCCCTTTTTATATGTAAATTTAAATCACCCCCCTCCCCCATGCTTCATACCTGTATGTCTTGTACATTACAGTTGATATAATTTATAATTATAAAACAATAGAAAAAATGTGATTTATGAAAGAAACCCATTTGAACATTGTTTGGTTTAAGATAAAATTTTCTGTTGTTATTAATTCTTAATATGTACCTTCAAAAAGTGTCACATAAGCTGTTTGCATACCTGGTATTTTTTTTATATTTAATCTCCCTACCACACTATTAAATAACTAAAATTATAAATTTAAGTATAATTTTACATACATTATTTAAGTTTTGACAATTCTATGTATCATTTCACCAAGACTGAAAAAAATCTACCATCAATGAATAAAATTTCAGCTCAGTTCATTTGTTAATCATGGTAGTAAACATGGCTTTGTCCACTATACATTCATGTATAAAAATTCAGTTTGTTACAGAAAAACTACGAAATACAAAACTGGTGTGATAATTGATAGATGAATTTAAAAAAAAATATGGCATAAGATAAGTCATTGTTCCTAGCTCTGGTCCTAAATTGTTGCTGAAGTTTGTGGGATAATCTATGGCTAAGTTGGGTGTTGATTGTTCTGAATAGTGCATGACAACTTTTAGGCTTGATCACAAAACAAAGTTAAGCAAACTATCAAAATGCTTATTGCAGAAAAGTTTTTCTTCATGAAAAAAAATGTCCTTTGGATAGTGTAGGGATCATCACACATGGACTGAGCATTTGACTATTGAATATGCCCTGGCATTGCTGGTAGAAATGGATCCAGAGGTTTTTCTCCAGGGATGGGGGTGGTAACAGTAGATCAAAGCAGGTGATGACAAGGGTTAACAGGATGTGTAGTCAAGTTGCTGCATATGCCATTGCATGTCTTTATTGTCTTCTTTGTAAATTGGACAGTCTGTAATTATTATAATATCAAAAATATATAATAGTCATCACAGCAGTTTATATTTATTAAAAGATCATTAAGTTCTGAATTTTTAATCTGTGTATAACAAAATGACCTAATTACTTTAGTTATGCTGATAGCTGCATGAGCAGTGCTTCACCTTCATCATTGGGATGTAAATTTATAATATTGTCATTATAGTTTACATACAAAAATAGAAGACAGTCTTTAGACATTGAACATTTTCCTAACACTTATCACACTATGCCAATGTAAGTTTTCCGCCATTTTGTTTGTTGTCATCTTTGGCAATTTAAATTTACAAGTAAAAATCCTTGTGTTGCAGTTGATTTACTAAGAAATTTATATCAAGTGATAGGAATCCAATAAAATAATGTTGATCATATAGTTAAATATATCTTTTTTTTGGAAATTATCATTAAATCTTACCATGGTAATCTTCAGAATGATTTCCTCCAGCAAATCTGGGCAGCCAGGAAACTCATCATTTAAAAATATGAACATATATCCTGAAGCTGATCACTCAGGACTTTCTCTGTATATAATTATCATTGATGCAGATCATTTTTAACAGGGAAATCTAACTAAACTTCATACAAAACTCTGATAATCCAGGAGTAAAGACCCTCAGTGTTGTTGTCCTTCTTCATGTTTAAAATGGGTGAAAATGATATCAACCAATCAAATTCCGCTATTGATCAAGTTTGAAATCTGACCAATCATATCACAGCTACCAAGTAGAGTGAAAAATACTTTAAAAACTGTATTTGATAAATACAGGATGAATTTACTAGTGTATCATCTTGTAAAAAAACTTAATTAAATAAAGGATATCATTTCACTGATCTTGTAGTATGTAATAAAATATTAGTGCTACTAATAATACGAAACTATCACTATAGGTCGCCATTTTGAATCATGGTGGATTTAAAAACAAGCGGGAATATACATAATTTCTCTATTAATATCAATTATCAAGCACCATATGCTTTGTACCAAAAGCAAACATTGTAATAACTCACATGACAAATTAATTGCCCAAGTAAATTTAGTTTTATTTATGAAGACTAAATCAACCAAGCCCATCACATTTACTGAGAGGACACATCACATTTACGGAGAGACATGCATATCTGTCTTTTTTGCTTCAATTGAATGTTCTTTTATAAACATTTAATCAGGTCCATTGTTTAATTGCATAATACTAATAGAGCTTGCTGGACTTAACGCATGATTAATTAGAGACAATCACACAGGTGTGAATTAAGGCTTACCCAGCCTGAGGGCTTGCTGGGGTATATACACACATCTGATTTCACACCTGTCTTTTTATAAATAAGGTCTGCAATTAACTTCATTGATAACTGAACAACATGAATGGACATACACTTAATCTCAGTGTGTACTAGCTGTTGAAGAAGAGAGCAGGGAATTAGCTGAAAATTATCAGAAACACAATAGTTTTTGTTGCTGTAATGTGAATTATAAGGGAAGGGGAGATGAAAAACACAAACCTTCAGGAAACTTCAATAGTTTTCAAAAAGAAGTTATTATTAAAGAAGGGTATTAATAATAGCATTGAAATTTAGGCAGTAAAATGTAAGTTATAATTAGGGTCAAATGTGTGAGAGTGTGTCAGACAGACTCACTGTGTGTGTATGTTTGCATGTGGGTTGTTTTTTTAATCTTTAATATACTCATGTACAAAAAAAGTTTAAGTTTGTTGTATTTAAAGTGAAACAAACATTTAAAAATGACAAAGTCCAAATTAGTTACAAAAATGTTATACTGAAAAATTCTAAGTCTGAATTAGGCACAGTTTAGTTATACTAAGAAATGACAAAGTCCAAATAGGTACAAAAAAGTTATAGTGAAAATTTTCTAAGTGTGATATAGGTACATTTTAGTTATACTTTAAAATGACTAAGTTCAAATTAGGCACAGAAAAGTTATAGTGAAAATGTTCTAAGTGTGATATAGGTACATTTTAGTTATACTTCAAAATGACAAAGACAAATATAGTTACAAAACAGTCATAACTTTTTTGTACCTCAAATTTGAGGCACAAAAAAGTTACCAGTTTAGTTACAAAAAAGTTATGACTATGTATAACTTTTTTTGGTATGGGTGTCCACCAGTCTGTCAGTAAGACTAAGCAACATTGAGTTAAATTTCATTCTGACCCATTTGGCCTTTTAAGAAATAATTTTTATCCTGTTCTATTTTGACTTTATTTTATTTGATTATTGTTAATATTTTATAAGTAATTAAAATCACTTGATCAATAAATTGTGAAACCTGCCTTCGAGTTATTCGACTTAGAGGTCAATTTAAGCCTATTGACTAGGCTGACCCCCTGTCTCTTGGGTTGGGGATATACAAGTTAATTCCCCTTATTCTATAGTGCCCTTTCCCCTCGGTGACACATTTCTCTAAATAATTTCAAATAAGACATAACCATATTGTTAGAAAAGTATGTGTAAATAGGTTCAACCAGTTTTGCATCATCGATCCAGTTTAATTTTTTTCTGTAATACTTTGAATTGTGCGACATGGTTGGCAGTCACAATATGGCTGCCCTCATTTGGAGCATGTGGTTTAGATATTTAAAACCGTGATACCGATTTACTTTTCACGAACTTCGGAACACGTTTTTTTTTTTCTTAAACAATGTTTGTTTTTAACTTTTGGGAATTTTCTGTGATGAAATTGGGAAAAACACATACTTTTTACCGTTGGGAAAGGGGCCGGATACAGGCCCCCTACGACGCCAAAAAAAAAACCTGGGGGTCGACGTTTTACATAGGAATATATAGAGTAAATCTTTAAAAATATTCTTCTCAGAAACTAATCAGCCAAATGATTCTTTATAATTGTTAAGACTTTGGCTCCAGGACAATTTCTTAGCCTCATGAGAAGTTCAGAGTTTGATGTAGCTTTATATCCCATATATAAACAATTATTAAAGATCTTTTTGAGAACAGTGCAATACTCATAATGTGATATCACTCTTAAATCAGCCTGTTAGAAAAAGGACTAATGATTATAAACATAAGAATATCCAGGGGGGAAAATGGATTTTATTTGAACAGGATCTACATGTATTATAATTGCAAATTGTCCAGATAGTTTGTATTATGACTTCATTAAGCTGATTTTATCATGGTTACCTATAGTTCCTCAGGTTAGTGATGTGGCCCATGGGCCTCTTGTTGAAATATCACATTTAAATGTTTTTACAGCTAAACATTAAAAATTTGCTGATAATGTTACAGTTATTTAATTACTGCTTCAGTTGATACAAAATTGTATTGTGTTTAATTGTAGACCGGGTTTATTGAAATTTAGGGAACCAATAATTATTTCAATATATATGTATTCTTAATTCATTATAAATGAACTTGACAGATGTGAAGTTACCATTTTGAAATGTTCAATCCCGATTTAAAATATAGAAAAACAAACCCGAACAAATTATTTGGTCATTGCATGTTTATCTATTACAGTGAAGATATTACGGTACATGGAATATTAGTCCTTAAAAGTTTAATTTAAATATCATTCAGTTTTGTAAGTTTTATTTTGATACCATCTGTAACCTCATCAAAATGTCCAATTGTATTTTTTAATGAGAAATCATTAGACTCAAATGCTTTAATTAATTATTGCTTAACAGATGCTTCTTTATAATATTGGTTCGACTTTTACAAAGCGTTTTTGATACCCGGTATTGATTTTGCTCTACATCGCTGTTGTAAACAATGGCAATAATAAGCAATTAGAACGGTAATATATATGAATTCTTTGAGAGATAGAAATGATTAATGTTGAGAAACTCGATTCTGTTAAAGTAGAATGAAAAATGAAGTTTCTGATTAACCAGGATCTCGCGTATGCTTATATTTTCTTTGTTTTGACCCCCCCCCCCCCGAATTTTTCTTTTTCTTTTACTAAAACCGGTTTAAATTTAGAGACAGAAGCTATTTCGAATTTAATCAATCGTCAATTAATTAATGTTTAAATGATATCTAACATTATTGACAGATCTAGGCAGAAAGCTGTAGCAAAATGTGATTTTTATGGATTTTTTCGTCAGGGTCTACTTGGTTTAGAGCTTATAGCGTAAAAAGTAATCCGTCAACATATTATTTATTTTACCAAATCTGTTTTCTAAGATGTCAATCTATAGAATAAACGCCATGAATTTAAGTTTGAGTCCATAAAATAGTAAAAAAAATTTCCAAACACGATACTAGCATTGCATTTTTTGTATTCTATTTTGATACATCAGGTCCATAAAGCGTACTTACTTACAAAAATCTGCGCAAAATTATTGATGAGATATGGCTTAAATAAATATTTATACTCTATTTTGTATGTTCAGTTCTAATTTTCCCAAAATTGGTTATTATTTTTAGGAAAAACGGGCGTCTGGCAAATTTCATAATTGTCAATAATTTTTGCAAGGGGGTACACCCGTCTGAGAGGTGATAACAAACAAACTAGCATGTAAACATACATATTTTCTTTTGTATATGTATTGCTAGAATGTATATTTATCATTTAAAGCTAAGCTTTTAATGATTGAGCCCATTTAGTGCCGAGTATAGGACTACCTTAAGTGTACTCGGGTTAATGTCAAAAATCCTTAGCTATAATTTCTTTTTCAGGTTTTGGCCTTTTATCAATATTATACCCTTACTAGTTCCTAATTTAGTGTTCAAATATACTGGTTTTTTTCTGTGGATTTTCCATATTAATATGCCTAGCCATAACGGTCAATAAATTTTTTTTTTAAAAGAAGTATAAGAAGACATAAGGTGAATACATATCAAATTACACCTTTGTTTTTATCAACTGGTCAGTCTCGCATAATTAAAGTCATGAATCGTGACAACGGCTGTCAGGGAGTTATATATATAACCATTATGAAAACAATTCATTATCACCTCGGGGACCATACTTGCCAACCTCCAACATGTGAAAATCTGCATGGTCATGACCAGATTTGGAAAGTAAAAAATCTGGTCATCGCGCGTAACGACATTCACGACATATTTACCATGTGTTTCATAGGTACATACAATAGAAATATGTGTTAAAACTTAATTATGTGTAATACTTTATTGCAAAGAAACTTTTAACTGACAGTTGCTGATTTTGAATTTTGAAAAGTGATCTGACACAGAAAAAGGTAGGTTGTGTTCCGCAAAAAAAAAAATTGCAAAAAGAGTGTCTGCTACAATAACCTTGCTTTTGAACTCTGTAAATGATGGCATGAAAGTTGTAAGTGACTTGGAAGACTTTTGTGTATTAAAAAGCATTCTATACACGACTTAGCGTTTTTGAATGTTTAGTCAGATCATTTTGGACACAAAATCCAATATTCAAATGTGCGTTACATATAGAACACAAAAGCCTCGTTTTGTACTCGATTACTTTAATTGTTTTACCTAACGGAATTCATTTTCCCAGATATGTTGATAGGTACAAAAATATCGTTTTCTTTTTGTTGGTTTTGATTCCGCTGGCCCCGATGAAGACCTTTTCTTATTGGAAGCCATCACACTTAGTGATTTAAACCTTCGCTTAGTCAAAACAACTCACGATAATAATTACACTTAATGTGTCTGTTACAGCCATCGGCATTGTTTATACGTTACATAAAGCTGAGCTTGGGTTCCTAACTGGAAGTCAAACGCGCAACATAATTTATGAACCAAACCCGGAAATCGGGAGATTTTCGGGTTGTTCAACAAAAATCGGGTGAAAAGCATGACCCGCCGGGTCATAAAAGATAATCGGGTGAAGGGTTGAAAAATCGGGTGTGACCCGACGAAATCGGGTGAGTTGGCAAGTATGGGGGACCGATCAGTGAGTTGAATATAAGCGATACTTCAAAAGAGCCGATTTGATTATAAATAACCGTTAATTTGGTGCAAAGAATATGACATGGTACAATTTAACTGGGGTTTTATTTCTATTTCAAATTAAGCTAGTTCAATATAAGTGGAGTAAGGTGTATATCTTGGAGGGTATGGTCAATATGCCTCCAACAGTCATTATTTTAAATCATGTCTTATAGATTCAATGAGAGGAATTTTACTTCAGTATTGAAAATCATATTTAAAAACATGTTTCAAATATAATGCAGGGAGCACAGCAGAAAGTGTATGTTTTAGAGCCAACAGAAATAAGGACGAATTCCAATGGATTGTCGTTTGGAATTGCTACTGTGTTGTGCAAAGCCACCAATTATAACAAAGTGCATGATCTGTTCTTTCCGGAGAAGTTTATTGCCAAATTGAATGAGTCAGTGAGGCGGTCTGTGATTCTGAACGGATACAGTCTGAGAGACAACGGCCAAATGAACCTGACAGATTCTTCAAAGGTAATTAATCTATCAAAACTACATATTAAAGTGATATTATATTTGCTTAATAATCATATAATAGATTTTGTAATACATGTACGTATTTCTGTACACAAGTATATATAGAAGTGACAATTGAATATACATTTTCATTTGGCAAATTTTGAACCAGATAATGGACACTTTTGATGATAAAAGTCATTCCACAACTGTAGTCCATTTTCTTAAGCCGGAACCCGAGGACATAGCTACAATTAAAACTAAAGCCAAGGGCGAAAGGGTCTCCATCAAGGGGGTGATCCATAAGGTAAATGAAAATATGATGAAAGTTGTACTTCTCTTAAATTTTTACATTTTTCAGTTTATCTGATCTGAAACATCATTATATGAATTTAGTTCTTCTGAACATTCAGTCTATAGTATATCATTTATGTCCATTGATCTGTTAGCTTAAATTTAAACAATGTTTTTTGTTTGTCTATAAATCTATATGGCCATTTATAACAGATCTTGGTGGAAAGAATAATTGGCTGACAGTGAATGATGAAGTTAAACTGTTTTGATCCTAGCTAGCTAATTATGTTGAAGAAGTGTGAATTATATTTGATATCTAAATGTGAGAATTAAAAGTTCAATATAACCAAAGTTGTAGGGAAAAGCTAATTGCTGTTCACTGTTGTTTCTAAGTAGTAAATATGGTACATCAGTGGCATAGTTTAAAGCTGACATGAATTCATAAAAGCATTTGGTCGCCATATTAGTTTCGATCGCTCCTTTAGGTTATACTTTTAATGGACATATATTGTGTGGGTTTTTTTTCACAATGGTAGTTGGATTAAGTTTAAATTATGAGGCTTTATCTGACAGTCCAATATATCTAATCCATTCACAGGGGAGATGGAGTTTGGAATTTATTCAAATGTTGAGCAATGCCCTGTTTCAATGGAAGAAAATTTAGAATTAGTGAAAATATTGTGAATATCTTAAAAAAAACCATATAGTAATAGGAAAATTGTTTAATGCAATTAATTCTGTCATGAAACAGGATATGTTGAACAATAACATTTTCACGTATAGTTTTAGATTTTACAGTTTTTCTTTTTGTCTTTACATGACTGTAAATTGTGACATATTTCAGAGTTAATTAAGAAAATATTTCGTACAGATTTTTGATGGTTCATGACAGTGAGTTGAAGAATCAAACATTGAATGGTCAGGTTTTGAAATATTAGTGATAAAATTGCTACTGACTCCTTTGTCAAGTCTTTAATGTTATCCATGACCAATATCACTACCATTTGGGATTTTGCAAGGTGTTACTTGACAGTTTAATTATGATATGTGTGTATATTTAATTATTATATTGAAGATGAGATTTGTTTAAATCCGTTTAAATTCAACAGATATCAGAAGTCCTCGAAACTCCAAACTCGAAACGGAGAATCTTGACCGTAGGTGATAAGACTGGTGAGATAGACATTAAAATGTGGGGTGAGAGGAAAGCCAACCTTGTCACAAGGCCTAATATCAACATTTTGTTGACCTGCTTAAAGGTTGATGTCTATAATGGGAGGGTGTCATTGAATTCATGCGTGTCCACCACAGTGGAGGTAAATTTTAAATTAATTATAGTTTAAATAATAGAGAGACAATTAAGTAGCTCATTTATGAGAGGAATTCATTTCATAATTCAAGCATTTTGCAGCATATCCTGATGATGTAGAATCGTCAATGCTATAAATATTTGTTAGTTTTATTTTGTTTGATTTAATTTGAGTGGAAAATAAAAAAGGTATTTTAATATCCCATAAAAATTGCTTTTTGCGATTTTACGGAGATATTTATTCTTAACATTTACTTAAGAATGTTCCGTACTGTGTTGGATGATATTGTCAAAAGTAAAGCTCAAACTAAGTACTAACTACTTGCTGACTCTTAGCAGTTGGTTAACATGTTCTGAACAGATGCATGCGCTTTTAGTACTTTAGTTCCTAGTGAAATTGAATTTTAGTGTAAATGTTAAATTTCATTTGATTTCTTCATAAAAAAATTCTTTCACAGTAAATTAAGACTTGCATGGACATATTTTTATTTGCTGTAGATCATAGAAGACTTGGAACCTGTTGAAGGAGTCATAGAGGCTGCTTGTTTTGATGAGTATGTATAGTTCATGTATTCAGTTTGTTTACATTATTCTGATATTAATATGAGAGCTAGGTCTACATAATATGGATGTAAATGGTTATACAAGATATTTTGTAAGTGATCATCGTGTTTTTTAATGTGTATTAAAATTTGTATTTGATATGTCTTGAAAGGGATGAAATGTCCATTATGGTTGGAGAAAGTCTGTTTGACGTTACCCCAGAACAGATGCAAAGAATTTTTCCACTATTGCAGTTTATTGACCAAAAAGTTATTAAGGCGAAGCACCAGGGGAGCAGTATCACTGAAATCTAAGTTTATAGTACGGATTTTTTCTGAATAATACATTCACAATATATTATTTTGTTTAAATCTTTGCCATCAAATGCATCACACATTTACATAAGATAATTAAATTATATTCTTGTAGTCAACTTATAATTCTGGTTCTTATTTTTTATAATGTGATAATCCATCTATGCAGGCAAAAGATTTCTAACTTACATTATTCTATTTTTTATGATTTACATGCATGTAGCTGCATGTTAAAGAATTTTTCAAATATTGCCTATAATTGCACCAATTCAGTGTAATGATATGAGTAGGAAGAGCAATATTGATTTTCTACTGATGATTGCTGATTCACACCTGTGCTTGATATTTTAATCCTGAAATTTTATGAATGAAACAGTCCTTGCATTATGATAACATTGCTCTCAGAACAAGGGGGACTTATCTTTATATCAACAAATGACACTTATTAGCTGACTTGACCTGAATGTTTAATTTAGCTATTCTCATAACATTTTGTCTGTCGGTTGTCTCAGTCTGTCTATCCGTCTGTCTGTCTGTATATCGGTCTGTCTGTAAACTTTTTACATTTTTGACTTCTTCTTCAGAACCATTTAATTCTTTTATGTCACAAGATGGTCAAAGTTTGATGTAGGTTTATAATCCATATATAAATAGCTATTTAAGTCTTATTTTGTGAGGAACTGCAATGCTCAATATGTAATATTACTGTAACAAAAGTGGTGAATAATAAACATAAGAATTAATATGCGGGGGAATTTTTTTTATCTATTATCTATTATACAATATTGTTGAGATTTATAAAGCTGATTGTATTATGTGTATTGTTGGTAAGGTGAGTGATGTGGCCATGGGCCCCTTGGTTTTTTTTTTGGTTTTTTTTGACAAATATGGCTGTATAGTGAACATGTAAATTTTGACGTCACTTGAGCCACTCTGGTAACCTATAACAGTTTTACATTTAACTTCATCTTGAAAACCTTTAATTTTATGACAAGCCAGTTTAATGGCTTTGATAATCAGGTGACTGTGAAGGCCTGTAGGCATCTTGTATTTTGGAACTATTTAATATTGAAGACATTCTGCTTTTCTGACTTTAAGAAGTCAGGTCGCCAATGTGGTCTATGTGTCACTTTTTTGTTTTATGTATAAATTTAGAATTGTTCAATTTTGAATTTTACTTCATATTTTTTTGTCTATTTGATAGTGTTTCAGTGAGTGATGAAAATGATGTAGACTAAAGACCATATCCTGAGAGGAAGAGAACAACCTAATGAAGAGGAAGTAGTGGGTTTTTTCCTGGTTGAAAATTAGCCTTCATGGATGTTATGTTGTTGAGTTTTTTGCTGCATTTACTAGATACTTTTCGTTAAAACATACTGGAATTAGCAAGTTAGAAAGCTTGTAGTTATGATTTTTTTGGGGTTAGTTTTACTGTGTTTTTGTTAAAGAGCATTTGGAAGTTTTGTGTATATGACATTGCTGTACCATATGCCAATAAGAAAGAAATAACTCAACAGTCATTTATTGGGCAATATTAGATTTTTATCAAAATCAAGGCAAATGAAAGATGTTTTAGACTAATTGCAATAGATTTTTTGTTACAAAAAAAACTTCAGATTTTGTAAAATAAATGTGGTTTTGGTACTATAACAAAATCAGATTGTTTTGGGCTGCATTACTGCTGTAGAAAGGGGCATAACTGTTAATTACCATTATAATACATTATGGGGAATGTTAGTGATGAAGGGGGAAAACTTTTTTGAGAAGAGTTGAACATTTGGAATGGAGCAAATCAAATGTTAAAGATTATTACACTCATTTTAGAGTGTATTACAGTATGTCATTTTTTCTTGTTCCAATATTTTTATTTTTAGTTTAATTGGCTGTGGCGGGGATTTAATTCATGTGTCAAGTTTTGTATCAAAATGTTCAGGAATTTTTTTTTTTTTAATAATAGAACTGGATAATTCATGGAATGATTTAGGCATAGTAAATGTAATTTAAATTTATGTATTTTTAAATTTTATGTAAACTCTTTATTTACTAATTAGCTAAACATTCTAACATTTCTGTTGCAACAATTTTAAGAAAAGTAAGATAATTAAAATTTATAACATCCTTTTGAAATTTGTATTATCTTGTGAAGTAATGATTATCATCTGTTAAAATGTATCTAAATGTTTAAATTAGATCTTGCTGGCATGGGTAAATGGTATTTCATTTTTTATTTATTTATTTTTAAATAGATAACTTCAGCGAATTATTTGATGGGTTTACAGATTCATTTCTTTTTCTATAGTAATTCATATAGTTCATTAATGCATGTTACAATTATGCATTACCTTTAAAAGATTCTCTGTTTCATTCATGTTAAATTGTACATGTTAGGTTATATTTTTCAAAAGAAATTATTTTGTTGCAATTAGTTTAAAATTTGGTGTGTTTTTTTTTCAAATTATTTGAAGTAAGATATTTTCGCGATTTTTCTTCTCAAATAATCATGTGTTATTTTCCTCTTGTTTTTCTGTAGTAGACTTTTACTTGTTTCTTGATGTAGTGATTTGTTATAATAAAAGAAAGATTAGTCAGCAGACTTTTTGCTATTTTTAAAGTTGTCAAATGAAAGTGATATACATGTATATGATAATGCATGACATGAACATCTGTAAGAATTAAGTCTTGCATTTAAAGATCCAGTTGTCAACTTCACTATCAAAAGTTGTCCAGCTGTTTGACATCACAATTATAAATTGTGTGGGGTTTATATTTTGTTGAAACAGAATGGTTGAACTTTTTTTTAGACATATGAATGGAAAAGTTATGGTACCAAATGACCGTGTGTCTAAAATCTTCGAAAACTTACAGAGTTATTGCCCTTGGAATAGGAAATGCTTGTTATCGCTACTTCTCTTAAAGCATGAGATATAGAGACTTGGAACTTTAACCAATGTCTTCTGTACACTTTGAGGGTTTTTCAATCAATTCATACCGAAAGAGTCCTTCGTCCCCTTCTAGCAGATATTGCTCCTCAAAGTATTTCAATTTCCATAAAATCACTTCAAACTTTTTTACTATCAATCACAGAGATTTTGGACCACTTATATATAGATTGTCAACCGTGGCCGAACAAAATGACATAAAGGTCAAAGATGACGGTCTTTTTAAAATCTGTTAATTAATGAATTATCATATCTTGAGAAATTCAGAAGTATTGTAAACTTTTTACAGTCAACCCATTCATATTGTACAATGACGGCTAGCCTCTAAAATACTCACTTTTATTGTTTGGGTTTCTATTGATAGGCTTGTGTAAAGAATATTAACATGGTGACGACATCACTTTTGTTCAGAGTAAGTGTCAAAAAAAATTTTCAGAATAGTAATTCAATCTATGATATTATTAGTACCGGTAACACGGAATTTTCAAAGCAATGGCTTGAATTAAGAAAAAATCTCTGAAAGAAGTTTATGGTTTCGTGGTGTCCTGAATTTCTAACATATTTCTAACACAACGGGAGATGTGATATTTTTGTAAATTATTTGTTTTGAGAAATTTTGTGCAATGAATGTTTACATTAGATTATGACCATGTTATAAAAGGATAATTTAAACAAACAAAATTTGACTAAAGTAAGTCCATATGTTCATTTCACCATGGATCGGACACAAATTAAGCATGCATCGGACAGTTTTCGGTGCACGATTTCTTCTAATAATAAGTAAATGATGTGCCCATTCCTAGTGATGTACTTTAAATGTAAAGTAAAATTAATATATAGAAAAATAATTCATACAAATATTTTCTTCAGACCACTTCAAAATCGAATTTTACGGACACAGCTTTTTAGTCCAAAGTTCATGTAGGAGCTGGCACGATAAAGAATTCGTCATGATAAATTAAATATTCCTATAACCAGAAGCACTAGATCTAGTCTAAATTCCTATATGTAGATTTGAGGATTTACATTAAAACCAGAAACTGTTATTTTTAATCTTACTCATTACTGTATAGCTGTCTGAAGCTTGGTAAATATTGTCCGATTCATGGTGAAATAGTTCAACACTTGATTAATAACTTTAATTTCTAGATTTTGAAACATTTCACGATTACTTCTTCAATAATTAAACAAGGGGAAAACCTATAACTTTTAAAACAAATTTTATTTATATTTGCACGATATTTGATGCACGAACAAAGGGAACAACGCAAAGGTGTCCGATGCATGGTGAAATCGCCCTATAGTGCATGCATAAACGCTCTTGCGGACTGAAATTTTTTTTATTAATAACCTTAATAAAACATGCATTACATGTGGAATGTTGCATCTTGACCTCTCTAAAAATGAATGACCACCGTAAATGATCAAATGGGTCCGCATGTCAGAAATATCAATATTTTAGCGCACCCGTGAAAAAGTGTTGGCTGATTTTACGCAGTTAATGGTGCATAAAATGAAAAAAGGTGTCACAGTAGTTTTGTTATGCTTCTTAAATTTAACCGTTGTAATTTGTTGACAATTGATTGAAGATTTTTGACTTGCAAAAAATTACATCATAATCGCACTTGATTTCAAATGGGGACGAGTTTGCCGAAAGTGACGGGGGTAGTGACGGAGTTAATGGCCTGTGCGATATATAAGCCAGTTTTCTTATTAACCTGTTCAGTGATTCTATATTTATTTTTTTTCAAATAAATTTGATAATAGTCTGGATGATTTGTAGCATTTTCGGTGTGGCCGGTGTTTGAGAAAAAATATTTATTACAAGATGTAAAGTTGTCTATCTATTATTTTTTGTGAGATTTCGACCACCCTTTCATATTTCGGCCGTTTTCTTGATGATTTTTTAGCTCTTTGGTTTTTCTTAGGTAAGGTGGCAGCCTGGCAGGGGATAGTTTTTTTGGTCGAGGAAATGTGAGGCAGACACTGCTCATATATGCGATGAAATTCTAATAATTGTGACTCTTGACAATTTTTTAACATTTCAGAATAAAACAAGTACAACTTAGATATAGCATATATAGAATAGATAGCCAGGGACGGTCTCGAAAGTTTTTGAGACATTAGCTTCACTATCCACAAAATGAATGCAATAAATATTCTAGCAATTTATATAACCCTTAGAAAACCAGCTAAACCTCAGGTTCTCCCTTTATATCAAAATGTTGACCGAATCTTTCGACCGAAACTATCCGCTGCACTGTAATTTACGGAATTTACCTACAAAGCGTTGACAATTTGTACCATGAGCATGTCGCACCTTTACATATCAGAAACTTACAAGTGGATAATTTAATATGTTACATCCACCATCTTTTCTTGTTATTTTACGCCTTGTCTCTAACATACATTCACTATGTAAAGTGCATCCGGCAGTCATAACTGCAGGTTTCAGATTTTACTTCTGGTTCCCAGGTACTGGAAATACATAACGTGCAAGTTGCTAAACCACATTACACTAGTACGCCTATTTACCCAAGGGAATGATCAACAGACAAAATATAGATCTTAAAAGAAATAGAAGTGTTTAATGAAAAATGATATTTATTTTTATTTTAGGACTCCTCATAGTATATGGACTGTATAAATTGCCTGAATCATTGATATTTATTTATGATTGCATAATTGTTTGTAAAATTTTAACAAGTTTGATTTGTCCTAGTCTTAATAAATTGTTCAAAATTTGTATTGACAATGTAGATATGCATAAATAGCGACAGATAGCCCCTTAATTTAATTTTGGTCAGATCTGATGAAAACAAAACCTTTTATGAATTAATGTCGGTCATTCCTGTGCCTTTAGAACTTTCGGGTAATTCAATGGATCCATGGAAGTTAAAACTGACGCCATATTGATCCTGCATCCTGCTTACTACACAGTTAGTTGAAGCTTTTAATTGCCTGTTTACAAAACTTCTCAAGTATTCGTTTGTTTGAAATAGAGAAAACCCTGCTAAAGGAAATCCCGACAGACCGTGCAAACACATTTTTCTGTCGTTGTAAGTATTTGTTTAAATTTTTCTGCTATTTGCAGGTCCAGTACAATCTCCAGATTTAGCTATATAGCTTGCATAAGCTAAATAGCTTTATTAAGCTATTCAGAGTAGCTTCATTTAGCTATTTTGTCATACATTTTTCTTAAATTTGTAATTTTATCAGTATGTATAAAAAATCGCACTTTAGTCCAGTGATAGTTTTCAACTTTAAACTGTTCTGTGAACAATGCATGTAAAGAATACTCATCAATTTGCGTCCCCTTAAGAGAATTTGCACTAAAAGTTTTGGGGCAACTGATTCATGACCACACAGTTACTTCTTGAATGAAATATAAAGGAGGTCAGTTATGGTAAACAAGATAATTGATTGGTAATAATTTATCACAATGAGAAGAAATCATACTTATCCATGCTCATTGCACACAAAGTGGTAAACAGTTACCCAAACAATGGAAATATATTTTTTGCTTATAAGTGTTTAAAAGCTGCAGTGTTAAAACTATTTTTAATTGTGTTCAAGTTTATAATGGTCAATTGTGCAAATATGAGTAGCAATTTAATTGCAATTTTTTGTTCATTTCTTACAATAAATATTTGCTTCAAAAACTGTACAAATATAGCTTTATCAAGCTATTTTGAATAGCTTTATAAAGCTATATAGCTTTTTCAAGCTATATAGCTAAATCAAGAGATTGTACTGGACCTGATTTATGGAAGGGAATTACCGCCAAAATTCTATGTATCTTGCTTTTATTCTTATTATGCTTACTTCTTTATTCTTCATTACATTTACACTTGCATGTCAACTTTATTGTTTTCATATTCATGCTTATCCAATTTCACTTTGATTCTCTCTGATCCTTCATTGTTTGCTTAATTTTATGTTGCAACATTCTCTTCTTATTCGTGTAAATTCTTTCTTCTATCTCTGTTACAAATGTGAATTCAAATACGCAAACCATAAAGCACTTTCAATAAAGACGAATACAAGTTGCATGAATTTAATGCTACATTATGACGCCAGGCGGCAGTGTGTGCGCTACAATTGCTGCTCCCCAAAAAAAACCAACATAGCTAGCTAAATGTGGGATGTTTCCACCATGACATTTCGTTCCAATGTTTATATGTTCAGATCAAGAAATGGAGGCGAGGTTAATGTACTAAGGGATAATTTATAATTTTGTTTGCTGGGGAGGGGGTGGGGGGGGGGGTAGGTCGAGTTCTATTTTCAGTAGGTTTACTATGTGAATTTCATAAAGTTTGAATTTTCAAGGGTGGTGGGGTGACTGGACCCCCTCCTAAAATAAAATAGAATTCTAAGTCTGCGCATCAGTTATTTATATGAGACGATATAATCTTACAGTTCTCATAATTAGCACCCGTATCATAATTATCATCATCGCAAGCTTGATTTGGAAGTCGGTCAATTAAACTATTCATTTAATCAAGACGACATGTATGAGGTTCATGTCTCTAAGTTACATGTATCATAGCTTAAACACCTTCAAGTCTAAACATGGACATTCAGTTACATGTACATGATTTATATTAAAATATGGCTGTGGGTGATACATACACATTTTTATCACTTCAAAAATCTGTGTAAATAAGAAGCATACATTATTAATGTTTTGTATTTTGGAAGAAAAAAATATTTTATTTAGAACTTTATATAAGAATTTTTTATTAAGATTTGATTTAGATTTTAAACCAAAACGTATAAATATTCATATCGATATCACATACCGTATTTTAATCTCTTTGCCTGGTTTGTTTTCGTTTACTCATTGTGTAATTAATTCACTGATAATTTAGATTCGTTAATTTTACCGCGATTACCTCTGCGACTCCACCGTTCTGTGCCCAATCGCAAGAATATAAAATCGCGTGCACCAAACTTAGTTTTCATATCACAAGTTCAAACTTTTAGAAAAATAAGTGAGATTTTAAAACCTGCAGTTTAAAGTTTTTTAACCCGGAATTTCACGCGGATATTAATTCATCGCATTTAATCAGGGATACACAGTACTGTAGCCTAACGAGAGGTAAATAGTGATTCATGCAAGTGATAATTTTCACACGTACTAGAGTACAAGAAAAGCTAGTTCTAAGTATTTCGTACCCCAGTCCTTTTATTGTTTTTCAAAAACATCTTTAAAGTTGGTTTAAATTTATTTCTATTTCATCTACATGTTCCACGGGTACCTGAGGACAGAACCGTGCATCATCCCACCTCTTTTCACCCCAAATGAAAATAAAGCCCTGTCGACAAGTACTTATGACATGTTCCTCTTCTAAAAATTAAGCGTTCCTGCAAATAATTTGCAAATAATTTGTTACTGCATATATATACGGTACATAATTGCATTGCGGATCTAGAATGAGATCAGATCCACCCCCAATGGAAAATTCACACTTATTAAATCAACCAATAAAAAAATTTATACAAAATTATCTCTCAGACCCCTCCCCCCTCTGATTTTTTTAGAACCGCGCGGAGGCATTTTACATGTTCACAAAAAAAAATCCGTATCTTTTTAAGTCTGCGTATATCGTGGCTTGTTAAAAGTTAATTATATTAACATGTATATACTAAGCCCTTAATTTGAAATGTTTTCAAGAATTTATTAAATTTATGTCATTTGTTAGTTTCGTTTTAATAAATCTTCGGGAGCAACAATTGTAGCGCACACACTGCCGCCTGGCGTCATAATGCAGCATTAAATTCATGCAACTTGTATTCGTCTTTATTGAAAGTGCTTTCTGGTTTGCGTGTTTGAATTCACGTTTGTAACAGAGGTAGAAGAAAGAATTTACACGAATAAGAAGATAATGTTGCAACAGAGAATTAAGCAAACAATGAAGGATCAGAGAGAATCAAAGTGAAATTGGATAAGCATGAATATGAAAACAATAAAGTGACATGCAAGTGTAAATGTAATGAAGAATAAAGGAGTAAGCATAATAAGAATAAAAGCAAGATACATAGAATTTTGGAGGTAATTCCCTTCCATACTGATTTGTATAAATGCGATGTAAAGTTCAAGTTGATCGCAGATAACAGATTCAGTTACGGTAGCAGAGCACCTGTTTCTTGTTAAAATAAAGTGAAAGCGAAACGTTTCACGATATGTGTTGGGTTTTTTAATTGCATGTTGAATTTTTGTGATTGAAATTGTCTTTTCTGTTTGATGAGTGTGACTAAAATTAGATAGAATGTTTTATCGTTAAGATGACAGATGTCCTACGGAATGCTGGAGAAAACGTACCCAGGAGAAAGCGTACCTAATTTATAGGGTACGTTTTCTCCAGGAGAAAACGTACCTGCGTACGTTTTCTCCAAGAGAAAACGTACCCTATGAAAATAATAAATAATGGTTTTCATAGATATTCTTAAATGAAACAAATTAAAACATACAGTGAACATTTGCATCATTTGTTGTTGTTGTTTTTAAATGCATAGTAACGTACTTAAATTATTATGACAATAATTTGTAACATACTGTGGTTTTATTAATTTTCGTATATATTTCTAACACAACGGGAGATGTGATATTTTTGTAAATTATTTGTTTTGAGAAATTTTGTGCAATGAATGTTTACATTAGATTATGACCATGTTATAAAAGGATAATTTAAACAAACAAAATTTGACTAAAGTAAGTCCAAGATAACATACTGTGGTTCTATTAATTTTCGTGGGTATCAATTTTTTCGTGGATTTTCTGAAAACCACAGTTTCAAGGATACATAATTTCGTGGCCAATGATCCTATCAATACAAAATGGTTGTTGAAAATTGAATTTCAATGAACATTTAATTTCGTGGATCAACTTAACAACGAAATCCATGAAAATTGGTATTCAACGAATATTGATGAAACCACAGTACACAAACACGAACATGGCCTGAGCAGTTTAATTAGTCGACAATTAATACACTATAAACGAAACCGTTAAATGATAAGTTTTTATTGCAATCTCATTTGGAGAACTAAATGATGAGTATGTCAAGAAGTTGATATCGCATTATTTTTAACATTTTTTTGAAATTTATCTATAGAACAAAGTTGCTTAATAAAACCAAGTCTACTGAAGTCTTTTAAATATTTATTTGATTCATATATATGGAAACTACTACGAAATGTAATATTGAACAGTCAATTTGCTTCCGACGCCACTGTCATGTATAATGTGTAGAGAGTGAATATTTCTACCTTATGCGCGGGGAGGCAATAAATAATATTACATAATAATAAATTAACTGCTCAGGTATTTAATTGATTATCACTATAATTAAAATCAGGGGATCTCTCATAGAGAAACTCAAATTGGTAAGGCTACTGGTAAATGGATAATTAGAAGTAGACTGATAATTCTTTATGACAGGTAATTATTTCGTACTAAAATAAAAGTTGCTACAATTATTATAAAGATATTATTCATAAAATGAATATATTTCTATACATCTATGCATTCAAATATGCATAAAAGTAGCATTTGAAAATTATTTAATATCTCCAACCCCTTTAATATTATAAAGTATTAAATTCATATATCTATAAAACTCTTACATTTCTAGATATTTATTATGAAAATAGTATTTAAAAGTATTAAAAACTATTAAGTAGTATAAATATGATTGGGTATGTTTTCTCCTGGGTACGTTTTCTGTTGGGTACGTTTTCTCCTGATACCGTCCTACAGACCTGCTTTAACGATGGAATTCATCCCATATAGTCGCTTTGTAACAAATAAAAAAATTAGATCAAAGCACATTCATGCATCTTTCAGGCAAGTATCCTGTAGTACTTGTGCAATTTCAACTGTTTGTCTTGATACCTTTATCTAGTCTCATCTTAATTTAAACCATATAATTTTATATTTCAACAGTTAGAGATTAAGTGGTTAAAATACTACAAAGCATACCTTTGGTATCATATGTCAATTATCAATTAATAGGCAAGCACAAGATTATAGATATGTAGTTTAATAAGTAAGGAATGGTTATATGAAGGCTAGAAATTTTTAGGTCACCTGGGTCAATGGCTCAAGTGACCTTTTCTGATCAAATTTTGTCCACCTTCCATGTGTAAATTTTTTACATTTTTGACTTCTGGTTCAGTTTCAACCAATGATGCCAACAAACCATCCTTAGGTGAAGATGATTTAATTTTGTTCAAATAAAGAACCACACCCCTTTTGAAGAGGAGATACAATGATCAAATCATTAATCAGATTTATATCTAAGTTATTGCTGGTCCTAATTTCACCAAACTTGCATATGGATGGTGTGTCTTATGAAACTGATGCACCTGGCAAGCTTGAATGCTGAATCTGAGCCATAAGTTTCGGATGCTGGATGAGGTTAAGGTTTTTCGAACAGGTTAAAGTTTTTGTTGCAGATGCTGACCGTTTGATAGGCATTTCTAAGTTACTACTGGTTCTTACTTTACCAAACTTGCATACATGGTGCGTCTTATGATACTGATGCACCTGACAGGCTTGAATGCTGAAACCGAGGCAAAGATTTCGGATGCTGGATAAGGTTAAGGTTTTTAGATCTGGTTAAAGTTTTTGGAACAGGTGCACTCTGATGATTATATTATATAGTTATTACTGGTCCTAATATCACCAAACTTGCAATGATGATGGATCTTATTATTCTGATGCGCTTGACAGGCTTGAATGCTGAATCTGAGCCATAGGTTTCGGGTGCTGGATGAGGTTTAGTTTTTTTGGAACAGGTCACATGTATAATAGGTAATAGCACTATTTGAAACTTGCATATATGATCTCACTATTATATAAATGAATGGCAGAGGAAGCTTCAGATGCTGAGCCTTATCTCCATTATTGAGGATGGTAAAAAATATATCTTTGTAATTACTGGTCCTAACTTCACCAAACTTGCATGGATGGTGTATCTTACGATACTGATGCACCTCACAGGCATGAATGCTGAATCTGAGCCATAGGTTTCAGATGCTAGATGAGGTTAAGGTTTTAAGAGCTGGTTACAGTTTCTGTACTATTACCTTCAGCGTTAGCAACGCACTTAGCAACGGGGAACATTATATAAATAGTGCCTGTTTGGGAGGGTAACTGTTGAAAATGACACCCCGAGAAAACGATTGTCAACCGACGCGAAGAGTCAATAGTTACCCTCCCAAACAGGTACTATTTATTTTATTATACTGAATGTCTTACTTTTAACGAAAATTTTACTGCTTTTATATAGAAATGAAGAAGGTTCCATTCATTTTTTTTCGCAGAGGATAAACATATTGAAATGAAATTTGGTATACAGGTTTATCATGATAATATCTAGGTCAAGTTTAATTTTGGGTATGATAGAGCAATTTTCGACAGAGTTATGGCCCTTGGACTTAGAAAAATTTCAGTTATCTGAAGTTTACGTTCATTTTCTTTGTGGATGTTTCCAAGGGAGGGGGGCATAAGTGTTTCACAAACATGTATTGTTTTTTTTTTTACAATTCTAGAATTTTTTTTTGTATGTGTTCCTAACCTTTATTATTCAATTTAATTATTTGTCCCATTTAGAATTAGCATTGCGGGGGTATTAGTCCCATTAGGACAGTTCTTCTTGGAGCAGGTGCCCTCTGATGATTATATCTTAGTTATTACTGGTCCTTACTTCACTAATCTTGCATGGATGATGCATCTCATGATACTGATGCATCTGACAGGCTTGAATGCTGAATCTGAGCCATAGGTTTTGGATGCTGGATGAAGTTTAGTTTTTTGGAACAGTATACATGTTTTATGGAAAATAGCTTGCATAATTGATTTAACTATACTGGCACTCTACCAGTTATCGGCTAAAATTTAACGTTTTCTTTTCGTAATTCCTTATTTCTTGATATTTTTGGATAAAACTTGACATACTTTAAAAAGTGAACTCCTTACTTATAAATCTGTTAGTTTATATCATTATTTAGAACCCAAATTATCTTTTTTTGTGCTTTTTACCGCGCCCCGAATTTGCCGAGTTTTTACGATTAACTGTACCAGTTATCGGCTTCGTGATAATAACATAGAAAAATCTGTGTTCATGTCGATTTTATACTCTGCTAAATGTAGTTTGACTTATGCCCCTTGTGGGGTCAGACTAAAGTAGTCGGGGTCATGATACATTATAAACAAAACTCATAAAATTATTCTTTTATTATCAAATGGTAATACACCAAATCGTAAACTATTCAAAGCATAATTATGCAATCAGGCGTTCAATTGCGCTACGAATCTGTTGGAAATTTGTGAATTCCTTTTGTTTATACATCTTAAATGTATTGATTTTATATGTGAAATCAAAGAAGGGATATAATAGCGTATCACAAAGAGGTAATATTCTATTTTTAACTTATTACGTCAATTCCCCCACTGCTGAAAGTGCAAAGATGTAAAATCAGCGATAAACAATGATCGTTTAAGCTCATGTATAAAACATATTCAAGAAAGTTTTCAAGCAAACTTACTTTTCTTTTTTCGAAAATGACGAATGAATTAAAAAATCTTGGATTGTTGCGTGCTTTAAACCCGAATAATTCAGTTGAGTTTAAGACAGAGACATACCAGTATTCGCCTCCCAAAAATATTTATGCGGTTGTCAAAGTTACACCAAAGTTGGATAGATATGGGCAGTTTTTAAAAAAAATTTATTTGTTATATGCGCATTGAATATAAACAATTATTGAAGCTTATTGACATAAAACCTAGCAAAATATTTTATTTTTACATCTGACTTGTCAAAATAGAAGAGTGTAAATTTGTAGTATGTTAATTCTAAATGGTCTCTAACAAAAGAAATAATGTCTTTGTGGCTTTCACTCATTTTTCTTATCTAGTATGTGTATGAATCCTTAAAGGCATTTTTATTTTTGTTTTTGTTTTTTTTCATTTAAAGAGTGTTTTGTATTTTTTTTAACTCAAACTTAGAACAGTAGAAATTTAGTATCTTAAGTTTCCAAAACTTTGATATCATACTACTTAGAAATCATTTAGTGATGCAAATGGAAACATGTCAATAAAAGGAATGCAAATGTACATACAAAATTGGTCAATACATGCATATCTAAGAAGTTCAAAATATTAATAACTAAAACATACAGACCTACATAAACATCCCCCCTTCCCTTTTGAACAAAATCTTTACCCTTGCATGAATGTAGGAAAATGATTATGAATATAAAGGAGAAATACAGTTTGTTTACTTATTCAAGTAACTGTAATTTGCAAAAAAATCCGTTAAGATAAAAAATCAAAGTTCACGATTTGAGAAATCATAAAGCCATATTTTCTTGTAGATTCTCATTTCTTCCTATGCTCTAAAAGAGTAAATAAAATTTGAGAAAACTATATGCATGGTTATGATGAAGCCCTCTACCTTATATTATAAAATTCATTACCTCTGGGACAGGGGTTCAGGCCTTAGGATGGGACCAATATGTCCATGTAGTAAAAATAAATCTGAAAAAATCTTTTTCTCCACTCCCATATATATTTTAAACAAGCTAAATCAGCATGGTAATGACGTCCATTTAGGTCAAAGAAAATTTCTTTGAAATTCTTGTCATTCTAATGCCTTTTCAGATGGTGATTATCTCAGCAATGATTAGTTTAAAATTGTGTGCAAAAATAATAATATCATTATTTTTTGCACGGTATGAAAATGTTCATTGTTTGTGTTTTGTAGATGCCAAAGAGAAAACGTAAGGGTACAAATGAAAGGGTCAGACGCCTTAAAAACAGGCAAAGAATGAGAGACACTAGGCAGCAGGAGCAGATCTCTTCAGACGAATCAGATCAGCCTTTTGAAAATTTTGCTACCTCATGCGGGGTAGTAGAGGAAGCTGTTTCAGCTCCCCTCGGTTGTGTTCCGGGGCAGGTTTCCATGGGGTTTCCTCTGAAGGAAGAAAAACCCCTGGCCAGGATGCAGGCTTCTCTTTGCGAGAAAATGCATCCAAATGCCCTGAGTTCTGCATCTTCTCAGGGAAATCGTCTGTGTGCCCAAAACGGAGGCATGGCACCGTCCCCTGACTCCCCACCGTGGGTTTGTACCTCACCGAGGGTACCTGAGCCGGACACCGTGCACGTGTCTGGCTCAGCAGGACAGGCGCAGCTGGGTATGTCATCCTCCTGTAGTGGGGATGAGTCCAGCAGGATATCAATTGATGCACCCAGAAACTTGACGAGAACTAAAAAGTATACTGAAAGGAAATCATATGAAAACACTGTATATATGAAAAATGATGATGATGATGATGATGATGATGATAAAGATGATGATGTGAAAGATGATATTGTTGATGATAAAAATGGTGGTGATGATGATAATGCTGGTGGTGGTGGAAGTGAAAATATTGATGATGATGAAACCAATGACAATAGCACATTTACAAGAGATAAGGTATGTCTTTCTGTTCAAGGATCATATCATCAAGCTGACATAATATTTGGTGATAATGCAGGAACACAATGTGTAGCAAACTGTCTTGCTGCAGTTGCATTTCAAAGGATTAAGGATACTAGTCAATGGGATAGAACTGACATGAACACTGTTTTGTTTACAGGAAATGAGTTATATACTTACTTGCAACACAGTTCAACAATTGTTAGTAGATACCTTCTAGTAGATGAATTGCCTCAGTATTTTGAGTGTTTCAGTCAGACATATGAGTTCAAAGCAAATGAATCGTTACCAAGTCTGATCAGTTTATCCAGAGTTGAACCTCAATATGATGACTTCAATGCATTTCCACTTAAAGAAGCTCTTCAGATTGCTCTTGCAGACACAGATGGATGCTTTGTTTGCTTTGGTGGAAATACATTTTTGATAGGGAAAAGAATGAAAGGGTATTTTACTTTTGACTCCCATTCTAGATCTATAGAGGGACATTTGAGTGAAAGTGGAAAGAGTACAAGGGTACTGTACAAGACAATCCTTGATCTATTTCATCACATTATAACTTTGGCCAGGTCAATGGGGTATTCTGAAACTGTGCAATGTGAAATAACTGGAGTGCACTGCTCATTAAAACAATTTCAATGTGTTCAAATGGAGGAAAACAGACAGTCTGTTAATGTTATGGCAAATGCAAGTACTACAGAAGTACATGTAGGAGAAAGTTGCAATGCAACATTAAACACTCCTTCATCACATGATGACATTGAGTATGTTTGCAGTGAAATTTACGGTTTTGATTTTGTGCCTTTGTCAGATGTGAAGAAACAGCAGTTATGTAATTCATTAGGGATTTTGTGTTCATTTGATGGAAGTTCAAAAAACATGGCAGATAAGGTAGTAAACATAGAAAAGCCAGTTCAGGTGAGAGACATAGATCAAGATGGAAATTGTTTCTTTAAGGCCATTTCGTTTAGTTTGACGAGAACACAAGACTATCATGAAGTAATTCGCTCAGCGGTTTGTGATCATTTACTTCAGAACCAGTTGTGTTTTAAACCTTTTTTAAGACACCAAGAAGACTCTGTAGAGAAACATATTTCAAACACTCGCATGATCGAAAATGGAACATGGGCAACTGAAATTGAAATTCTGGGACTAACTCATTTGCTAAAGACTGACATATATACATATTCAGATTCTCGCTGGGTTCTTTTTTCTGGGAGATTGGTAGATCCAGATTTAGATATTGAACAAACGGGGTCAATTTATTTGCACCATAAAAATCAGAGTCATTATGATGTTGTCACAATGGTGTCGAGTAGGTCAACTAATATACCACACCAATCTTTGGCACCAAGTTTTGAGGTTGAATATAGCAGAAGGTTAAGCAATCGAGAAAGAATGAGACAGAAACGGAACATAATGTTTCAAAAACAAAGTCAAGATTTGTCAAAACAAGTCAGAGAGATCAGAAATTCAAAACGCATACTTGCCAAGAAAAAGAGGCGGTACATGAATGATGATGCATTTAAGTCAAAAACAAAAGAAACAAGTAAAGAGAGGTATTTGAGTAACGAAGATTACAGGACTAATTTAAAACAGAGAAGTGTAAGGAAATATGCACAGGACGCTGAACATAAAATTTCCATGAAGCAGAAAAGCATTGCAAAGTACAAGACAGATGGCGTGCACAAAGAAAAAGTTAAAAGACTAAGTACAGAAAAGTACAGATCAGATGAGATTCATAGACAAAATGTCAAAAAAAGAAGTACAAAAAAGTACAGATTAGATGAAGAACACAGAGAAAAGGTAAAAGTTTTAAGCAAAGTGAGCTACCATATGAGTTCAGAGTCTAAAAGACTAAAAAAAGAGAACGTTTCAAAAAATAAACAAAAACGGATGGAAAAGCTGAAAGGTGAAAGTAAAGTAGTGAATTTGTTTAAAACTATTGTCAAACAAGGACCAGAGTACACATGTTGTTGTTGTCATCGTTTGATGTTCGAAAACCAAGTTCGTGGATGTACACATGAATTGTATACAGTAAATCAGGAGGCGAGAAATGTGGCAGAGCAATGTCTAGATGACAAATATGTTCACAAGTGTGGTGTGTCGTGTTCAGATTATTGTCCGAGAACTTCTTTGTGGGTGTGTTTTACATGTCACAGAAAAATCATGAGTGGAAAAATCCCACAAGAGGCGGCAATAAATAAAATGTCACTTGAGGAAATTCCACCAGAGCTCAGTGATTTGAACTCCTTAGAACAACACCTCATTGCTTTACACATTCCGTTTATGAAAGTCATGGCTCTTCCCAAAGGTGGCCAAAGAAATGTGCACGGACCTGTAGTGTGTGTTCCGTCAAATATAAAGAAAACAACAAGTTTGCCACTGAACGTTGATGGGAATCTTTTATTGAGGGTTAAACTCAAACGCAAACTATCATACAAAGGCTACTTCGAATACCAATTCGTAACTCCACGACACATTAAGGCTGCTCTTGCGTTTTTGAAAGAAAACAATAAATGGTACCAAGACGTTTCTTTCAACAGTAATTGGACTGATAATAACGATAATTGTTTGTTGAATGATACTATCGAAACGTCTGAAGACAACCAGGATATTCCAGAAATGGACACAAATCATAACCAGGAAGTCGCAACTGACACATGTTTGCAACCTGTAGACATTGCGCAGGAAGTTCTTGATCATTACTTTGATGATGTTTATAATATTGCACCAGGTGAAGGACAAAACCCTGTAAGGATGTTACAAGAAGAAGGAAATGAAGCGAAGTCATTCCCACATTTATTCCCATCAGGTAGATTTTCATGGAATGAAGAGAGGGATCAAAGGATAACACTTTCTAGATATTTCAATAACAGACTTATGAATACTGACAATAGATTCGCAAAGGACACGAACTACATATTTTTTGCGCAGTTTATGTCAGAATTAAAACAGGTGATTGACAAAACACAAATATCAATACGAAAGTCGTTGTCCAAAACTAATGATGGAAAGTTGGTGACATCAGAAATGCTACAAGACCCAACTGTGCTATCAAAACTTCTCAGAAATGACGAAGCCTTGCGATTCATGCAACCAATAAGAGGAACACCTGCATATTGGTCAGCGACACAGAAAGATCTTTTTGCAATGCTGCGGCAGTTAGGAATCCCTACATGGTTTTGTTCTTTTTCGGCTGCTGAATTCAGATGGAATGAAATAATAGCTTGCATTTTGCATCATGAGGATGACAGTAGAAATCCATCGGATTTAGATTGGTGTGAAAAAAGTGAAATTCTTAGGAGAAATCCAGTCAGTGTTGCCAGAATGTTTGAACACAGATTTCATGTATTTCAAAGAGAAGTAATTTTGGCACCAGCTAATCCCATAGGAAATGTTGTAGACTATTTTGTAAGAGTTGAATTCCAACAAAGGGGTTCCCCACATATGCATTGCTTGTATTGGGTGGAAGATGCACCAAAATTGGGGGAAGATAATGAGGAATGTGTATGTGAGTTCATCGACGAGTATGTGTCATGTTCCTTACCATCCGAAGATGATCAACAAGAACTAAGACAGACTGTGTTAAGTGTTCAACAACATAGTAAAAATCACTCTAAATCGTGTAGAAAAAAAGGAACAGAATGCAGATTTAACTTCCCAAGACCACCATCTGAAAGAACTTTTATAGCTGATCGGTGCGAGGAAAATGCAGAAAGTCTTAACACCAGTGTGCAAATGGATACGGCACAAGCAAAAGACACTTTACTTAAAGTGTGGAATAAAGTTCTTGATGATAATAGTGAATCCCAAACAACTGAAGAGATATTCGAAAATTTATCTCTGTCACAAGAAGATTACGAAAGCGCACATAGAGCACTAGCATCAAGAACAACAACAATTTTGAAAAGAAACCCAGAGGAAATGTGGACAAATCAATACAACGAATGTCTCCTAAAATGCTGGGATGCCAACATGGACATTCAGTATGTTCTTGACCCATTTAGCTGCATTGTGTACATTATTTCTTACATCTCAAAATCAGAACGAGAGATGGGCATGTTATTGAAACAAACGAAAATTGAGGCAACTGAAGGAAATCTTAGTGCAAAGCAAACAATTAAAAAAATAGGATCAGCTTACTTAAACCACAGAGAAGTCAGTGCCCAAGAAGCTGTGTACAGAGTATGCAATTTAAAAATGAAAGAATGCTCAAGGAAAGTCGTCTTTATTCCTGTTGGCGAAAATCCAACACGTTTAAGCAAACCTCTTTCGCAACTGAAAAGAAGATCACAGTCTATTGACTATGAAGGCGATGAAGAGGAGGAAGACATTTGGATGACTAATATAATAGAAAGATATGAAAATCGCCCACAGACTGGCTATTTCAATAAGATGTGCCTTGCAGAATTTTGTTCCGAGTTCAGGGTACTTGCAAAATCTCAAATTCCACAAGTTGAAAAGGAAGGAGTATATGAATTGCGAAATGGCAAAGGTTACATCCAGAAAAGAACGAGAGGTAAACCAGCTATCATAAGATACCCAAGGTTTAATGCTGAGAGTGCACCAGAAAAGTATTTTCAATCAATACTACAGCTGTTTCTGCCTTATCAAAGTCAAAGTCAACTGAAACCACCAGGTTTTGATCTGTATGAATCATTCTTTACTAATGGATTTGTCAGAGTTTGTAACGATTTACAAGCAGTTAAGGATGTGGTCAGTCAACATCAAAATCAGTTTTCGAAAAACGAAGGAGCAATTGAAAATGCTGAAGAAATGTTTGAATTGATAGGCGAGCCTGAAGATGCATGGGCAAGTCTGTGTCCAGAAACTGAAATGGAGCGGGAAGAATGTTTAAATCAGAAATCGAAATTGGAGAAAGAAGACAATAGAAATAACGAAGTAACTAAAGAAGTTGAAAGTGAAGATGCTTCGGATTTTATATATCACATCAGGGAAGCTTCAAATTCACGACAAGAGATGCTACCTTTGCTGCAAAGCTTAAATGATAAACAGAAACATGTTTTTTATTCAGTGCGCGAATGGTGTCTGAAGAAAATATCTGAGGGGAAACCAGAACCATTCCATATCTTTATAACAGGCGGAGCCGGAACTGGGAAAAGTCATTTAATCAAAGCGATTCATTATGAAGGCTCAAGGCTTCTTGGAAAGATATTGCCCATACCCAACGCCTTATCAATTCTTCTAACTGCGTTCACAGGAACAGCTGCCTTTAACATTGGAGGAAGTACAATTCACCATGTTTTCTCGTTGACAAAAGCACTACCCATTCCATACGAGCCATTGAAGGAACAAACTTTAAATGCTATAAGGGTCAAATTAGAGAATGTGCAAATTTTGATCATAGATGAAGTATCAATGGTCTTCAAACGTCTGTTGTATTACATACACGAACGACTCGTCCAAATTAAAAAATGTAAGCAACCATTTGGTGGGATTTCGGTCATTGCTGTTGGTGACTTCTACCAGCTTCCCCCTGTAAAGCAAAGAAAAGATGAGAGGCTGTATAAGGTTAATGAAACATACCCTGTTGACTATTGGTTAGATTTCTTCAAAATCATTGAGTTAGACGAAATAATGCGTCAAAGAGAAGATGTTGAATTTGCTGCCGTTTTGAATTCTTTGCGTGTGAGAACAATTGATGAACAAATATCGAATGAAGCTCTAATAGTACTAAAGGATTGCATCAGAGAAGGCCCAGATGACGTGTTGCACGTTTTTTCTACAAACGCAGAGGTAAACGATTTCAATCTCGAAAAGTTGCAAACATGCTGTACAGATTTGATAGAGATAGAGGCAGAGGATTTCCAGAAAGACAAGACAACAGGGAGGTTGAAATTACGTGAGAAACCTTTGATCACAACAAAAACTGATGGACTGTCATCTTCACTGCTTTTAGCTGTGAATGCAAGAATAATGCTTACAAGAAATGTGAATGTCGAGGATGGCCTTGTAAATGGTGCAATGGGTTATATATCGCACTTTGAATTTGGTAAAGATCATCAGAGAAAATACATACAAGGAGTTGGAGTTATATTTGACAGTAAAGAAATCGGTAAACTGCATGGAACAAATACTCCACACGGAAATCAGATTATGATTGAAAGAATTCAGGAAGATGTCAAGGAAAAGAATGCCAAAAATGTAGTTCGACACCAATTTCCCCTTAAACTGTCTTGGGCATGCACAGCACACAAAGTGCAAGGAATGACAACAGACAAGGTAGTGGTCAATTTGGATCGAACTTTTGCTGCTGGCCAGGCATATGTAGCCATTAGTAGAGTGACTTCAAAAGATGGATTATTCATAGAAACCGCAGATGAAGATAAACTTATGAAGAAAATTTACGCTGATCCAGATGTTAAAGCATCATTGAGCATTATGCAAAGATTTGACTCAAACGAAATACGTGAAATTGGAGAAATGCCGACTGATGAATGCAAAACGATCCTTCTTCTTAATGTGCAAAGTCTAAGGGCACATATACAAGACATCAAATTAGACAACAGACTCAGAAAAGCAGATTTGATATGTTTAACAGAAACGTGGCTCAGAGACCAAGAAGACTTGGCGGAATTCGTAATCCCGGGCTTCAATTTTCACAGCATTTCAAGAGGAATGTGTTACGATAATTCATCAAACACTTTCCGTAAATTAAGCCAAGCCAGAGGCGGGGGAATAGGTGTGTTTCACAGGAAAGAGGAAACAATCAGAGTTCTTGAACTTCCCCTAAAGAATATAGAGGGTATGGCGATAGAGCTTTGCAAAGAGAACATTATCATAATAGTGATATACCGACCAGGCAATATCAACGTTGGCTTTTTTCTAGATACCCTTCAGAATGTTGTAAATGTTTTCAACGAACGTGGTTTTCAGTGTGTTATAGTTGGGGATTTTAACGAAGATGCTAGATCAAAAGGACCAATTACTAGTACTCTTCAGTCAAAAGGGTTTGAACAAAGAGTCGACTTTTCCACAACTGAAGGGGGCACTATCCTAGATCACATTTACGCCACTGTTGGAATGTCTCTTAAGGTTGTGAAAGTTCCTGTCTACTTCAGTTATCATGATGCCATCAAGGTGTACTTTCAATAACCAACCCAGTAGTCGACCAATCAAAACGGGTCATTTTTACTTTTAAATAAATTTCTTTAGAATTATTTTTATACCTTTTTTTTCTCAATTTCCATAACAGTCTGTTTGCATAAAATCGAAATGCATGATAGACTTGTTTGTAGCTAAATATTTTGGGAAATACCATACCTTTCGCCTTTTTGTCTAAGCTTATACGATAGGCAACAAATAACATTTCCTCAATAAGAGAAAAAAACTGATATATGATTTATTTTAATTCTCCATAGTGTTATATAAGGAAACAATTAGTGGTGTGGTACTTTGAATGTATGTTGCATTGTTAAAATGCATTCAGATGTTTAATTTCAGTATCTTAAGGTACTACATTACACCGAGACTTATACTTTTTAAGACACTACGTACGTCACAAGATGGCTATTTAAATGTTTTGTTAAACTGTATGTATCGATCGATTCAGATATATATCGTCATAGCTCAGTGGTTAAAGTATCAGGCTTGTGAACCGCAGGTCATGAGTTCGAATCCACCTGGACCTTTTGTTTATGTTAACTGTATGTAATTTTTGAAAAATATCATTTTTCCTTTAAAATTGCACATTTTTTCGCATATTTGAGATATATACATCTAATCCATCATGCTTTCTATCATAATCAAGTAATTTTCTGCTGACTTGAGAAACTATTTCAAGGTGTAGTGAGGCACCTTAAAGAAATATGAAAGAATCTTAAGATATACTTTCAAAATTATGTAATGAAACAATATGAAAAGTGATTTTTGTTGTGGAAAACATTTTTATAGTGCGATAATTAAAATTCACGTAAATGGATTCTATTAAGTCACTGGAATCTAAAACTTTATAGGCTGTAAAGTGTATATATCAGTTAAATGCACTCATGAACAATGCTCTCAAACTTTTACAATAATTTAAGCAACACTCAAATATCTATAAAGTAAGTAGCAGACTTGGACTTAAAGTCCAAAACATTATGAAATAGAACATAAACATTCCATCGAACGAAAAGTTAAAGCTGAACACTGTTCATAAATAGGTACCGTCATACAGGGATGTAAACCCTTTAGTTGAAATCAGTCGAATAGTTTTTTGAGAAATTGCGTTAGGTATAAATAATTCGTATCCAAATTTTGTACCTAAGCGATATCAAAGAAATGGCACCAGTGCCGTAAAACAGCATAATAGTGAACAACTTTAAACTATAGACTACCTATCCTGAAAATTTCATAGTTATACTTAAAGAGTTTCTGAGATTAGCCCTGCAAAAAATAGGCCGTAAAAATGTACAATATGACGGATAAATAAGTATGGGTAGTGATGACGAGAAAAATATTCAAAACGAACAGAGTAAATAAAGCTTCATCTTTTGTGAAAAAATTGTTGAAATCGGTCGAATAGTTTTAAAGAAATCGCGTGCCGTATAAAAATTTTGAATGAAAATTCGTACCCAATTTTCGTACCTAGGCGAGATTCAAGAAATGGCGCCACTAGCGTGAAACAACATAAATGTGCACACCTTCAAGCTATAGACAACCTATTTTAAAAATTTCTTGATCATATCTCTAAGAGTTTCTGAGATCAGCTCTGCACAAACTAGACCATAAAAATTACAATTTGGCCGATAAATCGGTACCGGAAGTGACGACAAAAAATCTCAAAAATGTTTTAAGTGTTCATTAAGCTTCATCTTCTGTGAAGAAAATGGTTGAACTCGGCCAAATAGTGTTTGAGAAATCGCGTGCCGTATAAAAATTTTAAAAGAAATTTTGTACCCAAGTTTCGTGCCTAATATTGCACAACTTCAAACTATAGACTACCTGTCCTAAAGATTTTATTGTCATATTTCTGATAGTCTTTTTAGATCAGCTTTGCTCAAACTTGGCCGTGAATAAAATGTCAACATATTTGATAGAAAGATAACTTGCACACAAGGGGCAGAGATATGCCACCATAGATAACCATCTTAAATTGTTGTTCATTTTTGAGATACAAATGTTTGAATATTTTAGGGGCCAGCCCTGTGGATCCCTAATGGGGACATACATTGGTGTTTTGATAAGTGGAATCGATTTAAATCATGAATACAAACATTTTCTTTTCTATGATGTCTAACAAAATATGTCTACTTCTCTAGATATATTGCGTCCAAGTTTAAGTACTTCGGCCCCTAAAAATCCCATATTACGTAATAAAGGGGCATTGCAATGATCTTTTCTAATATATATTGGTATTATCAACAACTTTGCTTCTATAATGGATTACAATATTTTTATCGTTTTTAAGTTATTTGTAATAGTGTTTACAAGTCTCTTGGCCCCCTTAAAAAGGGGTCAGCCCCTTTTTTCTTGATTTTGTTGGAAAGAACTTATGATTATCTACCACTTTTGTAATATATGTCTTAGCAAAATATCAACTGATAAAAAGATACAGATCAAAACTTTGAAAATTTTGAATGAAAATTCGTACCCAATTTTCGTGCCTAGGCGAGCTCCAAGAAATAGCGCCACTGGCGCAAAACAACACAATAGTGCACAACTTCAAACTATAGACTACCTATCCTGAAAATTTCATAGTCATATCTCTGATAGTTTCTGAGATCAACTCTGCACAAAAAAGGTCGTAAAAATGTGCAAAATGGCCGATAAATCGGTACCGGAAGTGACGACAGGAAAAATATTAAAAATGTATGAAGTTTATCTCAAGTCTCATCTTCTGTGAAAAAATGGTTGAAATCGGTCGAATAGTTTTCGAGAAATCGCGTGCACAAAATTTGTGGAAAAAAATAATAATAACTAGATACGATCTCGTTACGAGTAACGAGTAGGTCTTCCGTTCAATTTCTTAAACGACACATTTACAAAATTAATGAAATTTCAGAATTCCCCCTCAACCCCTTCCTTTCAGATAATGTATACGATTGTCAATATCCTTTACAATGCTTAACAAAGTGTTTTGCTTTTTCACATTCAGCACATTTAAGATTTAAGATTTTAGTTCCTTATTATCCCTAATTATGTCATCAATGGGTGTGGCAATGAGTTTTACAAACTTATACAAACGATCAACAACTTTGCATCTATAATGCATTACAAAATCTTGATCGTTTTTAAGTTATGTGTAAAAGACTTTAAGAGTGTCTTGGCCCCTAATTTAAGGGGCCAGCCCCTTTTTGTTAATTTCATATGAAAGGTCTCAATAATACTAACATTTTTTGTTCTTACACCCATCTCAAATTGTTGTTCATTTTTGAGATACAAATGATTGAATATTTTAGGGGCCAGCCCTGTAGATCCTTAATGGGGACAGCCATTTGTGTTTTGATTAGTGGAATCGATTTAAATTATCAATACAAGCATTTTCTCTTCTACAATGCTTAACAAAATATGTCTCGTTCTCTAGATATATTGTGTCAAAGTTTGAGAACTTTGGCCCCTAAAAATCCCTAATTACGTCATAAATGGGCGTGGCAATAATTTTTTCTGATACATATTGTTACGATCAACAACTTTGCTTCTATAATGCATTACAAAATCTTTATCGTTTTTAAGTTATTTGTAATAGAGTTTACGAGTCTATTGGCCCCTAATTAAAGGGGCCAGCCCCTTTTTCTTGATTTTGTTGGAAAGAACTTTTGGTACTCTATCACTTTTGTTATATATGTCTTAACAAAATATCAACTGATAAAAAGATATAGATCAAAATGTGTGAAAATTTTGATTTGAAATTCGTACCCAATTTTCGAGCCCTAGCGAGCTCCAAGAAATGGCGCCACTTGCGTAAAACGAAAACAATAGGCACAACTTCAAACTATGGACTACCTATCCTGAAAGTTTCATATTCATATCTCTGATAGTTTCTGAGATCAACTCTGCACAAAAAAGGTCGTAAAAATGTGCAAAATGGCCGATAAATCGGTACCGGAAGTGACGACAGGAAAAATATTAAAAATGTATGAAGTTTATCTCAAGTCTCATCTTCTGTGAAAAAATGGTTGAAATCGGTCGAATAGTTTTCGAGAAATCGCGTGCACAAAATTTGTGGAAAAAAATAATAATAATAAGAAATCGTACGAAAACAAAAAGGTCTTCCGTTGGAAACGGAAGACCTTAATAAGAAATCGTACGAAAACAAAAAGGTCTTCCGTTGGAAACGGAAGACCTTAAAAAGTGAAAAAGAAACAATAGAATAATAGAAGGGTCTTCCGCTGAAGACGGAAGACCCTAATAATAAGAAAAGTGAAAAAGAAACAATAGAATAATAGAAGGGTCTTCCGCTGAAGACGGAAGACCCTAATAATTACATAACCTGAATCAGTAAACTGGTCTATATAAAATGTAAATTATGAAAGAAAAATATAAAAAAGAAAAATGTTGAAAAATCAATATTTTTAATTTGCTTCCGGTGTCGACCGGAAGTGACGGCGGTCATTCTTTTGACAGAGGTGCACTAGAAAAACGGGACGTCTAACATTTCTGAAAATTTTAGGCATTTAACTTTGCTTGTTTTTGAGAAATTTCGCAAATAAAATTGACGTAAAGATCGTTTAACGACGATAACTTCCGACCGGATGTAAATTTTGAAAAACTGTTGCGGTGGTACAAAGTGCAGATGACAAAGCACCAGCCCAGAAAATTAAAGGAAATGAAACTGGTCATTCTTGAGAAATCGCCTGCAAACAATGTGTACGGAAATTTTTTTTGTTATATTTCAATTTTAATTGATGATTAATTTTCATTATGAATTTTAATAATTTCTAATATCTTTTTATTGGAAGATACCGAAAATTTTACTGGAAGATACGGAGGTAATGTTATTGATTGACAGGGAATAGAAATCCTTGGCCTTGGTAGGAACACATAGAACAGCTGTAGAACATAACTAGTATACATGTGTGTTTTCTATTTTTCACATAAACTAGAGTTATCGTTACTGAAAGAGTTATCTTCCCCTTAAAGCCGGTATTACTTCCGGTTATTCGAAGAAGAGAGTAAGCAGTGCGGGAGTTTATGATATACGACGTTAATAACGACTTTTATTACAACAAAACATTTGATAATATTTGAATTACTTAACAGAAAACATCAAAAGTTATCTAGAGTTAAATGAATAATTAAAGTGAACGCAGAGAATGCGTTTGATTACAATCAATAACATGTATAACGTGATATACATATTTTGATTAATCAGCAAACATTGCGAGTGAAAGACATTTGGATTATTATTTTTGGGACAATTACTCCTTTTGTCAATTTCAGAGCTAGCGGATGGATGGTGGTCTAGTTATTTCTCTGATAAAATGAACCCACCCTGTTACGCAGAAATGAAAGATGTTAATTATAAATATTAGAGAGGGCTGGAGTTGAAAAGCAGACATTTTTTTTCTAGAAATCAATTTTTTTTTTCAATGACAATTTAAATCAATAACCGATTAAACAAGACAGAAAACGTTTATTTCAACCATTTGTTTATACTGGTTACATAGCGCTATACCTGATCTAATGGAGAGATACATGTAACTCGTCTTACGAACGTTAACTCCAGGTTATGAAAATCCCGAATACATGTACATGTAGGTTTCTACAGGCGCTGTGCACATGCCGTAATCAGCACAATAATTCCATACGGGGTTGTCTTTTTTTATTGCTTGTGACTGACAGGAATTCAGAAATATTTTATTTTTTAAAAATCAAATTCATTTTAACGGCCAACCCCCATAAGTTCTTGCTGATAATGTTATTTGCAGCACACACACAGAGAGAGAGAGAGAGAGAGAGAGAGAGAGAGAGAGAGAGAGAGAGAGAGAGAGAGAGAGAGAGAGAGAGGGGGAGTTTGCATAAAAAGTTTGTATTGCAATGCAGAAAGTTTGATGTTTTAAGGAAATTACCCGGTATGCCATTTTCAAAGATGCATGTACATTTGTACATGAAACATAATATTTAGTATTAATACACAAAAGTATGATTAGGTGATGAAGCAATTTCATAGGCATTGTCGGAATCGCACGATGAAAATATGTACGAATAAGTTAGTTCCGCCTTTTTATCTAGAGTACATTGTTATATAGAGTTTATCTTGTGCCATGGAAATATGTGGCAATTATAATTACATTTTTTAATTAATTGATTTATTTTTATTTTTTTGTAGAGTTGGAATCAGATTCATTCTTATAGCTCCAAAGAATAATATTTTAAGCACGCTGGATAAAAGAAATTAAATTGTTTTGTGTTAACATCAAAATGCGAAATAGGATGGCCATGTACTCATCTTCGATCTTAACTGTTTTTATAAAGATAGAATGGTAGTTGCTTTGTTCGATATAAATGAGCGTATAATGTTTGTGTACATACGATACATATATATTCGCTTTGTTATGTGTCTATATTTAGAGATTAATTTTACGGCCGTTTTTTTCTGAGACACTTTCTTTGCGTTGGATTTTACCCTATTTAATATCATAAACCTGAAAATGTAATCCATGCGATATAGAGTGTTTATATATATATATATATATATATATATATATATATATATATATATATATATATATATATATATATATATATATATATATATATATATATATATATCAGATAAACAGTATTCAAATAAATAATAGTTTAATAGCTTAATATTGTTGTTGCAGATAATTAACAATGAGAGAGAGAGAGAGAGAGAGAGAGAGAGAGAGAGAGAGAGAGAGAGAGAGAGAGAGAGAGAGATATTCTATTTTCGTATCAAACTTTACAAAATACAATATAAAAATAATAACTGTTAAATACTTTATTTATCAGTAATATTTGTATGTAAATAAACTTACTTTAATCACTTTCTGCAGATCGCAGGGTGATTTAATATATAGACAGGTCTTCTGTATAGCACGTATACATGTAAATTGCTTTGTTCGATTGAATATTACACGCGCTAATTAAAAATATACAACATATAAAAGTAAGAATGATTTCAATTTGAATAAAACTAAACAGTCGGTGTATTATTCTTTCAAAGAATTTATCTGAGTCAGCATCGTTTGAATTTGAGGTCATAGACTGGATTATCTGCCCTTGATCGCTAGGGGGCGCTCGCACTCTTATCTATTTTGGACTGCACTGACGCCATCGAGCATTTGATGATTTGTACAATTTGTATTATTGTTTTCTTGCAAGAAGTTGTTTGGTTGTAAAAGATACTGATTGGTACCTCAGATAAGTTGACAGAGAACTCGACAGAGATCGCACAGATACATTCTTTCTCCCATCGTAAGTATTTACAATATTTCTGCATTCGTTTGTGTTTTTTACGCGCCATTTAGGCCTATGATGTTACAGCTGCTTGGTCAAATTTTATATCAGAATTTTTATTCGCTTTTAAACGATGGTTATGCGGAGTTTGTGTATTATGATAGACATTGCAGTAGTTTTCCTGGTCATTTAAGCCATATTTCAACTAGAAAATGATATACAAAATCTGTTTACAAAACGAACTTTACACAAAAGGGCACCACAATATTTCGCCCCTTGCAAAATTCGCCCCGACGTCGAGTGGGTATGATTGTTTTATGAATTCTTCATTCGCTATGAATAGAGGTCAGTGTTTTGGAAATTCAAAATTATATCTGTAATTCTTGAAATTTATTCTTCAGTAGTTTGTTTTATTTAAAATTGATGCATAGTCGGGTTGAATAAACCCAATCAATTGGGGAACGAAACCAAAGTGTTTCTTTTTATAAACCTTCCTATGATGCATTTTTGTGTTCCCATAAAGGAATTTTTATTTAACTTGAATATTTCTAACTTTGAAAGGAGACCGATTCCCTGTTGTAAATAGTTATAGTCTTCAACTTTCTAAGATACATGTAATTAGTTTGTATGGAAAATTAGTTGATACTGTTTAACCACACAAAAATTTGACCAGGCAGCTTTAGTGTTAAAACAAGAAGCCTATTACTGGTTTATAGCAGATTCAGTGACGTTTATGCCTGACGCACTTGGAAGCATCCATTCAATATTAAAATCTGAAACTATTCATTGGTTTGTGTTGGGTTTTTTTCCTCCATAAAATTATTTTAATTGGTTTGAGTTTTATTTTTAACTCATTGGACCTATGTGCTTTTATTTGTATCCCTGGCACAGAATATATTTTTTATTTATTGTTGACTCGTATTAACTTTTGTCTGCAGTTTGTTTGATTGTCTTTTTTTCTGTAAATGTTTTGAATACTCAGGGCTGTCAACTGCACTTTTTGGTACAGGGTCCGGGTCCCTCCATTGGGAAAATTTGCGACAATTTTGTCAAATGGGGAAAATTAAAGATACTTTAATATATCATCAAAATGACTTCTGTATTTAACAGCACACTCTGTTGTTCACTTCTTAAAATTATTAAAGTTTTACAGCTCACATGATGTGCTTGAATCTAATTAAAGTTAGTCGTTCTGAATCCGCTACCACTTCTCAAACATCAAACAACATCCCATGCAGGGTCATGTCAGTGTGATCTTTCAAATATGAATAAAGATTTCAGAATTATCCAATCAGATTCATGTTTCTAAAATCAACTCGGTTGAAGTTTCAAATTGGCGTCCGAAGAAGTGCTTCAGTTATTCAATGTTAAAAAGCTTAAAAAAGAACAAGAAGAGATATTGGGGTGCATTTTGGACGACATTTCTGAAGCATTTCCTATAAACGCCGGCGTTACACTATTCGAGATCGAGATCCGATCTTTCGGTTAATTTTAATTAGATTGGATGTGCTGAGGAACTAACCAAGAGTAAAATGGAAACACAAAAAATAGGAAAATTTTCAGAATTATGAAGAGTTCAAATATTTTAAAATTTTATCTATACGTTAATTTACAAATTTAAATTTTTGATTTAAAATTTTACAGTTGTCAGGAAAATAAGAAGACTTCATTTTTTTCCACATGGTTGATGCATGTACATGTTGATTTACAATTTTTTTTAAATCAAGTTAACCCGCAGACATAGAGTTAAAAAAAGAACAATTGTTCAAAAATAGTAAATAAAAAAGATTTAAATCAAATTTAGAAAAGGGAACTAAATCTAAATCATGTGGAATTATTATATTTCTTTTCATAGATTAGGTATTTGCAATATCTTATAAGCAAAATTCTGTGTAAAATGTTAATGACATATTGTGTATTTACGGGTATTAGTGAACCCCTGTGACCCAAGTACAACTGTAATGCAAAATATTTGTTTGCGAAGTCTAAATGATTTCATAATAATTTAAACATTTACTGTAAAGGCTATTGTCTAATTACAAGATATCGACCAATGCTACTGTCATCACAATAATTTATAACTATCGTATATTAATTTCTAACCCCTTTTGAATGCATCACTCGTAATGCCGTGCTGTATAACCGTGCCATATAACTGTATAACCAACCCAAAAAGATGATTCTGTTAGTTGGGCTTGTTATTCATTTAGGGGTTGAGCCCAGTTGTGAGAACCTTTTGTTTATAATAATCATCAGTGACTTCATCATTACCTGATAATTCAGTATATAATTATGCCATCTTAAATAAATTATGGCAAATTTACTGACCAAAAAGCAAACATCTCTTGCAATTTGCAAGTTGTAAATAATTAATGCATTTTGGAATTTTTATTTTGAAATTAGGAAAATATTTGGCTTTTTGCCATTGGGAATGGGTCTGATATTCGGTTCAAATTTGAGGGGAGTGATGGCCCTGATACAAGATGGTATCCTGCTTTTTGCTATTGGGAATGGGTCTGATATTCGGTTCAAATTTGAGGGGAGTGATGGCCCTGATACAAGATGGTATCCTGCGCAAGCGCAGAAATTAACACCTTACACATTAATGACACCATGCTAAATGTTGAACCAGACTTGTTTCCCATTTTCGTATATACTGTGTCAAAATTTTTTCTTAATTGTTTTCTTAACTTATTCTTTAAAAATTGAAATTAAAAAAAACTGCATAGCTGGATATTTAGTTGAGGGATGAAAAATCTAAACTGAATATTGGATGATATATAGATGTACATGGCCTTAGTTCTTTTTGTTGCTGCTGAGTGGAAAATGATAACAATGATTTCTTTAAAACCAGTGAGTGGGTATTTAAGACCACATATCTCTAAGTTTTGTACTTTATGACTTTAGGTCAAATTTCGCTACAATTTTTATCACTGTCCCAAATGAAAATTCCAGATAAAAAACTGATTTGAAAGAAAAAAAACAACTGGGGAGGGTGGTAACCCCATCCCTCAATTTAAGGTGGCTCTATACACCACTTTTTGATGACGCAGTATGCAAAAAAGTAAATCTGAAAACATGTATTTCTGGTACTGGCTAATTTAAACTAAGGCAAATTGTATGGGAACCGCTTTTTGAAAATTTGGTGAAAAAGGTATAGCCACTTTATATACGATTTCGCCTAAAATATAGGACTTTTGCAAATATCAGACATTTTCAATATTATTCAATATTTAGTGTTCGTACTGAAAATTAGAGAATTATTTCAATTAGTGACTTTTCTAATACAATCATGTACATAGCGATATATATTTAAAAGACATGCGATGAAACTGTTAGATGCATGGCCTAGTGGTAACGCGGAGATCATTTTGATTTTTGTGGTCGCTGGATCGATTCTACCAGAAAGTAACTATTTTTTCACTTTTTTAACTATTGAAGCATAAGAATACTTTAAATTACATGTATCTAATCGGCTGGATTTTTTTTTTTTCAAATTATCTTGTTTAATTCAGCTTGAGTGTGACTGAGCACACCCAATATAAACAGATCTCTTCAATAACACTATACATGTATTCTATAAACAACTGTAAACTTAGATTCATTGCAGTTTGCTGGAAGTTATCATGGTTCAGAATACCAGCTGACATTAAACACAGAGTTCTATGTATTCATTTCTCGATGCAGGTGTCACGAATTTATGACAAATCAGTTGTTACAGAAACCATTGTGATAACAAATGTGATATTATGGAAACATAAACTAAAGAGCCTCTCGTTATTTAGCGTGAATGTAATGCACATGCGCAAGATTGTAAAATCCAAATAATCCAGATGATTTCCGGATTTTTAAAAGGAATTTTCGTTGATTATTAATTAGTGAAGCTTGATTGAGAAAAAATAAAAACAAATTGGTAATCTTCAAGTACCAGTGATGTTTAAAATATATAAAACAAAAGACAGCACTCTTCTGATTTCTCGGTATTAAAGCCCAAAATTTCGAGTCTATTATTTTAATATAGTAGTATAGATTTGATAATTGGAAAATTCATTATTTAAAGTACGATGTTTTTAAATACAATTACACTTGTAAATACCGTATTATTCATGCACAGATCCAGAAAATTTTTCCAGGGGGGGTCCGAAGGATAATTGTGTTTGCCAGGGGGGTCGGAGGCATATCTGTAATAATTTTACTATGTAAATTTAATAAATTTTCATTTTCCAGGGTGGGGGTCAACCCCTCTGATCCCCCCTTTAGATCCGTGCATGTTATTTTTAAAGATATAATGTCTATATCATTCATGTAGATATATTTCTCTCAGGTTGGGATACATAAATGCTATAAATTAATTTTCCCCTTTATTTATTTAACTTAGTTTTGCATTAAAGTGAATATATTTACTTATATAGGCCTATAATGAAATATGTATGTATTTATCATTCAAAACAACATTTAGGACATTTTCTTCAACTAAGAAATTGAAAAGTCCCCAAAGTGTTTGAGCCTTGGGACTTAGGAATGATAATTCCTACCTGAGGAACTTTCATACCAAAAGATATTTTAAAAATTTTTTGTTTTTATTTGTAATGATTTTCATTCAATTTTTTGTGTCACATTTATTAAAATACATTCTCTTATAACATCAAGGAGCTTTTTCAGATGATTTGTCGACAGAGTAAGAGGATATGAAAATTATATGTTTTGGGGAAATACTCAAAAATTTGCATTAATAATATTTTTGAATGTTATGTAGTGTTTTATTTTTTTTTATGTGTCTGAAGGAAATATCCATCATTTGACAAACAATTTTCTTTCAATTTGTTAATATTTAACTTTTTAAAAATTATTTTACAAAAACATGAAAAAACATTAAAAATTTCTTTAAAAATACCTATAGTATCACTATCATCATTTTTATATCTGATAAGTATATGTTTTGTGGTCTTCTATTGAAAATTGGAATAAAGTGTGGGTGTATAGAGCCACTTTAAGTTCAAACATCATTTTATTTTTATAGACTTAAAACACAATCTGTTTCTTGTTTACAAATTAACGTCTAAGGTTTACTACCAATCTGTCGTGGTATAAAAATGAATGAAATTAAAAAATTCTAGTGTATGCATATTAATTTGCATTTTTAAACCAAAGTTGTCATATCCAAATAGGTATCTGCTTGATGGTTAACTCGCCCTACACTTTCCACCATGCTGTAAATTAGTCAGACCGCGTTCCTGGCACCCCGTTATGAAAAATAAATTCCTTCGATCAAAACTAAAATAGCATCAAATTTTTTGACTTTATTTATTAACTTTTTTGTATTAACTAAAGATGTCCTATCCAAGGTATGAATATCTGTTCGCGCGATACATGATAAACCATCCTACACTTTTAGCTATGACGTCAATTAGTCAAACTGCGTTCTTGGTTACCCCATTCTGGAAATTTCTATTCGATTCTTTCGCGAGAGTTTATGCTTTGCTAGCTTCTATCTATCAAAACTAATGCCAACTATTACTGACTTGTATGTGCCAAAGCGTGTCCACCACCTTGCTCTCATTTTTGCTATTTGGAGCTGGTTTATCGAAAATGAAATTAGGTTTATTTTTTTATTTTTTGGGCAAAAATTCTTCATTTATAAGTATAGATGTGTGTGAGTTCTTCTTATAAACAACTAGGCTATTTATTTTTACAATAAAACTTTCTGTAATTGGGATTGTAATTTATTCAAATGAAGGTGTACATTTATTTCAATGGAAGATGATTAAAGATTTCTAATTATGTAAGCAATTATTGTAATTAAATTCTTTATTCAATATCCACAGAAGCTGGAAAGATTAAAAACTTCTGTGTGAGCTTCATTGTGTGGTATAAATTAAAATTTATTAAAATCATGACCCAATGATTATCATCATAATATCATGAGAGGATGGTGAATGTAGAGTGGACTTCACAACTCATTAACTGTGCTTTAATTATTCTGTATTTACTGTAATCTCAATTTTGGGGTGAGAAATGAGAGATCAGTAAAACCAATGGTACTGCATTGTAGCAATCATATCTCTTGGGCAAAACAATTTTAGCAAGTTAAAAATCCACTGAAAAGCTGGATCACAGATATGAGCACTATCTGCCTCACATTTCCTCGACTAAAAAAGCTATCCCCTGCCACCTTCAAGAAAATGTCAATTTTTTAATAGGCTTTAAGTTGAACAATATTGGAACAGAAAAGATGTTCAATGTGTTAAATGGGAAACTTATTGAATTTTTATGATTGTTTAACCCTGTGATAAGATTTAGGGGCTAAACTGTAAAACGGGGTGGTCATTAGAAAAAGTGCAATTTTCTAGTATTTTGGGTTTGTCCTTATTTGATAACCCTTAAAGGCATATTATTCCTACTGAAATCAAACGCAGGGTTGAATTTGATTAACTGAATAATATTGCACCATTTTCTTTAAATTTTCTTGAAATTAATTGATAGCCATGCAGTTTTATGAAGTTTAAAACCCTTAGTTTTGATAAGAAATTGTTATTAAAAAATATTGTTCTTTCTCAAGCTAAAGCAGACAAAAAGTAGATTTTAGGCTAAATATATATTTACATGTACTACATGTAAATTACATGTAATAACATGTAATTCTTAATAGTTAATATCCACATTTTAAGTCATTATAAGCAATTTTAAAATGTCTGATTGTCAAAAAAGCACCCCACCCTGCGATTTTTTTCACAGACAACCAAAAAATAGGCTTAATTTCACATTTCTTTTGATAAAATTTCATAGATACATTAAATTGCTTCCATTTAAAACAAAACACATATGTTTGGTTTCTTCTTTATTAAAAATATATTTTAAAAAAATTGAATTTGTGTGCATTTTTTAACCATTTGTCATTTGCATGCATTCCCACCTCATGATGGGTGTGTGGTCATGATGTTCAAATTTGGTATTTCTTTGTATGTAAAACATGTATTTCAATCTTTATTACAAATAAATCTAGATTTTTTGGTATTGGTTAAGGAATAAACAGAGAAATCAGGTTACATCATCATCCGTTCAGCATATTTGGGAAATTACTCCTCGGGTAAGATGGCTGATTGCCATTTATTAGGTACCTGTCCCTTATGAAGAAATAATAGTGAAGGTGTTGTGCTCCAAATAAGTTGCTTTTATGTTCCAATAGAGTTTTTAAAACCTGTTAGTACCATTAAGAAACAAAAAGGTTTATTGCAAGGAGTAACAGTGTGTTTTCTTATTCCCATTTGCAGGGGGATAGGTAATACATATGAGTTGATTTATCCTATTTGTTGTTATTAAATGTGAATATTTCAATGTTTTTACATCTGATAGGGATAAAGGTTTCTTGTTATAACTGACTTTGAAAGAAAAAATGTCTTTTGAATTGAAACAAGTCATGAAATATCTTGAAAACCTTGCAGAAACAGGTTAAGGTGATTTTGTTGGAAAAGGGGGTAATACTTAAACAGCCATAACTTTTTTATTTTTCAATGAAATCAGACCAAATTTGAAAAGTTTTACCCAGAATTGCATGCACTTTCTGATTTTAAAGTGTTTTGGTTAGAGAGAAACAAACTCTAAAAGTTATAGGTGGCAGGAGATAGTTTCGAGCAAAAGGCACGGTCAAAATTTTAAAATAAGGGTGAACCTGAGGTTTGGCTGGTTATTTGAGGGTTATAAATTGCTAGAATATTTATTGCATTCATTTTGTGGATAGAGGAGCTCATGTCCATTTCATTGATATATGACACTTTAATACTGGTAGCACTTTTCATCAGATATGCAATGATAATGCGAAACTGAGGCCAAAATTTTCATTTTCGGTTGTGGTGGGTTCAGAACACAAAATGTCACTCGAAAAGCAGGTGATTGACCCACCATCAATTGCTGATTATTTGCATGGGTATACATTAAGCTACAACTCCTATGGTAGTTTATGGTAGTTGCTCGGGACTATCAAAATTTTTAAATTTCATGTCTCCCAATGTAGGGATTCGAATCTAAGGTGGGGCCAAAACACTCATATAATGTATAGGGTAGGGGTTCTCAATGCAGGCTGTGGCCAATATTGTCATTTAGTGTTAATGTATATAATGTTTATAAAACATCTACTGACACAGAATAAAATCTGACTGCATAATTAGGGAAAAAATATTAAGCTGTGATCTTTCATAATATTTCATGTCACCTACAGGTAAGGCAAGGGTTATGGCTGGGAGAGGGTATATATTTGTCTTATTATTTTATTTTGCTTAGGAATTTCAATGAAAGAATTGAGTAAACCCACATATTTAAAAATGAGAAAGAATGAAGTTGTCTATCTAAGCTAGATATTGTGAAAGCATATGGAAAGAGTTAGGTGGGGTGGTAACAGTTAATGGAGTTTTCTTCCCTTGCTTCTTCATAATGGAGTTATCTTCCTTTCCTTGTTCATACATGTATTTAGTAATTAATCATTGAATTTAATGAAATTAAGAAGTTTTATGATCAAAAGAGGTTTTTTATAATTTGAAACAAAAACTGTTTGAACTTTCTAAATATACAAATAGATTTTAAACAAATAAATTTGTTAATAGTAAAGTAATAATTGGCTAACCAAAATCACTGATAAGCGGTACATGTAAAATGATTTTGGTATAAATGCCATATGGTGATTAATTCTCAATGAAGGTTAAATATTCAAAAGCTGGAACAGGAGAAGTATATTAAAGTAACTCATTTAGGCTTTTAAAGTTGATTTTTTTTTTATTAAATGTCAACAGGGAAAGTTTCTGCATGCCCCTGGTGATGGGGGATGAGAGGTTGTTTAAATAAAACATATACTAGCTGCCTTGTTTTAGTTTATCTATGAAAACATATACACACAAAACGTATCTTGAAAGTTATCAATATGGGAAAATCATTTTCAATCAGTCTTGCACCCTCTCAATATCGGGTCATGTACTTTATTATGATCTTTAAGTTTTGCTAAAACTATAGGTTTCATAGTCCTTTCAGGCAGGGAGGTGGTCATCATTGCAATATTATAATTTTCTACTCTAAACTTAAACAAATGCATATATGAGATTCCTAGACAAGTTTGTGAATGAGCTATAGTACTCAGGTGACTGATAAGGCCTATTGACCTATTGTTGTTATTTTTAGAGCATTTTTTTACTATAATCAGAGTTATTTTTAACAAAGTAATTTTGTTGATGATCAATGACAAGATACAAAACTTCAGAGGTACATTTTTCTTGAAGAACAATTGTCTTTGATATTTAACAACTTAATATTTAATTTGCTGTGTATTTTTGTTAGAAAAACTGGAATGTATATGTAATTAGAATATGTGATTTTTAAATTCTTATGTAGATCATGGCCCCCTGGGGTGATGCGTGGATACATCATGCATATAGTATTGTTACAAGTGTATCATTATAAATAGTTCTTTTCAGAAAAATCAAGAGACATGATTACTTTAACAAATTTCAACGCATTCGAAAGTGGTAAAACACAAGAATCAAAGTTAAAATGTGTGGATCTTGTAATCTCAAAGTTTAAAATTTGTTGTATAGTAATTGAATATTTAATTAATGCTTTTTCCCACAAAATAAATGCATTTTCATCATTTGATTTTTTTTAGATCCCTTTGTTCAATGTAACATATATTGATATTTTTTTCCAAGAAATCAAATGGTACTTAGATTCCTTCTTTTTAGCTCACCTGAGCTGAAAGCTGAAGTGAGGTTTACTGATCACTTTTTGTCGGGTGTTTGTCGTTTTTCAGTCCGTCTGTAAACTTTCAACATTTTTGAATTCTTCTCCAGAATCACTTGGCTGATTTCAACTAAATTTGAAAGAAAGCACCCTTAGGTTAAAGGGTTTCAAGTTTGTTAAAATGAAGGGCCATGCCTTTTTTTTTCCAAAGGGAAATCATTAAGAATTGTTGAAAATTTGTTGGGATCTTTAAACACTAATTGGCCAGAAAAGCTGTAATTTGTTTAGAAGCATTCTTAGGTAGTGTAAATTCAAGTATATTCAAATCATGATCCCCTGGGGCTACGGTTGGGCCACCAAGAAGGTTATTTTAAATTTTTTCATAGGAATATAAAGAGAAAAATCTTTAAAAATCTTCTTCTTCAAAAATTAATCGACCAGAAAAGCTGCACTAGTATCTTGTGTGGGAGCATCCTCAGACTGTGTTGATTCAAGTTTCTTCAAACCATGTTCCCGGGGGTACAGTGGGTCCAGAATTGGGGGTCAAATTTTACATAAAGGAATATATTAAGAGAATTGTTTATAATCTTTTATAATTATACCCCCGCAAACGAAGTTTAGGGGGGTATATTGGTTTCACCCTGTCCGTCTGTCCGTCTGTCTGTAGACGCAACTTTGTCCCCCCTATAGAATTTTTTACTACTGCATGGAACAGTCTGAAAATTTGTACATATGTTGAACACCATCTGAAGATGTGCACCTGCAATTTTTTTTAAGATTGGACAAGATTTAATGATTTTATGACAGTTTTCATTTTCCTTATTCTATATATTATACACTGATGTTGAAAAGTAAGGGAGGTAATACTTACAGACTTTATTAATAGATTAATAGTAAGCACTCTAAAATATATTTATATTAATACATCCAGATGGAGGTTTTTTGTCTTTATTTCTTAACTTAAATTATTTTTTATTAGTATTCTATCAACTGACAATGCAAAATTTTTGTTTGTCAATGATAAATTCTTAGGAGCTAATAAGAACATCAAAGACAAGTGTGGCTGAATTCATTTGTCCCAAGGGGGCCATTATCTGAGCCATGGTTTAGATGGAGCATGGGTTTAGGGAAAATTGATAATCTGTAAAATGGGCGGTGGTTTTGGGGTTATTTTAATACTGCTTCATGTAAACCAAAAGTTTCTATCATTATAATGAAATAAATAATATTATTATTAATAAAGAAGTTAGCTATTTTTAGAAGCTGTTTAAATTTATTAGTCAAGTAAATTGATGAAGTGACCCTATAGGGCATTAATTTAAATGAAATTCAAAATTACTGATATGATTGTAGTGTTTTGGCAATTTTAAAATTGTTTGTAATATTAAATTTTCTTTTTTTCATATTTTTGTATGCAAATTATGATAATGTTTTGGGATTTTATCCAATTTAACAAGCTCAGGGTTCTCCTTAAGAGCCGGCACCCGGCGATTTCTCGCCCCCTACTTGTAGCAAATTCGCCGCCTACTATAATTGTAACTGAAACAAAGTTTTTAACACTTAAGATTTTCTTTCATAAAGAATTAAGTACATAAACGATATTCCACAGAATGGTGACAGATTCCTTCTGTTGTAGTGTTACTTAATTAAGTACATCGATCCCGATCCTGTGCTGCATAACCAATAAACACATCGAAGAGATCCGAAAGCATAAGACGAGTCTTTTCGCGGGTTTTTTGCTCTCTCTTGACTTATCATACGCTTTCGGAATATCAAGAATTTACATCACTCAAAGCTTTCGATAAAGTTTGGCGATCGAGTATCTTGTACATTTCGACACGATGTGATTATTATGCGGCACACAGATTTAGTCTGACGAAAGGGATAAGTTATTTGATCATTTTTCAATCTAGATATCGTCTAAAAACGGAGAAATTGGAAAACTTGTTTAACACATACACTGTAGCTTGAACCGAGGACCTCCTATAAATACAAGATGGCGAGTGTCCTCTTTTACTTTTTTTGTCAATGTACATTGAATACACTTTCAAGTGATTGTTAATATTGCAAAGAACAGAAAAACACATAAGATCACCAGTTGTAATCCATTTTGTCTCCGGAAACAAATAATTAAGAATTAATATAACTTCACTATCCGACAACCGAACTCATCTTGTCCATGTTGCCGAAACATTTGATAAAAGATCAATTAAATCAAAAACGAATAAAGGTTTTGGAAGACTGAAGCAAGATTTTATTGAACTTTTTGGTTCCTAATTGTGTATGGTTGAAACAGATCTTCACCTGAGGAATAACAGAAACATGCAAAGGAAAAGAAAGAACATGTTCCAACATTCTATTTGTCCTAAAAAAAAACGTTCATGCATGCATTCTCGATAAAATGAGTTAGTGAATGGTCACTTCTTAAACACTTCGTTCCTTTTTTATTCATCTGTATGCTACATTTTTGAGTCTGGAATGCAGGAAATTGCTTCAAATGGCTTCTTATTTTCAAAAATTTTCAGGGGGGGCATGCCCCCGGACCCCCCTAGCAGGCTCGCGCCTTCGGCGCTCACGTATGGTGCCTCCTACTTTACTCTAATTCCCCTGCTACTTGTGATATTAAGGAGAACCCTGCAAGCTCATCAAAGAAAATCATAGTCCTATGGGATCAATTTTCTGATAGTGAGTTGCATTGTACCATAGGAGAAAGTGAGGAAAATTTGAAACAACTAATTGCATCTGTCAAGACTCTGATTAGAAAGATATTCAAAGTGTTATCAACAGAAGAGCATTGCTTGACTATTTTCATTTACTGCAAAGGGAGGGGTTATTGTCACTTTGTTGGTTTTTCTTTAAAACAATGAAATAAAAAAATATCACCAGATACATAAATTTGTAAATGTATTACTGTTATACATATGTATTTACAGTGAAGTTTTGAAAATTTTGATTTTAATTTTTCTTTGTTAACTACATGTGTAATTGAGTTTTTTAAAAATCCTAGAATTTTTTTTATTTATGTGTCGCAAACCTTTATTATACAATTCAATTATTTGTCCCATTTGAAATTAGCCTTGCGGGGGTATTAGTCCCAATAGGACAGTTCTAGTTTTTACATAGGAAGGTATAGAGTAATATCTTTAAAAATCATCTTCTCAAAAATCACTGGGCCAGAAAAGCTGTAACTTGTGTGGAAGCACCCTCAGGTAGTAAAGATTCTAGTTTTTTTCAAACCATGATTCCCGAGGGTAAGGTGATGACACCATGGAGGTTGAATTTTTACATTGGAATGTAAAGAGAAATATCTTATTTTCTAAAATCAATGAAGTAGAAAAGCAGTTACTTGATTGCAAGCATCTTTAGATAGTGGAATATATATAGGAAAATAGTCTTTAAAAATCAAATAAAACAGGATGAGACTATAATTGGAGGTGGCTTGGTGGGAGTGGTCAAATTTATACATATTAACTAAATTTGATCATTCTCAAAAATATATATAGTATAGAGCATTAATAATAGGCAAACATATTGATTATTTACATTTGTTGATTCTTAGTTGTTTAGACTCTGGCCCTAGATAATTCTTGTCCCACACAAGGGGTTCAAAGTTTGATGTAGGTTTATTATTTTTATGAACAGTTGTTCAAGATGTTTTTGAGAATGTCAATGCTCAATATGGGATATAAGTAAAAAATCATTCAGTTACAAAAGGGGCTCAACATAAGAACATCTGGAGAAAATTTTGATAATCTTTTAATACAGGATCTATCTTAATCATTCATTTGGCCAGATATTTAGATACGACTTCACTAACTGTTTTAATTATGTCTAGTGTTGGTCTGTTGAGCAATGTGGCCCATGGGCCTCTCTTTTTCTTCTTTCATGACCCTGAACTTATAAATAGGATTTCTAAAAGATGGCTGACAAAATTTTATAAAACTCGATGAAACATAGGAAATGAAGCCTTAGGGGACATCATGACTTTGCCAATGATGACTTTCCTTTAAATCGCCCCAATTATAATTTGATCTTGTTTTTTTTAATTGAAAATATCCTTAAAAAGAACTAGTTGATAACAGTTTCCTAGTATGTTTTTAATTCTTGTTCATTATACCCCCGCAAAAGAAGTTTAGGGGGGTATATTGGTTTCACTCTGTCAGTCTGTCTGTCCGTCTGTCTGTAGACACAACTTTGTCCCCCCTATAGAATTTTTTACTACTGCATGGAACAGTCTGAAAAATTGTACATATGTTAAACACCATCTGAAGATGTGCACCTTTTTTTTTTTTAAGATCAAACAAGATTTAATGATTTTATGACAGTTTTCATTTTGCTTATTCTATACATTGTACACTGACATTGAAAAGTAAGGGAGGTAATCCTTACAGATTTTATTAATTAATGAATAGTATTAAAACACTCTAAAATTTATTTATATAAATACATCCAGATGGAGGTTTTTTGTCTTTATTTCTTAACTAAATTTATTTTTTATAAGTATTCTATCAACTGACAATGCAAAATTTTTGTTTGTCAATGATAAATTCTTAGGAGCTAATAAGAACATCAAAGACAAGTGTGGCTGAATTCATTTGTCCCAAGGGGGCCATTATCTGAGCCATGGTTTGGAATGGAGCATGTGTTTAGGGAAAATTGATAATCTGCAAAATGGGTGGTGGTTTTGGGGCTATTTTAAAACTGTTTCATGTAAACCAAAAGTTTCTATCATTATAAGGTAATAAATAATATTATTATTAATAAAGAAGTTAACTATGTTTAGAAGTTGTTTAAATTTATTAGTAAAGTAAGTTAATGAAGTGACCCTAAAGGGCATTAGTTTAAATGAAATTCAAAATTACTGATATGATTGTAGTTTTTTGGCAATTTTAAAATTGTTTGTAAGATTAAATTTTCTTTTTTACATATATTTACATAGTATGCTAATTATGGTAATATTTTGGGAGTTTATTAAATTTAACATGCTCATCAAAGAAAATCATAGTCCCATGGGATCAATTTTCTGATACGGAGTTGCATTGTACCATGGGAGAAAGTGAGGAAAATTTGAAACAACTAATTGTATCAGTCAAGACTCTTATTAGAAATATAATATTCAAAGTTTTATCAACAGAAGAGCATTGCTTGGCTATTTTTATTTACTGCAAAGGGAGGGGTTATTGTCACTTTGTTGGTTTTTCTTTAAAACAATTAAATAAAAATATCATCAAATACATAAATTTGTAAATGTATTACTGTTATACATATGTATTACCAGTGAAGTTCTGACAATTTTGATTTTAATTTTCTTTGTTAACTAATTTATTTTTTTCACAATTCTAGAAAATTTTTATTTATATGTGTTGCAAACCTTTATTATTCAATTAAATTATTTGTCCCTTTTGAAATTAGCCATGCAGGGGTATTAGTCCCATTAGGACAGTTCTAGTGAAAAATTATTTCTTAAGAAAATCAAGCATATGAATTATATATCACTATTCAGTGCAGGATAAGAAACATCGCCTTAGTCTATCAATCATGTGTTATGGCCAATGGTCTTATCTTAATCATCATCAGTTTTTCGGATATTTTCAGATGCCTAGGGCAAAGAAAAAGTCTGCCAGAAAGCGGCAGTTAGCTGACAAGCTCAGGAAAAGAAATCAGAGGGAGAAGCAAAGTAAAGATTTCCTAGACAGTTCACAAGCTTCAGATCCAGAGTCTGTTGTTTCTTGCGAAACATCAGATGGAGCAGAGTTTGCTCCTCCCGGTAACTTTCCGGGGCAAGGCTCTATAGGGTTGCCTCCTGTTGAGGGAAAACCCTTGGCCAGAGTGCAGGCCTCTCTTCGTGAGAAAATGCACTCAACTGCCCCGAGGTTGCCATCTCCTCGGGGAAGCCGTCTGATTGTCCAGAAGGGCAAGGCACCGTCCACTGACTCCCCACCGTGGGTTTGTGCTCCACCGAGGGCACCTGGACCGGACACCGTGCACGTGTCTGGTCCAGCAGGTCAGGCGCAGCTGGATACCTCCTGGAAGGAGGAGACCAGTAGAAAACTAAAAGATGAGGGCTACCTAAACGATATCAAAAAGGAATCTCAAAGTAACACAAATGGAATATTGAACGAAAAATTGGATACTGTAGAAAGTATGAGCAGAGAAAGTATAAATATGATGGAATGTAGATATAATGGAGAGATGAAAGAAACTGTGACAAAGATAAGAATTGAAGTGGATGGTGTAAATAATCTGAATGAGAAAAATGTAGAACAGACTGACAGAAATTTGAATGTGGAAAAATGTGAATACAGTCAGAATATTGAAAATGTAAATGAGGAAAATTGTCCAAAAGGAAGTACTGGTATGCAGAGTAGTGATGATAAGAAAAACACACATTGTAACAATGAGACATTGTATTCTACATCGATTCAGGGTTCTTTTCATCAAGCTGATCCATTGTTTGGCGATACTGCTGGAACACAGTGTGTAGCAAATTGTTTAGCTGGTTTAGCTTACAATGTTTTGAAAAGTGCAGTTATTTGGCAAACAACTGATATGAACAAGATCTTGGTGACTGGAGATGAATTATACACATACTTGCAACGTTGTTCCTCAATTACCAATAGGTATTTGTTAGTAGAAGAGTTACCTCAGTTGTTTGAATGCTTCAACGAAACATTTGACTTCACAGTGAAAGTAGTGGTCCCTAGTTTAATCAGCTTATCTGAGGAGGAACCGTGTTATGAAGATTTTAATGCTTACTCCCTTTTTGAAGGTTTGCAAATGGCACTTACAGAGACAAATGGTTGTTTTGTGTGTTTTGCGGGAAATACTCTTGTTATAGGGAAAACAAATGATGGCTTTTTCATTTTGGATTCACATGCCAGATGCTCTCGAGGGTATCTCAGTGTCACAGGAAAGAGTACAAGAATATTGTTAAAAGATGTTCAAGATGTATATATGCATCTCAGATTATTGGCTGTTTCTATGGGGTTTTCAAGAACTGTAGAATGTGAATTAACTGGAGTTTTATGTTCATTGAAACGTTTTGCTGTTGCAGAAGTCTTTGAGGGAGCAAATAAAGGTTCAAACCAAGATACTGAATTGTCAAATCAATCAGAGGTTGAAGGAACTTCAGAATATTTAGAAGCATTTGATGGATCAAAACTAGGTGGCATTTTATCAGATGAATCGGAGATATTGGAGACAAATGAAGTAATTTTCATGAGGGAAGAAGTCAAACAACATGATTTTATTCCACTGTCTATAAAGAAACAAAGAGAGTTGTGCAAACAGTTGGGATTACCATATTCTATTTCTAAATTTGAACAAAATTCAGTGTCTGAGAAAGATATTGATAAACCAAGCCAGTGTAAAGATATTGAACAAGATGGAAATTGCTTTTTCAGGGCAATATCATTCAGTCTGTCAAACTCTGAAATTCATCACCAACATATCCGTGAAGCTGTTTGCCAACATTTGCTAAATCATGAAACAAAATTTCAGCAATTTATGAGATCAGAGGGATCTTTAAGGCAGTACCTAATTTCCAGTAAAATGACACAAGAGGGTACTTGGGCCACTGAACTGGAGATTTCTGCTATGTCAGATATGTTGAATGTAGACATTTTTACTTATTCAGATATGAAGTGGCTTCAGTTTAGAAGAGGTGGGCCTTATCATGAATTGGTTGAACAAGAGGAAGCTATTTATTTATATCACAGACAACAGAACCATTATGATGTTGTTTTAAATGTGTCAAAAAGAATTTCTGAGAAGGAATCTCCCTTTCAAAAAAGATTATGCAGGAGAGAGTATACACTGCGTGAAAGAAATCGAATGCGGATGAAAACAAAACGAAGTACTTCAGAATCGAAAGAGCCATTAGACTTTAATGAAAGACGCAAGAATACATTGAGGAAAAAGTACAGAGAATGTGAAGAGTTTCGGTTAAAATTGTCAGAAGAAAAGAAGGAACGATATCAGAATAAGATTGCTTATCGGTCTAAACTGATTCAGAAAGGTGTTCAGAAATATGCACTAGATTTAGAACACAGAAAAAAAGTTCAAACAACAAGTAGAAAGAGGAGTAGAGTGACGTACTCAACAAACTTGAATGTTAGAAAGCAAAAAAAGGAAAAGAGTGTTAAAAAGTATAAGATGGATGCTCAGCACAGAGAATTTGTGAAAGAAACGAGCAAAGCAAAGTATAGCACAGATTATGAGCACCAGAATAAGGTAAAGAAAACAAGCATTGAGAAGTATAAGACAGACTTGGAGCATCAGAGAACCGTGAAGAAAGCAAGTACTGAGAAGTATAAGACAGACTTGGAGCATCAGAGAAACGTGAAGAAAGCAAGTACTGAGAAGTATAAGACAGACCTAGAGCATCAGAGAAACGTGAAGAAAGCAAGTACTGAGAAGTATAAGACAGACTTGGAGCATCAGAGAAACGTGAAGAAAGCAAGTACGGAGAAGTACAGGACAGACTTGAAGCATCAAGAAAGGGTGAAGTGCATAAGCAAGAACAAGTATGAGACAGACTTGGAGCATCAGACTATTGTGAAAGAGAGAGTATTGAAAAAGTACAAAGAAGATGAAACTTACAGGATGAAAAACAAGGCTGCTAATGTTCAAAGATATTGTACAAATGAAACTTTTAAAGCAACGATGCAAGAAAAAGCTGCAAGGAGATATCAAACTGATACTGAAGTTCGGTCAAAAATAAAGAAACGAAGTAGAACTAAGTACCAGTTATCAGAGGAGGTAAGGATGAACAAAAAGAGTAAAGTTACACAAAACAGGAAATTAAAACAATTGAACTTAGAACAGGAAGAGGAAGTTATCAAATCGTTTAAGAGATTGGCTATGGAGGGTCCGAATTATGTTTGCAGTTGTTGCCATAGACTTTTGTTTAAAAAACAAGTTCAAGCTTGTGAATACCAGATGTATACAAAAAGTGAATCAGCAAAGTGTATATCTGAAATTTGTCTAACGGACAAGTATTTGCATGAGTGTTCTGAATCTTGCCCAGAAGGGTGTACTAAATCATCTTCATGGATCTGTTACACTTGTCACAGGAAAATAATGAGTGGCAAAGCACCAGCTGAAGCTGCAGTGAACGGTATGATGCTGGAAGATATTCCACCTGAATTGACAAAATTGAACAGTTTAGAACAGCATTTAATTGCGATTCACGTACCATTCATGAAAATTATGGCTCTTCCTCATGGTCAACAGAAAAATATACATGGACCTGTTGTTTGTGTGCCATCAGATATGAGAAAAGTTGCGAGTTTACCAATGCATCAGGATGAAAACTTATTGCTACGTGTAAAGTTAAAAAGAAAACTGAATTACAAAGGCTACTTTGAGTATCAGTTTGTTTGTACAAAGAATGTCCTGTCAGCCTTATCATACCTTAAAGAAAACAATCATTGGTACGAGGATGTGAAAGTTGAATCAAATTTGGAAGAAGTTCTAGAGAGTCATGAAGAAATGCCAGATGGTGTAGTTAATACAAATGAAACTGAAGAAGCTGAAGAGGAAATGGTTGCATTTGACACATGTTTACAACCAATTGATGTTGCACAGGAAGTTTTAGACCATTATTTTGATGATGTGTACAACATTGCACCAGGCGAAGGTAAAAACCCAGTTCGAATGTTACAGGAACCTGGCAATGAAGCTAAGGCTTTTCCTTGTCATTTCCCAAGTGGTCGATTTTCCTGGAATGAAGAAAGGTCAGAAAAATTAACACTGTCTAGGTACTTCAACAATAGGTTAATGAATGCAGATAACAGGTTCGCAAAAGATAGCAATTACATTTTCTTTAGCCAGTATATGTCTGAATTGAATCAAGTGATTGAGAAAACACAAATTTCACTCAGAAAATCTCTATCAAAATGTACTAGTGGGAAACCAGTTACATTGGTAATGTTGCAAGATCCAATTACTCTTTCTAGGTTGCTGAGAAATGATGATGCTATAAGATTTATGCAACCGATTAGAGGAACACCTGCTTATTGGGCAACTGCTCAAAAGGACCTCTTTGCAATGCTGCGACAGTTAGGAATTCCAACTTGGTTTTGTTCGTTTTCTGCAGCTGAATATAGATGGAATGATGCTGTAAAAGTCATATTACAACAACAGAACGATGACAGAAACCCAGATCAAATGGAATGGTCAGAAAAGAATGATGTTTTAAGGGCAAATCCAGTAACAGTGGCTAGAATGTTTGAACATAGATTTCAAATATTTCATAAGGAAGTAATTCTTTCCCCAGCTGAACCAATAGGAAAGGTAGTAGACTTTTTTCAAAGAGTTGAGTTTCAGCAGAGGGGATCCCCCCACATGCATTGTTTATACTGGATTCAAAATGCACCGAATATTGATTCTGATGGAGTTGAAGCTGTATGTAACTTTATTGACAGATATGTGACATGCGCCGTACCAACAGAAAATTCTGACGCAGAATTAAGGAAAAGTGTCTTGGAAGTGCAACAGCATAGTAAGAAACATTCAAAATCGTGTAAAAAGAAGGGTACGGAATGTAGGTTTAATTTCCCAAGGCCTCCATCTCAAAAGACCTTCATTACAAGTGTTCAAGAGGAAGAAAACTCGGATGACTGTAAAATTGATTCTGAAACAATGGTAAACAAGGCGTATGCGAAGGACATATTAGTTAGTGTTTGGGATAAAATACAGAATGAAGATGAAGAGATCCTTACAACAGAGAAGTTATTTGATGATCTGTCACTAACTCAGGAACTGTACGAAGAAGCCCATAATATGTTATCATCAAAAAGGTCAATTATTCTTAAACGCTGCCCAAATGAAGTGTGGACCAACCAATATAACAGGTGCTTGTTAAAATCATGGGATGCTAATATGGACATACAGTTTGTATTGGATCCATTCAGTTGTATTGTTTATATTGTTTCCTATATTTCAAAGGCAGAAAGAGAAATGGGCATGTTACTTAAACAAACAAAATTGGAGGCCGAAGAAGGAAACTATGATGCCAGACAGACAATGAAGAAAATTGGTTCAGCTTACTTGCATCACAGAGAAGTAAGTGCTCAGGAAGCTGTGTACAGAGTGTGTAACTTGAAGATGAAGGAATGTTCTAGGAAAGTTGTTTTCGTACCCGTTGGTGATAACCCAGTGCGTTTAAGTAAGCCTCTGTCTTTGTTGAAAAAGAAATCTTCAAAAGATGAAGAGATAAATGACGAAGATGATGACGAGAATGAAGTTTGGATGACAAACATCATTGAACGTTACATGAACCGGCCGGATAATCCAATTTTTCATGAAATGTGTCTTGTCGATTTCTGCTCTGAATTCAGAGTACTAGCTAAATCTCAAGTTCCTAAAACGGAAAATCAGAATGTGTTTGAATTACAGAATGGGAAGGGTTATGTGCAACGAAGAACTAGAACACAACATGCTGTTGTAAGGTATCCTAGATTCAACGTTGAAAGAATGTCAGAAAAATATTATCAATCTCTTCTGCAACTTTTTCTCCCGTATTGGACAGAGGCACAGTTGAAGCCACCAGGGTTTGATTTATATCAAGATTTTTATGAAACTGGTCACGTGAAATTTTCTGGCAGGAATCGTAAACAATCAGTGAAGACAGTTGTGGATATGAATCATTCAAGGTATGCAAAAAATGAAGATGTAATTGACATTGCTCAGGAAGCATATGAAATGAATGGTGAACCAGAAGATGCATGGTCTCGCATATGTCCAGAAACAGAGGTTCTTAGGAGAGAAGGTATAGCACTAAAAAAAGACAACCCGGTACCACAGGAAGATAGTGTGAATCTTATACCGGATATTGACAGTGATACACATAATGCAGATGTCATGTATCATGTTCAACAAAATACGATCTCTAGAGAAGAAATGATACCTGTTCTTCAAAGTTTGAATGAGACACAGAGGGAAGTATTTTACTTTGTGCGCGATTGGTGTTTAGCAAAGATTACAGGAGAGAAATGTGAACCAATACATTTATTTGTAACTGGAGGTGCAGGAACAGGCAAAAGTCATCTCATTAAAGCTATTCATTTTGAAGCGTCGCGTTTGCTTTCAAGAATTATGTCTGACCCAGAGAGGATATCGGTGCTTCTCGCAGCATTCACAGGAACGGCAGCTTTCAACATTGGCGGAAATACTCTTCACCACTTATTTTCATTAACAAAGTATCTTCCATTGCCTTATGAACCACTTGGAGAACAAAGTCTCAGTGAATTGAGAGTAAAGATAGGAGATCTTCAGATTCTTATCATTGACGAAATATCAATGGTGTTCAAAAAACTCCTCTACTACATACATGAAAGACTGGTGCAAATAAAGAAATGTAAAGAACCATTTGGAGGAGTCTGTGTTATAGCTGTTGGAGATTTTTATCAGCTTCCTCCAGTTAAGCAGCGAAAAGACGAAAGGCTTTATAAAGAAAACATGACATATCCTATGGACTATTGGCTTGACTTATTTAAGGTCATTGAATTAAAAGAGATTATGAGACAAAGAGATGATATGGCTTTTGCTGAGGTTCTTAATTCCCTTCGAGTAAGAGAGAGAGATGAGCCATTTACACAGGAGCAAAGATCTATGTTAGAAGACTGTATCAGGGAAGGACCAGAAGATGTCCTTCATGTGTTTTCTACTAACGAGGAGGTAAACACATTCAATCTCACTATGTTAAAGAGATCTTGTGAACATTTATTAGAAGTCGATGCTAAAGATTATAGGAAGGACAAAACATCTGGTAAATTGATACTGAAAAACAAACCTATGACAAAATCGAGAAGTGATGGGCTTCCAAGCACCCTGATCCTGTCAATCAAAGCAAGAGTGATGCTCACAAGAAATTGCAATGTAGAAGATGGACTTGTGAATGGAGTAATGGGCCATATCTGTCGATTTGTGTTTGAAGAAAACAGTAATACAATCGTAAAAGCTGTGGGGGTTGTTTTTGATAATAAGGAAGTTGGAAAAAAGTCAGGACAAAAAACAAAGGATGGAAATCTAGTGTTCATAGAACGAGTACAAGATGAGATTAAAGACAAGATAACTACAGTGGTACGTCACCAATTTCCAATTCGGTTATCTTGGGCGTGTACGGCTCATAAGGTGCAGGGGATGACAACAGACAAAGTAGTAGTGAATTTAGATAGAGCATTTGCCCCTGGCCAGGGATATGTTGCATTGTCTAGGGTTACTTCAAAAGCTGGTCTATTTATAGATACAGAAGATTCAGCTCGATTACGAAAAAATGTATACGCTGATCCAGAAGTTAAGACCGCTTTAAATGAAATGACAAAAGTTACATTTGGTAACATTTCACGATCTTTAAATTCGTGTGGAAAGAAAATAGTTCTGCATAATATACAGAGTCTATATGGCCATTTTGGCGATCTACGAAATGATGCTAGGTTCATTAAGGCTGATGTTATCTGCTTAACGGAGACATGGTTACGATCTGGGGAAAACACAGAAAGTTTTGCTCTTAAAGAATTTCAGTTTCATCATCTCCCTAGAAAGGACGCATATGAGGAAAATAATGTCTCAAATCAGAGTTTACACATGTCAAAAGGTGGAGGTGTTGCTCTGTATTTGAAAGATAGTGAAGGTCCGTATGAATTTTTTTCACTGACTAAGATGAATATTGAAGGAATAGCTGTAAAATTATTGAAGGATATTTTGTTGCTTTGTGTGTATCGCCCATGCATAACAAAAATGTCAACATTCCTTCAGAGTTTTCAGAAAGTTCTTGATTTATTGAAAACAAGAAATCAAAACAGTATTGTCCTTGGGGATTTTAACGAGGATGCCAAGGCTGATGGTCCACTTCAAAGGTTTTTAAGAGATCAAAACTTCAGGCAGCTTGTATCCTTTAGCACTACAGAAGGGGGAACAATTTTGGATCATGTGTATGTATCCAGTTCCATACAAATTGGCAGTCTCCATCGATTACCAACTTATTACAGTTATCATGATGCTGTACTTCTAAAATTGCTTGATAATTAATTATGCTGTTCAGTTGCAAGCAATTCAGTCTTATAAAACCTTGAAATGTGCGTTGATAGTTTCTATGCACAATACTATGACAGACGACTATTGTCTTATATTAGGCAGAAAAACATACTAGTATTTAAAAAAACTCTAGTCATGAAATGGTTAAGTACTACTTATTCGTTAAGGATAAAGATTAAAGGGGCATAGTCACGATTTTGATCAAATTTTATTTTCTGTTTTTATTATTTTAAATGCTATAGGAATGCATTTCTAATGATCAAATGAAATTTGATTCAGGCGTAGTTATAATCATTATACAGGGCTCACAATTCTTTGTCAACAAGGCTTGTAAACAAGGCTCTTGTCCTGTTTTTGTTAACATAGGTTCAATATACCAGTAATAAATCTTTTCTTAAACTGATAAGTCTATCTTTTTATTCATTTCAAGCATAAATATACAGCTCCTTACGTTTAATTAAATGACGCTCTTTGAAAACTACCAATTGTAGTTGCAGTTATAGATAAATGCCCATAATGAAACAAGAAAACCGAAACAGGTGAAAGGTATTTTGACAGCCCTATTGACCTATATTAATTGAATAATGTTTTAGATGTGACCGTTGTCTACTCACTCGGTATATCCCGTAAAGATCCAGGATATCGTTTCATAAATAGATTTAAGGTTCTCCGACGCTCAGCCTCAGCCTTATTATTTTCATCATTATAATGTTATTAACCTTCAAAGTTTATAAATGAAGTAAAATTGCGTTTTTTTTAATAGTATCCATGCATTTTACGAAGTTACTTAGTTGCAATTTTGTCAGCGATGGATATAATGGAATGAGTATACAAAGTGATATAACATTAGAGAAAAAAACCGGTTATACCGGTGCATCGGTCGCTCGAACTTCTTCACCTGTATGTAGTAGGACTCCGTGGACCCACTTAGCCAAGTATTTCGTTAAATACCTGTGAGTAATATTAACACTAAGACGAATTTAATTTGTCTACTTAAAAGGCAGATCAATAGTACTAATTAAAAAAAAAAGAATAATTTAGAGTAATCGAACATTGCTGTGAAGACCCATGAGTTGACTCGTGAGTTAACTTGATTGGACTGTATGTCCAAATTTTAAAATACAATTGACAAACGACAATTGACAAACGAGGACTTCAATGCATTAGGAATTAAATTTAAGTCAAGTCTTACTAATATAACAGAAATAAACTTTGAACCAAAACTAGCATCAATTATCAAAGAAATAAATAGCTAGAATAATTGACTCCTTTAGGTAAAAAACCGGTCATAAAATCACTTATTACCCAAATTGACCTATCTGTATATAACATTGCCTACACCCACTAAATAGTGGATAACACAACTTGAAAAAAAATATTTTTTTTCAATTTACCTGAAATGAAAAAATAATAAGATGTCAAAAACATTATTAATTCAAAAATATACTGATAATATCTTTTTCAGTTTACCTCAAATGAAAAAATAAGATGTCAAAAACATTATTAATTCAAAAATATACTGACGAAGAACTCCAAATAATGCACTTAGAACCATATATTAAATCAATCAAATTATTGTTCAAAAGAATTTTGCCGTCTACAGATCGTCAACTGAATACTCATTTTGGTGTAATTACAAAAGGGACAGCCTCAAAATGTTTGCAGATGGCATCTGATTACCCCAGAATTATTTCAAAAAATACTCATAACTTTTTTTTTAGGAAAGAATCATTACCGGTGTGAATACATTGTAATAGTACAAAAAGCATTACATATACATCAGATTGAAATGTGGTTTAACCCCCAGATAAAAGTGGATAAAAAAATCAATATTTTTTTAAGTATTGTATAAAAAGGGGTTTATATATGTATCTGACTTTTAATGAAGATGGAGAGTTAATCCAGTAGATGTGTTGAAACTATTTTGTTTTGTTCGGCGTAACTTCCGGTCGACACCGGAAGCACTTAAAAAATTAGGTTTATTTTTACCTTTTCTAAGTTGTTTTTTTATAGAATGAATAATAGTATAAATCCTATCATAAGTCATCTATGCGATGTTTAACAAAAACATTCTACTTCCGGTGAGATATCTCAAATATCTCAAGAAGCTTTTTTTAAACCAAATGTTGTACCTGCCAGATCTTGAACTGTAAGTGATCAAGACACGAAACTTACATGAATGATAGACATTTGATAGAAGATGTGTTTCACGTTTTTCATTTTGTCAACCGTCACTTCCGGTCATCAGTGGTAGGGTTCAAACAAATCACGTTGTTTATAAGTTTAACATTTTTTTTGAACAGTTTTAGTTACATGATAAACAAAAATGTTTGATAGGGAAATGCTCGATCAATACTAACTTTTAGTTTCATCGATCACTTCCTGTCGTCCGTTTCTTGTCCCGAGAAAATAAACGTTGTATCCACGAGGTCTCAAATACGGTAACGACTAGAACAATCAAACTTAGTGGGACGATATATGATATGATACACTTATGTATGTCGATATGTTAAACAGGTTTTGCTTGAATCAACGTAACTTCCGGGTCACAGAAAATACTTTTAAAAGGGTTTTTTTCTTCATTTTCTGTTATACATGGTAAGTTCTAAGAGTTTCCTTCAACGTAAATATTATATGGAATATGTTTTCTACTTGGAAGAAACATTGTTTTTGAATAGATTAATACATGTTTATAAGAACGGAAGACCTGTTTGTTGCTATAGCAAGAAGATTCTTATTAAAGAGCAAAAAAAAAAAAAAAAAAATGAAAAAAAATCAATTTTTTTCTAATTCCGGTGACGAGCGGAAGTGATGACGGACGTTCTTTTGACCCACATGCACCAAAGAAACATTACGTTTATCATCACTAAAATTTTTGAAGAGCTCTTTCTGGAATCGTTTAAGACAAAATGAACTTTTTAAAAATCAAAACGGAAAACTTAATACTTTAAGAAATCGAGGGAGAGGAAGGAATTGCAATCGCATCTTAGATATCATGTTTTAAAATTAGTCTGAGATCATTTTAACACGATTTAAATAAAAGTTTGGAATTATTGATTTTTTTTTAATTTCATGCAATCAATTTAAGAAAGAAGTCATCAGACGCAGAATTGGAAGCGCAAATTAGATGTCATGTTTTGAAATTAGTATAAACTCATTTAATCACAATTTAAATGAGTTTAACATTTTTGAAAATTTTAAATTTCTTCCAATCAATCCGAGAAAGATGTCATTAGACGCAGAATTGCAAGCGCAAATTAGATAACATGCTTTTAAAATTAGTCTGAGGTCATTTGAACACGAATTAAATGAGTTTAAAAAATTTTAAAAATTTAAATTTCATCCGATCAATTTGAAAAACATATCATCAGACGCAGAATTGCAAGCGCAACTGAAATATCATAATTAAAAATTAGTCTGAGGTCATTTTAACACGATTTAGATAAGTTTAAAAAAATTAAAAAATTTAAACTGTATCCAATCAATTCGAAAAAGATGTCATCAGTCGCAGAATTGCAAGCGCAACTGATATCTCATGTTTTAAAATTAGTCTGAGGTTATTTTAACACGATTTAATTGAGTTTAAAATATTTGAAAAATTTAAATTTTATTCAATCAATTCGGGAAAGATGTCATCATACGCAGAATTGCAACCGCAACATTAAATTCATGATTTAGAATTAGTCTGAGGTCATTTTAACACGAATTAAATGAGTTTAAAAAAATTTAAAAATTTAAATTGCATCCCATCAATTTGAAAAACATATCATCAGACGCAGAATTGCAAGCGCAACTGAAATATCATAATTAAAAATTAGTCTGAGGTCATTTTAACACGATTTAGATGAGTTAAAAACATTTGAAAAATTTAAACTTTATCCAATCAATTCGAGAAAGATGTCATCAGTCGCAGAATTTCAAGCGCAACTGATATATCATGTTTTAAAATTAGTCTGAGGTCATTTTAACACGATTTAGACGAGTTAAAAAAAATTTGAAAAATTTAAACTTTATCCAATCAATTCGAAAAAGATGTCATCAGTCGCAGAATTGCAAGCGCAACTGATATATCATGTTTTAAAATTAGTCTGAGGTCATTTTAACACGATTTAGACGAGTTAAAAAAATTTTGAAAAATTTAAACTTTATCCAATCAATTCGAAAAAGATGTCATCAGTCGCAGAATTGCAAGCGCAACTGATATCTCATGTTTTAAAATTAGTCTGAGGTCATTTTAACACGATTTAATTGAGTTTAAAATATTTGAAAAATTTAAATTCTATTCAATCAATTCGGGAAAGATGTCAACATACGCAGAAATGCAAGCGCAACATGAACTTCATGATTTAGAATTAGTCTGAGGTCATTTTAACACGATTTAAATAAATTAAAAGTTTTTGAAAAATTTAAATTTCATCCAATCAATTCGAAAAAGATGTCACCAGACGCAGAATTGCAAGCGCAACTGATATATCATGTTTTAAAATTAGTCTGAGGTCATTTTAACACGAATTAAATGAGTTTAAAATTTTTCAAAAATTTAAATTTCATCCGATCAATTTGAAAAACATGTCATCAGACGTAGAATTGCAAGCGCGACTGATATATCATGTTTTAAAATTAGTCTGAGGTCATTTTAACACGATTTAATTGAGTTTAAAATATTTGAAAAATTTAAATTTTATTTCATCAATTCAAAAAAGATGTAATCATACGCTGAAGTGCAAGCGCAACATGAAATTCGTGATTTAGAATTAGTCTGAGGTCATTTTAACACGATTTAAATACATTAAAAGATTTTGAAAAATTTAAACTTCATCCAATCAATTCGAAAAAGATGTCACCAGACGCAGAATTGCAAACGCAACTGATATCTCATGTTTTAAAATTAGTCTGAGGTCAATTTAACACGAATTAAATGAGTTTAAAAAATTTTAAAATTTTAAATTTCATCCGATCAATTTGAAAAAGATGTCATTAGTCGCAGAATTGCAAGCGCAACTGAAATATCATATTTAAAAATTAGTATGAGGTCATTTTAACACGATTTAGATGAGTTAAAAAGTTTTGAAAAATTTAAACTTTATCCAATCAATTCGAAAAAGATGTCATCAGTCGCAGAATTGCAAGCGCAACTGGTATCTTATGTTTTAAAATTAGTCTGAGGTCATTTTAACACGATTTAATTGAGTTTAAAATAGTTGAAAAATTTAAATTCTATTGAATCAATTCGGGAAAGCTGTCACCATACGCACAATTGCAAGCGCAACATGAAATTCATGATTTAGAATTAGTCTGAGGTCATTTTAACACGATTTAAATAAATTAAAAGTTTTTGAAAAATTTAAATTTCATCCAATCAATTCGAAAAAGATGTCATCAGACGCAGAATTGCAAGCGCAACTGAAATATTATAATTTAAAATTAGTCTGAGGTCATTTTAACACGATTTAAATGAGATTAAAATTTATGTAAAATTTAAATATTATCCAAATAATTCGAGAAAGATGTCATCAGTCGCAGAATTTTAAGCGCAACTGATATATCATGTTTTAAAATTAGTCTGAGGTCATTTTAACACGATTTAGACGAGTTAAAAAAAATTGAAAAATTTAAACTTTATCCAATTAAATCGAAAAAGATGTCATCAGTCGCAGAATTGCAAGCGCAACTGATATCTCATGTTTTAAAATTAGTCTGAGGTCATTTTAACACGATTAAATTGAGTTTAAAATATTTGAAAAATTTAAATTCTATTCAATCAATTCGGGAAAGATGTCAACATACGCAGAAATGCAAGCGCAACATGAACTTCATGATTTAGAATTAGTCTGAGGTCATTTTAACACGATTTAAATAAATTAAAAGTTTTTGAAAAATTTAAATTTCATCCAATCAATTCGAAAAAGATGTCACCAGACGCAGAATTGCAAGCGCAACTGATATATCATGTTTTAAAATTAGTCTGAGGTCATTTTAACACGATTTAAATGAGATTAAAATTTTTGTAAAATTTAAATATTATCCAAATAATTCGAGAAAGATGTCATCAGACACAGAATTCCAAGAGCAATTTTGATATCATAAATTATAATTAGTCTGAGGTCATTTTAACATTATTTAAATGAGTTAAACAATTTTAAAAAATTTAAATTGCATTCAATTATTTCGTTAAAGATGTCATCAGATGTAGAATTGCAAGTGCAACTTAGATATCATGTTTTTAAATTAATTTCGTTGCGAGCAACGAGTGGGTATTCCGTCCGATTTTAGACTAAATGAGATAAAACTCATCATTTTAAAGATAAAATCGTAAGTCTAGACAAAAAATACGAAAAATTTTTTTACGGCACTCGGGGCTTGAACCCGGGCCGCCTGGGCACTGTCCACGACCATAACGACTGAGCTACTCGAGTTCTCGCTTCAGGACTTTGACCCTTAATATCTCGAGAATGCGTTGATCGATTTTAAAACAAATTACATATTCTGAATCAGTAAAAGGGTCACTATCAACCCTATAGAAATTTTTTTTTAAACAAAAAAGTTGAAAAAATCGATTTTTGAAATTTCCTTCCGGTGACGACCGGAAGTGTCGGCGGACATTCTCTTGACCGAGGTACATAAGAAAAAAGATAGATCTAACATCTCTGAAAATTACAGCTCTAAATCTTTAGTCGTTTTTGAGAAACGTCGCAGACAAAATCGACTTTTAAAAATCGTTAAACGACAATAACTTCCGACCGGAAGTGAATTTTGAAAAACTGTCGTAGCGGTATAAACTTCAGTTGACGAGGCATTATTCCTGAAAATTTGAACGAAATCAAACAAGACATCTCCGAGAAATCGCCTGCACAAAATTTGTAAGACAAAAAAAGAATAATAATAATAACTAGATGCGATCTCGTTGCGAGCAACGAGTGGGTCTTCCGTCCAATTTTTCAGCAGATGCAATGAAATGAGATTTTTGACTGAGATTTAAATCTGTTTGATTTCATGTTAACTCGATTTAAATGCGTTTAAAATTTCGAAAATCCTATAATTCATCCAAAGATTTTGAACAAGATGTCATCCAATCAAACGCAGAATTGCAAGCGCAACTTTTTGTTTTTAAATTAGTTTGATGTTTTTTTAACACGATTTAAAAGAGTTTTAAATTTTGAAAAATTTAAATTTCATTCAATCAATTCGAGAAAGATGTCATCAGACGTAGAATCGCAAGCGCAACTTCGATATCATGTTTTAAAATTAGTGTGAGGTCATTTTAACACGATTTAAATGAGTTTAAAAATTTTGAAAAATTTAAATTTCATCCGATCATTCGAGAAAGATGTCATCAGACGCAGAATCGCAAGCGCAACTTAGATATCATGTTTAAAAATTAGTTTAAGGTCATTTTAACACGATTTAAATGAGTTTAAACTTTTTGAAAAATTTAAATTTCATCCAAACAATTCGAGAAAGATGTCATCAAACGCAGAATCGCAAGCGCAACTTAGATATTATGTTTAAAAATTAGTTTGAAGTCATTTTAACACGATTTAAATGAGTTTAAAAAACTTTTTGAAAAAATTAAATTTCATCCAATCAATTCGAGAAAGATGTCATCAGACGCAGAATCGCAAGTGCAACTTAGATGTCAAATTTCATCTAAATAGTTCAAAAATGATATCATCAGACGCAGAATCGCAAAGGCAACTTAGATATCATGTTTTAAAATTAGTTTGAGGTCATTTTAACACGATTTAAATGAGTTTAAAAATTTTGAAAAATTTAAATTTCATCTAATCAATTCGAGAAAGATGTCATCAGACGCAGAATTGCAAGCGCAACTTAGATATCATTTGTAAAATTAGTATGAGGTCATTTAAACACGATTTAAATGAGTTTAAAATGTTTGAAGAATTTAAATTTCATCCAAATAGTTCAAAAATGATATCATCAGACGCAGAATCGCAAAGGCAACTTAGATATCATGTTTTAAAATTAGTCTGAGGTCATTTTAACACGATTTGAATAAATTTAAAAAATTTAAAAAATTTGAATTTCATGAAATCAATTCGAAAATGATATCATCAGACGCAGAATTGCAAGCGCAACTTAGATATCATGTTTAAAAATTAGTTTGAGGTCATTTAAACACGATTTAAATGAGTTTAAAATTTTTGAAAAACTTAAATTTCATCCAATCAATTCGAGAAAGATATCATCAAACGCAGAATTGCAAGCGCAACTAATATATCATGTTTTAAAATTAGTCTGAGGTCATTTAAACACGATTTAAATGAGTTTAAATTTTTTGAAAAATTTAAATTTCATCCAATCAATCCGAGAAAGATGTCATCAGACGCAGAATTGCAAGCGCAACTAATATATCGTGTTTAAAAATTAGTCTGAGGTCATTTAAACACAATTTTAATGAGTTTAAAATTTTTGAAAAATTAAAATTTCATCCAATCAATTTGAGAAAGATATCATCAGACGCGCAGAATTGTAAGCACAACTAAGATATCATGTTTTAAAATAAGTCTGAGGTCATTTAATTACGATTTAAATGAGTTTAAATTTTTTGAAAAATTTAAATTTCATCCAATCAATTCGAGAAAGATATCATCAGACGCAGAATTGCAAGCGCAACTTTGATATCATGATTTACAATTAGTCTGAAGTAATTTTAACACAATTTAAATGAGTTTTAAATTTTAACAAAAATTAAATTTCGTGCAATCAATTCGAGAAAGATGTCATCAGATGCAGAATTGCAAGCGCAACGTAGATATCATGTTTGAAAATTAGTCTGAGGTTATTTAAACACGATTTAAATGAGTTTAAAATTTTGAAAAATTTAAATTTCATCCAATAAATACGTGATGAATGTCATCAGACGCAGAATTGCAAGCGCAACTTAGATATCATGTTTAAAAATTAGTCTGAGGTCATTTAAACACACTTTAAATAAGTTTAAAATTTAAAAAAAAAATAAATTTCATCCAATCAATCCGAGAAAGATGTCATCAGACGCAGAATTGCAAGCGCAACTAATATATCATGTTTTAAAATTAGTTTGAGGTCATTTTAACACGATTTAAATGAATTGAAAAATTTTGAAAAATTTAAATTTCATGTAATCAATTCGAGAAAGATGTCATCAGACGCAGAATTGCAAGAGAAACTTAGATATCGTGTTTAAAAATTAGTCTGAGGTCATTTAAACACAATTTTAATGAGTTTAAAATTTTTGAAAAATTTAAATTTCATCCAATCAATTTGAGAAAGATATCATCAGACGCAGAATTGCAAGCGCAACTAAGATATCATGTTTTAAAATAAGTCTGAGGTCATTTAATTACGATTTAAATGAGTTTAAATTTTTTTAAAAAATTAAAATTTCATCCAATCAATCCGAGAAAGATATCATCAGACGCAGAATTGCAAGCGCAACTAATGTATCGTGTTTAAAAATTAGTCTGAGGTCATTTAAACACAATTTTAATGAGTTTAAAATTTTTGAAAAATTTAAATTTCATCCAATCAATTTGAGAAAGATATCATCAGACGCAGAATTGCAAGCGCAACTAAGATATCATGTTTTAAAATAAGTCTGAGGTCATTTAATTACGATTTAAATGAGTTTAAATTTTTTGAAAAATTAAAATTTCATCCAATCAATCCGAGAAAGATGTCATCAGACGCAGAATTGCAAGCGCAACTAATGTATCGTGTTTAAAAATTAGTCTGAGGTCATTTAAACACAATTTTAATGAGTTTAAAATTTTTGAAAAATTTAAATTTCATCCAATCGATTTGAGAAAGATATCATCAGACGCAGAATTGTAAGCACAACTAAGATATCATGTTTTAAAATAAGTCTGAGGTCATTTAATTACGATTTAAATGAGTTTAAATTTTTTGAAAAATTTAAATTTCATCTAATCAATTCGAGAAAGATATCATCAGACGCAGAATTGCAAGCGCAACTAATATATCATGTTTTAAAATTAGTCTGAGGTCATTTTAACACGATTTAAATGAGTTTAAAATTTTTTGAAAAATTTAAATTTCATCCAATCAATTCGAGAAAGATGTCATCAGACGCAGAATTGCAAGCGAAACTTAGATATCATGTTTAAAAATTAGTTTGAGGTCATATAAACACAATTTCAATGAGTTTAAAATTTTTGAAAAATTTAAATTTCATCCAATCAATTCGAGAAAGATATCATCAGACGCTGAATTGCAAGCGCAACTAAGATATCATGTTTTAAAATTAGTCTGAGGTCATTTTAACTCGATTTAAATGAGTTTAAAATTTTTGAAAAATTTAAATTTCATCCAATCAATTCGAGAAAGATATCATCAGACGCAGAATTGCAAGCGCAACTTTGATATCATGATTTACAATTAGTCTGAGGTCATTTTAACAGGATTTAAATGAGTTTGAGAATTTTGAAAAATTTCAATTTCATTCAATGAATTCAAAATACATGTCATTAGACGTATTATTGGAAGTGCAGGTTAAATATGGTTTTTTTTAAATCAGTTCCAGGTATTTTGAGTTCAATTAAAATTTTATATTTTTTTCAAAATAAAAAATTGAATTTGAATCCCAAAAATTATACCATTAGGAAGAATTAAAATTAAAAAGGGAAATTTGTATAATCTATCATTTTAAAGATATATATGTGAATCGGAGCACTATACAGAAGAAACAACAATCGGCACTCGGGGTTTGAACCCGGGTCGTCTGGGCACTGTCCACGACCTTCACGACTGAGCTACTCGGACTCTCGCTTCAGGACTTTGATGCTTAATATCACGAGAACGCGTTGATCGATTTTAAAACAAATTACATATTCTGAATCAGTAAAATGGTCACTATCAATCCTACAGAAAAACATTTAAAAAAAAAGAAGTTGAAAAATTCATTTTTTAAAAGTTGCTTCCGGTGACGACCGGAAGTGACGGCGGACATTTATTTGACCGAGGTGCACCAGAAAAGTGGGAAATCTATCATCTCTGAAAATTTCAATCTTCTATATTAACTCGATTTTGAGAAACGTCGCAGACAAAATTGACTTTTAAAAATCGTAAAACGACTATAACTTCCGACCGGAAGTGAATCTTGCAAAATTGTTACGGCGGTATAAACTTCAGATGACGAGGCATTAGCCCTGAAAATTTGAATGAAATCGATCGAGCCATCTCCGAGAAATCGCCTGCACAAAATTTGTAAGAAAAAAAAAAAAGAATAATAAGAAAAGTGAAAAAGAAACAATAGAATAATAGAAGGGTCTTCCGCTGAAGACGGAAGACCCTAATAATAATAAGAAAAGTGAAAAAGAAACAATAGAATAATAGAAGGGTCTTCCGCTGAAGACGGAAGACCCTAATAATAATAAGAAAAGTGAAAAAGAAACAATAGAATAATAGAAGGGTCTTCCGCTGAAGACGGAAGACCCTAATAATAATAAAGAAAAAGAAACCGTAGAATAACAAGAGGGTCTTCCGTTGGAAACGGAAGACCCTAATAAAGAAAAAGAAACCGTAGAATAACAAGAGGGTCTTCCGTTGGAAACGGAAGACCCTAAAAATAAGAATAATCTTAATCTGCACAATAATATAAAGGTCTTCCGTTGGAAACGGAAGACCTCAATAAATAGATTTGTCATATATGAAGTACCAATTGGTCGATGTATAAATTAATTACATAAGAAGATTGATTGTTATACAATATTATGATATCGATAGTTCCTTTTTTATTGAAATGTATACTATTATGGTGTACTTATCATTGATAGTATTTGCATTTTCATTTTATTTTCATTGAAGAAAAAGTTGGGCTACCTCAAAGATTGAAATATATATGCATATCACTGGATGAAATATCTGGTTTCAGCACTGCGGAAACCCTTTGGAAACTTTGCGGAAACTTAAGGTTACTTTAAGTTTCCGACAGGTTTCAGCACGGAAACTTCAAGTTTCATTAAGTTTCCGCAGTGCTGAAACTCAGGCTGTCCACGAATCCAAATGGTTTCCGCAACGGAAACTTACTGAATCTTGAAGTTTCTGCATAGTTTCACCCTGCATATACGATTGGGATACATATTGTTTACAAAAGGTTTCCGCAACGGAAACTTGCTGAAACATGAAGTTTCTGCACAGTTTCAACCTCCATATACGATTGGGATACATATTGTTTACAAAGGGTTTCCGCAACTGAAACTTACTGAAACTTTATTTTTTTTTTTTTTTTTTTTGCTTTCACAAAAACTCAGCAAGGTTTCTACTATATGTAAAAACAACACAATTTCAAACAGTTCAAAATTTATTTTGTTCACAGAACTGAAATTGTTTCCAATTATAATAAATAAAATACAGCCAAGATACAATAATGGAGAAACATTCATATGGCAATTCCCTTATCAGGGACTTTCATTTTAATAAAATGATAAAATTGCACAACACAAAAACTTCCAATAAAAATTTGTACATTTGTACATGTTTCTTCTGGATCAAATGCATATCAAACTTCCCTTTAAAAATGCAAAAAGATCTTACTTTTTTAAAAATATGAATGCAATTTACAAAATAACTGCATGTACATAAATAAACAACAACAAAAAATTCACTGTTACATGAACATGATACACTTGTATTAATTTGTTTTGAACTACAATAAATATGTACACCATAAAATATTTTTGAAAAGGCTAAAGTGTCCATCTTTTGTAAAAAACATAAACTAAAAGGTAGTAATTGAATATAGAGGTATGACCCAGATTTGATTTGAATATGTATGTCCATAAATTCCAAAATGAGGTCAAAGTGACCTACTTTCGAGTTGGGATAAACCTTTTCTTTGTTAGTTATATAATCTAATTTCTTACATTAGAACAGGATTTGACAGCATTTATTAGATAATCCATAAAGTCCAAAGTGAACTTCTCAGTTCCCCCCCCCCCCCCCCCCCCCCGATGTATCAACTGATCAGATTTGAATGTCCTAATCCTATCAGTATTTAAGAGATGACCCAGAGGGAGATATGAAAAGCGTGTGGGCCGATGAAAAGCTAAACAATGGAGCAGTCTGTCAAATCATGTGCAAAAATATGATGTACACATTTAAAATAATTATGCAACACACTTCATTCCTGATGAATATTGTTCTTTACACACGGTTTACCTTCCTACATTTTACTCTTTTACCTACATTGATATTTTTAAATCCAAGTAATATATACATTGTTTATATATGTCAAGTGTTACTACATGTACGTGTACTTGCTTTTTGTAGCATGAATGTATAAAATACAAACTGTCACACAGATCATTCACTTTACAATTCTCATCAATACCAGTATTTTACTTATGTTATAAAAGCTAATTCCAATATTAGTTACATAACACAGATAAAAAAAAAAATCCACATGGAAACAACTTTCCATGCAAGTACATGTACTTTTGTTATATAAAAATTGTAATACATGGGGTATATGTTGTCTTTATATATTTTCATATCCGACATAATTAAATAGTGTTTGGTGTATTTGATCATTCTTTGACACATGCATTCATCTCCTAATGCAGTGTTTTTACATGTATTTAAGATTGGTTTCATAATTTTTTCATATATTGCTGCATATAAGAAATAAGTTATCAATAAATGTTTAATCAAAGAAAATGAAAGAAAACAAAATGTACTTAACACTTAGATATATATATATATCTGATTTAGGAATGGATTTATATTATGATTTGTCAGACAACCTGTTGAACGGTTGGTTAGTATAAATAGATATGTCTTTTCAGTTCTCTATTTAAAAAGTTACACATCATACTGGCAAAAAAAAATAACATTCGGGGTTGTGTTTGGATTGTGAAAAAATATATGAATCAACTAATAGGTATCAACAACATCATTAACAATACATGTATATTAGGCCATTCCAAGTTTTTTCTATGTTTAGCGTCCGCGGACGGATTGGTTTTGAGATGTAAAAATTAAAAAAAAAACACAATAATTTTTTATAAAATTAAATCACTTTTTCATATGTCGGGCTTGGGATCGCATTTTTAAATCGAATCGGAAATCAAATATTCATAATATCAACATTCAAAATGGAAACCATAGTGGTTATTTATTATTTTTGTTACAAAATGAAGAAAATGCTAAAAAATATATTATAAATTTTATTTTGTTGAACCTTAAAAGTTGTGTGTTTTTTCTAAGGTTTGTGTTTTTTTTCCTGATAGAAAGATAGGTTTTTGAGTTTTGGGTGGACGCTAAACAAAGAAAAAACTTGCAATGGCCTTATCAACCTGGAGGTGGAAGGATAAATGTTACCTGGAGTCTAATATTTTATGCAATATTTGCAAATATAACACATTATTTAAGAAAATGAAAGTTAATATCAAGGTCTAATCAATCATTTGATAAGTCAAAACCATGTGATTTTCTAAGATTTTAGCTTACAGACAGACATTGTAATTTACTGGTATTTGATCATATAAAAAAGTTCTTTTATAGTATAGTTTATAAGTTTTTTGAAATGGGAATACTTTACAGCTACAAAGTCTTGTTCTGCAGACTGAGGTTTAGTCAGGTTGTAGAGATGTGTCCATTAAAATCAATGAGGAGTGTCCTTGGCTGTTGTTGATGTAACCTGAGTCGTAGTTTATGGAAATAGGCCTTTTGGGGGGATTTTCGAGCATTCTCCAGGCTTGTGAAGCACTAGCATAAGATCACATCGACATGGTTACAGCAGACTTGGTAGTTCTGGACAGTGGTATCATTAAAATTCTTCTTCTTGCAATGAACTTGTTCCTTTCACTGGACTGTACTTTATGTCTGTTCTTTTTATCTTAAACAAGAATGATAAAGTTTCATTTACATTTTTAAACAATAAACATTCAGTCTAAAAGCATAAAATTTATTCTGAATATAGAAGAAGCTAGTATTTGGTCGAAAATGTTTCATTTTATGTTTGAAACTATGTTATTTTCATTTTGATTCAATAAATGTTTGTTGAACAATGGAAAAACTAATCATCAATAAGTGTGTTTCACCACGGTAACGGGACGTTTCGCTCTTATAGACGTTTCGCGCTGAGACGTTTCGCTCCTAAAGACCTTTCGCGCTGAGACGTTTCGCACCTATATTATTTAATATATATTTTTATTATATATATTGCTATATTTTAGAGATACTATTTAGATAAATTTTTATAAATAAATATATATGCGTGTAAATAATATTGACTTTATTGAAAACATATGATCATGTTTATTGTGGCACATTCACTGATAACTTTAATATTGTATAAAACGATTATCCACGTGAAGATATATAATTTTATTATACTTTCATGTTAAATACTGAAATCTGATTGGTTTAGACGCAGTTGACAATCCGTTCCCTTACCCTCAGCGTTAGCAACACGCTTGGCAACGGGCCGATAGAACGAATTGTTACATGCGCGTAAATTATGCGCGTATGGTTCGCCGTTAAATTCACGTCATTTCTATATAAAAGCAGTAAAATTTTCTCTAAAATTAAGACATTCAGTATAATAAAATAAATAGTGCCTGTTTGGGAGGGTAACCGTTGAAATTGACACCCCTCGAAAACCATTGTCAACCTCCGCTTCGCGTCGGTTGACAATGGTTTTCTCGGGGTGTCAATTTCAACGGTTACCCTCCCAAACAGGCACTATTTATATAATGTTTATTTAGCAATCATTATTAAGTTCTGAATCGGTTTCCTCATAAAGGTGTGAAAATTAATTTGGAGGCGCTCCATGTCAAGCTAAAGAGGAGACGGGTATTAATTATTATTAATTATAATTAACTAGCGGTTACATGAAAAAATGACAATAACAAACCGTCAACCATCTCAAAAATCCATAAAACGAAATACAAATTAAAAGCAGAGCAACACGGACCTCCAAGATAGAGGTGGATCAGGTGCCTAGGAGGAGTGAGCATCCTCTGCTGACCGGTCACACCCGCCGTGTGCTTTTTGTACATACGCGACATGATATATATCTATCTATTCACTTATAAATGTACTCTGACTTTTGAACTGTATAATTATACTGATTGATCTCATGTGCCATTTCATGGTTTGAGTGAATAAACTGAATTGAATTGAGTTGAGTTATGGGTGTTAATTAGTGTACTGCATAATGACCACATAATTAATAGGCGCGGAACATCTCGGGGCGAAACGTCTCGGTGCGAAAGGTCTTTCGGGGCGAACCGTCCCGCATTCTTTCACCACCACCCCCCCCCCCCCATCAACCTCCTTTTCCAAAACATAGACCTGGATTTCCCCCAAATTACTACAGTAAAGTTATAAACATTCAACACATGTATAAGTTAATGGTGAAAATAATCAATTTCAAAGCAATACCTTGCGTTCACATCGTCCAGCTGGTCAAAACATTCACCGAAGAGAAGATGCAACTAATCACCGGAAACATTGACTTTGTATGCTGTCAATGCTGAAAAAAAGACAAACGTGAAAGATTTCATTTTCCGGATTTAATAAATAATATTTTTTTTTACTTACGTACGTTACATTTAGAGTTTGTAAATTGTATAATGTGTGAAAAAGATTCATTGTTCGTCTTGTTTACCAACCAAGCATCCATATATTCCAGGGACGTTTATATATACGTATACCCTGGATATTCTAAGAAACTTTATCTTGAGTATCATGCATATAAACTTGTTTAATGGTTAACTTGGTCAAAACGTATATTTTAAAGAGATACGGTAATAAAAATTAAAATGCCGAACCAAGTTTGAAAAAAATGACGCCATTTTGATTTGATTGCGCGAGATCTCGTTTACAAATGAGAGACAATTAAGAGCCTTGAAAATGTTATTGGGAGTATCTATATTGTGATTTAAGTACCTTGATATAAGTTCTTCGTTCCTGTATTATCTTCTTGTTGTAGAGGCTATTCATGTTTCTCAATTCTTCATTTTACAACAGCACCTTCTTGTCCATTTCAACCTTCGCTCAGGATTATAAAGTGCGCCAATACTGACCAATCAGAACCCGCTAAATCTTGGAGAAGTGCATCATGGGATAGTTTAAAATAAATAATGTTTAATCAAAATTATCACTTTTTACTGAGTAGAATACTTTTTACATATATTTATTTTAGATAGGAACTGTTAGAGTCAATATTTCCTGGTTAAATACGACAAATTATTGGGGTGGTTTTGTTACAGTTGTAACACGTGATTAACAAAAAAAATGGCCGACCGTTTGTTTACAAATGTTTTATGTAATTAAACATGCTAAAATAATTCTAATGAGCCATATGTTTCAGATTTTGTCTTTAACTATTATTTATTTACATGTTCTGATGATTTTGCCAAACTTAATATGATAGAGCCATATATAGTTTACTGACAAGGTAATCTTGACTTGTCCAATTTTCACCGCAATCCTAAGCACGGTCATTGTCTTATTCAAAATGTAGAGGTGTGAAAATATTATGTTCAACACAGAGCAGGTTCCGCATGAACACACAGAAATCACAAGTATAATTAGATGCCGATCAATTAACGGGGGTCTTGACTGTGGGCTGGTTAACAGGGTTCACCCGTACGGTCAATTTACAACTATACGATGAATTGAAGGCAATTATTTTACAGTTACACATGTGCACTGCTTGGTCATACGATGAACAGTACGTTAAAAATACTTATAAAATACAAAAGCATTAAACATTAAACAAGCCGGGAAGTAAGACGTACATGTGTGACTGATATATAAACAAATATAAAATTGTCAATAACAGATTATGTTGCAAACCATTACGTCAATGGATTTTGACAAATTTTATTGGAACTTGACCCGTACATATGAATAAAATAAGTATTTTAAATTCATAACTTTACATGTTATAGGTTAAGGAAGTATTAATTGACATAGACAGGAGCTGTTCTGTGCTAAAAGTGTTTGGTATACTTTCTATATCAAATGTATACGAATGAATCATCAAATTAAAAAAATGGGATTGAAATCACCCGCACTACATGACTAGTGCTGGATTTTAAACTGATTTTGTAATATAACGTATAACATCAGTGAAATTATAATTAATGCTTATTATATCTTATTACAGAAACATGTGCTTGTTTCATAAACATATATCAATGATTGTGTTAACCGTAGTACAGAAAGTAAATACATTAAGTATAGAAATACACGAATCATGATACATGTCAGTCACACATACATGTATATACATGTAGTAAAGTCTAAAATGCATGTAAATAAACAATTATTATATTAGGAACAAACTCTAAGTGGTTTTTACTTAATATATCATTATCAACTGTAGACTTATAAAATGTTTTTTTCTGTGTACATGTATTGGCGTGATATTTTAAAAAAAAATGAATTAACTTTAAACTTCAGGTTGTACGATTATTTGGTATGGTTTGTAATAATGTAGCATTTACAACGACTTTACCTTAAGTTGATAATTAAAGGATTTAAGAAGGAGTCTTACAAAATAGGTATATTAAGTAAATGAGTGTAAGTAAAATACTTCATCATACAATGTATGCGATATACAACTAGCTAGAGATTTATTTTACTAATTAATTATAATTTACTAATTAGTTTTACTAACTCAGATACACACATATTGAAAAACAAATCCCTGCCGGGCTACAGTTATAAACTCATGCTTAGTACCGTGTATATGTTATGTAACAGTCTTTTGTTCACTTCTGACAGAAAAACCCTGCAATCCACACAGAATATACAGGAAAATCACAAAGAGGAGTTCACCTGGACAAAGAATGTATACACATGTATACACGTGCCCGAGTACTTAAGATTAATGATTTCATCATTAAACAAGATCAGACATCAGTTTTTCTTTTCACATTCAATTAATTACTTAGTAAATTTGTTAATCGCCTTATTTTCCACATTTAAAGATAGTAACATGTATACATATAGTTTCAGTCACGCTGAAACCTACAATAACTGTACATATAAGCATGTGCGGCTTCATGATCATTAGGCTAGAATTAAACCTGTTGAAAATAATTGATATCACTTTTAAACTCAAATCAATTTTAGTAATAGTTTCAGCAATGCGTAAACCATTTGGAATCTTAACTTAAGGTTTCCGCATGCTGAAACCTAGCGGAAATGTGATGAAACTGATTGATATTTCCATAATAATTTACACAACTTTTCATACATTTCAATATTGGTTTCCGCATTGCGGAAACCATCAGTAATCTTAGACTTAAGTTTCTGCTGACTGAAACCTAACGGATACTTGCTGAATCGATATAATGGTTTCCGCATTGCGGAAACTATACATGAAACTTCAACTTCAAGTTTCAGCAAGGTTTCCATATAGTTTCAGTTTTGCTGAAACTGGATTTTTCATCCAGTGTATTAATCTAGATCTAGTTATGCTCACTCTAAAGTTCAAATACATTAATTAACAACAATAGTTTTATCAGAAAATTAATGAAACTAAGCAACAGTGATTATTTAAAAACTTCTTCCAGGGTGACTCAAACAACTTTTAGATATGTTTGTCCATCCAATGTTTCGCTTGCTTATTTCATTAGCACAATGTATTGATGTGAGTGTAATTATCCTCCAGAACTTTTCCTTGTTTTGATTGAATCTTTGTAAGGCATTGAGCATGGTCATACGGAGAATCGTTCAAATCTGAATTTTCACTTGTCTCATGCAGATGGTTATATATATCATCTCTCGTTTTGGTAATTTTTTCCTGAAAATAAAAACAAACTTTTATATAATCAACAAAACATACGTGACATACGTTTTATTTCCATTGAAATACATGTATATGTGCTATATCAGTGATGCATAAGAGTATATTTTTGAATTGGAAGAGTTTAGCTATAGTTTTGTCCGATCGATAATTGTTTACATCTGTTATTAATGAAAAACAGTAAATGCATATTTGAACATAGAAACAATATTTGTTACATTGTTACAGTTACACATTTTAATGTAGAAAAAAGCAACTATTTTTTTTTCATTAAGGTTACTAAACACGTCCGAAATACGGAACCTTATATGTGTTGACTTCAGTAGTCAAAGCCTTGTTTGGAATCTCTGTATCTGGAGATCTTTGATGTATATTGTAAGTGTTATTTCGAACACTAGAACTCTGTGACACGCTGTTCGAATAAAATAAATACATTTTGTCATTATAGTCTCCCTGTATCACAGTTACTTTTAAGAAATGTTCATGTTAACTTCACTGTTTTCAGGTAGGTGAAAAAGAAATAAAGCTGTTTAGGTAACATAATACGAACTAAATTTTACAAAATCAATAAAGTTGAAACAAATAGATCGTAATGAAAATATGACATTGATTACAGTGCACTTGAGCTCGAAATCAATAATAGCGAAGAAGTCTATTGTTTGAACATGGATGAGGATTCTGATTCTGAACTTACAATGTAAATAGATTTGGGATTAAAAATTAAGAGTGTTTAACCTATTAATGCATTTATTTAAAAAAATAACACTACAGGTACATGTACATGTATTACATATTTGTTTCAACTTCCAATAATATTACAAAGGAAAAGCTATTAAATGTATACTTAGTACGATTTTTTCTGTATATACATGTAAACCTATAATTCAATCCCACTCACCTTCCCTCCCCCCGTGCCTCATTCATACCCACAGGAATAAACGCAATTCTTAACCTAATTTAGTATTATAGCTTTCGGTGATCAGAAAAAAATATTAAGTGTTTTTTTTCTACATAATTCATTTATAAATTGTTAATCCCCGTCAGGGCCCCTTCCTGACCCCTTTGGTAATGATTTGAATAAATTTTAATATTCCATGTATCAGAAAGCTAATGTTCAATTTTGGATAGCACGCGCTTTTTATTGCTTAAAATTGAAAAGAATCTTTTTGAATATCCCACCCTAATTTTATTATTTCTTAATTATCATTTCTTTTTAAGAGACGTTGTTCTTCGTGTAAACATATTTGAAACCAATAAAGTTTCACCGCAAAAAAAAAAAAAAATTGTGCCAAATACGGCACATTTTACCGAAGTCTTTCTTGAAAAGAAAATTTTTAAATTAACCCTTTATTTTGTCTTTGAAGACGAACTGACCTTTTATTTGAACAAACTTAAACTCCCTTCTTTCAAGACTGATTTGATTGAAATTGGACCAATGGAGAAGATAAAAAATGTGAAAGGTTTCAACGACAACGACAGCATACAACGGAGAAATTTTGATAAGAAAAGTTCATATGAGATTTTTGCTCAGATGAGCTGAAAACGATTAAATATTGAAAATTCATAAAGACAAACGTTTAAAACTTCAATTATATAGATTGAAAAACCAACAATATTTTTAACTTCGGTACCAGATCGGTATCAAGTACATGTATATAAAGCATACCTTAATTTGCTCTTTACAAACTTTGCTTTAATCAGCCAAAGGATCTGAGTTACAAGTATTCCGAATACAAGTCCTAAAAGTGATGCAAGGACTAAATATCCTGTCTGTACATGTATATCTGTAAATCACGAAGCAAAATAAAATGTACGATTATTTGTAATTTGCAAACCAAATATACATTCATTATTAGGTTATGGGAAGCTTAATGTGTTTGTCATAATTGAAAACAATCATTTTATTGATTTAACCCAAATAAATGAAAATCTTTATCGTAAGTAGTAAGTTTAAAGGTTTTGAAAACATTCAATGACTTTCCTTTACATGCTATGAGAAAACATACATGTGACATTTGACGTAGTTCCATACGTTCACGTTCTTGCAGTATCAACGTTTGGAAGAGAGAAAGTTTCTATAGAAGCATTCTCCTTACAGTTCGGATTATTACTGCAATCTAAGTTATTGTTTTATTTAGAATTAGGCTTATAAGAATTTGCAGTATTATAGTAAATTAAAGAAGATTCCTTATTTTACGCGAGTACTTTATTCCGCGATTCAATCGTTTTTCATCTAATCAAGAGATTATAAAATCGGGAACGCTGAATTTTTTATTATAATTTTATTTAACTTACATCTGTCCGAAAAATAAAAGAAAGATTTCATTTTAGCAAAAAGTGTTTCTTCTAGTTTACGCGGATATTAATCCATCGCGTTTATAAGGAATCTACAATACTGAAACATGTCAAAAGTGAAGATAATTTAGTCTCTTCTTTCCTTTACCTCGTCTATAGCGGTAAGTTTTTAAGTGAATATCTCGGTTTAAAATCAAAGTTTTTACTCTTGTTTTGCAAACTGAAAGTTATGACGTAGATGTCTGACCTTGTGAGTAAATCGTCTGCAAGTCTATATATGGTCTATTAGTTCAAAAATGGCAACATAAAGACAAGAACTGTCATTGTCAGAAGATCTGCGATTTTTGAGTTACATAGAGTGAGTTTCATTGGGTCACAGATTGCAAAACAGCTAACAGGGCATTCACTACCAACTGTGAATGGGGGTATGATACGTTTGAAAGACCGAGGAAGTGTATAAAACCAGATTCGAAGTAAGAGGCCATCTTTGTTGTCAGAGAGAGATACACGGAAACTTGGATCTGTCGTAAAAGCAAACAGAAGGCACCCATACATTATATATATGCAATATAAATTACATTTAGACCATAATCTGTGTTAAAACTAACAGTTCAGAGAAAATTTAAGGAAAAGTTCAACAAATGTTTCGATTGAAAAACTATCCCAATTCGTGCGGAAACTTGCATGGTGTAAATTGAACAAACATAAAAATGTGAATGATTGCTTGGGTAGAGTAATTTTTACTGGCGAGTGTAAGGTGGAAGTGGGTATGAACAAAAGTGTTTAAGTTTGAAAACGATCAGGAAAAGAATAGACACCCCATTGCTTGAATCCTGGTCAGAGCACGGATGAGTTTAATGATTTGGGGTTCTATTTCATATGAAGGTATGGCAACAAATATCTTTAAAAAAGGTGTCATCAATGCTGCAAAATATATAGATATCATTAAAAACAACGTCTTGTCAGTTCTTGTTCGCCATTTCCCAAACAAGGAATAAATATAACAAGATGACGATTCTCCCCTTCATCGAGCACGAATTGTTAAAGAATATTGACTAAACCCAAATTAATAGTACGGAGTGGTCTGCTAAAAGTCAAGATCTTAACATTATAGAATATGTGTGGCTGAAGCTAAAAATTGAACCGCAAAAACGAGCTCGCAATATCACGAGTGTTGCGATGCTAGAGGAGGCAATTCGGAATATATGGATGGAGATCGACGGAAATTTTATTAGAAACCTAAACAATTCTATTCCAAAGCGTGTCCAAACTGTAATGAAGTCGACAGGAAACGTTACAAAGTATTAGGTAAGCCTTTTTAACTTTTATTTACACTTTAACGTCGGATAGAAAGTCCCATTTGCTGCACTTCTCAACACAGCCGCCATCTTGGAATTATCTTCACTTTTGGCGAATAAGCTATTTATGGTGATGGATTATTGTTTGGCATAATATCATGATGGATAGAGAGAGAGAGAGAGAGAGAGAGAGAGAGAGAGAGATTTTACCAACAGCTTGAGGGGATGTAGATATGACGGTACTTATATCTGTTTCACCTTTGTCATTATTGTCATTAGTACAATCTGTGCGGGTAATTCCATTCGATTTACACGTGATGAGGACCAGTCTTAGTTGATGGCAATCTGAACAATTCTCAATGGTATACTCATTCACAATAAAATTACTCGTCATTTCAGTAGTCAGGTTAAATTTTACATATCCAAATTCGTTTTTACATGATTGTTTTATCTGCACTGTGCATATATCTTTACAAACTGCCGGGAGCCAGCGGTTAGGATCTAAATGTAAATATTAGATTGTATTCAATATAAATATTAGGTACAAACTGCAGAAAAGGCTGGTAATTAAATAAACTTACCGCTGTTTTTATAGGATGTATTTCCGCATACAGTCACAAGGAAACTGCTATAAAATTCGATAGCCTGTGACCAACAGTTTCTGTGCAATGATGAAATGGAACAAGAACACATTTAAAAGCCTCGACATATAAATAAGTAGATGAAAGTATAAAAATAATGGAATATACTTAACTGATTAGAAATATCTCCACTGGATTGCACTAAAACTGCACTTGAAATGAACAACAGAAACATGTCCCCTAAAAAACACAGTGAATTAAATAAGGTTACAAAGTTAACATACAAAGCGTGTCATATACGCGTAGTAATATACATTTTAAACAAGGATATGAAAAGGTTTATGGTATATAACAGTTTGCAGGGGGGGGGGGGGGGGTAATGGAAGCATATAGAATCTAAGATACATGTAATTTCGCAAAATAATACATCTTGATTATTAAATACCTATTCAAATATTAAAAATTCAAAACGTACACCAAGATCAAATAACAAAATTCAGCGACAAAATTTTTTCATATTTTTTTTCAGATTCAAATTATAAGAAATTGAAGAATTCTAATAAAGTATTTTTGTGTGATTTGTTGAAAATTGAACAAGAAAATACTAGCACATATGTTACCTTTATCAAATATTCGCTAAGAGGTATGTGATTATGCTTTTATGTATCGGCCAGGCTTTCCTCTGTCGTTGTTTACGATATAACATCCAACTAGAACAACACTACCCCGTATATTTTGAAGTTCATATTTAACAAGTATCAATAGGTTTATCAATGTTTAACTTGAAATGTGCTGCTAGAATCCCGTGTTATTTGTTGTGTTGGTTCAACATGCCGTTTTCCGTTCAAACTGTATAAAAAATGGGAAGGTTTTAAGAGAAGTGGACGAATAACTATTTAATCGAATAGAATATAGGATTCTAGCAGCAGTTTTTCATAAAACTGATATGTTTTTCCTTTACTTGATATGTTAAAGGTTTTGTGGAAACCGCGGGGTAGTGTTGTTCTATTTCATTTTATATTAAGGAATATATGTGAGCTATTTATAGTTATCACGTGATAATGCACGAAGGTTGAAGTAATGAACTACCCAATTTTTTGCAGAGACATCTATTTTAAGCAATATGAGCTGCAATTTTCATGCTGAAATTTTTTTACGAAAAATATTATTTTCTACTTAAATGACAAAAAATCATGGTTTTTAAATTTTTGTTGCCCTTATTTTTGTGGGAAAAGCCGTTTGGAAGCCTTAAGTGAAGCAAAATTATTGTCGTCCTGTACAAAAATATATTCCTAAGAAGAGAATCTTTCTTCTTACAAAAATTAATGATTTTTCAAATCGTATATATCATAAAGTTTAAGTTACATTCAGATTTAGCATACTAGCAGGTTTTTACGGCAAAATAAAATTCTAAAAAATACAGCTTATATTGCTTTAATTAGATAGAAAATAATAAGTTTTGGTTCCATTCAAAACAGTAATTGAATCTTCCTATTTGTGTATTACAGTCAAAATAAGACGCTAAATTACCCAAATGCTTCCTTAAAATACCCGCGCTGCGAACTGATCGGTTTACTTAAACATTTGTGCATGAAAGAAAGAGCAAATGATACCTTTTAATTGTATCTAAACCAATCATAAATGTTGTTTATATTTAAATGTGGGGAATTAAATAAAGTTTACATTGTCAAACATTTTAGGACAAGCATAAGTGTGGTAAATACAGGAAGGAAATGTATCCTACACAACAAGTAGCAAATGCACAGACTGTAACTGATCTTTATGAGGGTCGCGCCGACGAAAAGTAAAATATATAAAAAAGACATGTAAATAAAGTTTATAGCAATTTTTCTCCATAGATGGCATGTACATAAACATTACAAAAATATATGTTTATAGCGTAATTACTTATAATAAACTTGACATATTCTGTGAGGAAGTAAACCGAATTATACATTTTGTTGCTTATGTATTACGACCGATGCTAAAAAAAATTAAGAATAGGAGAAAAGTACAGATAAATGTATCTTGAAATTCATCTGGTTTAACATTAAATCAATTATTAAAGTTTGAGAATAATTTTTCAGACACTCTTTGTTTATATTCATATCAGGTGTTCACTTATAATTTAAAAAAAATAATGTCCGATCAGTCACAATTTTTAAAGGTCACCGCCGTATGTCGTTTCTCTACTTACGCATTCTTCTTAAGTAGATAAAATAGCGCTAACCTTTTGAAGCTGCTTTTCTCATTCTAACATCTAATGAAAACATGTTTATATCCTTGTTCTGGTTCACTGTTTATGGTGTAGTTGTATTTTAAGTTACACAGCATATGATTAAATACTAGAAGAAAGAAGACGGAAGTTGTACTCACTGTCACACATGCACAAAATCATGAGCTGTAAAATTTTATTACGTAAAAACGATGACTTACACAGAACTAATAAAAAAGAGACCTATCAGCTTTGACAGTCACCTGAGTGTAATACGATTCAGTAAATGTAAGAATTCAAATAAACGCCTTTTTAAAGACAATATGATAATAATATATGATAGAGTAAAATATGTGCCCCCAAAAAGTGTTTAGATCAGTAAAATTAATAGCCCTCAGCTGGTATTCTAAAGTTTTCAAAATGTTTGATTCCCTCAATGGATGAAGGGGGAAGTATTAAACTTACACGAGATTGTACGACGTACCTAGACAGCAGGATAGTTAAAGTTAATGACATTTCAACTCAATTAATGCAACTGCAAGTTATAAGACAACAGCTCCCTATGTATTTTAAGCTCAATATATGTAACAGAAATCGAGGAAGGTTATAAAAAAAAATAAGAACAATATTCTAAGGAATATTTCAGAATATATTTTCCTTCAACCAGGCCACATGCTTTATCCTCCCCTTGCTTAACTGCATTGATAAATTAGCACTGTAAACTCGCTAACAATATCCTTTTTTTGTTTCTGAGCAACGTGTAAACTACCTTTAAATGATACCTGCATGTAACCTTTTATGATGTATGATGAAAAATATGTTTTTTAACATTTATCAATACTTCTTTTGGACAAACATGTTTGAAAATTTATTCCACCTGGAAAAATCAAAATTCTTTTCATGCCGAGTGAAATAAGATTTTATTTGGGGGGGGGGGGGGTTGGGGGTGGGGTGGGGTTGAAGCAGGGTAAATTTCTTATTTCCTGAGAAACTTTGCAACTCTTTTTAAATTAAAACTTTGAACGAAACAACCAAATGCTTTGGCAAATAATTTCTTTAAGCTTAAGCATAATATTTCTGGTACATTAAAGAGTATACATGCATGTTAGCTAACTCTTTTCATTCATAATTCATTTACAGGTACATACATTTGGTTAAAAAATTTTGTACAAACTGTTATCAACTCACGCTAATAAAATACAGTATAAACAAAAACCTTTCTCTATCAACGCATTATGCAATTAAAGATGATAAAGACAAAACATGAGAGAAGACTACGGTATCAACAATCGAATCTAAGATTTATAATTATATATAAATGTTTCAGAGTACAAAAAAAAATTCAACTAGATTTCAACTCTGTCAGTTTCTGTAGCTATTAAACACAATCGGTTTTCTTAAAAAAAATAGAGGAGAAAATACTCGCCAGATGTAAATATATATTAATGAATTATTTCAATGTTTCATTAAATATATGGTAGCAATTTTTTTTTTCATATAAGCAAATGAATTGGTTCACAATCTTGAATAATACAAATTTAAGATCCCGATTTATAGGTAAATCCAGTTTGAGGGGAAAAGAATTTTAAGATTTCTTAAAATATTTTATGTATATTGAAAATTTATTTAAGTTCGTGAGAGTTATCTTTCCTGCGGTATTGTCAAAGTTATACAGCATCTTCGTATATGGACACAAAATCAACGTCGCCGGATGTAACCAATGGATTTATTCCGCGGTAAAATTGTGGGATCGCATTTCAATAACGTGGGTTCTCACTTTCTTTCAGGATGCCGATAGCTAAGCATTGAAAATTTCAAAAGCGATCTTTAAACCCCCTCCACCCCTCGACCTTTCTTTTTAATGTACATGTATGTAAAAAAATGTTCGGTATTTTTTTTTTATTTAGCATGGCGTTTTCAGACCACAATGATTATGTTTTTCATAAATCACATCATTGATTACATGAGTAATGGGAGAAATTGATTATTTTAGTTGTAAACTATTATGACCTAAAGAATCAAATATTCATAATTTTATGATTAATTTTATAAACTTATTGTTTCATAATCATCTATTGTCATTTTCCTGATTATTTCAAACCTAATTTGGTTAAATAATAAAGTAACGAAAGTGGCAGTATGCAACATACCTATTTGTTTTGTAATGTTTTTATTTTATAAAGATTAAGAGCTCAGGTGGTTCAATTTCGAGCAGATGGAGGTTAATTATTTCGTAGGAATATGCGTGGAATAATGCTATAAGCAGGAATGGTCTATTTTGAACATTATCAATAATGGATAAAAATCATTAATTTAAATTGGAAATATTTGAGTTAAATGTATATACATGTAAGTCTCTATACCGGTAAATTTAAGAGTTTTACAAGTTGTTTTTAAAAATGTTTGTGCAAACCGAAATAAGGTTTGCCAACCCACAGTCAGTTTTGCATTAGATACTGTTCGTCGGCCAACTCCGTAAAATTTTCTCGTTCTCAATAATAATTCATGCTCTATTTTGATTATTAAGGTCTTACGTTTCCAACGGAAGACCTTACTGTTATTGTGCTTGTAAGATTATTCTTTTTTTTTTTTTTTTTTTTCTTCCTAGACGCGAACTTTGAGGCTTCATATCTTGCTCATTTCTGAACGGTTTTTGCTCAAATTTTCAGGGCTTATAGACATTACAAAACACTATCTAATCTATTTCATAAACTTTAAAATTCCTCTTCCGTTAACGAGTTATTCCCCTTTTAAAATTTTTTAGGGCCTTTGGTTTCCAGACAAAGGCTCCGAGACTATGATAGCAGGGAATGGGAATCCAGCGAATTTGAATAACAGAGACATTGAAGTTGTGCACATCGATTTTTGTTTTTCGATTACGTTTGTTATTTAGAAAAAGGTAGGGGGTCAAAAAATAGGATTCCAAAAAGTGCGAAAATTAAGACATATTTTGCTTTGTATCTTTTAAACGAAAAATATTTTGTTAAGACATGTAGAATAAAAGTTGTGCAGAATGTTAAGGGCTTTCATTTGACACCAATAAAAAAGGGCTGGCCTCTAAAATTAAGGGCCAATAGCGCTTGAAAGTTTTTGCTTAATAACTCAAAAACGGTTAGGATTTCGATATGGCTGTCGCTGGAAAAGTTGTTTGTTGGGATCTCATAAAGTTCGTTACAATGTTATTTTGTTGGTGATTTGTGTTGTATGAGTGTAAAAAGCTGTACATATTAACATGTACCTCGTTTAATTTGGCAAGTTAACGAAAGTCTATGTGCGTGCAACTGGCATAAAGTTACCATAGAAAGTATGCTGGTTTATACAGGGATTTTTTTTTAGAATAGATTTTTTTTTGGAGTTTATGTCAGTTTTGTTAGGTTCTTATAGTGCACAATCCCTAAAACGAGAATCGGAAAACAAAACATTTTCTTCCTTTGTAGTAAAACACAAACTACGGATTTAAAATAAATCTATGTATTACATTTGAGTTTTCATACTGCATGCATTTAAAATCTACCTTGAATAAGAGCTGTGTGTGTACCGTTACGTAAGCTATCCCTCACCCGAGGCCTAGAAAATCGGTCACCATGGTCGCGACGGGGCTAACTAGCGGTCAGCGGTTATCTAATGCACGAGAAATGCGTCTCTCATATATGAGTTTATTTAGCCGCGAACTCTACAATTGTTTTAGTTTACATACCTGTAAATAAAATACAAGATCTGTTTTAATTTCTTCATGTTATAATTGAGAGTTTGTCCATCTTGTTTTTATTTAATAATTAAACATTAGAAGATGTTCTGAAAATTTATAAAGGCGATATTACTACAAATAGGAAAATTCGTCAGTCTTAAATTAATGGTTGGTTTGTAGGTATAAAATGTTTATAAATCTGTACAAATATTGTTTTAAATCAACAAACAACCCACAAATATTAAAACTTTTAAATGATGATCATCCCTCGCACATGGCCGAGGAGATCCCGCGCGAGTGCATGTTTCAGACTTTTGTACGAACACAACTATTTTCTTTTATTATGATTTCAACTATGCTATTGGTTTAAGATGAAAAGATAAATTTATTTTACATGTACAGTTGATTTAGCAATGATTAATACGATTGCGCACAAGGTAGTTTATTATAATCAAAGTTCCATGTTTCATGTTTGCGGTAGGTGCTGGCACGATAAAAGGTGTCCTGAATTGAGGCATTCGGATTTTTTTTAATTGGCAAAAAGATAATCAGATTTGACAAAAATCATTTTTTGGCGACTTCTTCTTATGTGTAACATTTTCACTTTCCCACCCGTTTGTTTATTCGGTCAGTCTGTGTTAATTCAATCGCAGCGTGCGACCGAAAATCTTGTGTCGCTTCAGCGCACACAGCTGAGAACATCTATAGCCCCAGTCGGGGTATGGTTTATATGTCTGCAGATCAATTGTTATGTAATTGAGTAACAATGTATCGAAGGTTATCGAATATTATTGAGTATCGAAGTGTGCTTTCACTACAGTGGTCAATTGTTAAACAATAAGGCTATTATTCGAAGTCAATCATCTTCACATTATACATGTAGGTGCGAAATCGTAATCGGATAATGTTGCTAATAAATCAACCTGTTGAACACGCTAAACTTCTATACAGATATGAACGGAATTATATATTATACTTAAAAGTTTTAAGTCAAAGGAAAATTGTTCTCGCATTAAGAAGTTATGAAATACGACTACATTATGCAACGCAGTCGGTCGCCATAGAAATCATCAAAGTACTGCAAGTGTCGACAGATTTCTTGTTTCTTTGAAATACATTTACCATGATAGCTCACTACCAGAGTAATTAAAAGCTAGCCAGCACTAACTCCAACGCACTAACAAAAAAACAAGTATTCCTTTTAAAGGAATGATCGGCAATAATGATATATTGATAGCTAGAAGCAATCAACATGATCAGTTTGATGTAAAATAATAAAATAAGTACTGTATTTTTACAAAATATAGAATATTTTGAATCTGTACACCCTAATTTTATTATTATAAACCGTCAACAAATTTAATTTTTAAATAAATTTGGGAAAAGCCGTTCGTTAACTCCTTGTCTAATTTTATATTTTTAACGTAATTATTAAATGTTAATGTATATTTTTCTTCTTCAGAATACTGAGTAGGGCTCTTCAAAGAGCATTAACACGTATACAAAGAAAGAGTTGTATTAAAATAATTTAATGCGACTGAAAAACATTGAATGCCATCATAACTTGCTTTTGAGGTCGCATTATTATAAATCAAGCCGTCCTCCTAGCTACTATTATGCAACATCAATAGATCGAGGTCAGTTCATGAGCATCTTCTTATGATTGAGGTCAGTTCATCGAGGTCAACTGCATTACTGAATGAATCTTTCGATCGAAATTCTTACGCGTGAGACAAAATGTGCATTCTTGAATTAACAGGTCACTATTTTTCAAGCGTTTTCCGATCCCGATGTTAAACAACTGAAATTATTAGGCCGCCTTGCACCCACACTAGGACTTGTGCTCATAAGGTGAGCCCGGATTCCTCGAGGATTCCGGCGCCAAATTAGGCACTAGTGACAACGATTTCCGGCGCCAGGGCGCGGAGTAGACCTTAAGAAAACAAATTATTTCTGTGATGTAGCGTTCTAAACATGGCGCCCTGCGCCCAAACTAGGACTTGTGCTCATTAGATGAACCCGGATTCCTCGGGGGACGGGTAATCCCTTGAGGATTCCGGCGTCAAATTAGGCACTAATGACACCGATTTCCGGCGCCATGGCGCAGAGTATACCTTAAGTGAACAAAATATTTCTGTAATGTAGCGTTCTAAACAAGGCGCCTTCAAAACATAGAAAGATCTTACTTTACACAAAGATTGCCTATGACCTAAGTGTGTGTTATGATTTTGTTTCAAGGTTATTTTGTGAAGTTCAAGGTCATTGGAGGAAATTTCATAAGTTGTGTCTGTAGATAAATACTTTAGTTATGATTTTGTTTTTCTTAGTGGGGAGGGGGGGGAACTATTTGTGAGGTTGCTCACAGAACCGCCAGTTAGTCCACTGAGAGCACTCTCCCCCTTTCTCGCAACCTAAATTCACCTTAAATTAACTTAAAGGAAATTGAATTTTGGGGCATTGTTCCCCCCTCCCCCAACCCACATTATAGTAGAAGGCAATATAAATTTTTATGGCAAATTGAAAACAAATTATATTAAACAAAATAAGTTATAGCTGCCTCACAACTCCCCCCCCCCCTCCCCTACCACTACCACAAATTAGATTTTGAAGATTAATATTTTCTTTTATTGGCGTGTTAATACATTTCGGATGAATTTGTTCCCCGAAGCAAAAACGATGCTGAGTGCTTGCATGGCCAATCATTATACGGAGAGTTGTCCCTCCCACTGAGCACCTCTCGTACAGCGCACCCTCAGATTGGAAAAGCCGTCATAATTTATTTTTGATTTTCTGAACTTACTTTTATCATATTGACAATCCTGTCTGATTAAAATCATCACCCTTCTGCCTACACCCATCAGGGTCTGATAGGTATCGATAACAATTCATCTTCACTTAACCTCTATATTTGCACACAACCTAAATATATATCTCGTTTACCAAATACATGACTTTATCTGTTAATGAGATGTGCAACTCTTCAATACTGTCTGGGGGTTACATAGAAAGCAGGATTAAAATAATTTGCCTGTCTCCATTTTAAAAATTCCAATACATTTTCTAAAGCCCTGATTGGTCAGAATTTTAGGTCGGGTAAAGATGACCCCCTATCAATACCTGTCAGACCCTGTAAGGAGAAGAGGGTGCTTTTAATCAGACTGATTGACAATCCTTTTCCGACAGGAAGCTGCAACGGAAGACCTCTTCGTTGCTTTGCAACGAGCTCGTTTCTAGTTATGATGCTCATGGTAAAAATCAATCATGTCATGCGCACGCATGTATCTATCAACAATGACATGTTTTTATAATATGAGCATCAATTTCATACCTCTAAGAACAATAGGGTTTGTCACCGGTTAGTAATCGTATATGAGTTTGACCGTGAGTTTTCGACGCTGCATTTCACGCTGATCTGTATTGTTGTCAAACGAGCAAAATATAAGAAATAAAATGAGAAAATAAAAAGATCATGCGGTACTTCTGTGATTTCCATTTCCAGTCCGGGGTATCGTCCGATTTACAATGGACTGTAATTGTTTAAAAGTAATGCATTTTAATATGGGTATATACGACAATTCATTGGATTTTTTAAAGACCTACTGACACAAAACGTTTTTTTTCTTTTAAATCAATGATTTTCTTTCGGTCTTATTGCCTTGCTTTCTCCTCCGACAAAGCTTAATAATTAATATTATATTTTATTTGCTGCATTTGAACAAATACATAAGAAAAACTTTAACCTATTTTGCGACAAAGATCTTTAAAATTCATGTCATGTTTGGTATCCTATCTCCAACATGTAAAGCGTAATGCAAAAAAAGTCCGCGTAAAAAGGCGACGTCGCAAAATCTTTAATTTTCGCTTCTGCACTTTTTAAAATGATCCTAAATCTTAATGTTTTTATACATGTATAGCGAATAAATTTGATTGCAAACAAGATCTGCCGAAACTTTTAAAAACCACTATAAAAAAACTCAACTGAATATAAAACTGGAAGACAACGAACACAAAGATCTGCCCAAGAATTGTACCGCTCGGAATGCATGTTTGCAATTTTAAAACCCAACGTTTCCATAATTATTTTGAAATATACCATCTGGAATGGTACTCATACTTTATGCAATGTTCAAGTTAACATATGGATAAAATTAAGGTATCTCACTCCTCAGGTTTTGATTTCATTGCGCACATGATCATTATATTAAACATGAGTATGATTATATTATATAATTAGCACATGAAAATTATTATTTCATAATTATACAACATTCATAAAGAAAACCCAATCAAATTCAAAAACAATCAAGTTTTTAGAGGAACTATTTTTTCGTGCGGAAGGATTTTTATACAAAAATGACAGAAATGAAGCAATTTTATGAAATGTCAACATACTTTTATTTTTTATTATACTTTATTCATAACGCAAATGTTTAACATTTGATAAGTTTGAAACATATTCTAATAGTTCTGTGTAACATGTACAAAATTAAATTTTGTGAGTGTGATAGACTTTTAGCATAAAATGATGCAAATATATGGGAAAAGTCTGAAATTTTAAAGCCAAAATTTGCAAGAATTTTATCTTTGAAGCACTCTATCTAAAATTTAACAACACTGACCCCCATGTTTTATAATGTCAAAATGATACTGAATAAATTTGTAGGCAAACTGAATTAATTTTATAAAATCCTTGATATTCAAGAAGTTTTTATTTCAAATCAAATTGCAACTATTAAATAATTGTCTATTTTATGTGCAAAAAGGTCAGGAAAATAATTAAGCAGATTAATACAGAAAGTTTTCGTAATCTCTCTATTCAATCTGATCATTGTGCAAAATTAACAAAAATATTTAATATAATATTTTCGTTTTATTAAAAATTCTGTCAACAAATGTCAATCGGGCTGAAATTGCATTTTAGGTGCAAATAGGTCATATTAAATGCGCTGTAACTCAGAGGGATGAAAACTGACCCCCCCCCCCCTTTTCTTTGTATTTTTTAAGTATGTATTGTATACATATTTCAATGATATACTTCCCAAGAAATTCTTGATACAACAACATTGAGGAGTGGGATACCTTAAGTTGCTGAGGACAGAAAGCAAAGACAAAAGTTTTAAAAGTTAAGAATAAAACAATCCAGTCATAACGAATGTTTAGTTTGTATTGACTTTTACGAATAATGTAATAGAATGTCAATATGCTTTTTAGAGGGCCAAATAAAACCAAGATGTTGGTAAATTACAAATATTCGATCTACATTCTGCAACAAAAATTAGAAAAACCAGCTAACTAAATTTATTGCTTATAAACATATATTGATAACTTTCATTATGCTGATATAATGGGTTTTTTTACGCCGAGGTCGTTGCTTTTTTAAGAAAAAAAAGGTTTTCAGAAATCTTTGTTTTATGACAATATTGTATCGATGACAGCAGGCTTTCTTGAGGTTGTCATTAATAGCAACTATGATATCATTTCATTGAGTAATAATTTCATCCAAAATTATCTTTAATAAAATACATTTTGCATTTGGTTATGTAAATAACCTAAATATTGAAAAAAGAACACTTGTCAGGACGATGATGCATGTTTAGATAAACAGTTTTTCCCATTGGTCTTTTGGTCCACATTGCGTCATGAAAAAAGCATGCGCAAAGGTAAACATATTTCAAAATCCCCGCACATTTGTCATTTTTGTACAAACAACGGCAGAGGATGATGTGATTCTGTAGGATTAAAATGTTAATACATGATTTTCATGGATGATCAAATTTCATTCAAACGGACGACGTTAATCGAACACTTCCAACTGAGCGAATTTATGTTTTTAAAATTCATGTAATAGGTTATTTTGATTTTGCCAGAATTTTCTCTCCGTTTTTGGATCTGTAAATTTCAATTCACATTGATATTCTGTGCAGTTTGCACGTGAAAGCTGATAAATTCCCGTGAGATTGGAGGAACCAGTAGTTGAGTTTTTTTTTTTCTCTCATATTGTGTTTCTGTGAGTTTGTGTTCACCCCAATTATCTGCAGCAGTCCAGTATGTCACCTGTAGCCGTCTAGTAAGTAGAAACTTTTTTGACAGCTACAGGTAACTTATTGGAGGGTTGCAGGAAATTGGAGATTTACTTGACTCGGTTTAACAAAAGATGACGACACAAAAATGTTTTAAGTAAAGTTAATAGCTTCTTTTGTAATGTGAATCTTCATAACGATAAGAGTTACAAGAGGAGTTTAACGTTCATGATTACTTTAGCGAACTACATGTATACGTTACAGATTTGATTCGTATATTTGACAATTGATATTGTAAATATTACCATATTGATTCTTAACGAATTCGACATATTAATTATGACAGAAGAAATTTCATGTAACAAAATTAATACAATGTTACAAGAAATACAAAACTTATTGCAAATATATGCCACATCTTCTTTGAAAGGTCATAGGTTGTCTTCCCTAGATTTTGATGGATGTATGAGTAAAACAAATTGAGGAACAACATAATTTATAAAATAACGGATTGATTTAATAGACAAAATACACTCTCAGCAATTAATACAAAATAGCTAACTGTTCTGCCGTAGTTGGTAACCTGCATCTACATTAACACGCTTCTTTCACTTTGCAATAATGATCTTCAAGGGAATAAAAACAACAATTACCCGTTGTACCTTCTTTCATGACTTTGTACAAGTTTACTTCCTATCTATTTGTATTATGTTGGATATTTTGATATATTGTCCTTGTTAAAGAAAGAGACAGTGGTGTACTTGCACTGAAACTCCAAAAGTGTCATTGGTCTCAATGTATTTCAACACATTTTTGATATTTTGTTTTAAATATTAATTGAAAATAAAAAAGGGAAAACTAGATTATTAAGTCCTGTTTTCACAGAACAATGGCGCATCAATTATAAATATCAGAAACGGAATGTACGTATAAGCTTTGGCTTACTTGAATCACAGTAGTTAGAAAGAAATGTGGTGATAACGAACAGTGCTCAAAATCAAAAGGCCAAAGGAAAAATTTAACACAGGAGAAAACACGGACCTCTTCAAAAATTAGAGATATGATCAGGTGCCATGGAGGAGTGAGTATCCTCTGCTGTTTTAGGAATTACAAACAACAGAATGTACCATTTATGTAGCAAGAATATTTTGGTAGTTTGTAATCAAATAAAAAAAATGACAATAACAAACCGTCAACCATCTAAAAAATCCAGAAAACGAATTACAAATTCAAAGCAGAGCAACACGGACCTCCAAAAAGATAGAGGTAGGATCAGGTGCCATGGAGAAGTGAGCATCCTCTGCTGACCGGTCACACCCGCCGTGTACTCTTTGTCGTAATCGGGAAAGAACGGAAAAGTCCGTAGACAGGTGATTAATTATGGTCTAACAATTAGTATGAAAAACGTCAGTCAGCATACATCTTCGCTAGCCAAGGGTTTTCGATCCACTCTGCTTCTCTACAACCCTTGGCAGATTTAGCCAATGTTTACAGAAACAGCACAGCGCCGTCTAGCGATTGAGTTAAATTGGAGCAGCTAAAATACGTATTTACAATGTTAAAGGTTTTATTAGAAGAAATGGCAGTATGAAAAAAGAAATAAAATAAGAATTATTAAGAAAACCCATATATTAGTAATTATATATAGTATTTTATTTATTAATCGCGTAAAAATTGTAATAATGAATGTATTTATATTTTAAATAAAAACACAACGAACTTTACCGCCAATTAGTAGTGAAACGGTTGAAAGAGTTATCTTCCCTTGCTTGTTCATTTATAATCATTAATTATTGTAAATATTGTAATTAAGATGTCAAATAATTAAAAGAGTTATTCAAGTATTTTATTATATAAAAACAAAACAACGAAAACAGTTATTGTAGTTTCTTATTAGTCAGATAGACTTATAACTCGAAAAAGTATGATTGACTGTCCTTAAATACTTATGTGAGATATAATGCAATGGATTTAAGAGCCAGATGTTGTCACAATTTAGTGGTTGTATGTTTTGAGTAGAAGACATAGAAGAGAAGTATTCCCTAGTGCGAATATTGAATAATAGAAACTCACCACTGTGAATTCTGTAAGTTTAGATTTGAATTAAATACTTTAGTCTGTTTAAGTTGATTAGTTAGGTTTATTCTGAGTGACAAACTGATAGACAAAGTGGCAGAGCCAGATTGATTGACCAAGTTGCTTTACCAAGTGGCTGAGTGACAAGTTGCCTTGCCAGGTGGCAAGGGCGGTTGACAAACATCGAAAGAGCCACAAGGCAGTGGTTTATATATATGTGTATATATTGGAAATAACCACAAGACAGTGGTTTCTATATCTGTATATATTGAATTATAGCTTTTTAGTTCATCTTAGAGGCCCTTGGCAAGTGCCATTTTACTCTTCGTTTGTATTCCCTATAAAACTCGGGTGACCCGGGCACGGACCGAGACGCCTGGTCGAAGCCCGACACGCTACAAATTTGGTGGCAGCTGCGGGATTTTATAGGGAATTATGACGGACAGAAAAAAGAAGCCAGGTGACATTGAAACTAGTTTGCGGGAAACACTTGACAAAATGGAAGAAAAGTTGAAGAGGTACCGCATTGATCAATCTACGCCAATTGGTAGCCTGTATGACAAAGTGTCATCACGGGACAGTGGTCTTGCCACTGGTCGGTTAGATGATACATATGACTATGAAAGGACACCGAGATACATCACCCTGACAGATAGTAGGAGACATGGATATTCTGACAGAGGGGCAGATTATCTGTATGGTCGTATCGACCAAGGCAAAGAAACCAACTCTCCCCGCCAAAATCAAGGTACAAGACCGAAAGTTCGCTTTGAAACAGACCAGTATAACAAAGAGAAGGACTATTTGCCAAGAGACGATTTGCCTTATAGAACTAATGTACACAAGTCCTCCTTTAAATCTGATGTCAACAGGACATTGAATGAAACATATAGAGACGAAAGGGACAGTAAATTAACAGTTAAGCCGGCAACGTATGATGGCTCAAGTTCCTGGCTCGATTACAAGTGTCACTTTGAAGCGTGTTCCAGTGTCAATGGTTGGAACGAAGAAAAGAAAGGCTTGTTTTTAGCATTATCTCTACGAGGTCAAGCTCAGGCAGTTTTAGGTGATTTGCCTAGGGACAGAGGGCAGCACTATGAGACACTTGTCAGGTCTTTGCAGGAAAGGTTTTCATCCCCTAACCAAACTGAACTGTACAGAGTGCAACTTAAAGAAAGAAGACAAAGGCCATTAGAGGCTCTTTCAGAATTGGGTCAGGCCATTAGGCGATTGACTAACTTGGCATATCCAACTGCACCTGGTGAAGTTCGTGAAACATTGGCTAAGGATCAATTCATTGATGCTTTGATTGATTCAGACATTCGTATTCGAATCAAGCAGTCTTGTCCTATCAATTTGAACGAAGCCATAAGCCTTGCTGTAGAACTGGAGGCATATAACAAAGTTGAAAAACGAGATAGAGAGCTCAAAGGACACTTGAGGACAGCTATTGCTGATGAACAACCCCAGCTACATGGTATCAATGTTGATCACAAGCTGGAAACCTGGATGAAGTCAGTAGAAGAGGGAATGAAGTGCATTACAGAAGAACTGAAAGAATTAAGAAGCTCTAGGCAAAAGATTAGCGACAACAGATGGTTTCGGAGTGACCGTGCAAATAAAAACAATCAAGAACGCAGGTGCTATGAATGCAAGAAGACAGGTCATATAAGACTGAACTACGCAAAAGACAAAAGCCCCATAACAGTCTTGATAAAGGTCAAAAAGATGATGCACAAGGTGATAAGAATGCAGCGAGGAGACCAAATGTGTCAGTTGGCCTTGGTTCATCAGTTGAGGAATGTGGACTGTATGTAGAAGTTCAGGTACAGGGAGAAAAGGCAAAGTTTCTTGTGGACACTGGCGCTACTGTAACACTGGTATCAGAAACTCTGTACAAAAGGTTACCTGTGGCAATAAGACCGAACTTGCGAGAAGTATCTCAAACAATATGGACAGCTAATAGTACCCCACTTACCGTGCATGGAAAAGCAGAGTTCAACATTTGTGTTGACCAGGTGACATGCTACAATGATGCAATAGTTGCAAATCTCAAGATCGATGGTATTTTAGGCCTTGATTTTATGAAGAAAAACAAGTGTTCAGTTGATGTCAACAATGAGACTCTCATTATCAAGGGGCATGAAAAGCAAATGGCGATAGAAGGTTTCCTTGGCTGTTTTAGGATAACAGCTGCCAAAACAGTTAGTATTCCACCAAGAAGTGAGGTCATAATACTCGGCAAAGTTTGTGTGCCAATAGGTTCACATATTCCATCTTATGAAAGTATAGTGGAACCAGTTGAGCACATTGTTGGAAAGCAAGTTGCTCTAACTGCAAGGTCAGTTGTTACTCCTGGAGAAACTGTTCCCGTAAGACTCATGAATACGGAACAAGAATCAAAAATTGTTTATTCAGGAACCACAGTAGGACAGCTTTCTGAAGTGAGTACAGTACATAATATGTTGTCAGAAGAAAATCCACAGAGTGCAAACATGCTGCGGAAGGATCTGGCAGAAATGTTGCAGAACACAGCAGACAAATTAACTCCCGAACAACATAAAGAGGCAAAAGCATTTTTATTAAAATACACCTCTTTGTTTGCAGAAAATAATTTTGATTTGGGCAGGACAGATGTTGTCAAGCATCACATCGATACCGGTGATAGTCGTCCTATCAAACAGCATCCAAGGAGGGTACCTGCTCACATGACAGAGGAAGCAGATAAAACCATAGATGACATGCTGGCAAGAGACGTTATCAAACCATCGAATAGCCCATGGTCCTCACCTATTGTCATGGTGGAAAAGAAAGATGGCTCATACAGGTTTTGTGTGGACTATAGACGTCTCAATAGCTGCACCGTTCAAGATGCATATCCTCTCCCGAGGATCGATGAATCATTAGACCAGTTGTCTGGGTCAACTTGGTTCTCTACACTTGACCTTTGTTCGGGCTACTGGCAAGTAGAAATGGAGAGTGTGGACAAACCCAAAACGGCATTTGCAACGAGGCGAGGTCTCTTTGAGTTTAATGTGATGCCTTTTGGCTTGAGTTGTGCTCCGGCAACATTCGAGCGCCTCATGGAAAGCGTGTTAGCAGGTTTACAATGGGACATCTGTTTAGTCTACCTAGACGATATCATTGTCACTGGTAAGACTTTTGAAAATATGCTGGAAAACCTGGGTAAAGTTTTTGAAAGGCTAAAGAAAGCCAATTTGAAATTGAAGGCCAAAAAGTGTTGCCTGTTTGCCAAAGAAGTTACTTATCTTGGCCATGTCATTTCTGAACAAGGTGTCGCCACAGATCCAAGCAAAATAGCTGCAGTGAAAGAGTGGCCCGTACCATCAAACGTCACTGAGCTAAGGTCATTCTTGGGTTTGTGTGGCTATTATCGCAGGTTTATTAAAAACTTCTCTGCTGTTGCCAAATGTCTTCACTCCCTGACGGAGAAAGGAAAATCATTTGCATGGACAAAGGAATGTCAAGAAGCATTTGAAAAGTTAAAAAGCCATTTGATTAACTCCCCTATATTGGCTCACCCAGATTTCAAAGTTCCATTTATACTTGATACAGATGCAAGTGACCAAGCGATAGGAGCAGTGTTGTCGCAAAACTTAGCTGGGAAAGAATGTGTCATAGCCTACGCAAGTAGAACACTGACAAAATGCGAGCGGAGATACTGTGTCACACGTAAAGAACTCTTGGCAGTAGTTCATTTCATAAAACATTACAAGCACTACTTGTATGGAAAAGAGTTTTTGGTTCGTAGTGACCATGGTTCGTTGAGATGGTTATTTAACTTCAAGAACCCGGAGGGTCAGCTTGCCAGATGGCTGGAGACATTAAGTGCCTTTGATTTCAAGATACAACATAGGCCGGGGCTACAGCACAAAAATGCAGATGCATTAAGTAGGTTACCATGTAGACAATGTGGATATGATCCATCAAATCAATCACAAAAGCAAAGTGTCTTAGACCAACCACAAGATAAGTCACCAGAGAGTCATGTCAATGTTGTTAACTTAGCTTCTGAAAGCAAAGACTTATGTCTCAACATCATGGATTTACAAGATAAAGACAATGAATTGAAGCAAGTAAAGAACTGGATGGAAAGTACAAGCAAACCATCCTACGAGGATATAAGTGGTCTTCGATATGTTTTGAGATCTCTTTGGTCTCAGTGGGATAGCCTTGTTGTAGAAAATGGTATCTTATACCGGAAGTATGATGCTGGCAATGGAAAAGCATCCTGTCTACAAGCAATTATACCCCGAAGCGAACGCAGAACTGTTTTACAATATTGTCATGATATGGAAACTGCTGCACATTTGGGCGTTACCAAGACACTAGCCCGAGTTCGGCAGAAATACTATTGGCCAGGTTTACAAGCTGACACTAGAACCTACATAGCTGGCTGTGAAAAGTGCTCTAAGAGAAAGAGGCCGCAGATGAAGAAGCGAGCACCAATGAAACTTGTCAAAAGTGGAATTACCATGGACAGAATTGCGACTGACATCTTGGGTGAACTTCCATTGACCGAAAAAGGCAATAGATATATCCTCGTCATTTCCGACTATTTTACCAAATGGACGGAAAGTTTTGCCATGCCAAACATGGAAGCTGCAACTGTTGCTAGAATTATAGTTGAGGAAGTTGTTGTACGATATGGAACACCCTCCATCATCCATTCTAACCAGGGTCGCCAGTATGAGAGTGAACTGTTCTCCGAGATGTGTCATGTCTTGCACATAAAGAAGACACGTACCACACCTTACCACCCACAAAGTGATGGGATGGTGGAACGTTTTAATAAGACACTTGTGACGATGCTGAGTGCCTACGTAAATGATCACCATTCTGATTGGGATAGGTTTTTACCTTATGTCATGATGGCATACAGATCATCAGTACATGAGACCACAGGGTTTACACCAAACCTCATGATGCTTGGTAGAGAGGTGACTACACCGCTGGATATTATGTACGAAATGCCAACCGACGTTAAATATATTCCAAGCAACAAGTGGGCATGGCAACTCAAAGAGACAATGGAGGAGGCTCACAAGTATGTCAGAGAGAACATAAACACAGCTATGGTGAGACAGAAAAGGTACCACGACCAGAAATTATCATGGCAAAAGTTCAAGCCAGACGATCAAGTTTATGTTTACTTTCCTATCAGAAAGGTCGGAAGATCCCCGAAGTTCACTAGTTACTGGCAAGGTCCATTTAAGGTACTCAGCAAACTGACAGACTTAACCTACAATGTTGATTGTGGACAACGTGGCAATCCACAGGTTGTGCATGTTGACAGGTTACGACTAAAGCGTGACCAGGTGTTAAGAGAAGAGGTTGTTGAAGAGGTTAGTTCTCAGGTAGAGACTAACCAATCTTCTACAAGCAACATCCAGGCAGATGTTATAAGTGACGAAGGGTCTGAAACAGATGAGATTGACAATGATGTAAATTTGGGTGCTACAGGTGGTTCTAGAATTAGAAGACAGCCTAAATGGCTGCAAGATTATGTCCAGTGGTAAATTGTCTTACAGCAAGTTTTTTTTCTGTTGTAGAGAAATGGCAAAGACAAAGACTACCAGTGCGGAACAGCTGAAGAAATGTCCATTCTGTTCCTTTAAAAGTAGAAGTCACTTGGAATGGAAAGACCACATGGCGGAGTGTTATGAGACCAGACACTTTTGTAGAAGATGTGATTATTCAACTGACAAGAAAGTCAACTACGTACGACATCTAAGGAGAAACCATCCAGACGAAGTTGAGAAAGGTCAATGCAGTCAACAGTTCGACAATGTAGAGGGTACTAAATCCAATGAGGATAGTTTATCAAGAGATCACCACGAAGAAGAGTCTTCAGATGAAGAGGAGTGGCTCTCTCAGGAACCCGACATTACCATTGATGAAGAACCAGGTACCAGTAACAAAGCACCAAGTGAATGTACAGCTAACAGTGGACCTACACCCTATGAGAAAGCCGTCGACCCGACCGTTAGAAAGAGGACCCAACCCCTGCCCGTATATACACCTAACCGTTGCAAGACACCGAGGCTGGATGACGAGACAAATGACCCCATGTGCAAAGTTGCAAATAAGGCAGTTCAGACGGACCCAGTTGTTTATACGAAGTCCATTAAGACCACGACCATTGTCCGGGAGCACGGACGCAAGACAATCACTGTGAAGAGGGAGAAGTTGTTGTAACTCATTGACATGTTGACTTACTTACTGTTAAAATTTATGTTGACAGTAGAATTATGCGGAACGCATATTCTTAAGGGGAGGGAAGTGAAACGGTTGAAAGAGTTATCTTCCCTTGCTTGTTCATTTATAATCATTAATTATTGTAAATATTGTAATTAAGATGTCAAATGATTAAAAAAGTTATTCAAGTATTTTTATTATATGAAAACAAAACAACGAAAACAGTTATTGTAGTTTCTTATTAGTCAGATAGACTTATAAATCGAAAAAGTATGATTGACTGTCCTTAAATACTTATGTGAGATATAATGCAATGGATTTAAGAGCCAGATGTTGTCACAATTTAGTGGTTGTATGAGTAGTAGACATAGAAGAGAAGTATTCCCTAGTGCGAATATTGAATAATAGAAACTCACCACTGTGAATTCTGTAAGTTTAGATTTGAATTAAATACTTTAGTCTGTTTAAGTTGATTAGTTAGGTTCTATTCTGAGTGACAAACTGATAGACAAAGTGGCAGAGCCAGATTGATTGACCAAGTTGCTTTACCAAGTGGCTGAGTGACAAGTTGCCTTGCCAGGTGGCAAGGGCGGTTGACAAACATCGAAAGAGCCACAAGGCAGTGGTTTATATATATGTGTATATATTGGAAATAACCACAAGACAGTGGTTTCTATATCTGTATATATTGAATTATAGCTTTTTAGTTCATCCTAGAGGCCCTTGGCAAGTGCTATTTTACTCTTCGTTTGTATTCCCTATAAAACTCGGGTGACCCGGGCACGGACCGAGACGCCTGGTCGAGGCCCGACACGTTACAGTAGACTCCCTGCGATCGCTTGTCTTCGCAGCCAAACAGATTCCTTTGCGCGAGTTTTGATTTAGTCGGCTAATTCTGCCAAGGGTTGTAGAGGAGCAGAGTGGATCGTAAACCCTTGGCTAGCGAAGATGGTCAGCATACGACCCAGTGGAATATTGTATTTGCTGACAAGGTCGTTGTATCGACCATAGAACTTACGAAAAGATGACTTCAAACGAGACTGTTGATAGTCCTGTTTGATCAACTTGTTTGTAAGTAGCTTGCCTCGCCTTAGAAACTGTTCATACGAAGAGCATGCCCTTGATTAAACTATCAACCTATCTACATGCAACAGTTACTGTATTTTATTCAATTTCTTGTATGATGGAAATATATGAAAAACACATACATGTAATGCAATGTGAAGAATAACGAAGAATAAATGACGAAATGTTAGATAACTTTTTTTTTATTAATAGGACTTTTAAAAGTCTTTGTTTTTTTATCGTTAGAAAGTTTCAAAACTATATTGATATTTTTAACTTGAGTCAAATATCTTTGTTGGAAAGTAAATAAAATATTGAGACTTTTAACATCGTGGTATTTATTACATGTTGTTTTGAATGACTAACATGTAGTATTTAACACAAATGCATATTTGAAATTAAACATCCAAAGTCTGATCAAATAACCCTGTGTGACGTTTTGATAAAACTATATGTACTACAAATTTTCATGCTGTTCATGGGATTTTAAGGGTGGTTAACATGATACATGTATTAGCATCATGATAATTCTTAAACAATAATGATTCCAAATTGATTTCATATCGCTGATACGTTAGAGTTTTCTGTCTATATTTTTGCACTATGATCTTATATTGTCTAGTACAAAGTAGTGATCATTTTCGTCCACATTTCGGTATCTACTGTGTTCAATCTCGTCCGCAATAACATCTGTGTAAGTATTGGCCTGTGGAGGCAGTTTGAGTGTTTCGTAACCCTTCTCCGTTGCAGTGAGTTCGAATGGTACACGGTGAGCATGATCATAGTGGTCACTTCGATCTTCTATTTCCTTCCTTTCGTGAAGATGATTGTATATTGACTGACCAGGTTTTTCTTGTTTGTTCTTTTCTTGTTCGTGAACGTTTGCGGTATCTTGGGTAACATTTTGATAAACATTCTAAAACAGATATGTTTTAAATGATATTAAATTATTTTGAGGCATATAAAAATTCTCTTATAGAAGAATTCAAGTTTTCATTGATTTATTCTTGCTTTTTTGTCATTAATGAAATACAAAGTTGCAAAAACCTTAAAAAAGAATTATCATTACGTTTTATAGTCAATAATAATTTTAGCCATAAACAACTAATTACTTTATTATAGTATATACATGTAGAAAACAAAATAAAAACGTACGTTTGTGTTAACTATTTGTGTGTAGTATTTTTCGTCTGGTTTCATAGGGTCCTTTGTACTTTCCCCACTGTCTGAATATGCAGGGTTGTATTTCGACATCCCTGTAATGTTTCTGTAAGATATGCAAGTTCATTTGTTTCAATTTTTTTCTCATTACAATTTAATGAATATCAAATAATAATGCATTATACTTTTTCCACATTGAAAATGCATTTTCCACAGTTTAAACTTTAAAACAGAAACAAAAAAAGGTGTTGCGATGCAGCATAATTAAATTTGTAAATGTGTGATGTTGTAAATACATAAAATGAAAAATAATATGAACAATGCAATATGCATAAACTTTTTAATGATAATAATATAAAGATTACTCTTTAATCTTCTTGTTCTTTGAATGTCTATTTCTTCGCAGCAGTATGATCAATAGATATTCCACGCCTGCCCCCAGAACTACGCCTCCAATAAGAGCACCGGTTATAGCGAGATAAGGTGTTTCTGTATTATATGGAAACAAATTTTAACTGTCAATTTGGAGTGAAAACATACAGTCTTTAAACAATTACATGTATCCATTCCGAAAACAACAACAACCATAATCATGTTATAAATAACGTTTAAGTTTGCATTAAACGTCAAGAAAAATAAATCTTAGCGTGCAAATCGCAACGTTGCTCGTACATTGTATATGCCAAAATAATCTGGCGTAATATTGTACGTGTATAACACAGGAGAAAACAACAGTCATAATAAACGTATTGCAATTTTCCTTACTAACCCTACTAAGTAAAATCAACACACAAGTTCATGTACTTGCAGTTGGCGCTCGATTCGTGTGACACAAAGTAAACGTAAAAAACTTTCCCACAGTATGTTTATTGATATTAGTGGATAGGTTTGAAAATTACTTAATCAAGGAAATAAATTGGAGAAAGGAGTATCCTCAGTGAGATGTTAAAGGGGTTATTGTTTTTATATTGTTGGCAAATGGAGGATATCGCGATTTTAACACATCTAACTCTAGATATATCAACCTACCGCTATTCTGGTTTGACTGATCTCCTAATATTCCTGTGTTGATTGTTTGGCTCGAGTCTGCTGTGGAAGGTTTACTGTTTATCGATGCTATTGTAGTTACAGCTGTATGAAATACAAGATATGTGTACATGTAACACCTTGTCGGATAATTATGCCAGTGTCAAGGTGGCATTTTTGATTCTGTCTAGGGACGGTCTACATGTATGTAACGAAAAATTCAAATTTGTCATATAATAATATAAATCATTGTCTAGTTAAAAATTCAAATCCACTTTTGTATTGGTGTATCATAATTGTGAGGTAAGATATTTACTTTTTTTAAAAACCTACAGGAAAATAATTTTCCCACAGAATTGTGTAATGTCCTACCGGAATAGAAGCCACTGGGGTTTTAATTCTGATAAAATTTGACTAAATCTTTCATAGGATTTTAGATTTCAATAGTAGGAAAAAGTTCATATCTAAATTAAATTCCTGTATGAAATAGTTTTCTTCTATATGAAATATATTCCTACAGGGTTTTCAAAATTTCCTGTTCGAATTTGTTTCTCCTATGGGGTTTATTATTTTCCTATGGCATATTATTTTTTTAAGGTAAGTATTTCACCTGTTATGTGAGACACAATAACACATTTTATATACTCTCTCGGCAATGATTTTTTAAAACAATCATCTGTTCGATAATTAGTTTTACGATACTGCATCCTACGAGGATGCAAAAATGCAACCTTTGCAGTGGCATAAATATCCGACACAGTGTTATGTGTATAAACATGTACATGTTCCTGAATAACACTTTCACTTACTATTGCACGCAATATTGCTAAACCTTATCATTTCTGTTTGGATTTGGTAAGTTTTACCTCTTGTGGTTTCCAGTGATGATGAAGATAATGTGCTTGTGAAGATTGCATCTTTATGTACTAAAACATGAAGGAAATTGATGCTTGTCAATTAAAAGTAAACCAAAAAAAAATTTCAATTTATACGAGTTTATTTAATGATAAACTGATTAACTGAAATCGGTGTAAGAAATTTGTAAGTCTCTTACCGATACTTTGTATAAGGACTTGGCTGTTTATGGTACATTTAAAGATATACTCCTTACACTCGCATTCATATGTTAAAGACTTCGATGCCTCTAAGAACTTTGATGTTGGAAATTGAATGAAGATAGACACATTTGTCATGTATACTCTCCACGATCTACATTTCTCTTTTGTAGCATGGCAAGTAATCTCATCGTCATAACAATATTCGCCTAAAAGATTTCAATTCAAAATATGCATTTCTTTCTTTACAGGAAAATCTTGAAAGTTTTTCAATAGATTTAATATTTTCCATTGTATAAAATGAAAAAAAAAATATTATTACCCATACTACCTTTTTCAGTTGAACACTCTGGTGACAACGGAAACTCCTTGTAGTTTCGTATAACGTTCCCTAAACAGCCAAATCTATTAGAAAAAGTCAATCAAAACATTGTATTAACATTAAGTTTATTTATTAAATGCATATTTGACGGCTTGTGTTCATAAACATGTTACCCAAAATAAAGATTGTGCAAGTTTCCTTTTCATGCAGATACAACTTTATAATCCTGTCTACACGTACATGTACATCAGTATAATTTTATATTTAAGGCATGCATTTGATATTTTCAACATCAATATTGATCGCTTTTAATTCCATATCACGAGTACTACTTACGCGTTAAATATTTCCTCCTGGGGCCATAGCTGTGAAGCATTCATCCAACATAATAGAAGCAGGAAGAAAACCCCTGAAATGAATGTAAATAAGGTCTTGATAAAAAAAATCACATCCTCTCTCTCTCTCTCTCTCTCTCTCTCTCTCTCTCTCTCTCTCTCTTACCTTGAAGTAGAGTCATACCCTTTATAACTATTGCCCTCTTTACTTGTCATGTATTTGTAAATGTAACCGTCTTTACGGTTAAGAATGTGGAGGTATTTAAAGGTCATTGTACACGTGTACGGTTGAGTACATTGTAATTGTGAGCCATTGGAGTGTATTAAAATTTAAATGTCTACCCTTAATGTTTATCAGAAAGAATGCGTTTCTCTCCCTTTTATTACATTGTATATTACAACAATTTATCTATGATAAATTTGAACATTATCCTTAGCTAGGGGTTACAGTTAGCTTAAATCATTTATTGACAATATAAGCATATAGGTTCTGAAAGAAATTCCGGGCGAATCTTTAATATCTTAACATTGACTAACTGTAATACACAGAGAACTAAATAGTAAATTCTAACCTTATACAATTACTTCACTTCTCTTGTCACAACCGTTTAAACAATTAATCCAGCTAATCGTTTACAAATGAATAAATAAAACAATCAACAAGAAAAACATTTAATCTTGTATTAATCGAAAGACAATGCAGTGTCACTAGAATAAAATACATTAACATGTAATTCAAGAATCTCCTTATCCTGGACGTTGTATTAAAGATGATGTGTAAATGTATTAACTTATTTTAAAATTCGATCAATATAACCAAAACATACGTTAATCTTATACATGTACAACCTGACATAACCTACATTTAAAAGTGACAACTGGTTTGAATGTAAACATTTTTAACAACATTTCCACTCCTCAGAACTAATCTAACGTTTAAAAACCGACCGGATTCGGCAGGTGGAAGGTATCATATCCTCATACACGGGGTATCATCCGTCGTGTCTGTATCAAATCTCATTACCTGTGAGGAAACCTCTATCATCATGAAAAGGGCTTTTTTAAATTTGTGATGTTATTGCATCCTTATAGAGGGTGCATGTGCACAAAGAAGACAGTGAATTTTGCATTAATAGAACACTGTGCTGGATAATTATGCCAATGAAAAGGTGGCATTTTTGCACCCATCTAAGCTGCATATATCGAAAAATTCAAATATGCCATAAGAAAACCACTGTTTTAGTTGTTTACAACCACCTTTGCTATCATTGTATCCTACCTATGAATTCCTACAGGAAAAAAAACTTTCCCATAGGAAAAAATTATTTATTCCTATAGAAAATTTAAAATTTCCTATCGAAATACAAGAACTACCTATAGGAATTTAAATTCCGATAGGATTTGGTAAAATCCGATAGGAAATCTTAATTTCCTAAAGGAAATCTGCCTGAAACAAATTTCTTTGAGAAGAAATATAATCTCTATATGATTTTTAAAAATCCTGTAGGATTGTTAAAATTTCCTGTAGGATAATAATTTTTCCTATGGGAATTATCATTTTTCTATGGGATATTAATTTTTAAAGGTAAAATTTCTCCTATTGGAATTATCATTGTTCTATGGGATATTAATTTTTAAAGGTAAAATCACCGGTCAGGTGAAACACAATAAAATCAAAACTGGTTATATACTCTCTAGACAATGGTCTATCATTTGATATATATTGATTTTTCCGAAACTGCATCTTAAGCATCTTTGCCACTGGCATAATTATCCGGCACAGTGTTATAGATAGTGTGAAATGAATTTTAAAATGGCATGAGATTCAGTTAAACATTACTGTAATTAATTAGCTGGACAGTTGTTCAATGCTTTATAAGTTGAGGTTCACAGTAATCTTAACATTTATTTATTGAAAATAATTTATAAAAATCTTTACTATTTCCCTGCTGTCGTAAAAATAGAAATCGTGGAGGTGTGGACAAACCTTATATTTCCATTATTTGATGTTTGAATCATGACATCACGATATCTAAAGATACATTTCATGGAGTAAAGGTAGTTCCTTCCTTAGTATGAAAACAAGATCAACGGATTTTAGTATCAATCATGAAATTTAAATTCACACAAGTCAATGCAACTCTTGAGAGACACTTGGGTAAATGTTAGTTGACATGATTCCAGGTCTGATAGGTTTGCGTATATTTATATTGAGTGGAATGATAATGATCATCACCTCGGACAGACACTGGGGATATAGAAGGCGTTATTGGAGAAGACGATGCTTTAGTAAGCACTGATTTGTTGCTATTAGTGTGCTTAAAGGAAAGGCTAAACGCCAGTCTCGTCTAAACACAACCATCAGAAGTTATGAAATGAAATACTAACCAGTTTTAAGAGTTATATGCAATACAAATACGTTTATTGTGCCATTACAATGTTTACTTCTGTTTTTTAAATGCAAATCATTTTTTGATTGTCGATGCTATAACACAGATCAGCCAACAGAAGATTTGAGTCAAACACAGGAGCCAGTGTTTATTACAGGTGAATAATACCTAACATTTTCTCTTTCTCTCCATATTTCAAACTTTTTTAACTAGGTATGTTTTTGTATTTGATAGAGGAACTGTGTTCATGAGATTTTTTTACCGTAAAAATCTATGAAATTCTTAACACTAGATAATATTAAAGAACTTTTATTTGTAAATGAAAGACTAAAACGAGTACTCAGTTATTTTCAATATTCATCACCGAACTTTAGAAGAAGAGTGTCCGTGCCAGGAATCGAGTCCTCCAGTAACAACTTGTCCACCACCTGCTACAAACTACGTAACAGGTTTTCTCTCTCTCTCTCTCTCTCTCTCTCTCTCTCTCTCTCTCTCTCTCTCCGACTTTGAATTAGTTTTTGTATATTACGGTTTTATCAATATTCGTTTAAGTCCAAGTTTTGTGGATTTCAGTGTTGAATTGATTTATGAAATTAATTGTCCACAAAATGTACTATCTAATAACATATAATATGACAATATCATTGTTAACGATTTTTTTATAACAAATGTGCATAAGACATTTATTATTGATCAAGATCTAACATAGAAAAAAACTGGTATAAGCTTAAGAATGCGTTTCATAATTTATATTATAGATGTAGCTTGTTCTTACTTAAACTAAACAAGTTATAAATGGATCATCTGATTATGATAGTTTATAATAACTATGAGCATCAATTGAATACGTTTTTGATAAAAATAAATGATCAAAAATTCAGTCTAGTGTTATTAAGAGCGCTTGCTGAGCCCATAATTGATTTGACAAAAGAAGATACAACATTTTTATTACAGTTATAGATTCAATATTTCTTTTGTTCAAAATTAGATTTTCAGTTCTACTTAATCATTGGTGCTGGACTGGGGAGTTTTGTATTTGGAGTACTTGTAACCATTGCTATACATGCAATCATTCAGCGTAACAAAATCACCATCGAAAAAAGGTCAAACAAGACGTAAGATTATTACACCTTTTGTGTTTTGGGGGGTGTTTTAAGGGGTATTTTTGTTTTGTTCTGCGTACATGTATAAATGTATAAATGTTGTTATGAAGATAATTTAAAAACACATACACTAGACGTGTCACGTTTTGCGTGTCACGAATTTGAGACAAAATGACTAAATATTATTTCAGTAGTAGAAAAGAAGTTCCTGAACACGGCCACTGTGGTTACATCGAGAGAAGAAACCAATACCATGTGCCTGGCGTGACTCAAGGGATCTATTTCTATAACAGGGTAGAAGAGGTAATGTGCTGTGAAACTCGATCAGTTCAGATTTTGTTGTTTATGGAGGCAGGATGGTCAACAAATATATCATCAGAGCAACCTTAATTTTTTATATGATATCTAAGCAATAAACCTTTATTTGATATAAATACTTTAGTTTTAAACTATCTTTATATATATTTTTTCAAAAAGATCAATATACCCTAACAGGGTCACGATCAATCAGCTCGTTTCAAATTAGCTATTGAGAAAACTATATATTAACTTTAAGATATTTGCACTTTTTCTAACGTCGTTATACCCGTCATTTTATCAAGCATCGCTTTAAAGTAACCATTATTCAGGGATACTGGAAGGTAAAATATAAGTCGTCTTATGGCCAAAATAAAATAACTTAAAATAATACAAATTTGTTTATTTCACAAGAACATATATCAAAAATGTGTTTCTTGTATTCATTGTATTTATATCATTGACATGCCATCATTTAATTGTTGTTATCTGTGTCTTTAAGGCAGTTCTTTTCAAAACATTAATCGTCATGTGGCTTAGCTGAGACTTTTTTTTTATTGAAATGCAGGATGAACTGTATGAAAACGTTAAATGATACACCACGGATGGACGTTTGGAATACATGTATTCTGTTAGAAAAACACAGAGATCCACACGGAAATCAAACAGGATTAGAAGAGTAAATAGACTAGAATATTTTTAAATTATTGTTTGCCCGTTGTTTGAATATATTAACGGCAAACTGTGATGTAATGTTCCGTCATTTAACAAAGCCCAAACAATCTTGTTTAAAGAAAGTGCTAAATATGTATTTGACATAAGATTTGTTTGAAATGTTTTATGTTTGTATACATCGCTCAAAAAAAATGCAGGTTTTTAAACAAAAATCCTTTTCTACAATAGTTTCTTGTATGTAATTTTTGGTTTATCATGGAAACTTCGTATTTGTATAAAGTCAAATTTGATTTGAGTAAAAGCTTTGTATAGTGTTGGGGTTTTTTTTCAAATGAAAAGGTCAACGTTAATGTATTATATATATATATATATATATATATATATATATATATATATATATATATATATATATATATATAAAATTTGAATGAAATATTTATTTTTACTCTATCTTAAATTAATGGTAATGGCAATTCGTTAGTGGTATATTTGATTTTAAAAAATGATTTGGATATTAACAGTTAGTAATTTGTAGGAAACGCATTTTTGTTTCCGCTTTGAATTTTGTTTATCAAATCATATTCATATAAATTTAAATTTACTGAAGTTGTCACTTTCCTGTTTTTTCTATTATTTTATTGTCAGAACTCATTAATAGGAGATTTATTTTTGATGTGTTTTCCGTGTTCTGTTAATAAGCAAGAAGATTTATTGCCCAGAACGTTTATATGCTTAAGGAATAAGGAATCATTTTTAATTTTTATGTGGGAAATTATGAGGGTCGGGCACGTAATCAAATTCAAGATAGATTGCATCGGTATAACCTTCTCATTAAAGTCAAAGAATGATTCCTTATTACGTATAATAACAATATTTTTCAAACATTGTGAGTACCATTTAAACTTCTGACATATTTACATTACTTTCATCATAAAAATCCGCTTGTGTTCTAACAGCGTAGTTTATTTGGCACACACGTTTATATTTTTAACTAATATTACTACGCGGCAATCATCAACCACGTGCTGCTGTTGAACATACCCATATCAGGTCATGTGCCAATTTTGTAATCATTGAAAAAAGATACGAAATTTAATTTATATTTCTAACGCAGTTAAACAATTGAAATGATAAAGAATTGTAATATTTCGTTTAATACAACGTATATGTTGTACGAATATATAGTTCAGAATACATACGAGGTTGAAACATTAAAAATAAATATATGCCATATAAGAAATATTTTTTGAAATAAACATACTAATAACAAATTGCAACATTTAACATTATAATTAATTATACCGAAATTCATATGATTGTAGCTAATATGCAACTTTTCTTTTAAAAAGTCTTTAAAAAGTAATTGTACTTTAATATGTACACAAATATGTAAAAAGGCAACAAAAAAAAGTTGATGAATAATTTGTTATTTGAGAATTGGATGTTGTCTAGTTTCATATTGTGTGTTTTATGTACATACATGTGTTGGCAATATATTTGAGATATGAAATTTAATTCACTCTCAGATGAAAACAATTCCTATGATGTTTGTGATCATTTCTTTGCATTCGACACAGTTATATTTCATGTGCACATGATACGTAGGATAATAACGTATAATAATAATTATGATAGACAAGTGCATTTTACATAAACGATTAACTGCCGATTTATCATTTATCTCCACATAAATATAACAACTGAAGTAATACAGAAAAGTAATAAAATTAAGATGATACTCAATAATATGCTTTTTGACGAATTTGATTATAAAGAGAAACTCTCTGAATTTTTCATAACTCTGAAGATGCGATTTAAATACCGTTAACTATCAATTTTATATCGGCATTTATAGATAAAAAAACATGGCTGAGTTTCCTTGTTTCCATGGCTTAGTTACGATGGCATTAGGCATGATTTAAAAATCCGTCTCCCACAACTTCCGTATATTCATTAACCGGATTAGCAAAAAGGCTGAAATTCTTTTTCATATCATTGCGGCCATTCATTGGTATACCCGATATACCAGCTGGTGGTCTAGCGTGATCGTAGTTATCGTTTGGTTCTCTATATTCTGATTCATTCAGATGGCTGTATGTTTCACTATAGGTTGCGTTGTCTTCTTGATCATATCTTACTATAGGTTTGACGTGGGAAACCTTAGGCTAAAGCAAAAAATTAATAATGATAAACAATTAAAAGTTTTAAAAAGAATACATTAAAACAATAAATTAAACAATTATTTTTCAAAATATATATGCAGATTGGTTAGATAAGAATGCGGTAAAACATGTTATTCTTAGCAAAAAAATAAAACAGATTAAAGCGGCTGAAATATTGTTTTAAAAATATTGAGTAAAAATACCACATACATTATTATCATTTATCGTTGTGTATACATGGGAAGTATTTCTTGGTCTGGAATTTAATTGTTGATCGCCAGGCTCAGTATACGGAGTGGATCTATATGCTGGGTTCGCTGTTCCTAATTCACTTTTTCTATAAACCAAAAAAAAGCTCTCGTTGCAAAATATTACATCTTTTGCAATAAAATTTTATTTTAATTGATTGTATATATCTATTAACTATAGATTTTCTATATCAGAAATGGTAAAAAAAATATTATATGAGATTAGGAAACGTAAATCGTTCAAATCCAAGGAATCTTACCTGGAGGTCTGCTTAGGTTTTGCGTTTCGATACCACTTGATCCCAAAATATAACAGAATGATTCCCAAGACACCCAAAACAATGCCACCAAATAAAGCTCCGACTATTTCGCCAGCAGACGAACTACCTTAAAGCACAGATAAAATGAAATGTATACTTAAATTCTAATTAATTTCAATATTTAATTAGACCTTTATTCGGAATTTAAAAAGAAATAAGTCCATCGCAATCATAGCACATAGATGTATGTTTCCTGATAGGAAAGAGAATAACTAAATACATGTAGTAAATATAATGATGAAAGTAGTCCTTCCCTTTCTTTAACATAACAACGATCGTATTTGTGCAATGTAGATTAATCGTTAAACATATACATTGTGAAGCCAATTGAACCGTCTTTCCTTTGTTTATTATCTAATTCTTCATTTCAAAACATTATCATAAGAATGTGAACTACAGAAAACTGGAATCTTAATATATAATATCGTTAGTTATAAATTTACTCGTTCAAATACTACACAATGCATTTATTAACTAATTCAAATACATGTACTTCATTAATTGATGTATACAATCAATTTTATGTCCACAACTATTCCAAACGTTAGATAACAAGATACTCCAATTATTGATGAGTTTTAATTTTTACAGATTGGTGATTATGCGACATGACGATTTTCTAAATAGTGAACTCTTAGCATTCTTGTTCATGTGCAAGCTAATATTTCACCCAAAGTATAAGAAAATAGTTTGACATAAGTTTCCAAGCAAATAAACTATTTTGGCATTTTCAACGGACAGAAAATATCTTTTAAAAATCAGATAACTGGAGAGCTGTCAGATATATCTATTTGGTAAATTTAACTTAAGGTTTTAAATTTCAAAATACCTTCAAATTACATTTGTTTTAGCAAAGCAAATCAAAAAAAAATCTGTCTGTTTGAAAGCACTGTTTAAATCTAAAGTTATATTCTTCTTTGTAGTCACACGTGAATTATTTAATGAAATAAGAGAAAAATGATTGCTAATTACTTTTCTGTGCTGAGCAAGGCCTTTCCGCTAAACTATCATTATAAGTTTTATAGACCTCGGTTGTTAATGTGGTTGTTGGTGAGAAGGAGAAACCATCTTCGTTACACAGTTCTGAAATGATAACAAAAGTAAACTTAATGTATCAAGCATTCTCAGTTCGTTATTGGAACGTAAAGCTGGCTGAAGTCTGATAAAACCCCACCCTGTGCATAAGAATGTGCTATACAGTCAGTAAAATTACACTTGTGTACATGTCCGCATATCCAAGAGTCAGATTTCCTTGAAAATTTTATTGTCCTTTAGGACTGACTTGAATATTTGGATTAGCTTGACGATGTTATGGTGTATAAAAATGAGGAATTAATTTACAAATTGTGAGGAAATCATATACAGTATCAAGTTGTATAGAGTCGTTTTAAAATGCACAAGCGACTAAGTGTGAAATATATATGGGATAATATCAATAAACTGTGCGTGTTTTGTCTTGATGTCATGTTTTAGACGTGGCTGTGCCCCGTCCATGGTGTCAAAATAATGTACATTAAAAGATCAGGAAAAAACCTTTTGATCAATTGTAATAAATGTCCAAAGCAACAATAAATGTAAGTTGTGCAAAATTTGATATGTTAGTTATGAATTTAATGGGAACACATGTATATGAAAGAGAGTGACATTATCTAGTACGTACTTTTTTGATTCCTGATAAAACTTAAATGAAAAGTGAATAAACTTGATTGAATAATATATATATATATATATATATATATATATATATATATATATATATATATATATATATATATATATATATATATATATGTCATAAATCAAACAAACGTACTTAAATATGCCTAGTTTTAATGTTAACTTCAATATACTTTTATGATCAAATCTGATACGGTATAATACCGCTCTTTAGCTCCTCAAGCTGCGACATTTTATACTGACCTGTCATTAATAATCATTGTTTTATAATATTTTCCCTTAATATGAGTTATTTTCTCAGATGATTCAAAATTATGAACACACAGATACATAAATAATGATATAAATAAATTTAGATTTTTTAAAAAAAATTATCTTACCATACATTTTGTTAACCCTCACACTTGCAAAACGATACCTTATTAGACTTAGTGATGTTTTTTATCTTACATAGTACAAATAGTTTTTTATACATTCAAAATAAAAAAAAATTTTGGGGGGGGGTTGGGGGGTTGGTTTATATATATAAAGACCCTGAAACGTACTACTACACCTTTAAAACGAACCGTACCATTCACAAAACGAAACGTACCGTGCAAGAAGCGAACCGTTCCGTTCACAAAACGAACAGTACCGTGCAAAAAGCGTGCAATATAATTTATGCAAGACCCGCCCCAAAACGGCCAAAAGAGCGTACCATACTGTGCAATAAGCGCGTAACTCACATATACGGCTCATTGGCTTATGTCTGTCGATGAATACGGATGGAGATTATCGCTTACCAGATGAGTTCAATATTTTGCTAAATTTTAGTTATACGGGATTAAATAACACATACTAAAATTTAACGCTGTTATTTTTGTTAAAACTGTTTCAAAAATGTTTTAATCTAATAATCTAATTTCCTTTCTTAGACCTTAATCTTTTCTTTGCATAACGCCATAAACTGTCAATACATGTCGTAAATTGTGAAATGAACAGGTGTCGGGAATCAAATTTACAAATCAGTTTTTCCTTCAAATACATGTAATAAACTCATCATACACAAATAAAGATGTTGGTTGCTTTAACGCACATTAAATCATAACGTGTTATATCAGTATGCTTTCTTGTGTAAATAAAGTTTAAGTCGCGATCATTTCCTGTGTATAGTGATTAACTAACCCGGGGTATAAAACGACATGCCCGCGGGGATTTTCACACCTGTTCAAGACAAAAGAAAAACTACAAAATTGCGTACGTCTTCGTCTAACCGTACAACACGCATATTTTCCATCTTACGGAAGATATTTTCTATCTTAGTCAAGAGAGAGAGAGAGAGAGAGAGAGAGAGAGAGAGAGAGAGAGAGAGAGATTATATAACCTAAATTAAAGTTTTATCACTGAACCATTGTTTTCGCTTTTAGGGTTTTTATAGTCGGTCTTTTTAGCGGGATTTTATTTCAGAACTCCACGTGCTTCGCCTGTCAATCAGTTTATGTATAGCAGTACAGATCATGCCATGCGCCGCGTGCTACTTGGCTCCTCCTACATAGTTAAAAGAAAATTATCGAATGTAAACGTTTTAGTTTTATGTTTCCTTAAATCCTTATTTTAAATAGTGCTTCTATTTGAAATCATTCAACAATTTCTTTCCGATTTCATGATTACATGTATAACTCATGTACTGGCGATCGAAAGTCTCTTTCCATCGCTGTCGTACCTTTTTGTTACTAGATAACTTCTTAATATGTTTATCACTTTTAACATTCAGTTGTTGATTGCCGGGTATTTTTCCGTGTCCTGTTTACAACAAGTATGTGAGTAAATAGGTAAATAAAATATAAACAGGTTATCCAGCATTTGTAAAACGTCAGCTTAATTGCATGCATACCGTGAAGAGTGAACATTTGTCCAACAAAATGATAAATATCACCATTAAAAGCTATTGACTTATTGTGTGTATCCAGTTGTGTACATAATAATTTATCGTAAGAAATGTATAGTTTCAATGTAACTGAATAACAAAACCTAATAGTCATATTTTGACTATAGACGCCATGTTATTTCAGGTAAGAGAATCGATGACGGGTTACATGTAGGTGTGATCTGTGTATACGAACAAGAGCAGAAAATCATAGAATCAATATTTAAATGAATAAAAATCCGTGTCAAAAAAACTTTAAAACAGTTAATTTCAAGATTTCTAAACTGAAGTTCATTGTTTATCTTATCATTAATTGCGTGTATTTTAACAGTCTATTCACCAGGGGAATTTGATCGGCAACAGTACGCAATAATGATAATAAGAATTATGAATACAAAAATAACTAGAGCAAAGCTCGTTGCAAAGCAACGAGTCCGTCTTCCGTTAATGTAGAGAGTAAAGCTAAATATTCCTGTAAGGAGCAACGTTCTTAAACCAATAACAAGAGTAACTAGACACGATCTCGTTGCGAGCAACGAGGAGGTCTTCCGTCCGATTTTTAGAAGAGGAAATGAAATGCCTTAGATCTTCATCAACGAAACATATCAGGAAATGCGAGTGGGATCTAAAGGTGCGATGGATGAAGAATTATAATCCCCTTTGGATCTTGAAATTGAAAGGCCGACCCTTTTTTCTTGATGTCAAAAGAAAGCCCATTTGACGTCAAACACATTTTGTTCAACAAGTGTTTACAAATTATATATCGTTCTCGAGATATCTGGAACAGATCATTTTAAGGGCCGACCTTCTAACCCCGTTAAGGGACCGGCTAAAAAAACATGATGGTTGCATCTTGTTAAGCACATTATTTTAACTATCTTTTGTTAAAGTTTACTTTTCAAATTTGTCTCCATTTTGAGATATTGAAGATCAAAATTTCGGATTTCTGGCCCCTTAAAATCCCTAATTACGTAACAAAGGAGTAAACAATTGTCATTTACAGGTTTATAACGTTTTGATAAACATAATTGCTTCTATAATTTATTTAAAAATATTTCACAATTAAAAGCTATTATCAAAAGATATCTAGCCCCTTAAAACCCCTAATTACGTAACATATGAGAAAACTTTTTTCAATAATGGATGCATAACTGTAAGATGAACATTTTTGAAACATACTACACAATATTTCTCATTAAAGTGCTATGAAAGAAAGACTTCAGAGACCTTTTGGTCCTTACTTTGAGGGGTCAGCCCCTTTTTCTTGATGTCAAATGAAAGGTCTTTTGATAATAATCATATTTTGTTCAACAAGTGTTTAGAAGTTCTTTACCGTTCTTGAGCTATCTGGGAAAGAACGTTTTAGGGGCCAACCCCTATCTCCTTATTGGGGTTACGTAACGAAATTTTTATGGTTGAATAATGTTTAAAACATCATTCTAAGCATCTTTTATTCTATATTGCTTTTTATTATATTTGTCCTTTTTGTGATATGTGATCGAAATTTTGGACTTCTGGCCCCTTAAATCCCCTATTACGTAACGCATGAATTTTTATTTATAATGTACAGTTATTTAACTGTAAGATGAACATTTTTGCTTCTTAAACGTATTACAAAATATTTCTCAGTAAATTGCTATAAATAAAAGACTTTAGGGACCTTTTGGCCCCTAATTTGAGGGGTCAGTCCCTTTTTCTTGATGTCAAATGAAAGGTCTTTTGATAATAATCATATTTTGTTCAACAAGTGTTTAGAAATTCGTTACCGTTCTTGAGTTATCTGGGAAAGAACATTTTAGGGGCCGACCCCTTATTTCCTTATTGGGGCCAAGGAACGAAATTTTGATAGTTGAATAATGTTTAGAACATCATTCTAAGCATCTTTTATTCTATATTGCTTAGAATAATAGTTGTCCTTTTTGTGATATAAGTGATCGAAATTTTGGACTTCTGGCCCCTTAAAACCCCTAATTACGTAACGCATGAATTTTTTTTCATAATGTATAGGTTAATAACTGTAAGATGAACATTTTTGCTTCATAAACGTATTACATAATATTTCTCAGTAAAGTGCTATGAATGAAAGACTTCAGAGAACTTTTGGCCCCTTATTTGAGGGGCCAGCCCCTTTTTCTTAATGTCAAATGAAAGGTATTTTGATATTTAACATATTTTGTTCAACAAGTGTTTAGAAATTCGTTACCGTTCTTGAGCTATCTGGGAAAAAACGTTTTAGGGGCCGACCCCTTATTTCCTTATAGGGGCCACAGAACGAAATTTTGATGGTTGAATATTGTTTAGAACATCACTTTTAGCATCTTTTATTCTAAATTGCTTTTCAAAATATTTGTCCTTTTTGTGATATAAGTGATCAAAATTTGGAACTTCTGGCCCCTTAAAACCCCTAATTACGTAACGCATGATATTTTATTTATAATTTATAGTTAAATAGCTGTAAGATGAACATTTTTGCTTCTTAAACGTATTACAAAATATTTCTCAATTAAGTGCTATCAATAAAAGACTTTAGAGACCTTTTGGCCCCTAATTTTAGGGGCCAGCCCCTTTTTCTTGATGTTGAATGAAAGCTCTTGTAAAAATAAATTTTAATTGTTCTACATGTCTTAACAAAATATTTTCGAGAAAAGAGATAAATAAAGAAAACCAAGAAAAATCACTACATTTTTTATATCTCAATTTTCGGGTCCAGGCGAGCTTCGGTGCCTTTTGCGCCAAACATAAATGATTCACTTTATGCAAAACTACAATCATTCGTCTACAATTCCTGAAAATTTGAATTTGATATCTTTTATCGTTTAGGAGGAGTTCGAGTGACAAGCCGACCCTCTGAAAATCGCTAAAACGTCATTATCTCAAGAACGGAAATGACGTCATCAAAATAAAAAAATATATATTAAGTTCAGATCACTATCTATTAGATCTGAAAGTTTCATGAAAATCGGTCGAGCCAATTTCGAGAAATCGCGTGCACAAATTTTGTAAGAAAAAAAAAAAAATAATAATAGGGAAAAAGAAACCGAACGAAAACAATAAGGTCTTCCGTTGGAAAACGGAAGACCTTAACTAAAACAAAAAGATAAAAAATCGAATAACTCTTGGTACGACTTAACAAAATCCGAATGATTTTTAGTACGAATTAACAAAAACCTTAATGATTTCAAGAACGACTTAAAAAAAATGTGTCAAAGTACGACTTAACAAAAATCGAATTATTTCTGGTACGAGTTAATTTCACTTTGAACTTTATGCTATTTTTTAAACCATGAACGCGGAATTAAAATTTCCGGAAAAATCAATTTTTGAACCCTAATATCTCTGTAATGCTTCGTCCGATTTAAAAACGGATTTCAGTTTCGTATTTAGCATTATCAATTCTACAAAGATAATTATTTTTTTTAAATTCCAACAAAAATTTCAAAATTTTAAAAAATTTTTAAAAACTTCCGGTTTCAACCGGAAGTGACGGAATGTGAATTCCAGCCTTATTTCCAAATAAAAATGATAAATTTACAAACACAGACAATTTCAAGTCTCTATCTTAAAGCGTTTTCGAAAAATCCCCTGGACAAAATCGCTTTTTAAAAATTTTAAATTTGACGTAACGTAAATACGTAAGTGACGTTGTTATGGAAACTTTAATAGTGTAAAGGGACGATAAAGGCACATAACTTCTGAAAGTTTCGTTGAAATCGGTTGAAAACTTTTTGAGATATGAAGCTTCAAAAAAGTCAGAAAAATAAAGAAAAAGAATAATAATAACTAGTAGACTAATTGTTCTCGAACAATTAGAGGTCTTTCCACTTCATTATTTTTATGTTTTGTTTCAATATAATTAATAAAACATTTTCTCTGCGTTACTTTATAAAAAAAAGTCAAAAACTGAAATATGCAATTTTTTGGTTTGACCTTGACCTTTGACCTTTATGTCATATTGACTGGTAAAGGTCAACATTTCAATTTCAAGTGGTCTGATGGCCCTACGATGTAAGGTTCAAAAGTTGTAAGTGTTTTTAACGAAATTAAGAAACTTTTAGGGGCGATAACTGCTACAAGGGGGGCTCGGGCCCTTTCGGTATGCATAGATGGAAGGAGCGCCTAGATGTACTGAATACACAAGTGAAAGTTTCAAGTCTCTACCTTTTATGGTTTATGAGAAGTAGCGATAACAAGCATTTTGTACAATAGGGGCAATAACTGTATAATTGTTTCAATGTAGGGGCTGAATGGTTATATTTTGAAATGTCTTAAGAAGCCCTACTATATCCATGAAAAAGTTTTTCTCTACCACCCTAAACAAAAGAGATCTAAAAACTCATTAATTAACAGATTTCCAAATGACCTTGACCTTTGACCTTTATATCATTTTGTTCGGCCAAGGTAGATGCTTCCATCCCAAGTGGTCCGAAGTCTTTACGATAAATAATTAAAAAGTTGGAAGTGATTTTATAAAAATTGAAATACTTTCAGGGGCAATAACTACTATAAGGGGGCCTCAGATCCTTTCGGTATGAATTGATTGAAAAACCCTCTAAGTTTACTGAAGAGATTGGTAAAAGTTCCAAGTTTCTATCTCTTATGGTTTCAGAGGAGTAGTGATAACAAGCATTTCGTACACAAGGGCAATAACTTTGTAAGTTCTGGGAGTTATTAAGCAAAGGGTCATTTGGTACCATAACTTTTTATGGTCAATAACATAAAGAAAAAATTGTTTCAATATCTCTTGAAATAAAAAAGCTGTCCCTGGAAAAAAAGAGAAGAAAAAAAATAATAATAATAATAATAATAAAAAACATAAGAAATACAAAAGGTCTTTCACCTGAAAGGTGGAAAGACCTAATAATAATAATAATAATAAAAAGAAACAATAGAATAACAAGAGGGTCTTCCGTTGGAAACGGAAGACCCTAAAAAGATGCTTGTAAATATAACAACTAGCCGAAAATCAAGGGGAAGGAAAAATAAAGAAATATCGGGAATAGTCGGGGCAATTTTTCATAGCAATTTTAAATGGATTTGAAATATTTAATGACTATAATACAAGTACATTTATTTTAAAGAAATAATAATCTTAAGATACTTGTTTGAATTATCGCCAGATCGCTGAATTAACAAACATATATAGGAATTATTAGTAAACAGTTCTTTTAATATATTGTAATAATTACATTTATCTAAAATTAAATACGAATAATAAAAGACTAATAAAAATTAAAACTATCCTCCGCTTCCCGGTTTTCAATGAGTTCACGTTTTACGCAACGTCTATCAAAAACGGGAGAACGGATGGTAGTTCTGATTTTGATTATATTGAAATACATTTGTAATATATCAAGAACATATATGAAGAAAAAGACTCGTCATAATTACCACCTTGCTGAAGTAAATCGGGCAAAAATTAAACAAGATTAAATCGAGAAAAATCAAAGCGTTCAGGCCACGCCTACCTCATTAATAAAACGCGCAAACCGTTAAAAATAGCGTGCAGCTATTTTTAGAAAAGTGTACCGTGCAAGAAGCGAACCGTACCGTTCACAAAGCGAAACGTACCGTTCAAAAAGCGTACCGAACCGAACCGTGCAACTGGGTAGTAGCACGTTTCAGGGTATATATATATATATATATATATATATATATATATATATATATATATATATATATATATATATATATATATATATATATATATATATATATATATAATTAATATTTATGAGAAGAAACGTCCGATATATTTTAAAACATTTTCACATGATCATTTGAGGTCTACTTCTTCACCAGCGTCTCTTACATGTACCTACCTTAGAATACACAACTTTTGAACAACCCTTGCTTATAAAAATATCTTTAATTCAATATATATTTTCAAATATACTGTGAGTTTTATGTTACAAGTTTGATTGGTAGTGTAATCACATTCAATTAAAGACAATGGAAAATGTAAATATATGTTTATTATAAATTTTACTAACCTTGAATGCCTGTAGTATCGTTCAATGAAACGTAGCAGCTGAAATCTGTTCTCCCACATTTACACAATGTTGTTAACACTGTCTCGTTTTTAAGGATAGGATATAAAGACAAGAACACAATTATTGAGACCACGGTAAACTGCTGATTTCGGTCTCCGCATAGAGAATCGTTTCGTTGACATTTTATATTAGGCATTAAACAGGAATTAGCTTAAAGAAAAATAAAAAGTAAAAAGTAAAAAAGTAAAAGAAAAAACTCAGCACAGTATTTTTTGCATCAATATATTACTTAAACAGATATATACATGTTTTTAGTCAAGTTTGGTCAACTCTCTGATTGGGTCACGCAATCTATCGCAATCCCTTTAGTTTTTTACCGAATTCAAAATAATATGGGAATCGAAAAATAAATACAAAATGTTGTACGAAAAAAATTATTATTTCCTAAAATTAATATTGATAGCAAATCTGTTTTCATTTTGTAAAGGTCTCAAATAGTATTTTTAATGTTATATTTGTGATGAACTGGTTATATACCAGCTTCATCCCAGATGTAAAGTTTGAATATTAATTAAATAAGCGGCCTTGGCAAATAAAATCATTGTTTTTTATCGTTCTAGAATTAATCTGTTTATGGTAAGTTTAATTTCATTACGAAATAAATCTTACATATATCCCATGGACAACTGTTAATGGTGTCGTAATTATTTAAAACTCTTCCCAAGCAAGCCAATCTGACAACAAAGAATGACAGGTGATAACTTTGTTTTTTAATTCATATTTAATCATGCCAATTCACAAATATCCTGAGATACAGGCATTACAGAATAATGTTGAATGTCGATAATTTTATAACATTCTTTTATCTATTTTATCTATTAGATATACAGTGTATGGATTGTCACTTTTACGACGGTTATTACTAAGGAACCATATAGCTAACAATCCTTACTCGTTTTTTGTGATATTGAACACACAACTAGATCTTTTTATGAGTAATATCATAAACATCCAGGTCCAAATAAATAGTTCTGAAATGAAAGAAAAAAAATATACATGTCAAAAACGATGTCATTTCATTACAAAAACTCAGTCGTCAAGGAATAGATGAATGCAATCTATTACTATAGAAGGCACTTACTTTTCATTGCTTGTATCTAGCCGTTGTTGAATATTCTTTCGAAAATTTTGTTTTAAGTTTTCGAAGCACATACAAGTAAGGCGTGTGAATTTATAACCCACACTTTTAATTATACTGGTTATAGTAGAGGGGGTTTTAAAAGGACGATGTGCACAGCAGCACACCTGTATCGAATATACAAGATTGATTTCAAATTACATGTCGTAAACGCCGCGTGTGTAGTCATAAACGAAGTGTACGAGGTCGCTAAACCAGGGGTCTCTTTTTATGACAGTATATGTATTTGTGAACATTTACAATATTCAAATCAGTAATGTACAATATAAATTAAAAGTATGCAAATATCCATTAGGTAAATATAAAAAGATGCGCAAGACGCTAACAAAATTGCTACATTAAAAAAAAAAAATATATATATATATATATATATATATATATATATATATATATATATATATATATATATATATATATATATATAATCTTTAGAAGCATATTATTTCCTATCGCTTGGATTCAGAAGCTCTACCGAATAAAAGTGAAATAAATGTTTATTCCACAAATAACTACTTGTCAATTCACTGTGCACTCGGTTGTACGGTGTACAATAGCATTGAAAACAAAATGCTAATTTGCCTTAACGGTCCACTGAGTACCATAGCTCATACACAATATCATATATGCATTATATCGTATAGCTTTATTAGGGCTCCACTTTTCAGGCGCTGTATAGTGATCAGTGTGTCCGTTCGAGATCACTTGTGCGGGGCTTATCTTCTCTCCCCTTGCATCAATCATGTTCATACTTCAACTACCGAGTGCCTTTGGCCTTTAAGTAAAAGGTGTGCGGTTATTTCATTGTAAGCATATATTTTGATGCAAATTCCCACTGACTTGGTTCCGCCAGTTTTGCTATTTCGGGCTAATTAATCGAAAATGAAAGAAAGTTTTAAACAAGTATTCCTTTTAAAGGAATGATCGGCATGTTGGCTATTATCTTTGGTCAGCTTTGTTAATGTAATTCGAAAGCATTCCGCTACATGTTTTGTTGATTTCCAATATAATTAACATTTTTTGAAAAAAAGATAAGATTGCATGTAAACGAAAATTGTCTATCAAATGTTGATATAGGAAACTATTTGGCAAACTTAAAGGAGATGATATTAAACTTTGTTTGAAGATAACCAAAATACTACATTCAATTACCGTATCTTGTAACTTCTAAATTGTAATTAATCCAAAACCAAAAACTTTAACAGCTTATCTTTTTATTTACAATCCAAATATCATGTTTATTCCCGGACAAATGGAGTATGAGTCTGTTTGGGTACGAGTCAGTTTGGGTACGACTTCACTTTACTCCGTTCCGAAATAGAAAGGCATGAATATGCTTTACTTTTAGTAGGCGAATTGTACTTCCGATAAATATTCTTACGCATATGTGAAGACAAACGTGATTAGAATCAGTTTGTATGTAACTGTATAAATGTTTTAATTTCAAGGCATACGGATAAGAGTAATGTTTATTTAGTATTCTACAGTGTACGTGTAAAGATTTAAATGAGGCTGTCATTGCAAAGAAAATAAAGTAGTGCAAAGCGCAATGCGTGCGCAAATAGTAAAATTTGCCGGATGCCTCATATGGACACAACTGTGATCGGCCGAAGCCGATCACAACAAAATTTTATGATAAACGCGATGACTTCAATTTTTCTATAGTCAACTTTTCTTACTTATGTAGCAATATACACTGTACCTTCATCACCTGCATATGGCGTTTTTTTGTCTCTCAGTTAATTCGATACGCAATGGCATGCTCTTCGTATGAGCAGTTTCTAAGGCGAGGCAAGCTACTTACAAACAAGTTGATAAAACAAGACTATCAACTGTCTCGTCTGAAGTGTTCTTTTCGTAAGTTCTATGGTCGATACAACGACCTTGTCAGCAAATACAATCTTCCACTGGGTCGCATATATATATATATATATATATATATATATATATATATATATATATATATATATATATATATATATATATATATATATACTAGCGGAAAAGAGAAACTGTGCATTATAAAATTTAGTATAATTTTTCTATATCTATTGTTTGTATTTATAAAATTTAAACAATCGATAATGGTATTGTTTTTGACAATATCGGATGGTAACCGTCCGGGTGCACGGACTTTTTCATGGTTAGTAACCACCTGGATCCGGTTGTATCAACGGTTCATTAAATTTAATGTGTTATTAAGCCTAATGAATCATTAAAAATTAAATAAATCATTAGTTAATAAACACATTAAAGTGTGTTGTACAAAACCGTTATGAAAGGTTTATTAGTTAATGTAGCATTAAAATATTAATATTTCATTAAAGTCTTCTTATTATTTCAATATTACCCATAATGCTATGTTCATCAACTTCCGGGGCGTCTGCTTTGTTTGTAAACATTATGCCAGGATGACAGACGCTGACATTCAAACAAAGTCAGGTAGAAACAGGGGAAAAAATTTTGATACTAGCGAAATCCAATTACTTACAGACTTAGTGGAAAAAAATATCGTTATAATTAACAGTAAATTTACGAATATCATCACGAACGAGAAAAAGAAGAAAATTTGGAAAAACATCACGTCGCAAGTTAATTCTTTGGGAATTGCAAATCGTTCCATAAAAGAAATCAAAACAAAATGGACCAATATGCACCAGACGGCAAAAAAGGAGTTCAGTACCAACAAACTCTCCTAGAGAAAGACGGGTGGAGGCCCTTGCGCAAAACCACTATCGGTAGTGGTGAGAAGATCGTCGATCTCTACAAAGACTCGCCTACATTCAATGGGTTGTCTGGGTTTGAAACGCAGTCCACTGGTGAGTTAAACCAGACCCATTATTGAAATAAAAAAATGGTGTTGGGTTTTTTTCTTCCAAGCCCATCTAAATAACAGTGCAACAGAGTCGTAAAGTTAAATATATTTTGTAAACTGTGTATTTCATTGAAGAAGTAAAATGAAGCAGCTAAATGGTCTATTCATCAGAAACAAACAGACATTCCCAATTACTATATGAAAAAATGACTCAAATATTACATCGGAATTTTGTTTGATATTTAATTTACTACTACACAGTAGGCCTAATGAATTTAAACGAAAACGAGTTTTCTCCCTTTGTTAAAATTTGTTTACAGCAGTAGACGCCACATAAATATATATGCATGTCACCTGTTTGTTGAATTATAATTACTTACCTGGTCAGAATCATTTTGATATTCTCCACAAGTCACCGTGTATCCTTATTCAACTTTTAAAATCAATCCATTGCAATTATTCATTCAACTTCCCAACATGTATTCATTCATATATTCACAGACACCTGAATTTTTATCAATCAGTCGCTTAATAAGCCAAATATAAAAAAATTCTACCTCCTCTATATATAAATTTTTATCATTCAGTCGCTCAATTAGCCAAATATAAAAAAATTCTACCTCCTCTATATATAAATACATAAGTATTTATATAAAGAGGAGGTAGAATTTTTTTATAGTTGGCTTATTAAGCGACTGATTGATAAAAATTCAGGTGCCTGTGATATATTTCACAAAATGACGTCACGTATGACAACGCCACCTTGTGCTTAAAAGTATTAGTGGTGGATATCAAGGAGTGGGTTTTTCTATGGTTCATTCATTTTCAAAAAAAACTAGATTTTAACAAAATATACGCATATGAAATTTGATGAGAAAATGGGTTAAATAACCCTATGTCGAAATGCTAAAAATGAAAAAAAGTTCATGTCATGCATTCAGGTTGGGTTATGGTGCCCTGGTGTTCTCTCCCTCTCTCGACCCCCCCCCCCCTCCCATTGGCATTAAAAACCATGTGCATATTATAATTATTAAACTTAAATGGGTGCTGTACTTTTTTATATTATTGGGTTTTAAAGACATTTTAAGTCTTCAATTTGGTTGCATGTTAGTAATACATGTATTTTTTAAAATATGCAAAAACAACCACCAATACCAGTTAATGAAAATAACAAAGAAATTCATGATCATTATAGACGAAAGCAACATAGAGGTGATCGGCTTCCCCAATACTATGTCCATTTTGACGGTATTGCTCATTCCAAGTGTTCAACAAAATGAAGGAGACCAGGTCACCGAAGAAAGTTGTGAGCAGCCGCAGGATGAGATTGTAACCACCGTAGCAGCTGAAAAACCTACATGTACTTCGAGTACTGTCACTACAGCGACGCCTTGCATGGAGTCAAGCATGTAAATGTAAATCCATACTTACTTTTCATTGTTATTAAAATGAGTTTGGAATTCAAAAAAGTTATTTAATAAACGTTAATAAAGCATTTTTCATGTATACATCTACATGATTTTGTGTATACATGTTTTGTATATAACATTTATATACGATTTAGGTCCAAAAAAATAGGAAATATCGGTCACCGTAAAAGGATTAGACCTGAAGATGTGACGCACATGCAGTACGCCGTCTTGTTAGAGCAACAGCGGAAATTAAGGGAACAAACGACGTTCTACATGTTAATGAACAAGAAGCTTCGGCGGGAGTTGGAAATGCCTTCCGAGGACTAGTTAACGACTAACGGTTAATAAACTAATATAAAATGTCTCTATTTCATTTTGTTCATATTGTTGTGATTTTTAAAAACAATATTAATGATTTTCTCTCGAATCGTTATAAAAGCACAAAAATGTAAAAAGGTGTTTCTGACATTTAATTTCATAAAGACACATCTGCTCATTGCTCAGCTCCATAAAATTTTCCCAATGTAACTTGGCATATTAACGGCACACACACAAACACACACACACACATGGCAATAACTTTGAGTAGTATTCACTCTTTACACACCCATCTACAGAAAAAGGGGGAAATGTGGTTTCTTAAAAATAATGCAATGTGATATAATTTCTGGTGTTCTTTCCCTCGATTTGTCGCCGATCGAGCACGTCTGGGATGAAATGGAAAGACGTTTACGCCGTTTACCAAATCAGCCTGTGACATTGGCTGATTAAGGCCAGGCTTTAACCAACATCTGGAACAACATCCCTTAAGCATTTCTGAACACTTTAGTGGCATCAATGAGGCGTCGCTGTCAAGCTTGCGTGAACGCAAATGGTGGTCACACGCGTTATTAATTTTGTTAATTCAATTTCAAATAGCAGTGACTTTCAAGTGTGCTAATATTAACGTTATTCGACGTTGACATTAATGTGTTATGAGATGTTACGAATACCTGTGTTAACAGTATAACAAAAAATAAAATTTGTGCATTGTAATTTTTAAATGTTTTATTTTCATAAATAATGCACAGTTTCTTTTTTCCGCTAGTATATATATATATATATATATATATATATATATATATATATATATATATATATATATATATATATGGAATAAGATATTTATTTTTACTCTATCTAAAATGAATGTTAATGGCAATTCGTTAATGGTATATTTGATTGAAAAAATGATTTATGTTTTGGATGTTAACAGTTAGTAATTTGTAGGAAACGCATCTTTGTTTCCGCTTTGAATTTTTGTTTATCAAATCATATTCATATAAATTAAATTTACGAAAGTTGTCAGTTTCCTGTTTTTTCTATTATTTTATTGTCAGAACTCATTAATAGGAGATTTATTTCTGATGTGTTTTCCGTGTTCTGTTAATAAGCAAGAAGATTTATTGCCCAGAACGTTGATATACTTAAGGAATAAGGAATCATTTTTAATTTTTATGTGGGAAATTATGAGGGTCGGGCACGTAATCAAATTCAAGATAGATTGCATCGGTATAACCTTCTCATTAAAGTCAAAGAATGATTCCTTATTACGTATAATAACAATATTTTTCAAACATTGTGAGTACCATTTAAACTTCTGACATATTTACATTACTTTCATCATAAAAATCCGCTTGTGTTCTAACAGCGTAGTTTATTTGGCACACACGTTTATATTTTTAACTAATATTACTACGCGGCAATCATCAACCACGTGCTGCTGTTGAACATACCCATATCAGGTCATGTGCCAATTTTGTAATCATTGAAAAAAGATACGAAATTTATACGCTGTTAAACAATGGAAAATATAAAGATATGTAATATTTCGTTTAATACAATGTACATGTTGTACGAATATATAGTTCAGAACACATATGAGGTAGAAACCATATACATAAATACATACCATATAAGAAATATTTTGTGAAATAAACATACTACATGTAATAACAAATTGCAACATTTAACATTATAATTAATTATACCGAAATCCACATGATTGTAGCTACATGTAATATGCAAAATTATTTTTTTTAAAGTAATTGTACTTGAATATGAACACAAATACGTTAATGGCAACAAAAATAAAGTTGATGAATAATTTGTAATTTGAGAATTGTATATTGTCTAGGTTCATATTGCGCGTTATATGTACATATGGGCAATACATTTGAGATATGGTATTTAATTCACTCTCAGATGAAAACAATTCCTTTGCTGATCTTGATCATTCTTTTGCATTTCGACATAGTTATATTTTTTGTGGACATGATACGTAGGATAATAACGTACAGGTATAACAATAAGTAATCCAGAAAAGTAATAAAATTAAGAAGACACTCCATAATATGTATTTTGAAGAATTTGATAATAAAGGGATACCCTCTGAATTCTTTACAACTCCGAAGATGTGATTAAAATACCGTTAGCTATCAATATTATATCGACATTCATAAATAAAGATCATGGTTGAATTTCCTTGGTTCCATGGCTTAGTTACGATGGCATTAGCCATGATTTAAAACTCCGTCTCCCACTACTTCCGTATATTCATTAACCGGATTAGCAAAAGCGCTGGAATTATTTTTCATATCATTGCGGTCATTCATTGGTATACCCGATATACCAGCTGGTGGTCTAGCGTGATCGTAGTTATCGTTTGGTTCTCTATATTCTGATTCATTCAGATGGCTGTATGTTTCACTATAGGTTGCGTTGTCTTCTTGATCATATCTTACTATAGGTTTGACGTGGGAAACCTTAGGCTAAAGCAAAAAATTAATAATGATAAAGAATTAAAATTTTTAAAAAGAATACATTTAAACATAAAATTAAACAATTATTTTTCAGAATATATATGCAGATTGGTTAGATAAGGATGTTGTACAACATGTTATTCTTACCATGCTTAAAGTAAAAAAATAAAACAGATTAAAGCGGCTGAAATATTGTTTTAAAAATATTAAGTAAAAATACCACATACATTATTATCATTTATCGTTGTGTATACATGGGAAGTATTTCTTGGTCTGGAATTTAATTGTTGATCGTCAGGCTCAGTATACGGAGTGGATCTATATGCTGGGTTCGCTGTTCCTAATTCACTTTTTCTATAAACCAAAAAAAAAAGCACTCGTTGCAAAATATTACATCTTTTGCAATTAAATTTTATTTTAATTGATTGTATATATCCATTAACTATAGATTTTCTACATCAGAAATGGTAAAAAAAAATATTATATGAGATTAGGAAACGTAAATCGTTCAAATCCAAGGAATCTTACCTGGCGGTCTGCTTAGGTTTTGCGTTTCGATAACACTTGATCCCAAAATATAACAGAATAATCCCCAAGACACCCAAAACAATGCCACCAAATAAAGCTCCGACTATTTCGCCGGCAGACGAACTACCTTAAAGCACAGATAAACTGAAATATATACTATGTATACTTAAATTTTAATTGATTTCAATATTTAATTAGACGTTTATTCGGAATTTAAAAAGAAATAAGTCCATCGCAAGCATAGCGCATAGATGTTTATTATACTTTCATGTTATATACTGAAATCTGATTGGTTTAGACGCAGTTGACAATCCGTTCTCATACCCTCAGCGTTAGCAACACACTTGGCAACGGGCCGATAGAACGAATTGTTACATGCGCATAAATTATGCGCGTACGGTTCGCCGTAGAAATAACGTCTTTTCTACATAAAAGCAGTAACATTTGCTATAAAATTAAGACATTCAGTATAATAAAATAAATAGTGCCTGTTTGGGAGGGTACCAGTTGAAATTGACACCCCGAGAAAACCATTGTCAACCGACGCGAAGGCTATTTATATAATGTTTCCTGATAGGAGAGAGAATTAACTAAATACATGTAGTAAATATAATGATGAAAATAGTCTTTCCCTTTTTTTAACACAACAACGATCGTATTTGTGCAATGTAGATTATTCGTTAAACATATACATTGTGAAGCCAATTGAACCGTCTTTCCTTTGTTTATTATCTAATTCTTCATTTCAAAACATTATCATAAGGATGTGAACTACAGAAAACTGAAATCTTAATGTATAAAATCAATTTTATGTCCATAACTATTCCAAACGTTAGATAACAAGATACTCCAATCAGTGATGAGTTTTAATTTTTACAGATTGGTGATTATGCGACATGGCGATTTTTTAAATAGTGAACTCTTAGCATTTTTGTTCATGTGCAAGCTAATATTTCACCCAAAGTATAAGAAAATATTTTGACATAAGTTTCCAAGCAAATAAACAGTTTTGGATTTCATTTTCAACGGACAGAAAATATCTTTAAAAAATCAGATAACCGGAGAGCTGTCAGATATATCTATTTGGTAAATTTAACTTAAGGTTTTTAAATTTAAAAATACCTTCAAGTTACATTTGTTTTAGCAAAGCAAATCAAAAAAAAATCTGTGTGTTTGAAAGCACTGTTTAAATCTAAAGTTATATTCTTCTTTGTAGTCACACGGGAATTATTTAATGCAATAAGAGAAAAATGATTGCTAATTACTTTTCTGTGCTGAGCAAGGCGTCTCCGCATTACTATCATTAGAAGGTTTATAGACCTCGGTTGTTAATGTGGTTAAGAAGGAGAAACCATCTTCGTTACACAGTTCTGAAATAACAAAAGTAAACTTAATGTATCAATCATTCTCAATTCGTTATTGGACAGTAAAGCTGGCTGAAGTCTGATAAAACCCCACCATGTGCATAAGAATTTGCTGTAGAGTCAGTAAAATAACACCAGTGTACATGTCTGCATATCCTAGAGTCAGATTTCCTTGAAAATTTTATTGTCCTTTAGGACTGACTGGAACATTTGGATTAGCTTGACGATGTAATGGTGTATAAAAATGAGGAATTAATTTACAAATCGTGAGGAAATCATATACAGTATCAAGTTGTATAGAGTCGTTTTAAAATGCACAAGCGACTAAGTGTGAAATATATATGGGATAATGTCAATAAACTGTGCGTGTTTTGTCTTGATGTCATGTTTTAGACGTGGCTGTGCCCCGTCCATGGTGTCAAAATAATGTACATTAAAAAATCAGGTAAAAAACCGTTTGATCAATTCTAATAAATGTCCAAAGCAACAATACATATAAGTTGTGCAAAATTTGATATGTTAGTTATAAATTTAATGGGAATACATGTATATGAAAGAGAGTGACATTATCTAGTACGTACTTTTTTGATTCCTGATAAAACTTAAATGAAAAGTGAATAAACTTGATTGAAAAATATATATATGTCATTAATCAAACAAACGTACTTAAATATGCCTAGTTTTAATGTTAACTTCAATATACTTTTATCTGATACTGTATAATACCGCTCTTTAGCTCCTCAAGCTGCGACATTTTATACTGACCTGTTATTAATAATCATTGTTTTATAATATTTTCCCTTAATATGAGTTATTTTCTCAGCTAATTCAATATTATGAACACACAGATACATGAATAATGATATAAATATATTAAAATTATTTTTAAAATTTATTTTACCATTTTATTCACCCTCTCACTTGTAAAACGATACCTTATTAGATTGTTTTTTTTATATATTCAAAATAAAAGAATAATTTCCAAAGATAACCAACATTTTTCAAATTAAGTAAACAGTTTGTCCCACCCTAACTCAAGACCCCTTGACCCTAGGATGATAAGTTTTTGAGGTAAATTTTGGTTTTTTGTATATATATATATATATATATATATATATATATATATATATATATATATATATATATATATATATAGGGAATCCAGCTCTTTAATAAATAGTATTTATTTAATATATTAGAGGAGAAACGTCCAATATATTTTAAAACATTTTCACATGATCATTTGAGGTCCGCTACATAATCAGCATCTCTTACCTACTTTAGAATACTTGACGCACAACTTTGGAACAACCCTGGCTAATAAAAATTGCTTTAATTCAATACCAGATATGCAGTAAATTTTATGTTACAAGTTTGATTGGTAGTGTAATCACAGTCAAAGACACTGAAAAATGTATATATTTGTTTATCATAAATATTACTTACCTTGAATGCCTGTAGTATCGTTCAATGAAACGTAGCAGCTGAAATCTGTTCTCCCACATTCACACAAAGTTGTAAACACTTTCTCGTTTTTAAGGATAGGATAAGAAGACAAGAACACAATTATTGAGACCACTGTAAACTGCTGTTTTCGCTCTCCACATAGTGAGTTGTTTCTTTGACATTTTATATAAGGCGTTGAACAGGAATTAGCTTAAAAAAATAAAAGTAAACAGTTATTAAACAAGATATTTGTGAGCCAATGCTCACTAGTGATAGCCCCGCTCTGATGTGAATATGCAAAATAAGCAAAGTCGACATTTAACAGAAAGTTGGCATCCGATCGGTACAAAAATAAATACCACAATATGGCATGCCTAAACAAATAGTGTGTTAAAATTTCAAGCATCTGCGATAAATAGTTGCTGAAAAATCTGACGAAAATTTGTTTGAAAATTTAGGCTAAAAATAAACAAAGTCGTCATTTAACAGGAAGTTGGCGTTCGATTGGTACAAAAATATATCCCACGATATGGCATGCCTTAACAAACACTGTGTACAAATTTTTAGCATCTGCGATAAATAGTAGCTGAAAAATCTTTGACGAAAATTTGTTTGAAAATTTTGGCTAAAAATAAACAGTCATCATTTAACAGAAACAGAAAGTTGACCTCCGATTGGTACAATATATATCCCACAATATGGCATGCCTCAACAAATAGTGAGTTAAAATTTCAAGAATCTGCAATAAATAGTTGCTGAGAAATCTTTGACAAAAAATTGTTTGAAAATTTAGGCTTAAAATAAACAAAGTCGACATTTAACAGGAAGTTGAGGTTGGTTTGGTTCAAAAATATATCCCACGATATGGCATGCCTTAACAAATAGTGTTAAAATTTCAAGTATCTGCGATAAATAGTTGCTGAGATAAATGCGACAGAAGTTTTTGTTACGGACGGACAGACAGACAGAAGGACAGACAGACACACAAGGGTAAAACAGTATACCCCCTTCTCCTTCGGAGTGGGGGTATAAAAAAACAAGCGCATTATTTTTTTTGTATCAATAAAAAACTTAAACCGATATATACATGTTTTTGGTCAAATTAGGAAAACTCTCTGATTGGGACACGCAATCTATCGCAATCCCTTTATTTTTTTACAGAATTCAAAATAATATGGGAACCGAAAAAAAATACAAAATGTTGTTTTAGGTAAAAAAAAATAATTCTTTACTCAAATGAATGGTTATAGCAAATCTGTTTTCATTTTGTTAAGGTCTCAAATAGTTTTTTTTAACGTTATATTTGTGATGAACTGGTTACTAGTATATACCAGCTTCATTACATCTGTAAAGTTTGAAAATTAATTATATAAGCGGCCTTGACAAATAAAATCATTGTTTTTTTTTATCTTTTTAAAATTAATCTGTTTGTGTGAAATTTAATTACAGTACGAAAAAAAATCTTACATATATCCCATGGACAACTGTAAATGGTGCCGTAAGCATTCAAAACTCTTCCCAAGCAAGCCAATCTGACAACGAAGAATGACAGGTGATAACTTTGGTTTTTTTTAATGAAAAAATTACAATTACAAATACAACAAACCGTCAACCATCTCAAAAATCCAGAAAACGAAATACAAATTCAAAGCAGTGCAACATGGACCTCCAAAAAGATAGAAGTAGGATCAGGTGCCATGGAGGAGTGAGCACCATCTGCTGACCGGTCAAACCCGCCGTGTGCTCTTTGTCGTAATCGGGAAAAAAACCCGGAAAAGTCCGTAGACAATTAGGTGATTAATTATGGTCTAACAATTAGAATGAAAAACGTCAGTCAGCATGCGATCCAGTGGAAGATTGTATTTGCTGAAAAAGGTCGTTGTATCGACTTACGAAAAGATGACTTCAAACGAGACTGTTAATAGTCCTGTTTGATCAACTTGTTTGTAAGTAGCTTGCCTCGCCTTAGAAACTGTTCATACGAAGAGCATGCCCTTGCGTATCGAATTAACTGAGAGACAAAAACACCATAATCAGGTGATGAAGGTATATTGCTACATAAGTAAGGAAAGTTGACTATAGAAAATTGAAGTCATCGCGTTTATCATAGAGTTTTGTTGTTAGGTTACCATCAATGTCCATTTCCAGTAAAATATTCAAATATGAAACAGATGACGTAGAATATGTGGTATCTTTTATTTCAAGTTTATCAAATTTAAACATGGCGCCAAAAATATATATACCTCGTACGATATCCTGAGATACAGGCATTACAGAATAATGTTGAATGTCGATAATTTTATAACATTCTTTTTTTATCTATTAGATATACAGTGTATGGATTGTCACTTTTACGACGGTTATTACTAAGGAATCATATCGCTAACAATACTTACTCGTGTTTTGGGATATTGAACACACACCTAGATCTTTTAATGAGTAATATCATAAACATCCAGGTCAAAATGAATAGTTCTGAAAAGAAAGAAAAGGATATTTACATGACAAAAACTATGTCCTCTCATTACAAAAACTCAGTCGTCAAGGAATATATGACCGCATTATATCATTATAGAAGGCACTTACTTTTCATTGCTTGTTTTCTAGCCGCTGTTGAATATTCTCCCGAATATTTTGTTTAAAATTTTCGAAGCACATACAGTTAAGGAGTGTGAATTTAAAGTCCACACTTTAACTAAAATTATACTGGTTATAGTAGTGGGGGTTTTAAAAGGACGATGTGCACAGCAGCACACCTGTATCGAATATACAAAGCTGATTTCAAATTAGATGTCGTAGACGTCGCGTGTAAAGTCATAAACGAAGTGTACCAGGGATCTCTTTTTGACAGTATATGTCTTTGTGAATATTTACAATATTCAAATTATCAATGTACAATTCATAAATTAAAAATATGCAAATATGTACGGCGGCGTGGAAGGGCCAGATGAAAAAAAAAATCTTATTTGTTCGGACGAATTAGCTATTTGTTCGGACGAATTACGCTTTGTTCGGACGAATTACGATTTGTTCGGACGAATTAGCTATTTGTTCGGACAAATAAGTTATTGTTCGGACGAATTAGGATTTGTTCTGACAAATTAGCTATTTGTTCGAACAAATAAGTCATTTTTTCGGACGAATTACGATTTGTTTGGACGAATTAGCTATTTGTTCGGACGATTTATCTATTTGTTTGGACAAATAAGTTATTTGTTCGGACGAATTACGATTTGTTCGGATGAATTAGCTATTTGTTCGGACAAATAAGTTATTTGTTCGGACGAATTTTGTTCGGACGAAGTAGGATTTGTTCGGACGAATTAGCTATTTGTTTAGATGAATATAAGACAGTTAATTATGAGAGATAGAGAGAGAGAGAGAGAGAGACAGAGAGAGAGAGAGAGAGACAGAGAGGAGTAGTCATAATCATATACATGTATCAGATAAATAGGCTAAATCAGTTTTAATTACCAGTTCATGCACGAATCTATAAAATTTTGGGGTCAGATTGATAATTTTGTTTTCCGAGGGTGCGGGTCTTGATGGTCCCCCTGATTCCCTTTAGATGGAGATGCCCACTCTAGGCAGCGCAGGTTTTTTTCTTTAGTATCTACTAGACTTAAACCCGTGCCTGCACGGGTTGAAATTGCATATGATATCGGAAATTTACGAAATAGATACATCGACATACCGTATTGTTGACATTTACATAACCAAGCTTTAGGCTTACAATAATGCTATTAATAATTTCACTACACTCTGCTTAATTAGAATAATCTACAATGTAACTGTGTCTCGTGACAGGCCTTCACCACAGTTGAAATGCCTCCCATATTCCCGTAATGTAACAAAAAAATTGCAGAATCGGTCCGAAACGATTTTGGAGAAAAATTAATGAAGCTGCATTGAAAATAAATAATAAAATGAGGCTGTAAAACCTTTCATCTGAAAATTTAATTCGTATTAATGAAGAATTCACCACTTTTTCACCAACTTTTTTTTCACACCATGTTGACATTCGGAACTCTCGGGATTTTTCATATTAAATGCACTGAGTTAGAGTTATCTCCCGTATTTTCTTTGAAAGACAGAATATAATGCAAATTTCCAAAGAAAATTTACACGTATTTGTATTATCGTTTCTGAGTTTATCCATGCAAATGTGATATTGTGGAAACATGAACTAAAGAGCCTCCCGTGATTAATAGTGAATGTAATGCGCATGCGCAAGATTTTAAAATCCCAAAAATATCCAGGTGATTTCCGGATTTTTAAAGGAATTTTTGTTGATTATTAATTAGCGAAGCTTGATTGAGGAAAAATAAAAACAGATTGGTACTCTTCAAGTACCAATGATGTTTAAAATATATAAAACAAAAGACAGTACTTCTCCGATTTCTCGGTATTATAGCCCTAATATTCGAGTCTATTATTTTAATATAGTAGTATAGATTGAAAAAAAATCGTGTTATGCCATAACAAATAATTATATAACTCCCACCCTTTACCGACATGCAAAATTGTGATAGATTTTGTGAAATTGAGCTTATGATTCTGGCAGCAAAATATGTCAGATATTCTACAAATACAGAAGGTATGTCATAATGGGGCGGCGAATTTGATCTATAAGTGGGGGGGGGGGTGACCATATTTAAGTTGTATTCTAAAGTGATGGAAGCACTGGAAAGGAACCGAATCAACTTAAAATGGCTTACATATATGTAGCCGTTTCCATTTCAGCTGTTCTAATAATGATTGTGGTCAAGTTTTCTGTGCTATCCCGCAGAAAAACGGCCCATGGAACCACCTGTCAAATTATTCTTGAATTTAATAAATAATACTGTCGCTTATTTGATGGTACTATAAAAGAAACAAAACAAAGTTGTACTTTTACTTTTCTCTTTGTTTTCATATTTTTGATTTGATTCATATCTGAGAAGTTTAAGTGAATCATGATATAGACATAATGGTATTTACATAGAAAAGTTACCAAAATTAGGCCTCGATGGCCCCCCACCCCCCCCCCCCCACCCCGGCAAACATTGATATTTTTTGGACCCCCACCCCCAACAAAAAAAAAAATAAAATTTTCTGAATCCGCGCATCAAAAATCCGGAAAGGAATTTCCGTGAATCCTGTGCTGACATTTTATATATTAAATATAGCTCATAAATTAAATAATATTAGTTGTTTCTAACTTAGAACTCGATATTGATCATCAAAGCTGGAGAACAATATTTCTTTAATGTCAAACCTTTCTAATTAATGACCTCTTAACTGTCAAAACACCCAAAACGAGGTATACTTACCATTATTTTTTCACATGTAATAAATATAAAGATGCTAGAAATGTTCTATTTAATGACATTTTTAATTTGAAAATCTTAACATTGTCAATACTCATGTTTTACTTTGGGGTGACGGTGCAATAAGTGAAAATGAAAACAAGCATTTATTTACATTAGTTTATAATTATATCAAAAACACTAAAAGATTTAACTGATCTTAAAACTCCTAGTACACCGTTGTTAATTATAAACATGTCAATTGCATATATATACTGCCATTCTATCCACTGACCTTTATTTATGTTGTGTACACATATATTGTATTATATATATCGTTGTATTGTGAGAGGGCGGTCTAAGTTATGGAACTTTTGCCCAATCCCAATTGTCTACCGTCACGAGAAAAGGGCCCTTATCCTTTAACGTCACAATGCTCACAAAAACGACGTCAAAGTGTTGATTAAAAAAAAAATATTGATTGAAATATAACTACATGTATTATCATATATATATATATATATATATATATATATATATATATATATATATATATATATATATATATATACACCCTCCGAACGTAATATTGCACACACATTGATGCTGAAATTTCGTAAGAATGATGCTTTTGCATCCGTTTTAAAAATTTAAAAACACCACATTAGTCATTTGTTTTTATTTTATATTTTCCTGAAAAAATTTAATATATTTAATTGGGATATCACTTTATAATCGTCTTCGGTATTCCACGGCCAGTCTTGCATAAACTTTCTCATTGCGTATTATTCAGTAGGAGTCTGGCCGTGGATTTTTTAAAGTATTCTGAGTAAAATTGTTTAGCTTTTATTTGCATAGGCACTTTGATACATTAATTAAAAATAATCTGCATTCTTGCAATTGTTTGACGAACTCATTGTTGATTAGAGGGGTTAAAGGCCGAGATGTACGTCCACCGCATCAATACATGCGGTATGTTTTAAATCAAAAACAATTATCTGCGCATGTTAAGGTGAAACAAAACAAGTAAAGTAATTCAGAAGATTTTTTTTCAAAATTTCTAAGTTTGTAAGTTCAAGTTAAAGACACTAGAGAAGATTCTTCACGTTTTACAGAAGTCGGTAGGAACACGAGAGAATCATTTATGTATCATGTGTAGTGCTACCACCAACATACAAAATAAATCATTCGCTGACATTGTCGTATAATTCTATTACTAAAGAATTCACGATCAACTGTTAAAATGCTTAATGCATTAAAACACATGTAACTAAAGGATTCGAAGAGTTTGAGAAATATTTTAACACTGTAAATATATACTACGATACTTCTCATTTGATTTCATGGGAAAATTCGATTCTTCGTGACACTGACAAGAAAAGTTCCTTTAATGAAACAACCTAAAACTAAATATATATGTATGAATAAAATATAAGTGATAATCTGCAGGGAACATATGTTGTTCTTTTGTGCAATCTGACAACCAAAATCCACGTGTTATGTATACTTTTTAAGATATTTTACGTACACACAAATTTTCATGACTCATAACACCACCGAAGTTTTATAGTTTTAGCATTTTATAGAATTATATATTCATCTCAAATCAGTTATATACATGATTCTATATTGAACAACCTTAACAGGTTTGCAAATGCAGTCAGTATAATGTTAAACTTTTGATATCAAGTCGATGGAATTGCTGTATTATCAATAAAAAATATGTATGTTTATCACTAAATACGACACTACATGTACGAAGTCTGAGATAATTAACATGCATGGACGCAAGCACAATTAGTCGTCATGTGTATGTTTTCTCATCTTTTTCTTTTTACGTATACAATTAACAATCTTCGCCGATATTGACAGTCAATGGGTCACATCAGAGCGACCCATCTTATAGTCTTATTTAAATTATATCGGCAATATGTAGTGTTTAACACGAGGTGTAAAACCCTCCGAAAAATATGACTGACAAATGTACAGATCATGTAGTACAGTTTATGAGTAAACAGTTTATGAGTAAAAGCCACGTAGCATCGTTTTTCAAAGTATATGGGGGGGGGCTCATTCACAAATTTTTAACAAGCATAAAAAACGGCAAGTTCGCAAATGATGAAAATCTTATTAATCCATTGGGGGGGGGGGGGGGGTCAATATACTTCCTATAACTTTGATGTCACTGTTAATTACCTCAATTTCACAACATTTTTAATTTTCTATAAGCATATTTGGAAAAATGTTTGCTACGAGAAAAAGTGGGAGGATAGCCAGTCTCTCTCTCTCTCTCTCCCCCCCCCTCCTCCCCCCCCCCCCCCCCCGGCTCACTCCCGGATTCTACGCGCCTGAGTAAATCTTAATTTGCCAATCTAAAGAAGCTGTGATTGCCACTTTAATTGTTATGAGTTAATCCTAACAAATATATTTCATAAACAATTTGTGTTAATAAAATATACAATGCAATGGGCGAGCTTGAACAGATTAAGTTTGGAAAGTTTAAAGTGGCACGGTGACTCAAAATAGATGTTTTACTTTTTGATTATGACAACGGAAATAAGAAGAGCTACTCGAAATTTCATCATACAGAAGTTTTCACGCATCATAAGTCATCACCTTTTAATTTACAAGTCATTAAAACTCATCCGGAAATTGCACATGTAAACAAACCGATTTGTTTTGGACATTGGTTTAGTGTCACGTGATTGCGATTTGTCTAAAAATAGTTACAGTGTGATTGACACACTGAAAAAAAACATTTAAATTTGAAGCTATTCGATGTCTGTGGTAAGAAATATGCATTAATAGAGGATGCATCTTAATAAATATATAGTTCTTGAAGACATCGTGTTTCAATGAGAGGTTTCTGGCTAATGATGTATGCCACGCTGCAGTATTTACATTCCCCTGCGCTTGCGTGGCTATGAAGCGGAAGAAAAACTCAACATTCTCGTGTTGGCCCAACGCTTAATTGTATTTTTCTATTGTAAATTTTTTTAATTTGATTTTTGTTTTACTTTTTAACACCGTAATTTTTCAAAAGTTCATCTTTTCATATAATATATAAGATATTTGGAAATTGTGTAAAAATTCGAAATTTGCTAAATCATGGGTTTGTGTCCCTTTAAAATTTAAAGCAGCATACATGTAAATGTTGGCGATGACTTGATTGAATAAAAGTGTAGATTCAGAAGATGGAGGGGGCTGTTGGTTTTTGTTGGTCTGTTGCAATTAAACACTTAAGTGTACACGAGTTCATGTATATAATTCTTTAAAAATAGATGGTATTTTGTTAGAATTTTTCTCTTAAATCCACCACCCACATTTCTGTTGTTATGTCATTACAGTGAGACAGTCGAAGCTGATTGTTTTTCAATCGTAATTTTATAAGTACTGTTGATACCTACCTGACTTATAAAAGAGACTAGAAATCAGAAAAACAACACCATATTATTTTCGAAATTCAAAAACAATGATTCATTTTGTAAATAGGTATTTAAACTTGCTTAAATAAATACGTAAAAATACGTAAAATGTAATGTCAGTAATAGGCGATAAAATGATGTTGTAAAAATGATCAAAAGTATTTCTCTTTTTCACAATGAAACACTTGTATATGTATTTTTAGTTATACTCTAAAATTGCTGAAACATAGACATCAAATTTAATCATCTTTGTTTATGTGCTTTTGTTACATGCTTGCTTGTTAGCTTATCGGCAGCTTAAATAACTAAGATGTATTTCAAGGCGTGGTAGACGTTTGATACTTGTTTGCTCCAAATATCCTGAATTATCTTATCGTGTTTTCGGGTTTTTTTAATCGCACGTGGATTCACCGAAAGTGTATCTGTATATTCAAAATGTTTTTGTTCATTTTTGTTCATATTGTTAGGCATGTACATTTGTAGATAGTTATTGATAATTTTTTTTCAAACGAAGTATTGAAAAAAAAAATATACAAAACAAAATTTGACGTTCGTGACGTCGTGACGTCTTCAACGAGCAACGTCAAAGAAGTGTTTACATGTCTTACTAAAACTGTCACAAAATGTTTAAAAAAGCACAATATTTTGAATATCTTTGTATATTTGCATTCAGAAAGAGTTGGCTAATCCGAATTGACAAAAAAGTGAGTTTGTAAAATTTTGACCTTAACCCTTTAACCCCCAGAACTTTTCACAATTTAACAAAAGGAAGCAATATAATTAAAAATTGAATTTAACTTATTACTGATAATTTTTTTTACATATATAACTATATATGGAATGAAAGACCTTTTGTTGCAGATTTTAAGTTTGATTAAAAAAAGTCAAATATGCGGTTGCCATGGCAACGTTTTGGGCTTAAAGTATAAAATAATATTTGTGTATAGATTTTTCATTGAATAGTGGATTATTTTGATGCCATGCTGAATAATAAAGTAAGATACGAAATATTTTACAGAAAAATGCATTGTAAGGTATTATTAAACTGCTGCAGTTCTATTCGAAACAATTTGAAACAAGTTTTATTATGTGGGTTTATGCAACATTTGGCATTTTCAGATCAAAATAAAAGTACCAACAAACAATGGTAATAAAGTTTCAAAGTGTGTCTTTAGTTACCTAAAAAAAGGTAAAAACAGTCTAGAATATGGTATATAACGTCACCAACGATATATCTATTTTCCAATTCTACATCCTTGAAAACACAGAAACACTAGTTACCATAGCAACAAGACCACAAGTAAATAATGTATCTCAATAAAATTATCTCATTATGAATACAAAAAAATTCAAATGGAAAGAAACCGAGAAGCTTTATAAAATTTTCAAGAAAATCAATGAATAACGAATTCAGCTTTGGTATACAATAGAAATAATACATAAAATAAAAATGGTTGCCGTGGCAACAGTAACCAACAGACAGTGATGAATGGTTTATTTCTTTTCGATAAAATATTTAGAAGGTTTTAAAAATACATAAACAAGAGGTACACGAAAGACAAAAACACATTTGAAAAATTTGAAAAATGCAAACCATTTGAGTGGATTAGATAAGTGCTTGGAGCCAGCAAATAAAGTAGACGCATATTATTTGAACGATATATGCACTTATAAGCAGACATTACATGATATATAAACCTATTCCATAAGCAAGTGATGATACGTGTGATAGGCCTGAAAACAAGCTCCTCTACACAGATGTACATTACAAATGTTACAACCAAAAAATGTGTCACTTCTTCTGCCATTCTTCTTGCACTGAATGCATCTTCCACGCGGTCTTGTCAACTTTGTGCTGATGTGCCGGTTGATGTTAGCAACACTAATGCCTGCAACTCCCCTTCCACATGAAGGTGCCCGCTTTCTGCTAGAGAAATCACCAATAAGTTTCTCCGCGATAGACAAGTTGCAGTCAACCATAGAGAAATGTTTTGTTGGTTTCCTTGTTCCTGGGGTTTCAAACCAAAGAAGGAATGTTTTGATCAGAGAAATTTCAAAAATATAGCTGACCAGATACTTCCAAAACTTTTTGGATGGACGGCCAACTGGACACTTGGATCTGTATTGCTGTGTCCTGTCTACGCCATAGTAGTGTTGTTGGTAGTGCTCAACTGCAGGCGGGCGCTGAATGATGATAACACCACCACCCCGTATCCTTCTTTGAGCTGGGCCATCTCCGAGAGGGTCAGATGTTGTAGATGCAATGTGAACCTGAGATTAAATTTATATGAAAAATAAAATAAACCTGTCTTTTGGAATCATTTGCAAACATGTTCACTCTCGCAAAAGTTTGTTGTTTTTTTTTCACGTAAAACAGATAAGCAGGGAACCTAGACTTTTACACATACAACATTTATTTTTCCCACATAAAAACTAGGTTTAGCATCGTTCCATACGGTGGCAACAAGGTTATTATGTTGCATCTGTTCAGCATCTCCTCTCTCAGGAAGGTGTGGGTTCTTCAGCTGTGAGGGAAACCCTTTCCTGTTTGCCATTATAGTCCCACAACCATATACACCATAGGTTTCAAGAGTTTGAAGAAGAGGAATAGAAGTGAAATATCTGAAATTAAAAGAAAATGAACAATATAATGATCTTAATTTCAATAAAATAAGATCAGGAAAAAGTCATATGAATGATGGACACATTCTGATTTTTGGGAGTTGATTTTAATCAACTATCATATGTAGTTACTCTGGCAAACCGAAAGTGAAACAGTGTTTGGACCTGAGCACAAATCATCACCGCCGACAAGAGTTAGTTCTTGAAATAATAGATAAATGCGGTGTAATGTATGCTGAACCATTGTTTTTCAAGAAAATGTATTTATAAATACCTTGAAAATAGTCAGATTTTAAATAGTACGAACAATTTAGATATTTTTTGTAGTCTTATGTATTTCTACGCCAGAGCTCGTCTGTCTCCGTAAATCTCCGACAAGCAGAGAGTCTCTTGGTAGTCGGAGATTAACGGAGACAGCCGAGCATCTGGTTGAACGATACTAGAGTTCAATATTGGTTGAATCCAGACATGTGTACAATTTTTAGAAATATTTCGATTACTGATACATAGTTTGATGGAATTAATTATATCTTTAAATATTACACAACATGATTCATATGGGGTTTTCTCGAAATTTTTGTCGGAAAAGTCCGAGAATTCATATTATAAAAATGTGTGTTATTTAAATAGAGATTAGAAATTACTTGTCATGCAAAATAACATATCGTTGATTCTAAAATAAATAATAATCGATAAAATCAACCACCGTCAGTACTTCAATACTTTGATTTATAAAGTTGTTAAAAATATGACTGCATGCAAGATCAGACACGTAGTTATATGTTCCTTTTATAAATTCAGTCAAATTGAGACATCAAACTTAATTTAATAATCAGAAACAATATTGACATTTCACCCCTAAAACATCACCTTGAAATTTTACTCATTCCCAATTTCAGTCTCGAGCAACTTTGACAGGATAGAATAATGTAAACATATCTAAATAATCCCCTAAAAATGGAGTAATATGAACACAGTCAAGATTGTCAATTAGAACTTTTGCCATCGCTTTACATAACTGTCAATATAAGCAGATACATACTAGTAGAGAAATAGTAGTATTATACTAAAGTTTTATATTTCACAAGAACACAAATGTGGCTCATTTCCTGCAAATAAATGAAGTAGCATTCCAGCATTTCATGCATTTCTAGAAAAAGTTGCCCCCGCCCCCCCCCCCCCAAAATAAAAATTAAATAAAACACACAACTGATAAAACCAATCCTGTGTTACATCAAATTTTTGGTGCATAAACTCTGAAATTCTGTCTTCATTCATAAAAAGTAATTTCACTTGCATATAAACAGACAGACATCCTGACAATAATTCATTTACCTATCGAAGAACACATGATGACCTTTCCATTTCAATGGCTTGCATAAATGTTTGACGACTCGTTCCCCTAGTGATGGGCCACACATTGAATCATGTTTACCAAGATACACTCTGTAATCATTGGTGTAGCCACTTGGTTCACATCTCATCCATATCTACACGAAAATAAAGTTTTTGTGTCATAACATTTATGGTATTTAACGTTTCAATATTTTTCAATTACACATATAAAGTGTCAGTAAACTTTCTGGGTTTTTTTTTAAATAAAACTTTTAAAATTATCTAAAAAAAAATGATGATATTCAGTTTCATTACTGTATATATTGATATCATCAAATCTACACTGATCATTGATTCAATAAATAATAATTTATAGGTCAAAATGATCATAGAGTGCTAGCTAGCTACTTTGACTGCATCATTATTCACTCAGGGAATCCAAGGTTTTCAAAAGAGATGTGAAGATAACAACATTTTAAAGTTATAAATATTGAAATACCTTTGGACCGCGCTTTATTGGTTTTCCTGGCGTGTACTGCTGTGCATAATGGTGTCTCTTGTACCTGTAAGAATATGAGAATTGAATCATAATATGGGCAAATCTATACATACTGGATTAAGTAATGTAGTAGGAAAGGAAGAATGAACATATTAATACAATGAAACTATATGATGGACCGGAAATCGAGCTCGAGACCCCTGCAACTCTCACTAGCATAATGCTAACAAGTTGCGTTTAGAAAGCAGATAGAATAAGAGCAAGGATGAAATGATGAAACGCCATGATATGTACCTTATCATTCCTTCGTCTATACTTTGACACTTCCCTGGTTTGTAAAACTTCTGGAAATTTCCTCTTGTCATGTTGATAAGTGGTCTGATTTTATGAAGTCTGAAATGAAAATAAAATATGTATACAAACCGGAAGATGTGTAATGCTGGTAGATTTTGGGGGTGGGGTATCAACTGAAAGCCCACACCCCCTTTGCAATATTTAAAGTTATATAGTTCACATAGCGAAGTAACTAAAAATAGATCTTGGAACCCACCCACCCCTTCCCCGGCAAACAGAATTTCTGCATCCGCGTATACATGTAATAGACTTGTTCACTGAGTTAGTAGTTTTGTATTCTAGTTTTGATAATTTTGGTTTCAGTCGAGACTCTAAACCATGACCCAGAACTTGACATGCCAATACTCTACTAATACTAAACCACTGATTTAAAATCAACAGTGTGACTTTGGACATGTCATTTACATCTAGTTGTTCATGTTATATTCTAAGTAAAAATGGTATGTAAATAAAAGTAAGTTATGAAAATCAAAACCAAATACAATTTATATTACTTTCAAACAACTTGAAGATAAAATGATCCAGTTTTACATTTTATCAGGGTTTTTTTACTTGCAGTGCAGTGCAGTGCACGTGTCGGTTGAAATCACTCATACTGGGGGACCAAGTTTTATTACCAAAGGAATTGAATGATATAAAAAATTTTCAGTATTTGCTCAATGTGAATATTTTAGCACACGCTTTTTTGTTTGCTATTTTTTTTTTTTTTACAAATGTGTCTTTACCAAAAACTAATAATATCAAACAAAAATAGATCAGGTTCCCTCACAAAAAGACATTGGTTTTGTATAAACCAAAGCAAAATGGCATACCTGTCATAATTCGGTGTTCCAGCAGGTGCTTGAGCATGGTTGTCATTTATATGCAGATACTGCAGCAATTTTTCAAATCTTGTTCTTGTCATGCATTTCTTGAACCCTTCATTTCCTGTGAGAATGAAAACAAAACAAGTATTCCTTTTAAAGGAATGATCGGCATGTTGGCTATTATCTTTGGTCAGCTTTGTTAATGTAATGCGAAAGCATTCCGCTACATGTTTTGTTGATTTCCAATATAATTAACATTTTTTGAAAAAAAGATAAGATTGCACGTAAACGAAAATTGTCTATCAAATGTTGATATAGGAAACTATTTGGCAAACTTTAAGGAGATGATATTAAACTTTGTTTGAAGATAACCAAAATACTACATTCAATTACCGTATCTTGTAACTTCTAAATTGTAATTAATCCAAAACCTAACTTTAACAGCTTATCTTTTTATTTACAATCCAAATATCATGTTTATCCCCGGACAATGGAGTATGAGTCTGTTTGGGTACGAGTCAGTTTGGGTACGACTTCACTTTACTCCGTTCCGAAATAGAAAGGCATGAATATGCTTTACTTTTAGTAGGCGAATTGTACTTCCGATAAATATACTTACGCATATGTGAAGACAAACGTGATTAGAATCAGTTTGTATGTAACTGAATAAATGTTTTAATTTCAATGCATACGGATAAGAGTAACGTTTATTTGGTATTCTACGTGTAATTAAAGATTTAAATGAGGCTGTCATTGCAAAGAAAATAAAGTAGTGCAAGGCACAATGCGTGCGCAAATAGTAAAATTTGATATAGGAAACTATTTGGCAAACTTTAAGGAGATGATATTAAACTTTGTTTGAAGATAACCAAAATACTACATTCAATTACCGTATCTTGTAACTTCTAAATTGTAATTAATCCAAAACCTAACTTTAACAGCTTATCTTTTTATTTACAATCCAAATATCATGTTTATCCCCGGACAATGGAGTATGAGTCTGTTTGGGTACGAGTCAGTTTGGGTACGACTTCACTTTACTCCGTTCCGAAATAGAAAGGCATGAATATGCTTTACTTTTAGTAGGCGAATTGTACTTCCGATAAATATACTTACGCATATGTGATGACAAACGTGATTAGAATCAGTTTGTATGTAACTGAATAAATGTTTTAATTTCACTGCATTCGGATAAGAGTAACGTTTATTTAGTATTCTACGTGTAATTAAAGATTTAAATGAGGCTGTCATTGCAAAGAAAATAAAGTAGTGCAAGGCACAATGCGTGCGCAAATAGTAAAATTTGCCGGATGCCTCATATGGACACAACTGTGATCGGCCGAAGCCGATCACAAAAATATTAATTCTTAGGGGGTATATATTTTAAATTTTCTCTTTATGTGTGGCAGGTTGTTTTTTGTGGGTTTTGTTATACTATTATTTCAATATAATTTTGTGTATTTTATTTCGTACAGGCGGTTTAGTGAATTTGTTGCAATATTATAATTTATTGCAAATCATATTATTTACTTACCAACAAATAGGTTTTTCGACCAGTACATATCGATGCGAGGTAACTGATTTATTCCCATGATGATATTCAGCCCAAAGAAAGCTTTCATTTCTGTGCTAGTTGTTGGGTACCAATTTGAATCGCGGGAACCTTTGCGAGTCATTTCCTGTTCTGCATAATTATCTGTTCGTCTCCTGAGCCGCGGTTTCAAAGAAATCTTCGTTTATCATTAGATAAAAGTACTTCAACAAGTCATCGTTAGGCAGTAAAGTATGATCTGGCCCTACTTGTTCCGTAAATGGTGCTATGTCCACTGGGTGGAGATCGTAAGACCAGAAATCATCATCAGTTGCCTCTGTTTGTTGGCTGTCTAGCTCCATTGATGACTCTGTCTGCTGTGTATCATTGTCACTGTCTGTGTCCGATGAAAATTCATGCTCACTGTATAGCTGGAGATCAGAACCCTCAGACAAGGAATCACTATCGTCATCCGATGAACTGTTTTCCATTTCTACTCTGTCAAACTCGGAAATCCCGCGCTTGTTCAATGACTGTTTACATTGTAGCGTAGTAACGGAAAAGGGAGATAAATTCAGCTTTTTGTGATCTCAGCAAGATACTTCATATCAGATGAACGTATTTTATAAAATGTTGACAAAATACATATGATTATAAGAAGCAGTTACTAGCTTGGTCCATTTTAGTTTTTATATACAAATTTAAATACGTAATGCAATCGATACTATAGCCTGTACCGCGTGGTTGAAAACTAAAAAATACCTGTACAACGTTATGTAATACTATTGAGGCCTGTTTATTTTGTTCTTCTAAAAAATCACATGAAACATGTATAAAAAATATCAAAATGTAATAACAAGTGGTGTATGACTTGTTTACCTAATATTACCGGGTTTTTTTTTTAAATCGGAGCTTTCGAGCTGTAACAGCCGTCCTTGTCCGACAATGCGCATTCAAAATGAAGCGCTAAAAAATCATTTTTAATTTTAACTATGATTTATTTTTTAAGTTAATAATTATTTTTCTTTAATTACTCCTGTTTTTCTGAGGATTTGTATTTTCTTTTGATATCTAGTTCTTTATCATACGATATAAAATAAGCGAGTAATTAAACTTTTAATAGATGTATTATCAAAGTGCGTCCAAATGCGCCAATGGGAGTTAAAGGGTTAAGGGCCCTTTTTTCGTGACGGCATTCAATTGTATTTTTGTACAATAAAATATGTTCAAATCAAATCAGAGAAGTATATATACCCCACTTTTGCTTGTGTAAAAAAAAAGTTCGACGCTCCATTAAACACAAATCACCGTTAACATCGCTGCTCCTATGAATACAAATTGCCGTTATTGAATTTCAAATTCAGTCTTAATTATTTTTTGAAAAGTCATTTTTTGCAAAATTATATGGGCAGCGACCGCCTTCCCTGCTGCCCCTGTTTCGACACACTTGAAATATCAGTGACTAGTACATGAATTACATTTGTGTGTATATAGCAATTTATCATTTGAAGGAAAAACAACATTCCTGGAAAAGGGTTGGCTTGATTCCAGACCCCTCCCACCCTTTTATCTACATTATTGGCAGATCAGAGAGACTAAATTACTCGTCAAAAATACTGTTTTTATAAACAAATAACTTATTTGTCCAAATAAACAGCTAAATCGTCCGAACAAATCCTAAATCGTCCGAACAAATAACTTATCCGTCCAAACAAATCCTAAATCGTCCGAAAAAATCGTAATTGGTCCGAACAAATAACTTATCCGTCCGAACAAATCCTTATTCGTCCGAACAAATAATTTATTTGTCCGAAGAAATCGTAGATCGTCCGAACAAATCCTAATTCGTCCGAAAAATCGTAATTCGTCCGAACAAATAACTAATTCGTCCAAACAAATAACTAATTCGTCCAAACAAATAAGATTTATTTATATTTTTATCAGGCCCTTCCACGCCGCCGTAAATATGCATTAGGTAACTGGAAAATAAAATAAAAAAAGATGCGCAAGACGCTAACAAAATTGCTACATTTGAAAAAAAAATATAATATTTAGATGCATATTTATTATTTATTCACTATGGTTTGGATTCAGAAGCTCTACCGAATAAAAGTGAAATAAAGGTTCATTCCACAATTAACTTCTAGATAATTCACTGTGCACTCGGTAGTACGGTGTACGATAGCATTGGAAAGAAAACGCTAACAGGCCTTAACGGTCCATTGAGTACTATTAATAGCTCAAAAACAGTATCATTTATGCATTATATCATAAAGCTTCATTAGGGCTCCACTTTGCGGGCGCTGTATAGTGATCAGTTGGTCCGTGTGGGGATCTCCCCATTGCCCCAATATTGTTCATACTTCAACAACTAAGGCCTCGGCCTTTGGGTAAAATGTGTAAGGTAAATTCATTGCAAGCATACATTTTGATGCGAATTCCCACTGACTTGGATCCGCCGTTTTTGCTATTTCGGGCTGGTTAGTCGAAAATGAAAGAAAGTTTTTAATTTATTTCTCAATTACTAGTTATTAGGTAAAATTTAATTATAGCCTACGGACATCAACTTACACGTGATGAAATACCAAAGGTGTAAGCAATTACAAAATATGTAATCTGGTTCAGCCATTTCGTAGTTTATTGGCAAAAAGTCTTAATTTATAAGTATAGATATGCATTTACACTATCCATCCATTTTGGTCCCTAGAGTCAAGACCCATACTCTAGGGGACATGAAATTTACAATTTGAGTAGATGGCTTCCTGGTTTACATAATTATGAAGTCAGTTCTTCTTACAGATGTGGGAGAGTAGAGAAGATTTGTAAACATAATATGCATTACCACTTTATGACTATATTGCCCTCCCCCTCCTACGGTCTGAACCCCTTACCCAGAGGCCATGAATTTCTCAATTTACGTACAGGAGTTCGTTGACATCATAACAATGCATTTAGTTTTTTTCCCACATGTGTGTGAGTAAAGAAGACTTTTGAAAATTTGGCTCTTCTTTTGCATATTTAGCCCCGCCTGAGGCGCCCCGGGGGAGATAGAGTCATTAGTTTAACAAATCATAGTCCGTCCTAAGATATTTATGCAGCATATTTGGCTGTTTTTTAATAAAAATACACATACCTGTGAAAGAAAAGCAATTGAAATTTATGAAATGGAAAATTTCCATGATATCTTCATTGACACATTATTTTTCACTCGGAAAAATTTACAGGAACGAATTCAAATTTCTTCCTGAGATTAACATGTATAATATGGAATGTTTACATCTTTTCTTCATTCAGAAGTCACTCGGAATACCTCGCGCAATATTTCAACGTTATCATCCGGTCTTGCTGTAATACAAAATCCCCGTAGACATCACATTTTGTAGCCGTGTATTGAAACATGATAAGATAAAAGGTGGCGTTTCAAAGAAGAAAAATTGGAATTTTTTCATACTTTTGAATGAATATCGCTTGCACCCTGAGTTATTTATAAATTTCGAGTAATTAATTAAGCAAAACGTAAATCAAGGATATTTTGGGACAGATTATAGATTACTCTCACCATAGATGGTAACCATTGGACTTGTAGTTTTCAAGAAGTTAAAAATGTAAAATTTGTTAACGCACGTCTCACGACGCACACCGCACGACGACGGACGAAGACCCATGCAATAGATCACCTTAGTGATTAAGGTAACCTAATAAAAAAAGGCTAAATTCAATGTATACGAATATTCAACCTGACTAAATTTCTATCAATTCCACTGTTCATCAAATCTTACAGAATATACCACAGTGATATTCTACTTTTTTGCAATACACATGCATTTAATAGTCACTCTAAAATGTTTGGCGCCATGTTTAGATTAGATCAACAATGCTAAAGCTTTCCGTATTCATCCTTGGAATTCCTTCTCACTGCATCTTCAACATAGAAATACAAGGCAGCCTATTTTGTGATTACATCTAGCATTTATTCAAAAATCATTTTACCACACATCAGTGTTGTTGGCTAGCCAATTTCTTACAATTAACAATTCTAACTGACTATTTAGAAACTATAAAATTGTTTTGATTGTTTTATATAAAAAAATACTTTTATAGCTTTTTTAATCATATAATTTACATCGTTTACAATAGTTACTTATTAACTTTGAACAGGGGAGGAAAGATATCTCTACTAACCATTTCAATACCCCTTCCCCGAATGAACACTTGCAAAATTGGACAAATGCCTTCATAAAAACTTAAGACAGCTTCATTTATTCTTTTTCTTAATATGTATTCATATCTTTCACTAAAATTCAACAACAGAACAAAAGAATAAAACTTTTAAACATAATATAAAAACAACCAACCCCCCTCCCCCCGAGCAAAACCCTTGCCTTATCATGAAATTCAATTCAGAAGACAGGTTTTTGGTCTTCCTTAAAAGCTGAGTCAGTAGACGTAAAGAATATTATGTAACATTGTATACATTAACTTTCTAAATATGCAGTCAGATTTAGTTCTGTTTCATTAGAGGTTAAAAAAGTTGTTTTTTAATATTAATTTTATGACCATTATGGCACCGCCCTAAAGTCCAAACCCCTACCCAAAGAGATATGAAATTTACAATTTTGGTAGAGGTCTTTCTTAATATACAGTCAATTTCTATTCAAAATTAGCAAAAATTGAAGATTTATAAAACAGTATCTGCATTAACATTATATGACTAAGAATTGGCCATGTAGTTTTCAAGTAGAAGTTAAAAGTTGTTAACATACGACGCACGTCGACGGACGCAAACCAATTGCAATATGTCACATGAGTGACTCAGGTGACTTTATAATCTAAAAGGTCTAACTAGCCACTGTTTGTGAGCATCATCTATACTTATAAACGAATACATTTTGCCAGTAAACTACGAGATGCAATCACCAGAGTTATTGTTCAATTTTCAACCATGACAAAATACAGTTTAGCACCAGAAAATGTCTTTAACTTTTTAAAATAATAGTTCAAACTCACGGAAAATAGGTAAAGTAGTAATCCATTATACATATCTTACAAATCAAAAGAAACTTTTATCTTTTCAGGCAAAAAATGTTGAATTATTATAGTTTCTGCTTAAGTTTGTCCACGTACGTATTTATCAGATTTTCATTGAATTCAGCAATTCAAACATTTTTAATTCAGCAATTTAAACTCAAACAATTTTAATAATTGTTACATATATATGACATTTCACTTAACATAGCTCAAATCGTGTTAAACACAACTATTAATAAAAAATATTAGCAAAACCAATCGCATTACTCTAACATCAAAGCCGATAACGGTAAAATATTCCGCAAAGCCCACGGTGACGTTAATCATACTTTCATTTTCTGATAGACCTATAACCAAGATAGCAAAAGTCGTTAAGAGTTTATGTAAAAAAAAAAGGACGCCTTGTAATGATATAAAATACAATAAAAGAATCCCACAGGCCATAGTTTTGTTTTGGAGTCTAAACCCTAAACCGATTGTTTCCCCTAGGCCTGCTTTTACTATTTGACGTTTGCAAACATCAATTCATAAAAATGAAGGTGGAGGAGGAAGGCAAGATTGCCAAAAGTCGAAGAAATCTTAGATTTTCTATACCCTAGCTCCGGGGGGCAAACAATGTTATATTTTGGTAAATATGAGACTTGCAGGCTTTTAATGGTTAATCCTGTATAATATTCTCAGTTTCATTTATAATGTATACAACACGCATAAAGTTTATTGCTTCAAGGATACTATGTAAGGGAAATTAAAAAAAGATTTCTTAAAATGGAACACAAATTTAAATGAGTATGGCCAAGCGACAATTAACCTTGTGATTTTCAAAATAAAACATTTAATTGTTAACGGACGTCATAACTTACGCCGTAAACTACTTGAGAAGGGTAGAGAACTCACTCTCGACCAAGTCCTTGAAATCGCCAGAGCTATGGAAGACTCTGAGAGACAAGCCACATCAATTGAAAATCAGCCCCAAGGAGCCAGTAGCAATGTTGTCAACAAGGTTAGTGCTCAGAATAAGAAACGTTTTGTAAAAAAGACTAACAGTAAATGTTACAGTTGCGGTTATGAAGGGCGCTTGCGAAATGATCCTAAATGTCCTGCTAGGGGTGAAAGGTGTCGTAAGTGTAATGAAGTTTAGACATTTTGAACGATGGTGTAAAACCAAAAACTGGATTGCTAAGGGGAAACACGGGAGAGTTCATAATATCACAGAGCAGCCAGATCAAGGCGATGAGGACAAAGCTTACGCATTTAGTGTCCGTACTTCTGTGTTAGATGATGGCCTTGTTGTGAATGTTGGGGGTGTTGACCTCAATATGATTATCGACTCAGGAGCAGGTTGTAACATCATGGGAATGTCGTAATGGAACAGTCTGAAGGACAAACGTATCAAATGTGTTTCATCCAAAGCTGACAAGCAACTCTTCGCTTAAGAAGTTAAGAGCCCCTGAAGGAAGCTGGAATATTTACAGCAACCGTTAAATACAACCAAACCGTTATACCGGATGTGGAGTTCGTGGTCATCAATGGAAGGGACAGGCCCTACTTGGTCGTGATACAGCTCTACAGCTGGGTGTTCTACAGATTGTGCGCAGTGTTAGTAATGCCGTCAACGAGATAACCGTTTTGTGTTTGATAATTACCCTCAGTGCTTATAGGTGGTAGGAAAGCTGAAATCGTTTCAACTAGAAATTCCGATTGATCCAGATGTTGAGCCAGTAATTCAACCAATGAGGCGGATACCATATAATTTGCGTGACAAACTCGCTAACAAGGGTTCAACATTTTTTTATCATGGTCAAGTCCAGGACTTTAGGAGTAAAATTTATACAAGTCCGAGGAAGAAATTTTCATGTCCATATTTTCATGATAGATAAAATTATATTTACCTAAACATCATTAAATTTATGTTATAATTTATTTTCATTTGTTGCATTGAATAAATAAAGACTATATGTATGATTATAATTATGTTTTATTTTTCCTCCATACACTGTCATATAGTCATACGTGTACATGAGTATTTTACTAGTTCAACACAATACCAAACTGATAGATTTTTGGTACCATAACTTTTACAAATACTCACTACTGAATAAACCGAAATCTTACAATAAATGGACTGTGATGTTAGTTACAGCTATGACTCGTTGACTGTTCCAGTTCAATCATCAGTGTCATTATATATAATACATGTATTACTTTCCTGAAATAAGAAATGTGTCATTCTCAGATTCATTTTCTCTGGGTTTTTTTACTTATGTCCACTGGAGTAAGGTGTACCGACAGAGTTTGCAAACCAGTAATCTATGCACTTTCCAGCATGCAATTGGTCTATAGTTGGACCATTTGTCATTATATATAAATAATTTTGCAAAAGTTCAGTTGTTAATACAGTTCTCAACTTATTTTTTTTATAACATTGCATGTTGAGAAACCCCTCTCACAGCTACTAGTAGATGGAGAAACTGTAAAGATCTACAGCACAAGTTTTTCTAAGGTGGCTGACATTTGTTTGCCATTACCAGCTCTCTCTTTAACAATTTTTTTTAAAAAGAGAGAATAAACATCTAACAGACCATTTGTTCTCAAATGACTAATGCACATTTTCATAGCAGTAATTGCTCATTTATTTCCAATTTCTCATCTTCAGACAATATATTCTTAAACTGGGGGTGTGAAACTAGCTCCTGCAATTCTTCCATCCCATGCTCAGCTAATTCATACCCCCTGCCTAAAGGCCAGTGATTAAAGATGAAAATATTTAGGAGTGAGAGGGGTTTCTCATACATGTTGCTAAACCTTGATTTGACATAAGAGATGGTATCATCTAACAATTGGTGCAGGTCTTTCTCTTTCCTAAAATCTACAGATTTGAAACCCCTACTCTACAATTTGATAGTTGTACCAAATATTCTGTTCTCCAAATCTAATTTTGTAATAAACTCTTTCATATTTTTGCCATCAGACCTTTTCAATTGTTCAAGCTGGGCCAAAACAATATCAACATGTTCAGTAATCTCAAATATAAGATATTTCTCTTCTTGAAAAACTCTTGATAACTTTGCCAATATAGGCAAAAAGTCTAATAGAAAATACAACACTTTGAGGAAGCGCAAAGAGGTGACTTCTGTGTGGTAACCCTTTGCCTTATTGGCATCATCTTCCCTACCACCACGTTCAAAAGAGTGTTCCAAATGTGCAACAACAGTCTCTAATTTTTTTTACTACGCAGCACAGTTAAGGCTGTCAATAAATTCCGTTCAGACAAAAAGTACGGGAAATGTGCATTATGACATCACAGAATATTACAAACCTCGAAAGTACTAATTAATTCATTTATTAGCAAAATTAATTTATACTATTCTATCAATTAAGAACATCGAATGCTATTACTTACAATGTCGATGTCTGTTATATCGTACACACTGAAAAATAAGCGAGAGGTCGTTCTCGCTGTACTACAAAATATGACGTCATATGCTTCAAAATGACGCATTAAGGTTTCTCCACCCTCGATGTTTTTATGGTTTAATCCGTGTAATTTTTGTTTGATTTTGAAGATTAATATGTAAACATTCAAATTGAACTTAAATATTGGTATGTTGCAAATATTTTGTTTATGCTGTAGGAGCTAACACAGGTACACTATCATGGCAATTATAGCGACGACTGCTCTCAATTCCAACATCACATTTTATTTTACTGATTTCTATATAATAAAGCAATTTTTTTAAAGAAATTAATCACAATCCTTTATTTTATGTATTTTAACATTTTAAGGCCATTTAAACTTCCCAGTATGAAAGCTGTCACATTTACAGTACATTTTAATACAATTTTCCAACCATGAATAAGTACAGTTTAGCTACATAAATAATCTATAACTTTTGAAATAATGGTTCAAACTCACTAAAAATTGGTACATTTGTAATTCATTATATATCCTATCGAAATCTGCAAAGAAATGTTTACCTTGCCAGGTAAAAAATTATGAATTGTAGTCTCTGTCAAGTTTGCCTATGTACGGTTTTATCAGTTTTTCATTGAATTCAGCGATTTCAACTCATATTACTCTCTATAAACTGTTAAACATTAGTGTCATATCACTTTACATAGCTTAAAAAGTGTTAAACACTAGTATAAATCAAGAAATATTGGCAAAACCATGCATCACATAACACTAATATTATAACCGATAACGGTAAAATATTCCGGAATGCTCACAATGACGTCATGCGACAATCGAAAGACCTTAAGTTAAGTCATTGAAGGCTATCATGCGGTTTTTTAGCGATGAAAAATAAATTCCATAGATTAACGGAAAAGTATAAATGAATATTTTGTTTAACATTATTATTAGTAGAATGCTACCTATATAGTCTTATTTTCAATTTGTTATAATTATGCATCGTATTAAGAGGCAACCTCGGTTTTGTATAAAATATTGTATATTTTAAAGCTGGGTGCCTAAATAAATCACTTTATTGCAAGGGCATACACTTATCTGATCATGACAAACTTTTACATGTAAATTTGAAATATGCTATGTAATTTAAAAACTTCTAAGATCCTTGTGAAATCTCACAAATTAATTATTTTTTTATGAAATTAACACTGTGACTTCCAAAATTATTCAACATATGCATTATAAATTATGGTTTTTTTCTAACAAATAATATTATCTTACAAAGTTCACAGCATTTTTTAAAATCTACTATATAACATCAAGTTATTTTATAATTCAGTTGTGAATTTTGACATGATTATGCCCTTGCAATATTCACATTTTTAAATGACCTCAAAACCACAAATACATCTGCTTGTACCATGCGACTGCCATATCACGTGACCACTATGAACATAAAATACTGTACTATTATATATATATTTCAGAAATATATTGCATTTGAGCGACTGTTATTGATTTTAAAAAGGACATGTCCGATGAACTAAAGTATACGTGTTTTCGCCGATATTTTTATTGACCGCCTTAACTGTACTGCGTAATGCTTTTAAAGCTCTCTCTTTGCTTGAAAGCCACCTTACACCCTTGATGTGCCCAAGATGGGCAAAGTCATCGTTAAACAGCTCACTGATATCTTTTATTTCTCTTCTGCGCTTTGGAGAGAAAAAATAAAATTTGAATACACCCTTAACAGTTGCTTCAAATGTTGACATGTAGCTGAATTTTTTATTAGCATCAAGAACAGCTAACTCTAGCTTGTGTGCTATACAGTGTATCCCTATCACCTCAGGAACAAACTCTTGGATTTTTTGAAACACCCCTGATTTTGAACCAAAATTTACAGACGCCCCATCAAAATTTGCACATACATCAAAATTTGCACATACAAGTTTTGGCCCATCTGTGTCATGTTTTAAGCTATTTTTGTCAAACTGTAAATCTGCCAAAGCAGATAGAATTGCATTCAATACACCTTCAGAATCTGCACTTTTAAGCTCTACAATATTTACAAAAGTAGTAACAGGAATCATTTCTTTGACATCTACATTTCTCACATACACAATTTCCTGTTCTAAAACACCTGTATCTGTACTACCATCTGACAAAATACTCATAAAAGGCGAGTTTTTGATTTCTGTGACAAGCTCTTGTTTCATTTGTTTAGTTATCCACCTAATGAATAGCTTACACCCTTCTAAATTTAGATATTGTTCACCAATGTCAACTTTATTCTTTCTTTGAATCTCCATCACTGAAAGGTTTTCCTTGCTTGGCCACAGCATAAGCTGTATTGAAAAGGACAGCATATCTGTTGGCTTGCTCAGGTGTACACTTCTATTTTATGATGGCCTTTCCTAGTGCTGTGTCAGCTAGTTTAACTTTTGGTACATCAAACCTCTTGTTCTTCAACCATAATCTGTAAAAATTTCAGTATAATAAATATTTCATTATTATAATTTGGTTTAATATGTTTACTAATCTAAAACAGTAGGTTTATATATTTTATTTAAGTCACCGTTTTATTACAACCGCCAAACTGTCACCGGACAACAAAGTACACACTACACTGACTGACCTGTGACAAGAAAAAATGTTCAGGGGTACTCTCGTGGATCTTAATCGGTTCGATTCTCAGGTTTGTTGTTCCTCTAGTCAATGCATTTGACTTGTCCGTCGTAATCGGAAAACTTTGACAAAATGAACAAAACATCGTTTTCGTATCTTCATTGTACTCAAGCCACGGCCTATCATCACGCCAGTGGCTTTGAAATTCACGAATTCTCTTCTTGTCATAGGTTCCGTCTTTGGAATTGTTATTTTGATCGCACCTCGAGTCCCCAGCTTCCTGATCCTCGCGGAGTCTTTTTTTTTTTTGCCGTTTCTTTTCGAGGATTACTGCTGGTAAAACCAAAATTTAACAAACTCATTGCAGTTTGTCATATGGGAGGAAACATGAGAAATTGCGTAAAAGCAGGTGTCTAACCGCAACGGAAAATAAAAAGACGGATTGTATTTTGGAAACGTTCGTAATGTTTTATGTGTATATTAATGCCAAAAAACCCACATTTTAACTAAATACATTTGAGAATTTCCTTTATTTTCAGTTTTACGATTTTTTTTTCTTATTTTAAATAAAAATATAAACAAGAAACATTGCCAAGTCCCAGTACTTTCGGCGATTCTAAATGCCGAGTCCGGATCCGGAATTTGTTAGTCCGGGACGTCGGGCTTGAGGAATTTTGAACCCCTGCAACAAGCTCGATGAACTGCTCCACCTGGACATCATTGAACGCGTTGAAGAGCCATGTTCGTGGGTGTCGCCCGTTGTGTGCGTTCCGAAACATTCAGATGATGACATCAGATTGTGCGTAGACATGCGCCAGGCCAATGCCGCCGTCAAGAGAGTTCGTCATCCTATTCCAACCATTGATGAACTTTTGCATGAAATGAACTCTAGTACTATTTTTAGCAAACTTGATGTTACTTGGGCATATCACCAAATTAAAATGAAACCTGAATCTTGAGAAATTACTACTTTTGTAACACACAAGGGTTCATTTAGATACAAACGTCTTATGTTTGGTATAAGTTTTGCCCCTGAAATTTATCAAAAGGTTGTAAGGGTGTACACACTATTATTGATGATATCATTGTACATGCAAGTAGTCAAGTAGAACATGATAGATGTCTTGAAAATGTTGTCAAAGTGTTGTATGAGGAAGGTTTTACCCTTAATAGGGACAAGTGTCAACTGAACATGTCACAGTTTGTTTTTATGGGTCATGTGTTGTCTGGTTGTGGCATAGGACCGGCGGATGTTAAAGTCAAAGCTGTCGTCGACGCGCGCGAACCGAAAAATTTCAGCAGAAGTTCGTAGCTTTCTGGGACTCGTGAACTACAGTTCTAGGTTAATTCCGGATCTAGCAACAATTGCTGCCCCATTACGCGAGTTGACGCGTAGGAATGCAATTAATATGGGGGAAATCGGAACAAGAATTATTTTTTGAACTGAAGCGTCGTCTTGCTGATGCCGAAACGTTAGGCTACTACGACAAATCTGCGCCGACTTAAGTCGTAGCCGATGCTAGCCCCGTTGGACTTGGAGCGGTACTTGTTCAAGAGAAAAATGGTGAATTTCGTGTTATTTCATGTGCAAGTCTTAGTTTAAGCGATACGGAACGTCGTTACTCTCAGACGGAGAAAGAGGCGTTAGCTCTAGTGTGGGCATGTGGAAGATTTCATGTTTATCTCTACGGTATAGAATTTGAGCTCCTCACTGATCACAAGCCGTTTGAATGTATTTATTCTGCAAAGTCAAAGTCTGCGCTAGAATAGAACGTTGGGTGTTACGTATGCAACCGTACAAATTTAAAGTTCGGTATATTCCGGGTCCAAAGAACATAGCAGACACCCTTTTACATCTTGTTAAGAATGACATTCCGCAGAAGTCGCAGGATATTGTTATGGACTTTATCTTTTATAAACAATAAAAGACTTTATTATCAATATAAATGTAATTATCGTCCTTTAATTGTGTATTTTGTGAAATTGTATAGATGTCGCTTTATATTTGTCACGTGATCATTGTCTATATAAATGTTGCTTATCATGATATTTGATTATTCTTTGCTTCGCTCGGCTCTGAATAAGAGCTCAAGTTTCCTGAATAAGGAACAAATGAAGTCCTGAATTAGCCTGAATAAGGCTGCGACTATTCAATTTACAACTTATTAGCCTGAATAAGGCATCAGCTATTATTATTATTTTTTTTTACAATTGATTCAATCCTGTGCTGACGCATTTTTGCTGTTTTCAAATTGATAGACTTCCAATAAATCCATAAACACAGAAACTTGTTTTATTTCAAGCAAAACGAACCCCGTAACAAATTGGTGGCAGCTGCGGGATTGGAAACTATCAACTTAAAATAAAATGGCGTCAGGCGGCGAAGACAAAGAGTACCTGAATAGGGAAAACGTCACAAAACGACATATAAGTAGGCAGCATGTACGCGACTCTGGTATTGGAGATATGACAAGTGCCAAGTTATTAGAAGAGGAAACCCCTCCAAAGATGTCGTGGGATTACGAAAATTATTATTTTAATGGCGAGGAAACGAGAGATGGTTCATTTACAGATATGCGTTTGCCAAGAGATAAGCGTTCGCAATGGACGGCGAATGGCTTGCGTACGCCGGGAATTAGACAAACGCCAAGAGATATGCGTCCGGATGGATGTCGTGCGCCACCAGTGGCAGGAATAGGATTAAGACAAACGCCTGAGGTGAAAGTCTACCCTCCAAGCAACACCAATGAAAGAGTACATGCGGTAGAAAAGAAATCAATACATATGTTGCAAAACGATCTAGCGGCGACGCTAGAGGAAGTTATTCGTTTACAAGAAGAAGTCATGAAGATGACAAGTGCTCAACACTCAGAAAAAAAAATAGAAAAGCGCATAGAGGATAAATCAGACATTCCAGATGCTGGAGGAAGACGGCAGCCATGCACCGAAGGGGTAAAACATACGGAAGAATTTCGAAGGCCAAGAATTACCCCGTCAACCTTTGATGGCTTGACACCATGGATGGACTTCAAGGTTCATTTTGAATACTGCACAGAACTAAACGAATGGAACGAGAAACAAAAATGTCTATTCCTCGCAGTAAGTCTCCGCGGCGCAGCACAGCAAGTTCTGAGTAATTTAAGTGCAGAAAAGAAAACAGACTATAATGAGTTAGTCAGTGCCTTGGAAAAACGCTTTGCACCGCCAAATATTGAGGAACTTTACAAGTCTGAACTGAGGATAAGGCAAAGAAAACCTGGTGAATCGCTGTTGGAACTAGGGCAGGCGATTAGACGGTTGGTTACCCTTGCGTACCCTAAAGCACCAGAAGTTCTCCATACACTATCTAAAGACAGTTTCTTAAACTCGTTGACAGAATCTGAAGTTCTTCTTAAACTTATGCGCGCCAGACCGGTTTCCTCTGACGAAACATTACATATTGCTGTGGAACTCGATGCTTGCATGAAAGCTGAAGAAAAGAGAACAGGAAAATGGAGTAAGGTGATTCGAGAGGTTGATACAGAAACCTTTCGTAAACAAGATGATGGCAGATATGCAGAAATCAGGGAACTAAAGACTGAAATTCAGCAATTAAAGCAGCTAATGCAAGCGCAAACACAATGGAAGGGTAGAGGAAATCATAGCAGAGGTTCCAGACAGACAACAAGAGATGACATCATTTGTTTTAACTGCAATCAAAAAGGACACATTAGACGCAAATGTCCGCAACGAGTGGCATCAGAGAAGACAAATGATGGAAGCCAGCCTAAGAAGAATGATGAAGAGTGCACACGACCTACTCGCCAGGTACGGAGTGGATGCTTGACATCAATTGACTCCGGATTATATATTCCAACAATTGTTAACGGAAAAGATGCCAGTTTCATTGTCGACTCCGGAGCTTCAGTAACAATAGTATCTTACGAAACATATGATGCTATGCCATCAACAAATCAACCGATCTTACGACCGGCATACTTAGGACTCACCTTAGCAGATGGTAAAACATTGGAGACCAAAGGATCAGCAGTGTTTGAATTTAGAGTAGGACGAAAGTTGATCAAACACGAAGCAGTTGTTGCAGCAATAAGAGGACCTGGTATTCTAGGGCTTGATTTCATGGTCGAACATGAATGTACTCTGAACCTCAAGACAATGACCCTAAGCTTTGAGGATGAAATTGTCGGCGTACTATTGGAGCAAAATATGCATTGTTGCAGGGTTTCTATCCAAGAAACTTCAGTCATACCAGGCAGAAGCGAGCGTATCATCTTTGGTCAAGTGCTACCTTTGGAATGCAAAAGGCCACTTCCACTGTATGGAATCGTAGAACCATGCCAGAATTTCAGCCAGAAGACAAAGTCGATGATGTGTAGATCAATTGTATCCACAGATCATAGCAATTCTGTTCCTTTGAGGCTGATGAATCTCCATGAAGATCCCTTAGTAATATATAAAGGAACCATTGCCGGAATATTTGAGCCAATCAGAACCACAATACCTGCAGACAGCGGCGAGTCGACAGAAAACACAAATCTACCTGACCACATTCAAACCCTGTTGGACAATACTGATGGTCTTTCACCAGAACAAAGAAAGCAAGCAAGTTCATTTCTGCTTAAGCATGTAAATCTTTTTGCTGAGAAGGGAGCTGACCAAGGACATACAAACTTGATTAAACATAAAATCGACACCGGAGATGCAAAACCAACACTACTGGCTTTGAAAACCCCTGTCCGTATGAAAATCCCCTGTCTTTCCCTGTCACCCCCTGTGTTTTCCCTGTCATCCCCTGTGCACCCCCTGTCAGCCCCTGTACACAGCCACTGTACACCCTCTAATCCCCTGTCAGCCACTGTACACATCTCCTGTGTGCCACTGTAAGCCCCTGTCACCCCCTGTACGCCCCTGTCACACACTGTAAGCCACTGTATATCCCTGTGCATGCCCCTGACATCCCCAATACGGTCTTTAACTGCTTGCTAAAGTAAAAAAAGTTTTTAATTATGTTTTCGGGTTTTCTTACATGGCGGTATATATTTAGCAGTTTCTGATTCATATGGAAATTGAAAGCAAGAAAAGCTCTCATGGTTTAGACGGTGTTTGTTTTTCTTTGTAATTCATATAGGTCAATATTGTTACAAACGTGAATAATTCTGACTCAACATTAACACATATCAAGATAAATACATGTATATATACCGAAAACCACTTATTTTATCCCATGACCATGTTTTGTAATTTGTAAAAGAAAAAAAATAATAACGTATAAGTGGATGATAAGTGCGGGAAATCTGCAACGTTCTGTTTCATGTAACCTGCCTGAGTTAAAGCACTTATTAACACAAATGATCAGAATGTCCATATAATCACACACCGATAGAAATGCTCACCTATATCTTGACTGTTTTGCCTGGTGTAATGATGCATAGAGTAACATCGTTCGAATGAAATGCATGTTGATTCTATTTAGCAGGGAGTAATTAGTTAATATCTAAGTCATGTAAATCGCAATCGGTGATATTTGCTGTCAACCATTGTTTTTTCCCTGATAAATTATTAGAGAGAATGAGGGAGAGAGAGAGAGAGAGAGAGAGAGAGTTGATTTTTTAGGAGGTGGAGTGTAGTCCAGTCCTTTGACACTTTTAACTTTTATGAGGGTGCAATGTCCATGTATTATTGTATAGAATTGTCTTCATACATATAAAGTAATGATACATTTCAGGAATAATTTAATACATGTATACAAATACCGGTAACGGGTAATGTAAAGACACGCATGCATGATCTTAAAACAATGTTCCGGGTTTTAGATTAGAAAAAATATCATACATTTATTAAAATTAAATATGAGATCAATACGGTTTAATTCATATGAATGTGTCAAATGATGTTGACCGTCCGAATTTTAAGCTCTTTCCTTTTCTGGTTGGTATTCTAAGAATTGATAAATAAAAGATTTAAATTTGTTTTCTTTACTTGACCGAATGAGACAGAAACTCATAAGTGGCGTTTAAACAACATATTGCATAATTGTTTAGCATTACCGAGCATTCAGATCATAGGAAGTGTGTGTGTGTATATACAAGTACACGTGTGTCTGTCACCTCATTGTTCCCAACCTCGCTACCGTGCACTGTAAATTGTCAAGAAGGGCTGTGTACAGTAGCCATAATTATATAATCAGTGACCGACCATTCAGATCTTAGGAAGTGTGTGTATATACGTGTACACGCGTGTCTGTGATCTCATTTTCTCTACCTCGCTACCGTGCTCTGCAAATTGTCAAGAAGGGCTGTGTACAATAGCTATTATATAACCACTGACTGAGTGAAAAAATAATGTCAACATCCTCTCCTTTGTACACTGTAACTTCAATAAATTCTTTGATATGGTGTTAAATAAAACATTGGTGGATTAAAATTAATATGATCGCTATAAGTTAATCTAGATAATAATAAAGAATTGAGAATAAAATTAGGATTAGATGTTAACTTAATTGGAAATTAATTCCCGAGTAAACTGCTCAAAAACATACAACTACTAAAAAAAACATACTAAAATTATTTCTTACTAGGCAAACTTATAAGCTATTGAAACTTTATTTTGCTATTCGCGGGAAATTAATAATTGTATTATCAGGAACCTTGGCTATAAAAAAAGAAAGACTTAGCCTAGTCTATCGTATCATAAATGCTTTCACTTGTACATTCTACATTCCGACTGATTTACTGGTCAGAAACATGGTTCCAGTGTGCAAATATTTGTTTATATACACAAAATCAAATTCTTAACACCATGTGCTGCGGTTGATCTTTGTAAAAATAATTCACGATACTTCTTACACATATTTTTCAAATATTACGGAGTAGTGATGTTCCCGACCGCTAAAGAACTAAATGCCCTGAAGGCTTTTACACCTACCGAAAATAATCCCCGCTCTCACCTGATATTTACCACGCTGTCAATCTCGAGCCTTTATAGTTGTGAGCATGATTATTTAGGTATCAATAAATTATTAATGAAAGCATATTATTTCTAAAATTAAGATAACAGTGTGTCTTATAAATCGGCGCTCTGTTGAGTGCAAAAATTGATTTATAGCTCAAACTATAGAACATACGAGTTTAATAATTGAACTAAGAAAAAATTATTGAAATTAAATAACAGAAAAAGCTGTTATAAACATTAAAAAACCGTATTGGGGATGTCAGGGGCATGTACAGGGGAATACAGTGGCTTACAGGTGATGACAGGGGCGTACAGGGGGTGACAGGGGCCTACAGTGGCAGACAGGGGATGTGTACAGTAGCTGACAGGGGATTACAGGGTGTACAGTGGCTGTGACAGGGGGTGCACAGGGGATGACAGGGAAAACACAGGGGGTGACAGGGAAAGACAGGGGATTTTCATACGGACAGGGGTTTTTAGAGCCAGTAGTGCAATACGCCAACAACCAAGACGCGTACCTTTTCATCTTAAGAAAGAGATTGACACTCAGATCGACAATATGCTGTCCAACAATATTATCAGGCCGTCTTCAAGTCCCTGGGCAAGTCCAATCGTACTAGTACGGAAGAAGGATGGATCTTTAAGATTATGTATTGACTTCAGGAGGCTCAACAATGTGACAGTAAAGGATGCCTACCCGTTGCCAAGAATCGATGAATCGTTAGATGCGCTAGGCGGTTCCAGATGGTTTTCCACTTTGGATATGATGAGCGGTTATTGGCAAATAGAGGTTGATGAGAGTGACAAACAAAAGACTGCCTTTACATCACACAAAGGACTGTTCGAGTTCAATGTTATGCCTTTTGGCTTCTGCAATGCGGCAGGAACGTTCGAACGACTTATGCAGACAGTCTGCGCTGGCCTGAGATGGGACATATGTTTGATCTACCTCGACGATATCATTGTATTCAGTTCTACATTTGAGCAACACCTAGAAAGACTTGAATCAGTATATAACAGACTTCAAAATGCAGGACTTCGTCTGAGAAGTAAGAAATGCAGTCTCTTCAAACATAGAGTCTCGTATCTTGGCCATGTCATTACAGAAAATGGAGTTGAAACAGATCCCCAAAAAGTAAAGTGCATAAGATCATGGCCAACGCCAACCAATGTGAGTGACCTCCGCAGTTTTCTGGGTTTATGCTCTTACTATAGGAGGTTTGTAAAGGGATTTGCCGCTATTGCCAATCCTTTGCATAGCCTTACGCAGAAAGACAAGAAATTTGATTGGAGTGCCGATTGTGAAACAGCTTTCCAAGACCTGAAAAGATTGCTTGTTACATCACCTGTTCTTGCATTGCCGGACTTCTCAAAACAATTTGTCTTAGACACGGATGCATCTGGTAGCGGTATCGGTGCAGTGTTAAGTCAAATTAAGGATGGTGCTGAACATGTCATTTCCTATGGAAGTAGGTCTTTAACCAAAGCGGAACGAAGGTACAGCATTACAAGAAAAGAACTTTTAGCGGTTGTACATTTTATAAAGACGTACAGACCCTATCTTTATGGCAGGCGTTTCGTTTTGCGCACTGATCATAGTGCCTTGAAGTGGATGATGAGCTTCAAAGAACCGGAAGGACAATTAGCCCGATGGCTGGATACATTATCAGAGTATGACTTTGAGATTCGTCACAGGGCAGGGAGAATACATGGCAATGCTGACGCGCTATCGAGGATTGATCATGACGCCGGTATATGGAACAAATCAGAGAGAAAACCAGTAGCAGCCATCACCATTGCAACGCATTCAAAAGATTTGCAAAAGCAACAATCAGACGATCCAGAGATTGCGGAAGTGATAGAGTGGCTAAGAAACGCACATAGGCCAGGTTGGGACAAAATATTCACACGCAGCACAAGTTTAAAAGCGTACTGGGCTCAGTTTGACCAGTTGTCAGTAAGAGACAATGTATTGTACCGGAAATGGTTTACAAACAAAGGAAAAGTTGAGAAAGAACAAGTTGCGGTACCAAATTCCATGAGGTCAACCATTCAAAAGCAATGCCATGATGTACCATCAGGAGGACATCTTGGTAGGCATAAGACTCTTACAAAAATAAAGCAAAGCTTCTACTGGCCAGGCATGGACAAAGATGTAAGAAGATGGTGTGCATCCTGTCCTGATTGCGCAAAAAGAAAGAAATACGGTAAAACTCCACGTGCGCCTATGCAAGTTACCGGAGCAGGGGATCCAGGAGAAAGAGTTGCGATGGACATTTTAGGTCCCGTTCCTACATCAAACAAAGGGAACAAATACATTTTGGTAATTCAAGACTATTTCACAAAATGGGCTGAAGCTATTCCACTTCCGGACATGGAGGCCAAGACGGTAGCGCAAGCTTTCATAGACAATTACGTTACCAAATATGGCGCACCTAGAACTCTCCATACTGACCAAGGACGCCAGTTCGAATCAAGATTATTCAAACAACTGTGCGATATACTGAGAATCAACAAGACTCGCACGACCCCCTACCATCCGCAATCTGATGGCATGGTGGAGCGCATGAACCGCACACTTGAAAATATGTTGTCAATGTACGTCGATTCAAATCAAAAGAACTGGGATGAAAACCTTCAGCTGGTATGCATGGCATATAGATCTGCGGAGCACGAGAGTTCCGGATTTACGCCTAACTATTTAACTTTTGGACGGGAGGTTGTACTGCCAGTAGAACTAGTAGTAGGTTTACCCGCTCATCAGAAGAGATCAACAGAAGAATATATCAATGAACTAGAAGATACATTGGCAATAGCGCATGAAATAGCAAGAAATAATTTTTCAGACGCTTTGAAACGGCAAAAACTGAGATACGACTCAAGACTGTCCTGGAAGAAATTTGACATTGGCAGTAAGGTTTGGCTGTATACCCCAAAGAGAACCAAAGGCATCTCACCAAAGTTTCAGAAGTGGTGGACAGGGCCGTATACGGTGCTGAAGAAATTCAGCGATGTCACATATCAAATTGGAAAAGACAAGGTTCGATTGGTAGTCCATGTTGATAGGTTAAAGACTTGTATTTGTCGTGAAGAAACAAGTGAAAGTAACGACAAGAAAAATAATAGTAAAGAAGTTCATTTTAAAGAAAACACAAATGACCCTCCGTATGTTTCAGACATAATTATTGACCCTGTTGCAGTTCCATACACTGATGACGATGCAGAGACCTTCAATGTTGCCGGCGCTACAGATTCAAAAGATCAAAGGTTTCATCGCGGAGCGGTCTCAAAGACAATGCCGACCACCGAGACGGTTTGAAGATTTTCAATTGTATCACTTGTCGGGAGTAGCCGAGACATCAAAGAGAGAGCCGCTCAATCCAAATATCAACGCTTGTGACTGTCATTTGCAAACTTGCAATCGTATGGCCAGGACGAAAAATACGGTGCGTAAAGTATCTGCAATGCATAAGTATCCGCTATGTATAGAGATTTTCCAGAGTCCTGAAGAAGTGCTAGACCACGTTGGACTTAAACACGACAAAAGGGTAAGGTGTGAGTACTGCGACTACACATCTGAAAGATCAGCAGACATCAAGAGACATTGCGAGCGCCGCCATCCTTCGCACGCCGATGTAGAGAGAACGAAGCCACGGATAGAGGAACACTGTACTACCCGGCGCCGCACTCAGCCTATGCCTGTATTCAACCCTAAGAAGGACAAGCCGGCTGCGACCGGATCATCGCGCGACAAGAATAACAACACTGACAGTTTGATGTCCGTTGTATCCACGGATGTTGTTCCCCCTGTAGATCAACATAAAACTTCTGTTGCGCCGCGATGCGATCAAACCGCCAGAAACGTTGGATGCCAGACGGATGCTGTTTACCTGTGTAAGGATGCCGCCGTACAGTGCAATACGGAAATCGCGAGCCGTTGTGATGTTACTACCCAGTGCAATGGAGTTATCGTTCGTAAACGACGCGTATCTGAAACCGAGTGGACGGAGTTTGAGTGACAATTTAGTGAATAGTGAACATTTTATGTGACTTTGTTTACGCGATTCGGAACGAATCTACAAGAGGCGTGGGTTATGTTATGGACTTTATCTTTTATAAACAATAAAAGACTTTATTATCAATATAAATGTAATTATCGTCCTTTAATTGTGTATTTTGTGAAATTGTATAGATGTCGCTTTATATTTGTCACGTGATCATTGTCTATATAAATGTTGCTTATCATGATATTTGATTATTCTTTGCTTCGCTCGGCTCTGAATAAGAGCTCAAGTTTCCTGAATAAGGAACAAATGAAGTCCTGAATAAGGCATAGTCAATTAGCCTGAATAAGGCTGCGATTATTCAATTTACAACTTATTAGCCTGAATAAGGCATCAGCTATTATTTTTTTTTTTTTTACAATTGATTCAATCCTGTGCTGACGCATTTTTGCTGTTTTCAAATTGATAGACTTCCAATAAATCCATAAACACAGAAACTTGTTTTACTTCAAGCAAAACGAACCCCGTAACAATATTGTAGACGATTATGTTCGGTTTGTAGCTGAAGAAGCAACACCAATTGCTACAATTGTATGACAACGCGCGATATAGAGAGATCGTCAGAGAATGATCCAGAACTTTGTTCGGTAAGACAATGTCTTGTGGCATCGCATCGAGGTCAAGCAGTACTTGCCAATACGGAGCGAATTGTGTTCGATTGGAAAGTTAGTATTCCGAGGTACGCGAATCATAATCCCAGCACAATTGCGCGATCAAGTTCTTCAACTTGCGCATGAAGGGCATCCCGGCATCGTTGCAATGAAATCGCGGTTAAGAAGTAAAGTTTGGTGGCCAGGGATTGACAAATGTGTTGAAAAGTTTTGCAGAAGTTGTTACGGGTGTCAGTTAGTAAGTCAACCTAGTAAACTCGAGACAATGAAGCGCACCGAATTGCCTTCTGCGCCTTGGCAACATCTCGTCGCGGATCTCTTAGGTCCATTGCCGAGAAGTACATATTCGTACTAGTTGATTACTATAGTAGGTATTTTTGAAGTCGCAATCACAAAAAAATATTTCGTCTGAGAATATTACAGCATTGATTTTAAAGTTCTTTCTAACTCATGGGTTGCCGATATCAATCCATACAGATAATGGTCCTCAGTTTGTGAGTCTGCATTTTAAAGATTTCATATTGGACAACGGTATTGTTCGCCACAGAACGAATCCTTTATGGCCGCAGGCGAATGGTGAAGTTGAGCGCCAAAATAGATCAATATTAACGCGTTAGAATTGATCATGCTGAAGGTCGAGCTTGGAAAGCGGAACTTGATAAATTTCTTGTGATGTATCGCAATACGCCGCACACTACGACTGGTGTTAGCTCATCTCAGTTATTGTTTGGTCGCAAGCTTCGCACAGCGCTTTCCGAACATTTTGACTACAACGTTGATGATCTTGAAGTGCGCGATCGCGACGCGGAACAGAAGGAAAAGGGCAAACTGTATTCCGATAAACGTCGTAAAACAGTTGAATCCGACATTCATACCGGTGCTTAAGTTCTTGTTAAACAAGATCGCGAACACAAACTATCCACACCATTCAATGCATCTCCGTTTAAAGTTGTTAAGATGAATGGCAATAGTGCAGTTATTGAATCAGATGATTTTTCTTACATTTGTATTAAGAATATGTGAAAAGTAATCCAGATATTCAATGACGCATTTTTTTAAAAGAAGAGTTCGGGTGTTACTTGTAACGGTCGATTGAGAACTGAGAAATGGTTACAGCTTGATTAGTTCAAGCTCCAATTTACTGATTAATAATTTATTTAACTTACACAAAATGTAGTCTTATTAAATACAGTGTTCGGAATAAGTAAGGGTCTGTTAAAACTTTATATATACATGTAATTTGGATATGGTATCAATTATTGTATGTATTCACTGGACGCGTCGACCATCGACATACCGGTATCCATACACTGTTATAAATATAACATTCGCTATCTTTAGAATTAAATATGTATGTTATTTGTTCTCGTAGTTGTTTCCAGTTTTCACCATCAGTAAATATGAAAATAAATTGCCTCAATGACTTCCACGCAACCCTTCTTAGTTATTAGTTGCTATTTTTATAATACCTGGTATATTGAAAGAAACAACCATTATCTGCTGTTCATATTTATTTTTGCCTTTCCAATCATTATACATCTTTTAAAGGATATAACAATAGATAAATGATATCGAAAGATCTGAAGACAGAAACACCCAAGTTTCCGCTTTCTGTTTTATTCTATCATAAATAAAAATAGTTGATCAAAATCTCTGAAATTATTTCCCGTTTTCTCTTCATTTTTGTGGTCAAAGTATTCGAATATCTGTGTGGGGTCAAATAAAGTACATTTATGTTGTAGAGTTGATTTAATAAACTTAAGACCCGTTTCATAAAATAATCCCATATGCAAAGTTCATCTTTTTCGAATGTTTGATAGACATTCGACAAAACCCGTTTATTTACAACTATAAAAAACGTGTCTATTGTACATGCATTTCATTATCTGGTATTTATGAGAACCAAAATAATAAATGAAGTATCTTTTTTGTAATAAAAAAAAATTAACACAAAGATTAACAAAACTAAACATAAGGCGTTTAGTTTTCCGTGTTTATTTGTCACAATCAAGGAAGGATACGTCGATGGATAGAAATACATTTCCTGATTGAAATTTAGTCAATATCTTCTCTCATTTTCCTTTCTCCCGTTCATAATATGCTTACACGATAACCCCGTACACCAACATAAAAAAATAACAGGAACTTGACGTCTAATTCGTAAAAAAAAAAATTAATCTCACCATAGATCATGTTTCAAGGAAAAATGTTTAAAAATATTTTACAGCATCTACAATTTATAGTTGTTGAAAAAAAAATGCGACAATAATTCGGTGCGATTTGCGAAAATATTATTAAAAATAATTGCCGTTATCATTTCGTTCACTTTTCGATTCCTATACTTAATATATTATAACCGGAAAAACTATTTCTGCAGAACATGTTTTCAATATGATGCAGACAACAGATCATGTAGTTCGATTCTGAGCATATATATTTAAAAAGAATATAGCTAATAATTTAATTGCAATTGATTCCCATTACTCTAAATTGTCACTGTGTAACTCATAATCAGGTAATAATAAAAAAATGTTCATAATTAAGTAATTATTAATCCCGGTCGTTTAAAAACTTCTCTGCCTATGATAAATACAGCAACAAACAAGTATCCGTAAGCCCCCGGCCCCGATATATCCTACATCTGAAGAGTATTTTTACAATGAGATAAGCACAAAAAAAACCAAATGGCTCAAGAGTATGCTAGTTAAAAAACATCATGCGCGTATCTAGACGGGGAAGGGGGGTCAGTACACCTCCTGAATAATTCAAAGAAAGACTGCACTTAAGGACATGCGATATTTGCGAGAATATAAACTTTTAAAAGAAGAATTTGTCTTTCAATTACATAAATGGTCAACATCTAAACTGCAGCTTTACGTAATTGCGTTAAATAAAAGTATGTTGTTACCAAGTACGAATTTGTTTTCATAGGCGGGGGTCATTACGATTTCTTGAATCTCCATACCATAATGAGGACGCCCACTTTTATACCAACTTCGTACATAGTCAGCGCAAGTTTGTCTATTGTTCTCCGTTTTACAGTAGTTGTATATTTGCATTATCAAAGTTATGTCAAAAGGAGATTAATAGACAAACATGCGCTCATGGTTTAAAAGAGAAAAAACTACTTCTTCTTACTTTCACTTTCCTTGTTGTAAACAAGGGTTGATTCATGCTGAATATTATAATTCACACGTGATTTCTCACCTCAGGTAACTTTGTGAATACAAAATTCTATCACGTGACGTGTAAGGAAACATGTTATGTGCTAACTAGGACAATGTTTTCGAACACGTTAAGTTGTCACGTCTTCTGTACTTATTAGTAGCGTGGTCTAAGTGTTGAAACCATAGTAAATAGTATACTTGTACCATATAGAATAGATACGGTTATGGTGAAAGAGTGATCACATAAATTTTTATACATGGCATTGTTATTCATGCTAGTCTAATTTTAGTACCATTATGATAATGTAAGCTCCACCTCTCATGCATATTAATATCAATTTTATGTTTGATCAAGGGTAGATAAGCGAAAATTCTCCTTTTTTTCGAAAGTTGTAAATAGAAAAACATAGAATGAGCTTATTGTATCACAGCCTAAAATCTTAATTCATGTTAAAAATTGACTAGACTCTTTAAAAAAATTAACCAAAGTGATATTAGGTTAAGAAATAAGGAAACAGAAGCGAACAAAAAGGGCCCAAAACCCGGCGCCAAGTGCTTTCTTTAAATTACATTATAAAATTACCAAAAATATGCCTCGGACCCCTCCCCCCCCCCCCCCGGCAAACTCAAATAGCCGTCGCACCCCCCAACTTCCTCTGGAAAAAAATTCTGGATCCCGCACATGTACGTTGTGGTATTAGTGGCATTAAACAACTAAATTAAGAATTTTCTAATACAAAATAATCATCGCCTTTTTCTTTTTCAATAATTATCTGTTCAGCTGCTTTGTCATATTCAGAACCTATAGTTTCATGGCCATGTTGTGGTTTGACATGATCGTAGGTGTCATTTTCATTCTTTTTGCTTTCCATTTCTCTCAAATGATTGTATACTCCAACCTGATCTTCATTTAACTGAAATTTAAAATGCATACTGTATAGTGAATAGTGAATGACTGCACGTTATGTAAAATTAGTATATGTGTATTTTCTATTAAATTAAAACCAGAATCATATCGAGTACCCCAAAATGCTATCTAATATTTAACCGATTACGATAATATGAAAAGGAATGGTCTATATCTCTGCCCCTTGTGAGCAAGTTATTTTTCTATCAATTGTGTCGACATGCAAGATAAATATGTTGACATGCAAGATAATTATGTCAACATAAAACATAACTATGTTGATATGCAAGAAAATACCAATCAAATAGTTTTTAAAAAAAATCTCAAAAAATCTCATATATCGCCCACATGTGACATCCAAGATGCTAGATGTTACCTATTAATGTCGACATGCAACTTATTTATGGTATATCATGATATTTATGGTAAAATGCAAGATAAATATGTTGACATGCAACATATTTATGTCGACATGCAACTTATCTATGTTAACATGCAACTTCTTTATGCCAACATGCAACTTATTTATGTCGACATGCAACTTAGTTAATATGTTGACATGCAACATATTTATGTCGACATTCAACTTAGTTATGTTGACATACAACTTATAAGTTGCAGGTCAACATATTTATCTCGCATTTGAACATAAATAAGTTGCGTGTCGACATAAATATGTTGCATGTCTACATATTTATCTTGTCTGTTAACATAAATAAGTTGCTTGTCGACATAAATAAGTAGCATGTGAACATAACTAAGTTGCATGTTGACATTATATAAATAGTGCCTGTTTGGGAGGGTAACCGTTGAAATGGACCCCGCGAGAACTGTACGCGCATAATTTATGCGCATGTAACAATTCGTTCTATCGGCCCGTTGCCAAGCATGTTGCTAACGCTGAGGGTAAGAGAACGGATTGTCAACTGCATCTTAACCAATCAGATTTCAGTATTTAACATGAAAGTATTATAAAAATAGATAGCATCTAGCATCTTGGATGTCACATGCGGGCGATATTTGAGAGTTTTTGAGATTTTCTATAATTCTTATTTGATTGCAATATGCTTGTATGTCAAAATAGTTATGTTGCATGTCAACATATATATTTTGCATGTCGACATATTTGATTTGATAGGAAATAACTTGCTCACAAGAGGCAGAGATATGCCACTTATAAATGTATTTTAGATATACAAATTTATTTATGCTACCGGTAATAAAATGCATTCAACTGGATTTGATTTAAATTGCAATAGATTTCTATTATTTTGCTCTTAACTACGTCGTTGAAAAAAAGTGAAAAACATAAAAAGCTTACAGTTTCGATCCTAACCTCGCTGTAAGTCCCTGCAGTCTGTGTGCGCCGAACAGAATAATTCACATTTGTTTGCCTATTCTTATTTTCAGTCATTGACTTATCTCTGTAAAGATTTTCGTTGCAGTATTAAGACTTAAACTGTTTAGACGATAGCTATTTATTTAAGCGGCATTCAAAATTTTCTTTCATTACTAATTGCAAATAAAATGCGATAAATTTAAAGTGTAGTACTATTTACATTGCTGACCTCTGACATCTTTTACGTTTGCAAATGAATATTAAAGTTGCCAAGATAATTCCTATGAAAAAGCCACCAGTTCCTGCTCCAAGAACTATTCCATAGTTTATGTTACTTTCTATACAGAATAATACAAAAATTAAGAAATTAAAAAAAATATCTGAAGAATTTATTTAAAAAAAAAAACACCATTTATGTCAATTATAAATGCACGGTTGACAAATTATTTATGTGTATGTTTATGATTTATTTTTTACTACTGGGTATTTTCAGTGTAGGCATGCGCACTTGCAAATGTCGCATATTAGCTAGTCTGAGTATGCGCAGGCATTGTACATTTTGTGAACAATTAGCATTTTCTATTGCCTGCCACCACACTTCCCTCCACCTTCATTTGTGAAATACGTCATTTGTTAAAGCCTCTTTCACAATAGGCGCACGAGCAAAAGCGACAAAATATTCGTGCGACCAAAAAAAATAAGATATGGTGCGTAAACTGTTGCCAAAAATTATCGCAAATGAAAAACTACTCGAACGAAACCCGCACGATTAATTCAGAGCGACCGTTGTGCGATGTAAACGCATTGAACTTTGCGTCTATATGCGATTGTTGTACAATGAAAGCAAGTGTTTTTTTAATACGATAGGATAAAACCGGCGCTCGTCCGATCATGCGTTTCATCGTACGAATGCTTGTACATGTACGAGTCAGATGGGGTACCGGGTATATATACCGCCCGTTTCCGATGCTCTTCAATAGACTAAATTGAGTGCTAGAGAAGATTCCGCCCAAAAAGATGACGAAAGCAACAGCTAAAATCAAGGTCATTTGTGGCCTGAAACAGATATGTATATACAGTGTAAACTGTTTAAGTGAACTATTCGCCCCCGTTTTATTTTCGCTCGTTTTGCTCTTTTTGTCGGTTTGCAGATTCAGACATGGCGAATTCATGTGTCTAACATTATCTCATTTTTACGACAACATTGCTAGGACGAATTCAAGACGAGGGAAAACCGTAACACCCCTGCGAATGTGTTCGGAATGTTTTTTTATCGTTGCTAAGTATGTAATAAATCCAGAGGTGCTCGAATGAAAGTTCACGAGACTTCGCCGAGATTTATTCAGTTCCTATGAAAATTCGAGCGGAAGTATAAGTGTTCGGATAATTTTCTCAAAATACGTAAGTACTGGTCGTTTTTCATATCATGTCCTACTTCGATTTATGTTAAAATATAAAAATCTTTTAAGATATATGTCTTATTTCATCATCTAGCGGTTATTTAAACTAAACGATGATATTCAGAACAGAGTTATCGTTCGTGTTTAACCACTCTACACGTGACATTGGGTTGCTTGATAAAATCAAAGCCTTATTTTACGCTTTTAGTGTGCATTACCATGCTTTTTAACAAAAGAATTGGTGTGTGTTTTTTATAAAAACTTAGTATATCGAGCCATTTTCAAGTAACATTCGGCATAAAATAGTATAGTCTGTTTCATTATTGATGCTATTTCTAGGTCAGGCGTGGATCGAAAATTATTTCTTAGGGTGGATCGCTACTAAGCATGTTAATTGTTGCAACAGCAGAAAAAAAAACCCTTTATTTTCTATTGTCACATTTATTTCTAGAACTTGTTTTATCCACTAATTCATGAAGATAAAGTTTAAAATCAATAAACGTCTAGATTTTATATTTGACAACAAATACCTAGTAGATTCTAGGAAATAAACTATAAACACGAGGCACGATTTTTACTGCGAAACTGAGAGGGTCAAATAAAACCACGTGGTCTAAATTTAAATGACAATAACATTCGCAGGGGTGCGTAAGTAGAGCGAAAATAGCCCTGTTTCTATGTATACTAGTGTCAATGCATGGAAATTGGAACCAATAAATCTTGCAATGATAGTAAAACGTTGCAAGGTTACATGAGACACGTTGAGCAACAGTCTCCGAGGGTATGTTAAGGCTTCCCACAGCATTGTGTAGAAAATCACTTGTCTGTACTCCATACAATATGACGTCATCAACTTTGACGTCACGATCTGCATTCCAATCGATAGTTCTCAGGGAACGTATCGTAACGTTAAAATGAATTATATTGCAACAGTAATAAAACAGCTTATTTTCTTTATATAGATGCTGACGTTAATGCTAGACTTATAGAATCCATTCATATTAATAATCAATATCAAATAAATGGCTGATTTAAAGCTTCGCTTCAAGTAAAGAGTTTATTTTTAAATTAGTGGTTTGGAGACTCTACCTGCTATATGTAAACAACGAATGAAGAAATTTTAATGCGTGTAAAAAACAGCTTGGCTTTACGTAAAATTGGTAGAGCATACAAATCATTTAAGGAAAACCGACGGATATACCCCAATTTTTTGTAAATCGCTTTTAATTAGTAAAAATGTGCCTTCTTTTGATGATTTGATGAAATGTTTCAACAATATTTTTAATAAACAAATAAACGGCGATGCGATTGAATTAGATAAGTTGCAATGTTAGGATACGCTTGTCACGTGACAACAAAGTAAATATAACGTCACAAAAATGCATCAAATATTATGTTTAACATTGTTGTTAATATATGTTATTCAGATTTTAAGGATTGGTCCTGGTCAAAGTAAATTTTGGCTGATACAAATAATATCGTTTTTCAGTCGTATTTCAATTAGCTCCGGGAGATCTTAACATTGCTCAGTCATGGTCACACAACACAGGCATAAACAGTTGTGATATATCTTTCGTTCTTTAAAAAATCGTGCATCGCTATTGCGAGTACACAAAACGTTGACTTCGTACTTATGTTAGTGCGTTGCACTGCAATAATTTGGATCGCATTCGATCGCGTCTGAATAGTGTGCATGTCAACTAATATGAGGAGACTTGATGCGACCACAAAAACGCATGCAACGAATGCGAATGCTCATGCAACGTTTGCGACAGCTCGTGTGAAGTCAAAACATTCCGATCGCAAAGTGTTGTAAAGTGCTCGTGCGCCAATTGTGAAAGAGGCTTATGTTAAGGTTTGCGGTTACAGGGAGATAACTCACAGATTTTCATTATGACTTAACACCAACTCCCCTTTACTTCAGCTTTGACGTCAAAATTTATATGATTTTATTTATATATAATTGATATCAGGTTTTTTTTTTATTTCGCGGAGTTTTGTAATTTCAATGAAAAAATAATAGGACACAAATATTTTATCAATTTGTAAAAAAACGAAGTCCGCATATTACGGTTTTGAATAGTGTTTTAGAAACACCACATTACACATATACAAATTTTCATGTTGATGAAATGTAAGTAATTTCGTGAAAATATATACATTTTATATGTGACTATTATGGGGGTTATTTATGCTTAAAATGTTCGAAAATAATGTAACTATTATATCATGATAATGCCAGAAAAGGGGGACAATTCCTATAAAAATATCTCCATTGCAAGGTAAGAAAGTAGTCATGAAAATGATATATGCTGTAGAGGACATTTTAATGGTAATGCATTTAAAAAAGCAAAACAATTCTTTGACAAATAATTTTACACTGAAACGCCCTGTTCCCTCTTAAGGCGTATGAACAAATCCCATATCACCGATTATAAAACACATGATTATATATTCCTTCCAGTGGTCTAAAACGTTGTTGCAGAATAATTAAGTAGTCTTTACAATTTTCAGGATACCTTGCTATTACTTTTATGCTTTGTACTCTTATGCTTTGTATTCTTCAATAAATGACCAGTTTTATTTTTTAATGCGTCAATTTTTCTTATAATTAAACAAACTTTGGCAGGCAAAAAAGATACACAGTTGATCATTGAAAAAATTGGGGGAACATTTCTATAATTGTATAGCAATTGATCGGTACCTCAAATATTTGTGAAGATATATTTAACACAATGCACTGCTAAGGCAAAGACTTGTTAATACCTTGTAATGTATTTTTTTTTGTCGCTGTATTGCTTGTGCTTAAGACCATTGCCTTTGTTAGACTGTCCAACGTAAATGGTGATCCAGATGTTAGTTTTCCAGTATGTAATGTACTGGGTACTGCTTCAACTGTCAAAAATATTTTTGAACTGTAAAAAGTATAAGTTTTGAACAACAAAGCTCATCAAACCCATATATTTTAAAGACATTGACATTTATAAAAATATCTCACAAGATAAGTTAAATGATGCAACATTTGAAGTAAATAATATGCTTGCATTTAACGATATTGAATCAATTAATAAAACACATACTAAGTATACTAAGAATATACTTAAGATTAGCTAATCGAGTGCTTACAATTATTTGCAAGTTTGAAAACTTAAAAAAAAAATTTAATCTAAAATTTTATTTAATGACGTCCTTAAGCATTTGGTTTTAGACTAATTAAACAATTGAATTTGCAAACGCAATGTCGTAGCTATCGGTGATAAGGTTTGAAAAAAATATTTTCCAGATCAGAGAAAATCCTAATAAAGGAACTATTTATTCTTTTAAAAAAGATGTTATCATGTAATTTTCATTTATTTAAACAAATTGAATTCATTTTAATAAATAAAATCAACCGGCATTGACTATATATTCTCAGTAACGTTATAAAAATAACAATCAGACATAAAAACAATGGAAAATAAAATCGAACATAAATATTAAATACAAAAAATCAAAGAATCATATTTTTTTTTTATATAAAAAAGCGAACTGGTTTTTTTTTCTTAATAATCATATACACTTATCTGTTTCCAACGGAAGACCTTTATATTATTGTGCAGATTAAGATTATTCTTATTAAGGTCTTCCGTTTCCAACGGAAGACCTTATTGTTTTTGCTTTGTTTCTTTTTCCATATTATTATTATTAGGGTCTTCCGTTTCCGACGGAAGACCCTCTTGTTTTTCTACTGTTTCTTTATATTATTATTATTAGGGTCTTCCGTTTCCGACGGAAGACCCTCTTGTTTTTCTACTGTTTCTTTCTATTATTATTATTATTAAGGTCTTCCGTTTCCAACGGAAGACCTTACTGTTTTTCTACTGTTTCTCATTCTTCTATATTATTAGGGTCTTCCGTTTCCAACGGAAGACCCTCTTGTTATTCTATTGTTTTTTTTTATTATTATTATTCTTTTTCTTTTTTCTTCTGACTCCGTTTTGGCTTTATATCTCAAAAACTACTCAACCGATTTTCATGAAATTTTCAGGGATTATGAAAAATCCTTGTCCCTCAAAGCCTTCAAAAGCTGAAAAATGACATCACTTCCGTTTTCTTATTACGTCAATTTTAAATTTTACAAAAAGCGATTTTGTCCAGTCATTTTCATTTAAACGGTTATATATAGAGATTTAAAATTTTCAGTGATTGTCTATTTCTCAATTTACTTAGGGCATTTTGACAAAAAATCAGAATCCGTCACTTCCGGTCGAAACCGGAAGAGAATCAAATTTTTCGAAAAAAAAATTTTTTTGATCAATTCAAAAACGTGTACGTGTTTTGTAGAGCTTATTTAGCTGAATCTAACACTGAAATCCGTTTTAACATCGGACGATGCATCGCTGAGATATAAGCGTTTAAAAATTGATTTTTCCGGAAATTTTGATTCCTCGTTCTTGGTTAAGAAAATAGTCTTATGTTTAAAGTTAAATTAACTCGTACCTAAAATAATTCGAAAAATTGCTAAGTCGTACTAGAACACATTCGGATTTTTATTGTTAAGTCGTTCTTAAAATCGCAAATGTTTTTGTTAATTCGTACTTAAAATCATTGGGATTTTTTTTAGTCGTACCAAGAATTATTCGATTTTTAAAGTTTTTTTTTTAATTACTTAATTTATTGGTTTAAGAACTCTGCTTCTTACAGGAACTTTAAGGTCTACTTTCGACATTAACGGAAGACCCACTCGTTGCTTTGCAACGAGCTTTGCTCTAGTTATTATTATTCTTCTTGGTAGACACCCTTAATTTCTCGGCCATTTCTTTATCGATTTTAATGATTTTTACAGGGATGATGTCTTAGGTGAATGTCTCTTTGCATCCCACTTTCTGTCTGAAAATTCACTTCCGCTTTTGAATTATCTCCCTTTTTCGTGTTTTTTGGATCATGATTTTGTCCACGCGTGTTCTCAAAAACCGTTATAGTTAGAGACTTGAAATTTTTATGCAAGATAGAGTGGTTATGGTAGATTTGCATGCTTGTTTTAGATTTCACCAGAAGGCATTGTGCTTGAAGCTCGCCTGGACCTGAAAATGTTGATGTTAACTTTTTTTGACAATTTTGGGGAAATTTGAGACTTGATCACGAATATCTTTTTTGTAATAAATATTTTGTTATCATATATAGAACAATAAAAGTTTATATATACAAGAGCTTTCATCTGACACCAAGAAAAAGGGGCTGGCCCCTCATATTAGGGGCCCAGAAGGGTCTAAAGTCAATTATCTGTATCTCTTTAATAAGAAATATTTTATAATGTGTTATAGAAGCAAAATTGTTTATCTTCTCGTTAGTTATCTATACATGATTAAAAATTGCTGATATGTTACATAATTAGGGGTTTTAAGGGGCTAGAAGTCCAATATTTTGATCATTTATATCTTAAAAAGGAGAAATATTTTGAAAAGCATCATAGAAGAAAAGATGCTCAGAATAATGTTTGTAATGATATATAACAACCAAAAATTCGTAAAATGGCCCCTATAAGGAGATAAGGGGTCGGCCCCTAAAACAATCTTTTTCAAATATCTCAAGAACGGTAACGAATTTCTTATCACTTAATGAACAAAATGTGTTTAGATTAAAAATACCTTTTAACTGACACCAAGAAAAAGGGGCTGGCCCCTCAAATTAGGGGCCCAGAAGGGTCTAAAGCCAATAATCTGTATCTCTTTTATAAGAAATATTTTGTAATGTTTTATAGAAGCAAAATTGTTTATCTTCTCGTTAGTTATATATACATGATTAAAAATTGCTGATATGTTACATTATTAGGGGTTTTAAGGGGCTAGAAGTCCAATATTTTGATCATTTATATCTTAAAAAGGAGAAATATTTTAAAAAGCATCATATAAGAAAAGATGCTCAGAATAATGTTTGTAATGATATGTAACAACCAAAAATTCGTAAAATGGCCCCTATAAGGAGATAAGGGGTCGGCCCCTAAAACAATCTTTTTCAAATATCTCAAGAACGGTAACGAATTTCTTATCACTTAATGAACAAAATGTGTTTAGATTAAAAATACCTTTTAACTGACACCAAGAAAAAGGGGCTGGCCCCTCAAATTAGGGGCCCAGAAGGGTCTAAAGTCAATTATCTGTATCTCTTTAATAAGAAATATTTTGTAATGTTTTATAGAAGCAAAATTGTTTATCTTCTCGTTAGTTATCTATACATGATTAAAAATTGCTGATATGTTACATAATTAGGGGTTTTAAGGGGCTAGAAGTCCAATATTGTGTTCATTTATATCTTAAAAAGGAGAAATATTTTGAAAAGCATCATAGAAGAAAAGATGCTCAGAATAATGTTTGTAATGATATGTAACAAACAGAAATTTGTAAAATGGCCCCTATAAGGAGAAAAGGGGTCGGCCCCTAAAACAATCTTTTTCAAATATCTCAAGAACGGTAACGAATTTCTTAACACTTAATGAACAACATGTCTTTAGATTAAAAATACCTTTCAACTGACACCAAGAAAAAGGGGATGGCCCCTCAAATTAGGGGCCCAGAAGGGTCTAAAGTCAATTATCTGTATATCTTTAATAAGAAATATTTTGTAATGTGTTATAGAAGCAAAATTGTTTATCTTTTTGTTATTTATCTATACATGGTTAAAAATTGTTGATATGATACATAATTAGGGGTTTTAAGGGGCTTGAAGTCCAATATTTTGATCATTTATATCTTAAAAAGGAGAAATAATTTGAAAAGCATTATATAAGAAAAGATGCTCAGAATAATGTTCGTAATGATATGTATTAACCAAAGTTTCGTTAAATGGCCCCTATAAGGAGATAAGGGGTCGGCCCCTAAAACAATCTTTTTCAAATATCTCAAGAAATTTAACGAATTTCTAAACACTTAATGAACAAAATGTGTTTAGATTAAAAATAACTTTCATTTCATATCAAGAAAAAGGGGCAGGCCCCTCAAATTAGGGGCCAAAGGATTTTAAAGGGCAAGAAGTACAATTCTTAGATCTTTATATCTTTAAAAGGACAAATATTTTGAGAAGCATTATAGAAGAGACGATACTAGGAATGATGTACTCAACAATATTTCACCAACAAAATTTCGTTAAAAAGCCCCTATAAGGAGATAGGGGTCGGCCCCTAAAAAACCCCAAAATATCTCAAAAACGGTAACGAATTTCTAATCTCTCGTTAAACAAAATGTTACTAATATTGAAATACCTTAATTTCTTTTAATATCAAGAAAAAAAGGGATGATCCTTTAAATTAGGGGCCAAGAGATATCTAAATGTTTCCAACGAAAGTTCTTAAACATGAATCTGAAAGAAAAAAGCTTCTGGCCTTTTCAATGAAATATCACTTTTTTCTATTTCTTTATCATGTTTACCTTATAAATAGCAAACGCTAGATCATTCATGTATCTCAACTATAAAACCGGACGGAAGACCTCCTCGTTGCTCGCAACGAGATCGTGTCTAGTTCTTAATATTTTTTTTCTGCCTTCTTTAAAGCTTTATTTCTCGAAAACTATTCACTCGATTTGCACCAAATTTTCAGGACTTATAGAGCATCAGAGGGGATAAATGTTTTCAGTTAAATTTTTTGATGACGTCACTTCCGGTTTAAGATATTGACGATTTAATGAAATTTTAAAGGTCATTTTGTCCACGCAACTCCTCTGAAACTATTCACGATAGAAAGTTGAAATTTTCAGGGATTGTAGATGAAAGTCTGTAAATGTACCGCATTGTTTTAAAATATGGATAACACGCAAGGCGTTTAAGCTCGCCTGAGGTCGAAAATTGGCACCAATTTTTTTCACAAAATTTTTGCACATTTTCTGAAATATTTTTAAAACTATAAATATTTTGTTAAAACATGTAATGCAAAAGTTGTTTCTATTTCCACGGGCTTTCATTTGATATCAAGAAAAATGGGCTGGCCCCTCAAATTAGGGGCCAAGAGGTCTCTAAAGTCTTTTTGCAATAACTCTTTTCAGAACAATAATTTGTTATCAATTATAGAAGCAAAAATGTTTATTGTACAGCTGTTTATCTATACAGTATCATACCTAAGTCATATGTTACGTAATTAGGGGTTTCAAGGGGCCAGAAGTCCAAAACTTTGATCATTAATATCTAGAAAAGGAGAAATATTTTGAAAAGCATTGTAGAACAAAAAATGCTTAAAATAATGTTCTCAACAAAATGCTACCTAAAAAAATTTGTTGGTGGCCCCAGTAAGGAGTTTAAGGGTCGGCCCCTAAAAAAACATTTGTACAGATATCCTTAGAAAGGTCAACAATTCCTTAACACTTGTTGAACAAAATGTGTTTATATTTACGATACCTTTTATTTGATATCAAGAAAAAAGGGCTGGCCCCTAAAATTAGGGGCCAAAAGGGCTCTAAAGTCCTTTTATAATAACTCTTTACTGAAAAATACTTTGTTATTAATTATAGAAGCAAAAATGTTCATTGTACAACTTTTTATCTATACAGTACCATACCTAAGTCATATGTTACATAATTAGGGGTTTCAAGGGGCCAGAAGTCCAAAACTCTGATCATTAATAGCTAGAAAAGGAGAAATATTTTGAAAAGCATTGTAGAAGAAAAGTTGCTCAAAATAATGTTTTTAATAATATAATACCTAACACTTTTTCGTTGGTGGCCCCAGTAAGGAGTTTAAGGGTCGGCCTCTAAAACACAGTTGTTCAGATATCTCTAGAACGGTTAACAATTCGTGAACAGTTGTCGAATAAAATATGTTTATATTTGCAAGACCTTTCATTTGATATCAAGAAAAAGGGACTGGCCCCTTAAATTAGGGGCCTGGAGGGCCCAAAGTCTTTAAATAATAACTTTTTACTGAAAAATAATTTGTAAATAACTATAGAAGCAAAAATGTTCAACTCATAAGGCTTAATTTAAATCTGAAATCCGTTTTAAAATCGGACGATGCATTACAGAGATATAGGGGTTTAAAAAATTGATTTTTCCGGAAATTTTGATTCCACAGTCTTGGTTAAGAAAATAGTGTTATGTTCAAAGGTAAATTAACTTGTACCTTAAATAATTCGATGATTGTTAAATGTACTTAAACACATTTGGGTTTTATTTGCAAAGTCGTTCTTGATTTTGATAAGGTTTTTGTTAATTCGTACTTAGAATCATTCGGATTTTGTTAAGTCGTACCAAGAATATTTCGATTTTTTTTTTTAGTTTTTCATGTATATTGGTTTAAGTATTCTGCTTATTACAGGAACTTCTAGCTTTACTTTCGACATTAACGGAAGACCCACTCGTTGCTTTGCAACGAGCTTTGCTCTAGTTATTCTTAATATTCTTTTTCTGCCTTCTTTAAAGCTTCATTTCTCGAAAACTATTCACTCGATTTGCACCAAATTTTCAGGACTTATAGAACATTGGAGGGGATTAATGTTTTCAGTTAATTTTTTTGATGACGTCACTTCCGGTTTAAGATATTGACGATTTAATGAAATTTTAAGGGTCATTTTGTCCATGCAACTCCTCTGAAACTATTCACGATAGAAAGTTGAAATTTTCAGGGATTGTAGATGAAAGTCTGTAGATGTACCGCATTGTTTTAAAATATAGATAATACGCAAGGCGTCGAAGCTCGCCTGCGGTCGAAAATTGGCACCAATTTTTTTCACAAAAATTTTGCACATTTTCTTAAATATTTTTAAACCTGTAAATATTTTGTTGAAACACGTAATGCAAAAGTTGTTTTAATTTTCACGGGCTTTCATTTGATATAGAGAAAAAGGGGCTGGCCCCTCAAATTAGGGGCCAAAAGGGCTCTAAAGGCTTTTTGCAATAACTCCTTACTGAACAATTAGTTGTTATAAATTATAGAAGCAAAAATGTTCATTGTACAGCTGTTTATCTATACAGTATCATACCTAAGTCATATGTTACGTAATTAGGGGTTTCAAGGGGCCAGAAGTCCAAAACTTTGATCATTAATATCTACAAAAGGAGAAATATTTTGAAAAGCATTGTAGAACCAAAAATGCTTAGAATAATGTTCTCAACAATATCTATACTTATAAATTAAGACATTTCGCAAATAAACTACGAAACGCCTGCACCAGAGTAACTGCTTATACCTTTGGTATTTCAACACGTGTAATATGATGTCCGTAAGCTATAATAAATTTTAACCTGATAAGTAATTATTGAGAATTAAATTTAAAACCTACTTTCATTTTCGATAAACCAGCTCGAAATAGCAAAAATGAGAGTAAGGTGGTGGACACGCTTTGGCGGATCCAAGTCAATGGGAGTTAGCATTAAAATATATCATTGCAATGAAATAATATCAAATGATTACGTAAACAGTGAATATATTTATTAGGAACTTACTTGGATTATACATAGAAGTTAAGATTTGACAAATGCTGAATAAATAAAATAAGGTAATTCGTTTCTTGAATGCGCGATTTTAGTTTTGATATGGAATAGAATTTTCCAGAACGGGCTAACCAAGAACGCGGTTTGACTAATTAACGTCATGGCGAAAAGTGAAGGAAGGGTTCATCACGTATCGCGGGCAGATATTCATACCTTGGATGGGACATCTTTGGTTAATACAAAAAATTGATAAATAAAATGGAACAATTTGATGTAATTTAAGTTTTGAGAGGAAGAATTTATTTTCAAAAAGGGGGGTGCACAGGAAAGCGGTTTGACTAATTTACACCGGAAGAAAGTGTAGGGCGAGTTAGACATAGGGCAAATACTTTGGATATGACAACTTTGGTTTAAAAAATGCAAATTGATATGCATACACAAGCGTTTTTTGAATTTCATACTTTTTATACCACGACAGATTGGTAGTAAACCTTAGACATTATTTCTAAGTCTATATGAATAAATAATGTATACGTAACTATGAAGTTTAATTGTGGGGGGTTTTTCAGATCAGTCTTTTATCTGAAATTCTCATTAAGACAGTGATAAAAGTTGTAGTGAAATTTGACCTAAAGATATGAAGAATAGGATAAGAAAACAATTTAGAAAAAAATTGGACACAGTATATACGAAAATGAAAAAAACAATATGGTTCAACATTTTAGCATTGTGTCATTAATGTGTAAAGTGCTAATTCCCGCGCTTGCGCGGGATATCATCTAGTGCTACCTAAAAAAAATTTGTTGGTGGCCCCAGTAAGGAGTTTAAGGGTCGGCCCCTAAAACACATTAGTTCAGATATCTCTAGAACGGTTAACAATTCGTGAACAGTTGTTGAACAAAATACGTTTATATTTGCGAGACCTTTCATTTGATATCAAGAAAAAGGGTCTGGCCCATCAAATTAGGGGCCAGGAGGGCTACAAAGTCTTTTAACAATAACTATTTACTGAAAAATAATTTGTTATATATTATTGAAGCAAAAATGTTCAACTTATTAAGCTTAATTTAAATCTGAAATCCGTTTTAAAATCGGACGATGCATTACAGAGATATAGGGGTTTAAAAATTGATTTTTCCGGAAATCTTGATTCCACATTCTTGGTTAAGAAAATAGTGTTATGTTCAAAGTTAAATTACCTCGTACCTAGAAAGATTCGATATTTGTTAAGTAGTTCTTAAACACATTCGGATTTTTTTTGTCAAGTCGTTCTTGAAATCGTTAAGGTTTTTGTTAATTCGTACTTAAAGTCATTCGGATTTTGTTAAGTTGTACCAAGAATTATTCGATTTTTTATATCTTTTTGTTTTAAAACTCCTGGTATTGGTTTTAGAGCTCTGCTTCTTACAGGAACATCTAGCTTTTCTTTCGACATTAACGGAAGACCCACTCGTTGCTTTGCAACGAGCTTTGCTCTAGTTTTTTTTCTTTTTTTTTTCTTACAAATTTTGTGCACGCGAGTTCTCCAAAACGGCTCGGTCGATTTTAATGAAACTTTCAGATCTGATAGACGTTGATCTGAACCTTATTGGAAATTTTTTATATTGATGACGTCATTTCCGTTTCTGAGATACTGACGATTTAGTGAATTTTAAAGGGTCTGCTTGTCCATTGAACTCCTCCTTAACGGTAAAAGATATTGAGTTCAAATTTTCAGGGATGATAGACGAAAGATTGTAGATATGTCTAAAGGCAATAAAAAATGTCTGGCTCAAAGAGCCTCAAAGCTCGCCTGGACCCGATAATTGAGATTAAATAAACGTTGTAATTTTTTCGGGTTTTCTTTTTTTTTATCTCTTTTCTGAAAAATATTTTGTTAAAACATGTTATGTAAACAAAGTTTATATTTACAAGATCTTTCATTTAATACCAAGAAAAAGGGGCTGGCCCCTAAAATTAGGGGCCCAGAGGGCTCTAAAGTTTTTTATCTGTAGCCCTTTACTGATAGATATTTTGTGAAAGGTTATAGAAGCAAATATGTTTATCTCACAGTTATTTATCCAAGCAATGTAAGGATTTTATCATGTGTTACGTAATTAGGGGTTTTTAGGGGCCAAAAGTACAAAATTTTGATCACCCATATCTCAGAAAGGAAAAATATTTTGAAATGCAGTATAGAAGGAAGGATGCTCAAAATGATGTACTAAACAATATGCAACCTTCAGAATTTCGTTAAACGGCCCCTATAAGGAGATAAGGGATTGGCCCCTAAAACGTTCTTTGCCGTATACATTAAAAACGGTAACGAATTTCTAAACACTTGTTGAACAAAATGTGTTTAGAATTAAATGACCTTTAAATTAATATCAAGAAAAAGGGGCTGGCCCCTAAAATTAGGGGCCCAGAGGGCTCTAAAGTTTTTTATATGTAGCCCTTTACTGATAGATATTTTGTGAAAGATTATAGAAGCAAATATGTTTATCTCACAGTTATTTATCCAAGCAATGTAATGATTTTATCATGCGTTACGTAATTAGGGGTTTATAGGGGCCAAAAGTCCAAAATTTTGATCACCCATATCTCAGAAAGGAAAAATATTTTGAAATATGGTATAGAAGGAAAGATGCTCAAAACGATGTACTTAACAATATGCAACCTTTAAAATTTCGTTAAACGGCCCCTATAAGGAGATAAGGGATTGGCCCCTAAAATGTTTTTTCCCATATATCTCAAGAACGGTAACGATTTTCTAAACACTTGTTGAACAAAATGTGTTTAGAATGAAAGGACCTTTCATTTGATATCAAGAAAAAGGGGCTGGCCCCTAAAATTAGGGGACCAAAGGGCTCTAAAGTTTTTTATATGTAGCCCTTTACTGATAGATAGTTTGTGAATGGTTATAGAAGCAAATATGTTTATCTCATAGTTATTTACACAGGATGAATGACCATCTTTAAGTTCTCCTTAAAGATAACTTAAAGGTGCTTAAAGGTAGCTTAAAGACGATCTTTAAGCCACCTTTAAGCTATATGTATTGCTTAAAGGTGGCTTAAAGAAAGCGTAAAGATGGCTTAAAGGCAGCTTAAAGACTATCTTTAAGCCACCTTTAAGCTACCTTTAAGGACAACTTATAGGTCCTTAATGTCCAAACTTCTTTAAGCCACCTTTAAGCTACCTTTAAGCCACCTTTAAGCCCCCTTTAAGCCATTAAAAAATCTTTTAATTCAATATTGTGCTTAATTTACCAATAAAATGTATTAACTTTATGATAGAAAAGGTATTAAAAACGGTTTTTGTTCTAGAAAATAAAATGAAAAAAAAAATTCAAAACGCCCAAGACGAGGATTGAACCCGGGACCCTTCGTTTACTAGCATCACCTCAATCCCTCTGCGCCACGGTAACTTATACATTTTTAGAAGGTTTTTATATCCTATAAATTAGTGGCTATTTAATCAAGGTTTTTATTTGAAAAGATTTTGACTTCCATTCAGTTTGTAACAATCAATTATATCTAATTTATAAATTAAATGCATGCATGTATTTAGAATGAAATACGAAACTTGGTCTTCAGTGAAAAAAATATATTATACCTAAATGGAAACCGTTAGGCTTACTAATACTTAGTTAATAAATTGAAACCAAGTAGATATAGGCTATGTTAATCTAATTCATAGCTAAATGAAATTAAATGCAAGGAAAAAGATGAAACTATTTCTTTTATTAAATGCATTGAACCTATTAGCTAGGGTATTAGTTCTACGCAATTTCCCGGTTTTCATGATCACGGCGCCGTTCCAGTATGTATAATTTTAATAATATTGATTATTATACATTAACAGATCTAGAATAACAAATGAAATGATATATGTTTAAATGTTTAATTGTATACATGATTTTTAAACCATCAATTCTATAACAAACAATATTACCAATTACCGGTGACGTATTTACTGCATGTGGCAACTGCAAATAATGTATGCGTATACTTGTACATACAATTGTATGATGTACCAGGCCGGGTATGTGACATATTTACCCTTATACATATATTTAAATAATTAACCCCCATTTATGATCACCGGTACAGTAATTAATTAACCTCTAGATTTTACTCTTACATACATGTATCTTTAATTTGTAGGCCTAGACGTAACATTTTTAAAACCCACAGCTAGGAAATAATACTTTGAAAATGAATTACAAATGTAAATAAACTTTCATTAACTAGACTTATCGTATACACGTACATACTAAGATTTCAGCGCCTTTATTAACCCTGACGTGCACCTGGGCACACGACACACCTGTTGTGTATATCTTGTATATTCTGTGTTAGTTCCAGGGGTTTTCTTAACTTGGACAAAAAATAGACTCTAATTAGATATACACAAACGAACAAAACTATGTCTAGACAAACAAAGCGGTAATATCCCGCCCGATATAACCAAGGCAGTTGAGAGTCTTTTCATCTTTAACATGTATCTAGCATATCTAGAATTAGACCTAGAAATAAAAAAATACATATCTTAAACCGATTAAATTAAATTATGCATTATTGGTTCATTTTTTTATTTTGTTTAATAACCGGATGAACTAAAAGAGAGAGAGAGAGAGAGAGAGAGAGAGAGAGAGAGAGAGAGAGAGAGAGAGAGAGAGAGAGAGAGAGAGAGAGAAGAGAGAGAGAGATTTCACCGATTAATTTATAAAAGGAAACAAACATACTTTAATATAATTTCATGCCCAGATTTAGATACAGAGACTGCGCTCACCCCTACAATAATTTTGAAACCAAAAAAAAATTATAAAGAATTTTATAACGGCAATCTGTGTACATTGGAGCAGTGTTGATGATAGCGATCTGTGTTTAATGGAGCGACAATTAAAACCGCCTGGAACACCCCCCCCCCCTTCCTTGGAAATTATATCCTCACTCGGATCACCCCCTCCCATCCCTATAAAAGAGCTTTTGCATTTAATATATGTTTTCAAGATGAATCTGTTCAGCTTGATCAAACCTGACTTAAAGGGAACTTAAAGATGGTGTAAAGACAACTTAAAGGGAGCGTAAATGCCACTTAAAGATGCTTAAAGGTGGCTTAAAGATGGCTTAAAGGTGACTTAAAGAAGTTTGGACATTAAGGACCTATTAGCTCAGCTTAAAGGTGACTTAAAGGTGGCTTAAAGATTGTATATCCTTTAAGCCACCTTTACGCCACCTTTAAGTCACCTTTAAGGACTTGCTTAAAGATTGTTTTTCGCCCTGTGTTATCCAAACAATGTAATGATCTTATCATGTGTTACGTAATTAGGGGTTTTTAGGGGCCAAAGGTCCAAAAATTTGATCACCCATATCTCAGAAAGAAAAAAAAATTTGAAATGCAGTATAGAAGGAAAGATACTCAAAATGATGTACTTAACAATATGCAAACTTTAAAATTTCGTTAAACGGCCCCTATAAGGATATAAGGGATCGGCCCCTAAATCGTTCTTTCCCATATATCTCAAGAACGGTAACGAATTTCTAAACACTTGTTGAACAAAATGTGTTTAGAATTAAATGACCTATTATTTAATATCAAGAAAAAGGGGCTGGCCCCTAAAATTAGGGGCCCAAAGGGCTCTAAAGTTTTTTATATGTAGCCCTTCACTGAGAAATATTTTGTGAATGGTTATAGAAGCAAATATGTTTATCTCACAGTGATTTATTCTAGCAATGTAATGATTTTATCATGTGTTGCGTAATTAGGGGTTTTTAGGGGTTAAAAGTCCAAAATTTTGATCACCCATAACTCAGAAAGAAAAACTATTTTGAAATATGGTATAGAAGGAAAGATGCTCAAAATGATGTACTTAACAATAAGCAACCTTCAAAACTTTCGTTAAACGGCCCTAAAAGGAGATAAGGGGTCGGCCCCTAAAACGTTCTTTGCCGTATACATTAAAAACGGTAACGAATTTCTAAACACTTGCTGGACAAAATGAGTTTAGAGTTAAATGACCATTTATTTGATATCAAGAAAAAGGGGCTGGCCCCTCACATCAGGGCACCAGAGGGCCCTAAAGTCTTTTATCTGTATCCGTTTACTGAGAGATATTTTGTGAGGGTTATAAAAGCAAAATAAGGTATAATACGTTTATATATCCCAACAATATAATGATTTACTTATCTAATTAGGGCTTTTAGGGGCCAGATGTAAAAAGTTTAATCGTTTCTATCTCAATTGGAAGAAATGCTAGTATTGAAAAAAGCAGCGTAAGAGAACTTATAAAAAGCGATGCAGAAAAGCATAAGTACTCCACTCCTTTTTACAGATCATGACTGTTTTCTTGTTGATTTTGTCATATCACCTTCTTAAAATCGGACGGAAGACCTCCTCGTTGCTCGCAACGAGATCGTGTCTAGTTTTTCTTTTTTTTTTTTTCTTCCTAGACGCGAACTTTGAGGCTTCATATCTTGCTCATTTCTGAACGGTTTTGCTCATATTTTCAGGGCTTTTAGACTTTACAAAACACAATCTAAACCATTTCATAAATTTTAAAAATCCTCTTCCGTTAACGAGTTATTCCCCTTTTTAAAAAATTTAGGGCCTTTCGTTTCCAGACAAAGGCTCCGAGACTATGATAGCAGGGAATGGGAATCCAACGAATTTGAATAACAGAGACATTGAAGTTTTGCACATCGGTTTTTGTTTTTGGATTACTTTCTTTATTTAGAAAAAGGTAGGGGGTCAAAAAACAGGGTTCCAAAAAGTGCGAAAATTTAGACATATTTTCCTTTGTATCTTTTAAACAAAAAATATTTTGTTAAGACATGTAGAATAAAAGTTGTGCAGAATGTCAAGGACTTTCATTTGACAACAATAAAAAAGGGCTGACCCCTTAAATTAAGGGCCAAGGGCCCTTGAAAGTTTTTGCTAAATAACTAAAAAACGGCTAGGATTTTGATATAGCTGTCGCTGGAAAAGTTGTTTGTTGGGATCCTATAAATGTCGTTACAATGTTATTTTGTTGGTGAGTTGTGTAGTATGAGTGTAAAAAGCTTTACATGTTAACATGTACCTGTGTTTATTTGGCAAGTTAACGAAAGTCATTGTGCGTACAACTGACATTATGTTACGACAGACATACTGCCTGTTTAAAAAGGAGGCTTTAATTCATAAGAAAAAAATATTTTTTTTAGGATACATGCTTTATGTGAGGAGTTTAAGTCATCTTCGTAAAGTCTGCACAATCCTGAAAAACGAGAAACAGAAAATATAAACATTCTTTTTCTTTTCTAGTAAATCACACAAACTACCGGAAAAAAATAAATCTATGTGATACATTTTAGTTATCATGCTACGTGCATTTAAAATATATCTGGAATCAGAGCTGTGTGTGTGAACCATTACGTAAGCTATCCCTCGCTTGCGGCCGAGAAAGTCGGTCGCCATGGTCGCGGCTGGACTACCTAGAGGTCAGCGGTTATCTAATACACCGGAGTCACGTCTCTCAATTTATGAGTTCATTTAGCCGAAAACAAGAATTGTTTTAATTTTGATCACACATAGACGTTTATTCTTCTCAAATTGAACTAAATGATAGAGTGTCAATTAAGAAAACGTTCTGTTAATTAATAAAAGAATTGTCATTCTCAATCGGAAGTAATATCAGGCATAGATCAATTGTGGGTTTTAAGTAAAAAAAAATAATAACTTCTATTTGGTAGATTTTAGTCATTATTACACTGCAAACATTTCAAATCTTCCTGGGTTCTGAGTTGTGTGTGTTGTAACTTTACGTAACCTATTCCTTGCCCGCGGCCGAGGAGATCGGCCGCAGGTGCACTACCATTCGGTCAGCGGTTATCTAATACACCAGATTCGCGTCTTTTATGTACTTGTTTTGAGTTTATATAGCCGCAAATACAGGAACTGTTTTAATTTAAAGTTATTAATGTTTTATTTAAAATGTAAATTAAGAAGTCATTCTGAAAATTATAAAATCCGATATTATTCTAATCCAAAACATCGTCAGACATAAATCAATGGTGGGTTTGTAAGTATAAAATGTTCTAAGAACTGTACTAATAATGTTTTAGATCAACAACAAAAAACCACAAAGATTACCCCTTTAAATGATGATCATCCCTCGCACGCTCGCACATGGCCGAGAAGATCGCGCGCGAGGGGACATCTACATGTACCTTATCACACGTGTATGTTTATTGATATTTTGTACGAACACAAAACTATTTCTTTATTTTATTTTCATTTATATTGGTTTTAGATGAAAGATGAATTTATCTCCCTTATTCAGTTGATTTAGCGTTGATTTATACGTAAGGGGGAAAAATCTTATAAAAACCTCTCATTAATTGAATAAAAGTAATCTATCAATTCGATTCTAAATATGCAAGGCCGATTGTATAAATAAAAGATTAAATATAATAAAACTCCGAGATATTTACCGGCATATGTAAAATTGATATGTGTTTAACTTAAGATTAATATACTGCATCGTCGGAACCCACGGGTTTTCAATCCGTTACACTGATTTCAAGCAATGTAACGGATGGAAAACCCGTGGGGTCCGACGATGAATCGACTGTAGTTACTCATGATCATTTCCGTTAATTATTGCTTAGACTTTTTACAGACATTAACACTTTTAAGACAATATTCAAACTTTGCCTGGCCAACGAGACATATATGCACATGGATATATGTATATATACTGGTGTAAGAATTAATATTCGACCAACGCAAAAATTAAATAGTGTAGAAAGTAAAATAAGTTTTCTTAAGAGTTGTACCAAATTTTAGCAGGGTATACATAGTAAAAAAAATCATTAATTTTCGAAGCGTTCTAGGAAGTTTAAAAACAAAGTCATATCTGTGCTGCTCCGCCCCCTAACCCCCAAGTGATCGAGCTGAATTTTAAAAATTGGCGAACAAAAATCGAAAATCAATTTCTGGTGACTCCTTATTTGTTAACGTTCTTCCTAATGTGTTTCACTTTGCAATCTGTGTGTTTATTCGGCCAGTCTGCGTGTTAATTCAATCACCCCGTGCGACCGAAAATCTCGTGTCCCAAATAAGCACCGCCTTCAAATTTACGTGATCAGTGTAACCCTTGTTAATCAACTAAATCGAGACTGTTAGAAAATGATTGGCATTTGTTTACTCGTCCTGTGTATACCATGCTTAGCGCTCGCGATGACGGTGCAATAAACGTTTTTCTTTTGATTTGATGCATACCGTGACGATAAATCGCTATCTTTTAGCACTTTAAATAAAAGAAATATTATTATATGAATTAAAAATTTACTCGTACTTGGTTATGTACCACACTAAATGCGCTGATCACCTATAGTCTGTCAAAATCATGTGGTGCCGATCATGTATCCATGAAAGACGTCGTTTATCAATAAAGATGTTTGTGAATAATTGAGAATAAATAATTAAATGAAATCAAATATTGCGTTCACGATTTATATCGTTAGTTATCACATTTCTGAGAGAAATTTCACGAGCTGAAACCGGAAGAGAAACAAGTACAGACAGCTCTGGTGCATGCGCAGCTGGTAGAATTATTGTGCACTTTAATTTAGCAGCTGATCGGAAAAGATTTACAAGCATTGGTTGCAAAGTTGCATTAGTATTTGAGTACGGTGGGGTGATTGTATAATTCACAAAACATCAGGATATATTTTCAGTTAATCCCGACAGAAACTTGTTCAATCAAACGAAAGATTTTGCACATGTCGCACGCGGTTTTTCATGCGTTTATATTCATTTCAACGAAGAACAATTTGTTTTATAAGTACATATAAATACGATATTCTTTTTAAATAAACGGAAAAACTCTTTTGACAGCACTTTAATACTCCGTGTATATAGACATGTATACACAAGCGAGCGTGTTTCCCTCGGGGTTTCACACCTCTTTCAATATAGGCTCCACCCCCACCTGAACTTACCTAAGGTAAACTGACCGGTTAAAAACCTCGGCCTTTAAGTGCACACAACCCTGGACACAGATAGCCATAGGTAATTTATGGATGCAGATCATCAATTGTTATGTAATTAAAATACACTTGGAAGTGAGCTATCACTGTAGTGGTCAATTGTTGAATATAAGATTAAAGTTTTAAGTCAAAGATGTTAAATAATTATTTGTTCTCACGTTTAGAAGTTATGAAATACGTTATTCAATGCAGTCGGTCGCCATAGAAATCATCAGAGTACTGCAAGTGTTGACAGTTTCTTATTTCTTTAAAAGACCTTAGGACATAATTCATTTGACTTACAGACTAGCGACACAGTTGCCTCCCAAAAATGTATGCACTTCTCAAAGTTACAATTAAATGGTATAGATATGTGTTGTTCAATGGATTTTATTAATTGTTGTAAATGTTAAAGTTAGAGAAATCGTATTTTCTGGAGGTTGACATTATGTAGAACTCTTTTGTTTAAAAAACAAAAACAAATTGTTTTGACGCCACACCATCTCTTTTGGTTTGGTTTAAATATACAATGTACACAGTGCTCTGAACAAAACGCTGGTTTATGCCCTTCTATTACTCAAGTAAAAAACTAGTACTGAACAAAATTGATTACTTTTAGGTTCACACGTCACATGTTAATACATGTATGCATAAATATATGATTTTTATCAAATAAATGACATTGTATCTTTAAAAAATTCCAAAATATTATAACTAAAACATGTATATGTGACATGATAGAAATAATTGTAAACCAGAGGTCTCTCTTCCTGTCACACAAAAGTGACAAAATGGATTTTTGATTCAGTTGGAGTTCTGCCCCCACCCCTGCCAACATTTTCTGAAATTTACATTTAGAAAATTAAATTTTGGGGTACTGACACCCCACCCCCACACACTTTCTAGATGAGCGCTCAAGGCAAAAAAAAAAAATATTGGGATATTTAAAACAAAATCCTATTTGAAAAAAATGAAGTTAGAGATGCCTCACAACCCCTACCACTGCCGCGGATTATGATTTTGAAGATTTGTGAATTTCTTTTACTTGCTTGTGAAGATTTCAGATAAATATGCTCATCCTTTCAAAAACAATACTGAGGCCTGTATGGCCAAACATTATACGGGTAGTTATCCCTAACACTGAGCACCTCAGTCTCGTATACTAATAGCGCACCCTCAGACGGGAGAAGGCATTATTGTTTATTTACAATTGGTGTTCTTTTCAATCTCTAATTTTAACACTGCACTTTACATAAACTATTCCATGTTTTAGCGGTAGAGGTTTAAGTATGAATATAGGGAATCAAAATGTTTATGAAACATAACACTTTTTTCCATGCATCAGCGCAGTGGATTTTGTGTTTATTACACTATGATATAGGCATACCAGTAGTTTTAATCCCGTCATCAGTTGTACATACATGTAAACGTATTTTCTGGTTGGTATAATTAAATACATGTACATATAAGAGATGTGTTTTAAGTTATCATAAATTGATATAACCGTGAAATAAGTTAAAAGGAGAGTTTGTCTGGTAGGAAAATAATACTTTGAAAGTGAGCATCGTTTTCTGAACTTACTATTATTATATTGACAATCCAGTTTAATGACAGCCCACCCTTTAATTTTCTCCTTACACTCAACGGGGTCGGATAGGTATCAATAAGAGGTCACCTTTTCTATGACCTTTAAATTTGCATACAATCTAAATATATACCCCTAGCTTATCACAGACATGCCTTTATCTGTTTAATGAGAAGTGTAACTCTTCAATACTATGCAGTCTGGAGGTTGCAGTAATATATAGAAAATGGGCATGAATTAATTTTTCTGTCTAATTTTGAAGAGTTCAAATTGATTTTCTAAAGCCCTGATTGGTCAGAAGTTAAAGTAGTGTGAAGATGACCTCCTATCAATAACTGTCAGACCCTGACAAGTGTAAGAAGAAGAGGGGTGGTTTTATTAAGACTGAATGACAATCCTTTCTTGACTTGCAATCTGATTAAAATTTCTATAGCCGCTATACGATGATTTGAAGAAACCCCACTTAAGGTCACCTCCTGGTGAACTTTGCTTTGACCAATCAAATCGTCGGTTCCATTCCTCAGTTACATGATTTGGAAGTTATACCAATACATTCTTTAGATTCCCTAAGGGCGTCTAATATCAACTTATGCTCCGTCTCTTACTTGCTGATACCGAAAGATTCACGAACATGTGGCATCATTTCGTCGTACAACTCCATTTTTGTTTGTAACCCGAAATTACCGTTTCTAACACTTGCTCTGATTGCTAGAATAACTCATGTATATTTATAAACAAACGTTCAACAGGGGGTGACCTCAAGATGGGTTTCTTCAGATCCTCTTGTAGCGAAAATAGAAAAACAAGGAGGGGATTAAGGATATGATTTTAATCAGATTGTCTCGACTTGAAGCTGTAACGGAAGACCTTCTCGTTGCTTGCAACGAGCTCGGCTCTAGTTATGACTATTTTTGAAATCTTGCAAACTTTCTAGAATAACCGTACCATAAATTGCTAGATTTGTATGAAATAACAATAATTGCATGACATTTTTGTTTTGATCCCTACCTGTACCTGTCACATCGGATTGATTTGACCATTGATTCCCTGTCGTGAGTTTTATATGCGTTGTAGTACTAATTTTCTTCTGTTGTTTATCTTTCTTCTCTGTAATTGAGAGAAAAAATAACTTATTTTGCCCGCAAATTAATCTTACTCCTCATTGAAATAATTCACAAATATGTGTATTCAAACTCTTCAAGTCGTATGAATAAAAGAATGGAATCAAGTTAATATAGCTTAAGTAAGGCTGTTCGTAGTAATAGCCGCCAGGTCATGTTACGATTGAAACAAATAATATCATAGTTGTCCCTTATCAATTGCACTAGTTGTTTTAATCGCAACAAATCATGCGTTTAATAGCTATGAACAATTATAATATAGGTAAATCAAACCTGATAGTTTCCTAAAAGTTCTATATTTTTGTCAATGTCACAAAATCAGTTTATCTTAAAATACGCTATGGTATTTATTTATCTAATATGTAACATTCTATGTACACTATATATATATATATATATATATATATATATATATATATATATATATATATATATATATATATATATATTGATGCATGGATACGGGTTTTTCAAAATAATTCAATCTAGATCTCAATTGTTATTGGTTTAGAATGCATATAAAATTTTGTGTTTCAAGTTACAAATTTCAGATGGTTCGGTGTTCGTGATCATATTTAGGCTGTATTTACCTCCATAAGATGAAAAACTCTGTATAAATATATAGTAAAATACTGAAATTTCAGAGTTGAAATATCGTATGATAAAGTTTAATGCAGGTTTATTAGTTCATTTGTTGACCACATAGCCTTCTTATAAGAAACTCCTGAAAGGTTTACAGCGAAGCTAGTAATTATAGATATCAGGTACATTTATTTCTCTTGTAAAAGAAAAAAATGGCAATATAATCTGTGCATATATCATTTCTTATACCACATATTGTTTTTTACATTTTATAACCTAGAATTTGATTTTAGCTAATATTTTTTAGTTGGTGTTGCTTTCTTTTTAACATTAGATTTAAAGATAGAAATACTACCAATCAAGGAATTGCAAGAGGAACAATGATTTATTTATTCACGGTGGTTTTATTTGTTTTGCTCTGAAGACCCAACCACTTACAGCAACAACAAAAAAAGAGAGAATACCATTACATCTATAGTCACATTAAAACACAATAAGTTTATTTTTACATGCATCAATCAATTCTAGAACATGACCTGATAATCATCTTTTTTCTATACTTGTTTAAAAGTAAAAGTAATTTGATATTATATCAATTCTTATTGAAGATCTACTGAAAGGGTTTTTAATAAGACTTATATTAGCGAGTTTCCCCCTTGGCCAGTAGGTTAATACATGTACAATTAAAGATGCAAGTAAGTATAATGATAAAGTAATGCTCAGTTCATTTACTTTAGACTCAATAATTGCACAATATAAATGCATTGTACGTTAATATTTTTTCCTGACCTAATGTTTTTGCATAATGTCTCTACACTCCCTAAACAATGTATACAAATAATGCTAATTTGCAACTATTATATGTTTTACAGTCGTTACTGTGATTTTTATGTCCGTTTATTAGGATATATATTGCATCTCTTAAAAAGAGGGAATTAGTAAAAAGAATTAGAAAACTTACCATGATTACCATTTCCTTTGGAAGCAAAAGTGAATGCTAAGATCATCCACAGAAGTGAAGCTAAAATGATATGTTTCACCATTTATTAACTTGAAAACATGTTTATAACAGAATTAGAGAATAACTAATTTATTTTTTATAAGTCCCACCTACCTTGTATGTATATCATAATGTCCTTCAAGTGAGAAAAATATCCAGATCGTATTGCGACAAACGCCGGAAGTTAAGTTCGTAAACAGCAGGATGTCTGTTGGCGTATCGAAAGCAGTTTCTATTTCCATCATCACGGAACTTTAAGTTTTAATCTTAGAGTATAATCTTCAAGTTTTAATCTTAGAGTAAAATCTTAATTATATTGATGAGACAAATCGCAGTTAAAATAAAAACGACACGGCTCTCTAAAAATAAGAGTTAACTGATTGTCAAGAATTTTTCCGTACCATAAAAATATAGTTCACTAAACTGTAATCATATAAAGGTATTTGTCAACAGCAAATGCGACGTCGTTTAATAATCACCTGCGTCTTATCTAATAATACTCTGAAAATGCCTTAATTTCATTCTCGAAAAACCTAAAAATTGTAAAAGAACACGTGCGACGCCAATTCTGAACAGGACATACAAATAATGAATGCTTATACAAAATGAATAGCCAATCACATAAACTGTTCTGTAGACAATTAAATCAACTCCTGATAGGCAGCAAAATTTACAATTCGTGACAAGTATGAGGTGTCTTTGCCCACACAAAGGCATCATTATTGTGAAACAGGCCTTCTGTGAGCACATATATTCTACCGGCACCCCCAATTTCAAACAATTTTCGTTTTATGTGCGTACTTCTCGTATAGCTTTGTAGATAAATGATTTTATGTCATATTATATATTAAAACAGTGTCATAATAAAACAGGACTATCAACAGTTTCGTTTGAAGTCATCTTTTCGTAAGTTCTATGGTCGGTACAACGACTTTGTCAGAAAATACAATCTTCCACTGGGTCGCATGCTGACTGACGTTTTTCATACTAATTGTTAGACCATTATTAATCACGGTCAGCAGGGGATGCTCACTACTTCTAGGCACCTGATCCTACCTCCAATGTAATGGAGGTCCGTGTTTGCTCACGGTTTGTATTTGACCATCACAAACAAATCATCAACGTATCGTTTTTTTCTCTATTAAGACATTTTCCCGATTTTGACATTTACCTCGATTATGACATGCTCAGTTGCGACAAGGAGCACACGGCGGGTGCGACCGGTCAGCAGAGGTTTCTCACTCCTCATAGGCACCCGGGGCTCGTAACATAAAGGGTAACTAAGTCTAAGACAGTGCTTAAGTAGGACTTCTGTACATTCTTAGATTTAAGTCCATAACTAGAAGAGTGCTTAGCTAGCACAACTAACCCAAAACTTAGGCGGCCGGTAGAGGTGACTTAAGTATGTCTTAAGTATTGTTTTCATACATTTAGAAGTGTTTTTGTTAATTATTTAAATTCAGCATTTGAATACAGTGTATTAATCACATATTTACACAAAATCAATATCTTAATAATCAAGTTTGAATTTAATTGATATAAATTTAACTGGTCGTAATGAGCTGTAACATTTTCCATATACTGGGCTGCTGAATAGGTTGTAAACACGTAATGATCAGTTTACAATAAGTAACTCCATTGTATAAATGTAAACTCGCGAAACTTCAGAAATTTTAAATAAGAACGTTTGAAGGCAGAAAAACCCTCAGTGATTTTAAAGACGACGATTTACACGTTTCATTACAATGTATATCGACTTGATGAAGAAATTATTCTCAAGAGTATGTGAATTGCCTTATTGGTGAGGTAAGATGTAGAACAAAAGATAAAAAGAAATCCGATATATAAATTATTTTATCAAGTTCTAACGACATCGTGATATTACGCCACAGGCAGTCGTCGATAATGACTAAAATAGTGAATATTCGTCAAAACAAAGAAGTAACAATAATAGATTGAAAACATTACCATGATCGCTTTGAGCTTTTTAAGTTTTTTTATATACACATGCCACTTTGAATTTTTTGTCTGTATATTTACATCTATCCCATCTAATATCAAAGATATCAAGAATAAACAAGCTATTAACCTAAAACAATGATTTTATTATTAGTGCATTCAAATTCGACAAAAGAAATGAAAAATTCGTTTTTACTTTTCAATATAAGCATGACTTAGCTAAGACATTGCTAAGTTTGCTTTATGTTACGGTATAAGACATACTTAAGCAGGACATATGTAGGTCCTATGATTCCGCTTAAGTCCTACTTAAATCAAAATATTAGCATGCTTTATGTTACGAGCCCCTGATCCTACCTCTATATTTTTGGAGATCCGTCTTGCTCTGCTTTGAATTTGTATTTCGTTTTATGGATTTTTGAGATGGTTGACGGTTATTGTCATTTTTTCATAACAGTTTTAAAACCATTTGTATTTAAGTTCCTAATACGTATATTTTACGAATACTCTTCCATATAATCCTAAATCAATTGTTTAACAACAACCCCCCCACCCCATTAAGTTAACTCTTGTTTAAGTTTTGGGGTCAGAATTTAAACATTTCAATTTTCAATCATTTTTCGATATTAAACTTAGAACCCCTTCTTGGGGCCTCAGTAGTGGTCCAGGGGTCACAGTTTAAACAATTTAAGGTAATTCCAGTGTCTTACGGATCCGGTTCTTTTTTACACGCCGTGCTTAATATCCGGTTATAATTTTGGCGCTCAACAAGTGGTTTGGAAATGTGTTGAAATATTGCATCTCCTTGATATAGAGGGATTGGAGAAAGCGGCGAAATGTAAACAAGGTAAATGAGTGTGTAATATAAATGTACGTATTGTATGCACTCTGTTCCAACAATTACAATGAGTGTATGTAGTTTGGCGACCTCATGTGTCCTCTGGGACAAGGAGAGGATAAGTAAGAACTTGTGTAGCTTAAACATTAATTAAAACTATATAACACTGATTAGTGTTTAAAGGGACATGGTCAAACTCTATTTTTCTGTTTTAATTTTTTACAATGCTTTAGGAATTCATATCTAATAATAATATGAGATTTGAGGGTCAGTCACCAAGTTATAAGCAAGATAGAGAGTTCACAATTCTTTGTCATGTAAACAAACTTCGTGCCCTGTTTTGGTTTACATAGGTTCAATATACCAGTAAAAAATCCTTTTCAAGCTGATTTGTCTATCTTATTCATTTAAAGCATAAATAAACAGTTCCCTATGTTTAACACATTCATTTTAGGTCTAAAATTTGAATTTTCACTTCAACATTCAAAATGTAAACAAATGCTTTGTTTACATAGCAAAAGTTGTAAGCTCTGTAACTCGCTTATAATTCAACGAAGGACGTTGCCTGTTAAAAATGACTTACTGAAGCATTGTAAACATAAAAATAGGAAAAATAATTTTTGACCAAAATCGTGACCATGCCCCTTTAAGCTACAGATAAATATGTATAAAAACTAGGATAAAAAATATTTAACAGAAAGGAGGGGGGGGGGGGTACTACTGCACTCAATTCTATGTGTTTTTTTTGGCAGTTTCAACCTTAATTTTATATGTATAATTCAGTTTCATTGAGTATATCAATTTTAGTGACTGTTAGATTGTGTCTTTTTGGTAAATTTCAATTTTTTTCCAAAGTTTGCTAAAAACAACTTCTAAAACTTACAGTTTCAATATGGGGGTACACATGTTCAAGAGACTATCAAGCTTAAAATAGATGGTCAATTTATACTCTTGATAATTTTTTTTAAAAAATGTATGTTAAGTGAATAATTTTTTAGAATTTTTCAAAAATATGCAATTTTTTAATTTTCTTTATGGAAGGTCTGGGCAAGAAAAAATGTTATATTTTCCGTAGAAAATCAATAAATTTGTTATAATTTAATGATAATCAATTGATTTGCTTAAATTATAACCTAACATGATGCAATTTCGTGCATAATTAAAAAAAAATATGAGATCATGCTTCATGGTGTTTAATTTTGGCAGTTGAATTTTTGGACCTTGTGAGCTGAAGCTCAATGTAGGAAAACAAACGTGCAAAGGTAAAAATATTTTGGCCTCTATACACGATTTCTAAAATTCGCGCACTTGGGTTACTTCCCCTAACTATGACGTCAAACGAGGAAGCTTGATAACTCGCCATGCTGCATCATTGCAATGTCAGAGTCGATTGTTTCACCAAATGTGCCCAGTTGCAGTATAGAATCTACGTTTGTAAGTTATGTATTTATCGGTGTATATATATATTTCGACTCATTTTAAATTATAATGCAATTTAAATGCCATCGTATGTTGTCAAGTGACGATGAAGAGTAAATTCGAATCAAAATATCTTTCCGAGTCGAAGACAAAAAGAAGTAATATAAAAATAATTTTTGCATGTCAAATGCTAATTTTGGTAGTTACGTGTTTGTAATTCTAATTTATGCAAGTATGGTGTTAGAAATTATGTTTTATGTTTATAAAACCTGAGACATAAATAACATGTTATTTATGTCAGAACTTCTGTTGAGTTTGAGAACAATGATTGTCTGTGACAACAGAGTTGTTATTTACATATCTGGTGACAGTAATTTAATAATTACTAAAACAACATTAAAGTAATTATGATGTATTTTAAAACATAATGAATATATAATAATGTTATGCATAAAAAATGAATTAATATTTTTTTTAATTTCAGAGTAATAGAAACTGCTGTGTTCCGGGCCGTACCACATATGTATACCCTATAATTCCAGGTCATGGAAAAATCAGCTACCACAATTTCCCTCCCGCTGGTGACCCATTGAGGAAACAATGGATGAGATGAAAATGATCTATTTTAAGTAACGTCCAGCACTGTTGTTTGTTCACTTCATTTTACGAAAGAAAATTTGGAGTACCATCCATTTAGTGGGAGAATAACCAAACTGCCTGGATGTGTGCCGACTGTGTTTAATTGTTGGAAACACCTTAATCACATTTACAAAGAACGAAGATGAAGACCATTAAATGCTCTTCAAAAGGCCAAAAATGTTACTAACGTCGCAAACACCAAGTGCAGTAAATTGCATGACAACGGTGAGACATGCACTGAAGCTGTTGATGACGAAAGTGTATCAGAAGTACCAGTAGAAAACATTTTCAATGATGCAAGCTTTTGTGCTAATGAGCATGAATTGGACAATTTTTTCCTTTTTGATGAAATTAAAAAACTGAAAAAAAAATTAAAAAATGTTAAAGAATTAAAGAATCTGAAAAACTGAAGCTTGAAAATTTGACTCTAAAATCAAAATTATTTGTTAAAATTTGCCATTGAGAACTTGAATGACAAAGATGAAAATTTTTACACTGGATTTTCTAGTAGGGCAGTATTTAATAAAGTTTTAAATTTTTTAAATCCAGGTCCAAATGGAGAAAATATGATTCTTAATACTGCTAATATTAATAATATTGATGAAATTCCATGTAATGTTAAGATTGGTAGACCTTGGAACTTGGAAACTTTCTCCAGAGAATCAGTTTTTAATGTTTCTTTGTAGAGTAAAAGTTGGATTATTTGAGTATGATTTGGCGAACAGATTTGGTGTTTCAATTAGCACTTATTCCTGTATATTACTGAGAGCCATATTTTGGTTTCACGATGCGGCACTCCAGTATGGGCTCTAAAGAAATTCCACCCGTCCGACATTTAGACCATTCTGCAGGCTTTTGGGTGCATGTCTTATTTAAGGGAAATTCAGTTAGCTTCATTTTTTTGGCATGATCAATTGTGTATGTGATTGCAATAGCCTGTTATACCAGCAACACAGGAGCACTTCCCTGACTCAACAGAGCCAGAATTTGAATTTAGTTTGACTGAGAGAGAATGAGGCTGTTCATTTTTCCTCTGTGAACGGTAATATTTACATTTGATGTGTACAGAGTTGTTTTCTTTCATACAAGTGACATCATGTATGTACCCATCCCAAAAAAATTTATAACCCTTTTCAATGGGTTTTTCTACATATTGTGTATTTTTTCCTGATGATTTAGCATGCTCATAGATCATAATATGGGAGAAAGTTTCCGGTAATATGACCGTACTTCTACTCCAGGCTTGTTTAGTACATGTAAGAGAACTTTTTGTTTTTTGATCTTCCTTATCAATTTTATTTTTTTCTGCATTTTGTATGTTTGTTTTACAGTGAGAACATTTAATTTGTTTCTGCAGTAAGTGACAATGCCCAGGATCTGGGTCCGTTACTGTGAATGTACACGCCGATAAATGCCTGACCCGATTACACAACTGCGCTTTTGTGTCCGACTTTTTAAATGAGAATCCTCGGCATTTCATCCACCATTCTAGTTCTGATTTTTTACACTTTTCTGGTTCTTTGGAAAGAAAAGACCCAGGGATGTTATCTAAAGTTAATACGGAACATTCTGAGCAGATGGTGTTGCTTGTAAGATTCGCCAATTCTTGCGACTCGCTCATCATGACATCGACGACTATACATGTATACCTGTTTATAAAATGACATCTTTAAACAATTTTTGCTTTAAAGATACTTAAAACATCGATACTATTAATTTTAAATTAATTAAATTGTTCATTTGTGATTAAAGCAATTTTTTAAATAATCTACGGCAATAAAACAACTGTAATTAATATAGAGCAGGAAACTACTGTTTACATCAGCGAAGTTAAAAGTTAAAGTAGACTCGTAATCGATTATAAATTATATAAATATTGATTTAATGAGTGTAATTATCGATTACATTAGTCCATTACAAGGAGAATGTTAACAGTTTCGATTTGTTATTATATTTTTTCTTACAACAAAACGTTGCAAAACATATTACTCACGCAAATTTATGTCGTGTATAATATTCTTTCATACAAACGTAATTACGTTTAAAGTAAGGTAGATAACCTTTCCGCAAGAGGGCACGATTTATTGAAAGCGTGTATAGTAAGTTTATTAGTTGTTTTAACTGTTCAAATTAAAAAAATGTTTGGTCTGACACAGATTTCTAAAACACTGAAGTTACCTTAAAATCTACACTTTAACAGAATGACTTCATAACTCTATATATATACATTCAGTGTATATTTCCTCTTATGTTTGTATTGGAAATCTGCTAGACGTTCAATTTCCTATGGATATACTTTACTAATTCATGCGCCATGAGCACAAATATAAACGTCACCACGTGTTTTAGGTTTATTCATTTTTAGCTCTCCTGAGCTGAAAGCTCAAGTGAGCTTTTCTGATCACCCGTTGTCCGTCGTCCGTCTGTCCGTCTGTAAACTTTTTACATTTTGATCTTCTTCTCTAAACCCACTTAGCCAAATTTAACCAAATTTCGCACAAATCATCCCTATAAGAAGGTGAATATAGATTGCAAAAATAAAAGGCCAGATTGTACTCAAAGCGGAGAAAACCTGGAAACTGTAAAAAAGGGGGGTACATTTTAAAAAATCTTCTTCTCAAGAACTACTGAGTAAATCTTAACGTAATTTAGCATAAATCATCCTTATGGAAAGAAAAATATAAATTGCAAAAATTAAGGACTAATTATGTTCCAAATTTGAGCTAATTGCGAAAATACTAATAAAGTGGGATCGTTATTCCATATCTCGTAGACTGGCAATTCATTGCGATAGACTGGTATAATAACAGGCATCGCCAGTCTACCACATCGTTCTTTGTTTGAAGCTGGCAGTTTGTTGTGCAACAGTTCACGTGCGAATATAATCTATGAAACACGGAAGATACATTGGTGCCGATTATTGTAAAGTAAATTGAGGTTAAATATTTCAACGCGTTGTTATTTTCACTTGTGAGGGTGGTTTTAGCTTGTTTTGATTTTCGTTTCATTTTGCTTTTTAACTTGGGGAACAATCGCCTTGTATTTGGAACATAGACTTCGGTAAATAGGCAGTTGATTGTTTACCTGCGAAAATGATAAAATCTGATGCATTACCAACGTACTAAAGTGCATTTCCCTTTGTTTTTATTGTTTATTAATTTCTAATTGAGAGTCAACAAGGATAAAACAAGGGGGCGACTTTGGTTGAAATAATCGATTTTTGATCGGTAACTTCGCCGGAATTTCCTCCGAAAGAGAATTTTAAGTAGCCATGTATTCCGAGTTCATAATCGTGTAAATTAAATCTAAAGACAATAAAAAGATGTTTATGAATTTGAAAAGACGTTTTCACAGCCTCAGTTAAACCCTGTTGTGATTAATCACCCGCGACTGTCTTAACTTTAGAGGTTATAAATACGGGTGATGCAAACACATACCGTACATTGAAAATTACAATCGATAATCATTACATTTCGTGTTGATACTACAATTAGAAGGTAACTTGTAATTATTTAACCGTTTGTTTACAGTAATCTTCAAAGCTAAAAAGATCCTCTACCTAACTGTTGGAATTGGGTCATAGGGTAGGACTAATTCCTCCAAAATACACATGTGCATAAACTGATTTTGTGTCACCTGGCTAACTCAATTACAAAAAATTTTATCTATATAATGTATGAATACATTAAAAAATGAAATTAAACAAATTGGATAAGTTTTTAAAAGTTGCTATCATTCTACGACTGACGCTGAAATGTTTGTTGATCATTAGAATTGTCTTACTAAACATATACTTGTGTACAGAAAAATCAAAAGGATGATGTGCTATAACTACTTTCTTGGGTGCTTTTCATTTGATAAATTATTTGAAATCTGCAACAATTTTGGTATTTTTCAAACGAGTAAATAAAAACTTTTTTTAAACAGTTCTGACACATTTATTTATAATTATGAGGATATCTGCATTATCATTATTTTTAAGAAAATATTGCAGTAGAAAATCATCTTGGTTGTAGCCGTTTGTTGTTTTTGATGGAAGATGAAATAATTGATGGGCCTTAGTACAAAACTGATACCTGTATGCCTGACAATACAGTAAATTATATAGCTTTTTAACACATCATGTGACAACATTTTCCAGTCGAATGTTTTCATCGATCAAGTGAGTAAGGTTAAAAAACGTCACACAAGTTTACACCAGGTAAATAATTTTTTAAGGGAAGACCAATTAAGTGTTTTACTGTAGCCTTAGCAACTTTTGCCACAGAGTTCAAACACTGCGTACTGGCTTCCAGACTAGCTGGCGATTCTCTGTCCGTCAATCTTTGTTAACTTTCACATATGAGATACGAGCTGTGAAAATGAAATGTATCTCATCGGCATGGTATATTCATAGAACTTGGCATCTTAAATAAACACATAAAAAATTAGATGTGGAAAATGAAAATTACACTAATCTAAGTTCGATATTTTTTTCATAAATACCAATATACCAAACAAGAAATATTACAGGTAAATGGTAACTACCTTTCCCAGTATGTTTATCATATAAAATAGATATGCATTGCATGACCTCTAAGACAAAATATTAATGAAATAAAATGTTGGCATCCTTTAAAGAGGTTCGTTCCTCTGATTTTGGGTAGCCATTTTGGGTCACCTCTAGTCTGGAAATTCTGTGTCATATATTAATTCTACTTGTAAATTCCAATTTTACAATGCCCAATAAACTATATTGAATAAAATAGTTCAGGGAAAATTACTTATTTACAGAGTTAAGTAAGGGACTATATTCTGTGGCGGAAGGTTTTTAAGAAGAAAATGAACATTTTTCACAACTCAGTTGTTTTAGAGTACTGTAATTTTAGCTTCCTTATTTTCAGTGCAGACCAAATTTTCAGCTACTTTATGCATTGTGTTATATTCGTGTTGTTTCAAAAAACATATTTAACAATATTTCAATATCTCTATCGACGTATATTGGCACATTTAACTAATATTTCATAAACGTCAAGAAAAAATTAACTCCAGTTTTTGCCTAAAATTAGCTTATTTCATGCTATATCAAAATTTACATCATAGAACCATACTTTTGGCTTTATTTTCTGAATTTGTAAGATATTTTTGAAAAGTCTATTAAAATTTGAGAAAAAGTTTGAGACTTTTAAATAATTTTATTGCATGCTTAATCGTTAATGGATACAAACAGCGTTTTATCAGTGCAAAAAGGTCAAATTATCAATTAGGTGAAGAAATTGCAAACTTTTTCTTGATGATTATTTTAATTGTATTAATTTTAAATAACATGTATTTGATGCCATGGTTTATTCCGATTAAAAATTTTTGAGGAAAAAGCGATTTATGTGCAATTTGCACTTTCAGTACAGAAAGGTCATATTAAATACACTGTAGCACCGAAAGGAGCATATAGACCCCAACATTTTGTTTTGAATTTTGGTTTAGCTATGTATGCAGATTTTTAAAAAATACTTTAGAAAAATACTTAGACTTATGATCGCAGGATCCAACCTCCTTAATTGTGTAGATTCAACATGTTCAAATTATGATTACACACAATAAGGTAGGCCCACAATTGGTGCTGATTTTTTAAACTGATATACGTCTTAGGAAATGTATGAAATTTTTTATCTTAAATAAGCTAATACTGTTCACATATGTGCAAAAACTGTAGGAAATAATATACCGGTGTTATATATAATTTATATATCGCAATATATTTTCACCCCTACCCCTTTATAAAATATTGATATAAATATTAATACATCAGAAAATTATGGTACTTAACTTTGCTAAATATTAAAGTTTACTGTTTTTAATTATTTAAAGTGTGTTAAGTCAAAGTAGTTCGCCATTGTTGCTCAGGTGAGCGATGTGGGCCATGGGCCTCTTGTTGTAAAATCTAATTTGATATGTAATTTTGAAAAATAATTATTAAAGTATATCTACTCCTTAATTAAAAAGATTTTTCTCTACAAAGTTTCTGGTACTATATTTTTAGCTGCGGATGCGAACTAAATAACTTGTTAAGGTAACTCCAGTGTCTTTCGGATCCGGTTCTTTTTTTACACGGCGTGCTAAATTTCCGGTTATAATTTTGGCACACAACAAGTGTTTTAAAATAATTATGGTTTGGTAAAAAAGTGGAAAATTTGTTAAAATATAGCATCTCCGTCATTTAGAGGGATTGGAGAAAGCAAGGAAAGCAGCGAAATGTAAAAAGGTAAATGAGTGTGTAATATAATTGTACGTATTGTATGCATTCTCCTCCAACAATTACACTGCGTTTATGTAGCTTGACGACCTCATGTGTCCTCCGGGACAAGGAGAGGATAAGTAAGTACTTGTGTAATTAAAACTACATAACACTGATTGGTGTTTAATCTGGATAAATATGTTAAAAAACTGGGATAGAAAGTATTTGACAGAAAGGGGGAGGGGGTACTACTGCACTCAACTATATGAGTTTTTTGGCAGTCTCGACCTTAATTTTATATGTATAATACAGTTTCATTGAGTATATCAATTTAAGTGACTGTTAGATTGTGTCATTTTGGTACATTTCATTTTTTTCCAAAGTTTGCAAAAAAAAAAATTGCAAAATTTACATTTTCAATATGGGGGTTCACATGTTCAAGAGACTATCAAGCAAAAACTAGATAGTCAATTTTGATAAACTATGTTTTTTGTAAACACAATATGTAACTCTTAATAAATATTCTTTAAAAAATGTATGTAAACTGAATAATTTTTTAGAATTTTTCAAAAATATGCAATTTTGTGATTTTTGGGGGAAGGTCAAAGTTGTCGGAACAAATATTTGTGCATATATAAATACTTTCTGGTTTTACCTGTTATCAAAAATGTTTAAGTACTTGTGATTGCCCAAGTGTATATGCTAAATAAATTGCGATAAAATGCCGTGGGAATGCATATTTCCGGAAAAATACACGAAATGCTGTGAATGTTTTGGAAATTTGGATAGGTCCGCATGAAATCACCATCGCCAAATTTTGTCATATTGAACAACTTACTTATATTGAGGTGTATGCAAAAAATCGTGATGGTGATATTGTGCGGACCATGTTTATTTTTTAAAAAACCGTATTCTGATAACGTCAATATAGCGTTATCGTGTATCAATAATAACGTTAGATAAATAAATCGGATAAGTATAAATCATACTTAAAATGTAAATAACATTTAAACATTAAAAAGTATGTGTATCAAAAATATTAAACATGAAAGGAAGACTAACTATATGTCCGAAAATCTTGTCTTATTGCATGCACAATCTACTTCTGCGTCTCCGTAGCCTAGCGACTTTAGACATTATACCAACTGAAGATGTCGGAGATACGATAACAAGTAATACATGGTATAATTCGCCAAGGATGGTTCTACAATGTACATCAATTTTTCAAATATGTGAAAAACTAGCTGTTCATCGTAATTTTCTCAAATCATAGAAAAACGTGAAATAACTTCATGCTTTGTATGGAGCTATCACTTGCTTACACAGTCATGTAGTTCTACCGGCTGTATATTTATTTTACAAAGAAATGAAATCGTGTACATACACAATTATGTGGTAGGAAATTTAAATACTATTAGTGTAAAATTCATGCCTTTTAGTTGTTTACTTACATTTATCTAGATGTAAATATGTAGGATAAAAATAGTTAAATCAGTTCAAAGTTCACACATCGTACCTGTCGATGTGAAATGTATTTTATGCTTTCTGCAGTAGGATATTTTAATGCACTATGTAATTCAATTCGGATCTATCAGAGTTAGAAATAATAAGGATGTTGAAAAGTTTTTTTTTGTTAAATCTACAATTGTATGAATCATGTAAACAGACGACACTTATGAAGTACATGCACCTATAAATTAGATATGACGTCACTGTAATACTATGATGACGTAAGTAATACAAAGACTTGTTAAAATTTCACCCCAACATTTAATCTTATATACGATGTTAATTATTCTGCGAAAATTTATACAAGTTGTTGCTTTTGAAATAGAAGGTAAACTATCTTCATTGTATGAATGACGCGGTCTTTATAATATTTTTTTTCTACAACTAGACTTAAACCTGTGAACGCACAGGTTGTTGGATCAAGATCAACAAAATTTTAATTTTAAGTATAAGTTATAAAGTATTAGCTGATTAAAGTATTGCCGGAGTTATATACTTTTTACTACCTATCTCTCTTAAAAAAATCTTCAAGAGATTTCCCCTTTCATGGGATGTATGGTCTTTAAAACCCCATCCCAACCCCAACTCCCGTATTCTCTTCTTATGGTTTAATAAAGTGGTTACCTTTTGTGTATGTGGGATGTATTCTTATTTTTGACCGCTAATTAAGAGTCACAATTCAAAAGAAAGTTTCCAAAACCAGCAGTCTGTAATTTTTTTCCATACATTTGTCAAGCGTCGATTTATGTGTTCGATTCATTTTCCGATATGTGCCTGCCCCACCCCCCTAAAAAAACCCATATGTTTTAATGTATGTTATGACTTATTAATCCCATGTTACTCGCAAACCCCAAATCTTGACATGCGTGTGTTTATTTTTTCTATTCTTCGTCTTTATGTGTTTAATAATTTTTCTTTATTTCTCAATGTATTGAATAACAGCAAGATCATATGCAAAACTTGTTAAGTTCTTTAAAGCTGAAAATCTATCGGACGAAATCTAAGATGCAAGGGCAATTTCTTTAGCCATCTACATAAACGGAAAATTCCCAATTTATAGCATAACGAACTCCTAATATAAATATACGGTAATGAATTTTCTTTCAGATTTGAGCCACACCTAAGTTAATTCTAAAATATATCCTGGCCTACAATTTACTCCATACTCAGATCTCTATCTATCTCTCTCAAAACAATATTTCAAATCTAATGTAATTTTCCTTATCTAATCGGTCAAAATGACCGGTAAATAAATATAAAAAATACCAAATCAAGAAGTTAACATTTTTACAGGCAGGATTTAAATTTTTGCAAACACCTTTAATTGGATTTAACAAATCGATTCACACTTGACAAGATCTTAATTAGCGAATTGTAAGGGTAGGCTAATTAACGAAGAATTTTAAGATGAGTAACTTACGATAAAGTCTCAGACAGCTATTTATTTACATCTATGATTTCCAATTTATTGTTCATTGAAAAACTGTTTTAATTTCATTAATAAAAAAATGATAACAAGTAATAACATACCTCAAATATCTTTTTCCGAAAATTTTTATACAGTGGGACTTCAGATATCCGGACGCCAGATATCCAGACGCTTCAGTTTACGGACTATTTTATTTGGGAACAGATTTTGTATACGATATTTTGTCTCATATATCCGGAATTTCGCGTTCCAGATCCGGACAGTCTGTTTTTACCACAAAATACTGTTAACTATAAATTTTGCCTCATTTAACCGGACGGTAAAATTTAATGATACTCCGATTAATACAATAGAAAGATTAAGTCTATCAATTGAGTTTTACACTTTTTCACCTGCTAGCCCCTATGAGTAGCTTGTATAAACACTCTGACTTCTCAAATAACTTTCAAATATTACCGACATTGCTGGTTAGACAGGATTAGCCGCGCCTCACTGCACTTGGCTTGGGTATCTTTACACTGTGCACCTGTCAAGTGCAATCACTATTTAAAACACCCCTCTATTTAAAAGGAAGAATGTGCTTAATAAATCTAGGAAGTTTTTCATAGCTTTGTGGTATTTATATTCAAAAAAATTATTTTAAACGAAGTGTCTCAAGCGTGCTTTTTTAGATAAAGTCAAAACCGGAAGTATAGGAAGAAAACAAAAAGGAAAACATTTCAACTGATCGGAAGTGCATTGGTTAAACATTGACGTGTCTAGATATAGATTGTTAAAAACAGAACGTAAATAGGCACATTTCACACTTGGACACAATATATTTAGCTACATATGGCTATTATTATAGTTTGGTTAATATTTCCTGATTAAATAACAATATAAAGCAGGGTTCCTTGTATTAAAAACAGGTGAATTAAGTATGAAAGGCAAAGAAAACAGTATTAACACCCATAATAAACATATAAATTATCATTTATGACAACAATAGACTCATTTCAGATATCCGGACGCCTCACCTATCCGGACGATTGGACTTTGGAACGAAAGAGTCCGGATAACTGAGGCTCCACTGTAGTTATTATTTTTATACAACCGAACTATGCTTACGTTTTCAACGCAAAGAAATTAAAGGTAAAGAGTGGAGATTCGGGGTAATTTTCTCTTAGACTACTTATAAATTGGTCATTTTTAAATACTGTTTTGTATCTTTTGTTTGAAAGCCAAATATATATGGACCTGTGAATATTTATTCAGACCGGTAAATTTCATCAAATCACCGCTCCACTTGACTAGTAATTTTTTGTTATTTTTCTTATAATGCCTGGCACCGAAAAACGATAATATCCCCGTGTATTATTAAAAAAGAGAGCAAAGTTCAACGAAAGAAGAAAATGTTGCAAATAATAAAAATTATGGAGGGTAATCGTGTTAAAAAATCCAGACCTGTAAACTTGAAGTTAGAATATGCAATCGTGTTCATGCGCGGATCCAGAAAAATTGTCCAGGGGAGTCCGAAGGTTAATTGTGTTTGCGGGGGGTGGGGGGGGGGTTCGAGGCATAATTATGTAAATCTAATAATTATCATTATCCAGGGGGGGGGGGGGGGTCGGTACCCCTCAACCCCCCTCTCTCTAGATCCGCGCATGGTGTTGGTGTGTGAGCTGTGTAATTCCGATCGTATAACCTATAAAAATCCGGGCATAAACACTTTGACTCTGTTCCTTTATATTAAGCACATTTTGCAACTTAATTGTTTTTGTTAGTTAATTTAATCTTCAACTTTGCACATTTTTAATTCATAGTTTCTGCATTTGTTTCTTTATCATCGGATATAGCACATATGACATGTTACAAATCAGCAAATGTAAAGTTTACAAGTTTGTCGAATTTTGACATGACCTTATATGGCAAATGCTTGGTGCGGGGAAAAGGCGGCATGCCTTTACGGCATGTAAACGCCGGAATAGACCAAAATAAACATAATATTCAGTTTAATTGTTATAATAAACGATACTACAGTGTATATTCTTTGGATCGAGAATATTATTTTGAGAAAAAAATATTGAGGTTTGATTCAAGAATAGGTGAATGTATGTAAAAATCGGTGCCCTGGTACACCGGTGTGACGAAAGCGCTACTTTCTGTAATATAATTCCCATGGTATTATACGATAAGGGTTAACATTTACTACAAAAAGAAATGTCTAGTATCACTTAAAAAATTTGACATGTAATTTAAACTGGAAAGTATAAGTTGAATACGTAAGGCGGAAATGAGAGGGGTCAAGCATTTTTTTGAATATAATATGCACATCGATAATCTCACCGAAAGAGAAACATAAAACGCGTATGATCCGTATAACCCGAAAGGACTGAATGCATCACAAGATAGAATTGTCTACCGGTATTTTCTATCAGTGTTATCTGAAATGATTTTCTCTGAAGATTTTTGAAAGACAATGTATATACGCAAATTCAAAATTAATGCAGGATGAAAAGTTATGCCGGTGTCTCAAGTATACATACTGCACAATTTGTATGCAATCGACGTTATCATAAAGAATAATGACGTCATGACGTTTCTGGTGCACCTGACACGAAAAACAATAGTATTTTTCAACAGCTCTATACTGAAAACTATTAATGCTAGGATAAAAAATTAAGCGGATTCTCAAAGGGCGTTTCCTAGACTGTGATTGGTAAACATATGATAAAATTTTGAGACTGGGTCGATTTTGACCACAAGTGAACCATGTTCTTTCTATTCTTTCAATTCAATTTTATTTCACCTTAACTGTAAAAGCATGAAAACATTTGCATCCTTATTTTAACAAACATGACTCTAATCAAACGATAATCCACATGTCAAGGAGCCATTAAACATTTTGAATTTCGGTATACCGAGCCCGAATTCGATTTTTTGCGAAAATATTTTTTCCACATTTAAAAAAAAAATACATCGGGGCAGGCCATTTACAGGGAGGCAGGCAGGGATGAGAATCTATAAATTAATTTTATGTGGCCTGACACAAGCAAGCTTTGTGTCAAATTTTAGCTTCTAATCATTTCCATTAATACAAGACAAGACACAGACAGGAATTAACAATTTTTTTAACAATGACCTTGAACTTGCCCAAAATACCTTCGGTCAAGGTCATGACATACCCTTCAGGTCACCAGCAATATTTGTTTGAAGTAGGAACTTCCAATGTTTCTCCATAAGAAAGATATGGGCTGGACAAAAATTTTGCATAGACAGCCGGACGGACAAGGTGATTCCTTTATTACCCCCCCCCCCCCAACTTCGTTTGCAGGGGGTATAAAAACCATTATACATACCTTAAATATGTGTTAATACGTATAGTTTTCTAATTGGGAATTGGGGGGGGGGGGGGGGTTACATTGTCTTTATCAAGGTATGTCAGTACATGTTATTCTATCCCCACTTTGTTTTCCATACTTTTTTCATTATGGTTTGGCGAATTGATTTCAAACTCTTCCTGTGTATCTTAATAATAATGCTTTACAAATGAGTTTTAGCTTTCGTTATTTATAATCTTTTAATGTACCTAATTTATAATTGTGGCTTTCATTAAGCTCGAGTTTAGGTCAGTGTTCCAATAATGAATGTGAGAAAAGAGAAGATGTGAACTATCGTGCAGATTCTATTGATCCAGCACAGAATTTATCACTCAACGAGCTCGACTTTCGTTACTTTTTAAATGTTGATGTTATTTTTTTATTTGAAAATCTGTCGGGTTATTACTACGCCGGTGCGTTGCCCAACGTTGATGAAGAAATTCTTTTAAACGACTCATTTTCTTAATTATTCTATTTATTACGAACTGTATTCTGTCCATTAAAAACGTCTTTAACGATCTCCAATCCTCAGCAATGTTCGATAACTCTATATTATCCGGATTTTTTTCATTCGTACAATAAATCTGCCTTTTATAAAAATAAATTTAACTAGTCGTGTAGTGTTAATATTACAGACAGATATTCAATGAACTGTTTAGCTTAGAGGCTCCACGGAAACCCACTACCTAAAGAAAGGGGTTCGAGCTACCGATGCACCGGTACAACCGTTTTTTTTTTTTTAAATTTGATCTTAGAATGTATTCCATTATATCCATCGTGGGCAAATTTGCAATAACTTTGTAAAATTGACCTCTAACAAATGTGAAGTTTCTTGGAAATATCAAGTTGTTATTGCTTTTTCCTATGGAAGAGAATTACCGCCAAATTCTATGTATCTTGCTTTTATTCTTATTATGCTTACTTCTTTATTCTTCATTACATATACACTTGCATGTCACTTTATTGTTTTCATATTCATGCTTATTCAATTTCACTTTGATTCTTTTTGATCCTTCATTGCTTGCTTAATTCTATGTTGCAACATTCTCTTCTTATTCGTGTAAGTTCTTTCTTCTATCTCTGTTACAAACGTGAATTCAAACGCACAAACCATAAAGCACTTTCAATAAAGAGGAATACAAGTTGCATGAATTTAATGCTGCATTATGACGACAGGCGGCAGTGTGCGCGCTACAATTGCTGCTCCCCGAAAAAAAACCAACGTAGCTAGCTAAATGTGGGGTGTTTCGCACCATGACATTTCGCTCCAATGTTTATATGTTCAGATCAAGAAATTGAGGGGAGGTTTATATACTAAGGGATGATTTAAAATTTTGTTTGCCGGGGAGGGAGTGGGGGGTAGGTCGAGTTCTATTTTCAGTAGGTTTACTATGTGAATTTAAAAAAGTTTGAATTTTCAAGGGTGGTGGGGTGACTGGACCCCCTCCTAAAGTAAAATAAAATTATAAGTCTGCGCATCAGTTATTTATATGAGACGATATAATCTTACAGTTCTCATAATTAGCACCCGTATCATAATTATCATCATCGCAAGCTTGATATGGAAGTCGGTCAATTTAATCAAGACCAGTTGACAGGTAAACATGTATGAGGTTTATGTCTCTAAGTTACGTGAATCATAGCTTGAACACTTTCAAATCTAAACATGGACATTCAGTTACATGTACATGATTTATATTAAAATAAACAAACCTACAATAAGCATGACTGTGAATGATATATACACATTTTTATCACTTAGAAAATTTGTGTAAATAAGAAGCATACATTATGTTATAGTTAAAGTACATTTTATAGAGTATATCATGGATAGCCAAGAGGGCGGTGACGAGTTTGCGCAGCAAACGAGTCTCCGCCTTCTTGGGTATCCATGGTTTACGAGATGAAATGTACTTTAACTGGCTTGTATCAAGGACCAATCAAATCTTTTGAATTATATGCCCGCGAAAAAAAAATATCCGTAACATTGCCCGCGAAATGATCGACAACATTCGTAAAATTCCGGTGAATTTTCCCGCTTCAGCATCTAGTTAATTCATTGTACCGAAGACCTTCGGAATATTCCGTGACTAAAATGCCGCCAAATGTATCATTTTCGGCAGATCACGTGCATCAAATCCCGATCAATTTGAGTCATTATTAGCCTAAAACCGGACGAAGATGGACATGGAGGATCAACAGAGCTTGTTGACGATAGACCTGGGCGATCTCGACTTTTTATGCGGGGATATTATAACAGATGAAGACATTCAACTATCACAAGTTTGTGAAGAAATAGAGCAGGAACATGATATTTCCGAAGGTTTGTGCCAAATATTAAGCCTCGATGTTGATGTAAATACGGACACGAAAGGGGGTGCCGAGTTCGGTTCATTTGAAATGGATTATCATAATGCTTGCCCAGAAACGACGGATTCTGCCCCGAAACTACCAGCTGCAAAATTGGAACCCAATGAGAATGACGATACCCGTTTCGGAGAACCTGCGACGGATGAGGACATTTCCAAGCTAATCGCATTAACTGAAAATGCAAACACCAAAAAAAATACTGCATGGGCTTTGAGGGTCTTTGAAGAATGGCGAAACCAGCGACTTCGCAATTCTGATGCTGAAATCCCGTTTTTGCACGTGATGACTGCGGAGCAGCTGAACTTTTACCTTGGACGGTTCATCATGGAAACCCGTAGGAAAGACGGCATCGAATACCCACCTCGATCCCTATACCTTATTACCTGTGGATTATTGCGCCATCTTAAGGACAAAAACGTCTTTGACAAAAACATCTTGGACAACAATGACTGTAGATTTAGTGAGTTCCGGAAAATTCTCGATAGCAAGATGAAAGACCTCTTGAAGCGCGGTTTTGGAACATCGATAAAACAAGCGGAGCCCATTGTTACAGCATTTTATGCTCCGTATACATATTTTGCGTATATTTTTTTATATATTAGTTTTCCTATGTATATTTTGTGTATATTTCATTTATATCAAATGCTATTATAATAATGTTATGTTCTATTTAAGTAAACATATAATTTGTAGATAGATAATTCTGTATATACGTTTTTAAAAAAATGAAAAAAAAAGAAAGAAAAAAAGTAAAATAACCAAATGTTGCAATAATGCTTTTACTAAATAATTCATTAATATTACGTTATATGTCGAAGTCTTTAAATACATAATTTCTTTAATTATTAGAGTTTTAAATTAATGTCAATTGTTAAATAAGCCTCACAGGACAGCTAAGTATTTTAATTACTTAATTCAACCTGTTTTGACATCTTAACTGGCACCTGTGAGCGGTTTAATTACGTAATTTGAACAATGGTTATTAACGCTAATTATATTGATTGTTACCTGTTCGTTTCATTTTTATCCACGCCCATTAGTAATTAAATAACCAATTATATTTTGTATTTCGAGATTATCTTTATGGGCGTGACTTTGTAATTATCGACGAAATAAAACCAAACGCCAAACGCAAATTGTCACCTTTGACATTTGCTATTTCTAAATTAATAAACTTTATATTTTGGCTTTATTTAATATTTGGTTTTATTTCGAAGGTAAATATATTTCTTTATTTTATCTTTGTTAATTTCAGGAACTGTTTTTAGTGTGATTACACCTTTGACATTTGCTATTTCTAAATTAATAAACTTTATATTTTGGCTTTATTTAATATTTGGTTTTATTTCGAAGTTTCCAAAGAACAATCATTCCCCGGTACCTCAGCGAAGCGAGTAAAGAGCGAAATTCGATGTAACAAGTGGTGGAGAACCTAATGCCCACAGCAGAAAACCGGAAACCAGTGACGCGGTTGCAAGCCCGGAAACAGCTTGACACGGAACCATCCACCGTGGATCATATCCAAGAAAACGAACAACAATCCACATCAGACATCGAGGATTCAGACACAGAAGTAACACTGCGATTGCCTGATCCTACATCCGAACAACCATCGACGCCTAATCAAACAACCGCAACTCCGAATCACCAAACAGGTATGGAGAGTTTTATTAAGTATTACGGCACATTTGATGGGTCTGACGACAATGCGGCATATGAATTTTTAATAGATTTAGAGCATTATGCTAAAGCACATAAATTAAAAGACGAAGATGTTGTTTTGGGATTTCCGACGCTGCTAAGGGGAAATGCAAAACGTTGGTTCATTCACTCGGACATAAACAAAACAAACTTGAAACGAATAACAGACGCGTTTAAAACTCGGTTTTTAAACCCAAGTAAATGTTCGACGGCAACTTTATTTCAACAGAAACAAAGAGTAGGCGAAAATGTACAAGATTACATTACATCTATGAGAGCAACGGCTGCACGTTTAGGCACTCCAGATCGCCAAGTGTTAGAAGCCATCATGAATGGTTTTCTTCCTGAAATTCGGGAAAAAGTCATTATGAGGGACCCTCGTACTCTTGAGGATTTGGAGAGCGCCGCCGTACTGTCGGAGACTGCGCGCTCTAATCCTGCTTTTAGGTCTGATTCAAGTACCACCTGTACCGCTGGAAATTCAAAGTCCGAACTTCAAACTTTAGTTCAAGCTATGTCCGAACTTATAAAAACGCAAAATTATTCTATTCAGGCCATTCAAAGTCAAGGGGGACGAAGTTTTAATCAAAATAACTTTCAAAATTCTACAATTCCTTCTCAAAATTCAAAATTTGTACGACGGAATCAAAATTATCAAAAACAAAACTCATTCAATCCTTCAAAACCTCATGCAAATTATCAATGTTACTCATGCAATAAACCCGGTCACTTCAGATCAGCATGTAGATACAGGGATGCTATCTGTAATTGGTGTGAACAAAAAGGTCATATTTCAACAGCATGTATTTCAAAGAAAAGCTCTTCACCACCTTCTTCATTATAGAGGTGTTTGCCATCTAACGACTTAGGGACAACGTTAGCTAGGCCTACTAACAGAAATTCTTCAATCAGTATTGGCGCTATGACGACTTTAAACTCAAATGTGCTACCTATTTCAATTGATGGTGTTTTTATGAAAGCGTTAGTTGATACTGGTGCAAGTATTTCATGCATTTCTATGTCCCAACTTTCCAAACTCCCATCCTTACCAAAATTGCAAAAATCTAACATTTCCCATGTTCGAGGCGTAGGGGGTGAAATTCTAGATGTTGTTGGTTGCATTGAACTTAACGTCAATATTCAGAATTGTATAGTGCTCCAAAAGTTCCATGTTTTTCAAAGGTTACATTTTTCAATTATTCTAGGAATGGATTTTTTGGATAATAATGATGTTATTCTTGACTTTTCTCAAAAGATTATCACATTACCACACTGTCAAACAGTAAATTTTCTTTCTTCTACTACATTTGACATTGGCATTGCCAGGGCTTCAAAACCATTTACAATTCAACCAAATTGCATTACAAATATACCTGTTCACTTGTCAAGAGTTCCACACAATGCGCTTTGTCTCCTGGAACCAGTGACTTCACTTCATCATGTGACTAGTGCTAGAGTTCTTTTAAAAGCCAGAAAAGGAAGAGGAGTGTGCCAATTAATCAATCATACAAACATTCCAATTCATCTTCATCCCAAACAAATCGTTGGTAAGCTATTTCCTGTTGATGTAAACCTCATAGAACCACTTGAAGACTCTACTAATGGTCAATGTTACACAAGAGCTACCTCATCAAAAACTAACAAAGAAAGGGCTGAAGATCTTGGAATTTCACTTGACGATGCTGATATAACAGAAATCAACAAAACTAAACTCCTTGAATTCATAGGCAAGAATCGTGATGTGTTCGCAAAAGACATGACTGAACTAGGACAGACATCAGTACATCAACACCGAATCAACACCGGAACAGCTCGTCCAACCAGACAACAATTCTATAGAGCATCACCAACTATGAAGAACGAAATTGAAAAACAAACAAAGGAAATGCTTCATGATGATATTATAGAACCGTCTACCAGTCCTTGGAATAGTCCCGTAGTGCTAGTGAAAAAGAGCAACGGCGAAATGAGATTTTGTGTGGATTATCGCCGTCTAAATAGTGTAACGGAGCCTGAGTGTTTTCCACTTCCGCGTTTGGAGGACGTTTTCGACACCATTGGAAACTCAAAAGCTAAGATATTTTCTGTTTTAGATTTGAGATCCGGATTTTGGCAGATCCCTCTGGACCCGGAAACAAAACACAAAACCGCTTTTGTTACACATCATGGAATTTTTCAATTCAAACGACTACCATTTGGACTACGAAATGCTCCAACAACATTTCAAATGCTTATGACACAAGTGCTACAAGGATTAAACTGGAAATTTGTGCTAGTTTATGTGGATGATATCCTATTATTTAGTGATACATTCGAAAATCATCTTCAACATTTACAATTAGTGTTTGACCGCTTAAGATCAGCAAACTTGAAATTGAAGCCATCAAAATGCAAATTCGCCCTACAAAAAGTGAATTATTTAGGACATGTTATTTCTAAAGACGGAATTGAGGTCAATCCAGAAAAGATTGCAGTTGTGAAATCTTTTCCCATACCCAAGAATCAAAAGCAAGTGCGGAGTTTCCTTGGACTGTGCAATTATTACAGACGTTTTATCCTTGGATACTCAAAAATTACACATCCACTAAACCAGCTGCTACATAAGAATAAGCCATTCAAATGGACAAGTGAATGTACCACTGCTTTTGAAAAGTTAAAGGATGCCTTAATTTCCCCAACAATTCTAGCTCTTCCAGACACATCAAAAGAATTTATTCTTTCCACAGACGCTTCATCAACAGCTATTGGATTCGTGCTAAGCCAAGCTGATACCGAAGGCAGAGAACGTGCCATTGCATATGGTGGAAGATCGCTGCGTGGTGCTGAATTCAAGTGGGACGTGTCAGAGAGGGAATGCCTAGCTTTAGTTGAAGGAATTAAACAATTTCATCCGTACCTTGCTTCCAACCATTTCATAGTGTATACAGATCATATCGCACTAAAATGGCTTCAAAGTATTAAAGAATCAACTGGAAGACTAGCACGATGGTCAATGAAGTTGCAGGCTTATAATTTCACAATTCACCACAAACCCGGGCCAAAGAACCAAAATGCAGATGCCCTTAATAGACGAGACTATGATAAAACACCTGATCCTGACAATGCAGCATTCCTAGTCACTTGTGATGAACCAACAAGCACTTCATATACACAGATTGAATTCTTTTTCAAAAACCAAAATTCAATTCCATGTGTTCTTGCTGCAGACGTTACAGAGGAAAAACCAGTATATTCAGCTCCTGAAGAAACTGCTGACGTTGATGCATTACCTCCAATTCATCCTAGCCTTCTACGCGAACTTACTATGGAAGATATTTCCAAGCTTCAAAAACAGTGTACTGACTTCAAACCAATTATTGATTACATTTGTTTAGAAGAGCTTCCAAATAACGCAAGAGAAGCAAGGACGATTGCTGCACAAGCGCAATCATACGTTATGACCGATGATGTATTATATCATTTTTATACAGCCAGAACTAGAGGAGTACCACGACCAGCAAGAATCATCAAACAGCTAGCTGTTCCCAAAGAACTCCGTGAAGACGTAATTACATCATACCATGATTCAATTGCAGGAGGCGCACATTTAGGCATTGACAGAACGTATACAGCGATTCGTTTCAAATACTTCTGGCCAAAAATGTACCGCGACATTACGGAATACATTGAATCGTGCAATGCATGTCAAAAAGCTAAAAGGTCATTTCATGCAAGGAAAGCTCCTTTGACACCGATGCCTATCACAGATACCTTCCATCGATGGCATATGGATATTCTGGAACTTACAACAACACCTGAAAACTACAAATATGTGCTATTAGTGGTTGATTCATTCAGCAGATGGTGTGAGGCTATTCCATTAAAATCACAAGAAGCATCTGTTATTGCCGAAGCACTATTTGCAGAAGTTATTTGTCGATACGGTGCACCACTCATTCTAGTGTCGGACAGAGGACAGAATTTTCTATCGAAGTTAGTTGCAGCCATGTGTGAACTTTTTGACATTACACGTCATCACACCAGCTCATATCATCCTCAAACAAATACCGTATATCAGGTTTTTTCCGCGTGTATCCAATTTCCGCTTTGTTCGCGACGATTTCCGAATCGCGGAAAATATATCAGCGTAAATTTGAAACAGTTTTGTTCTTGTTTTCTCTTTCCCTAATATAAAGTAAACAAGTAAGTTACAGTACCCGTGAACTGTGTTCAGTTAGTTTAGTAAGAGATAGATATTGCGGGATCGGAGATATGTAAGCCTCGTTGTTTATTTAATAATCCATTGACAAGCAAATTAAAACGGTCACTTTCCTTGCGTAAACCGATGTCTAATTATACCTGAGCTACTGATATATGTAACGGTACATGATCTATTGATCTATGACTGTTTGCGTCTCTGAAAATAATTATCGGTAATTACTTCACATTAAGAAAATCGTGTAAATGGTTTCAATATCCGAATTGTTCATTATTTAGAGTGACAACTTAGATACTTTCCCCCCTTTTACTTCACAGGTTTAAACAATCTAGAATTATATTTTCACTATGACTTTGAAATAGTGAAAATTTGATTCGCGTAAATTTTATATACCGTTCTAGGTTCTGATTCGCGGAAAAAACATGACGCGGAAAAAACCTGATATACGGTAGTACTGTGGAACGATTAAACTCTACCATAGCCCAATCTTTGAGGATGTATGCTAATGCTCATTCCAATTGGCCAAAACTTCTTCCTGGAATTATGATGGCATTTCGAATGTCTCCAGCAACTCAGTCCACACAATATTCACCGTATGAGTTGGTGTTTGGAAAACAAATGAGACTGCCAATTGACACATCGTTAACGCCCAATACAACAGTGTCCAAGGATTTCAAATCTCATCTTGAAGATCTAATCGCCAAACTAAAGCTCATTCGTGAAATCGCAGCCTCCAACATGCAACAAGCACAAGACAAACAGAAATCCTATTACGACCAGAACGCAAAAGTTCCAGAATTCAAGCAAGGTGACAAGGTCTGGTTGTCGGTCAGAAAATTTCCAACAGGCGTTTCTCCGAAATTATGCACCAAGTGGGACGGACCATTCTTCATTTCCCAGACTGGATCAAATTCCACGTACAAATTAACCAGGTGCAGTACAAACAAACCAGTGAAGTCCTACATTCATGCTAATCGCCTAAAACCTTTTAATGACCCTGAATTCAGGACGGTGATATACAAAAATGTACAACAAAGACCAGAAAATGAAAACCGTCCAATTCAAAACCAACAAATGCCACCTAACCAACAACAAAATGTTAACGATCAGCAAACCCCAGAACAGTACTACGAGATAGAAAAACTATTGGGAAAGAAACAAATGAATGGCAAAACATATTTCAAAGTTAAATGGGTCGGATATCGCGAGACTACATGGGAACCACAGGAAGAAATTCCACCTCTCCCTCTTCAAAACTACTATAAAACACACACAATGGCAGGAAAAAGACGCAAACGGAAATTCTTTAAATCTGCCTAATTTCATTTGATTTACTTCATTCTACCCTTTGTGATCTGTTCATTTTGATAACTTCTGTGGTACTTCAGATCGCCCAAAACATCTCTAAGTTACAATTGCCTATGATCAAAATTTTATCTTTCTATAAATAGAATGTCTTTATTTTATACGTGAAACATTTAGTAGATCTTCTACTTAGTATTGCGCAGTACTCTTGGTTTTTCGTATATAATTGATTCATTCTCACTTTGGCATCCTTTCTCAAACTTACTCATTCTCTTTGTAGGCAATATGTTCAACTTAGTGTTGTTTTATCTATGGCTGACAGTAACAGTTACAGAAGCAGATCAGGGTGTAAATAGGATCAACTATGGAGTATTTTTTGAACAACACGGGAAAATTACTCCGATCCAAAATTGGAAGCATACATTTTACTTGCCTTTACCAAACTTGATCATCCAAGGAAAGCCACACATCAACATCACTAACCAGCAATTTGCAAAGTCCGTTAACACCATCTACGACATTCATTTGGATTCTCTTAAGAGGATAGCAACAAGCATTTCAAACATCAAACAACTTTTTCCGGAACACGGCGCTCCAAAATCATCCAGACGAAAAAGATCATTTCTCCCCTTCTTCGGAGAACTTTCCAAAATTCTTTTCGGCACAGCAACTGTTGATGACGTAAACAACTTGAAAAGATCAATACAAAGGATCCAACGACAAAATAATCTTATGACCACAGCTTTTGAACATCAAATGGAACACTTTTCATCTTTTCTAACATCTGCTGATCAACGGCTAAATAATGCTTTTGAAGCTGTGGGTACAAATCATCAGGAAATACAATTATTACACCAACAATTTAACTCATCTATCATAGAGGTAGAACAAATGCAATTTATTTTAACATCATTACTATCTAGACAACTTAGGGATTCAGCAAATTTAGAAGAACGCCTTAATAGATTTTATTTTGGGGTATTGTCTTTGTTTCAAAACTCGATTTCTCCTTCTTTAATTCCAGTAGCAATTCTTCAAAATGTCATTACTAATGTTCAGCAAATATTAATTACTTCGAACAGTCCATTTTATTTGGTTGAGAAACATGTGGATTTTTATTACAGCAAGGCAACTTTTTATTTCTTTAGACATGGTGAAACCATTTTCATAACAGTAAATTTTCCTATTTCAAGTTTTAGCAAACCAATGAAGTTATTCAAAATTTTATCATTCCCGTTTCCAATCAATAACTCATCCCATGCGTCACAACTCCTTAACTTACCCGCATATTTTGCTATTTCACATGACAACTCCTTCTTTACAACCTTAACACAAGACCATATTAATTCAGCAATTTTCTTCCATCATCATTACTTACTTTCAAAAAGCTTAATTTACAATTTTATTTCACAGCCAAATTATGTTTCTGGTCTTTATTTAGATGAAAGGCAAACAATTCAAAATAAATGTAATTTTCGTTTGCTCTTAGACCAAAACTTAACTGGCATTCGCCCGCTCAATGATTCCCATATTTTAGTATACAACGTTTCTAAATTATCTTTACAGTGTAAATCATCCAACAAAGAAATTCCTGGTTGCTCCTTTTGTATTATCAACATTCCGTGTCACTGTACAGTTAACTCATCCTCAGAAACGTTTATTCGTGGTTCACATGCATGTCACTCTTCACCTTCAAATCTAACTGCTATATATCCTGTTAACCTTGCTCTTTTGCAAAATTATTTTTCCTTTAATGATTTAAAATCTATCACTGCCAATTCAACGTTTCCTACGCCTGTCAATGCTACTCTTCCTCAGTTTAAAATTTTTGATCACAAATTTTCTTCATTAGTTGCCAATGATCAAAAGCTCCATCTTAATTTACAAAAAGCAATTCAACTTACAAAAAAAGATCAAATTATATTTAAGCAACTATCCGACACAACATTAGACGAAAACCTATTTCCTGAGACAGTCCTTACTAACCAAATGATTATTTCCATAACAGCTTTAGTTTTATCAACTTTACTCTTTTTCTTCTCCATATATCTCTTTTATAAACTTCGTTTTGTTGTTATACCCCTGGCTCTAGCGGCCAAACCATCCCAAGCACTACCTGTTGATTTACCTTCGTTTCATTTCACTTTACCATCTGAAATAACTACTACCGACACACCTAGCATGTCTGTACCAATTACGGATCATGCCTGCTACTCTACAAATATTCTGGTTGTTATCATTGTCGTTATTCTTGCTTTTCTCATCTACAGGTCATATAAACGTAAAACAAAGTCTGCGATTTATCTCGAATTCAACACCCCTTCTAATACTCTACTATGTAAAGTAATGGCCCTACCATCTTCATGTACAGTAGATTGTCATTTTACAGGCACAGTATACTTAGATACTGTCAATGTGTCTGGTTACATTCGACCAACTTTACATATGGACTGGGGTGATTTTAAAGTTCATCATAACTCTTTTTCCATTCCAATATCACCTCCAGCTTCTGTATCAATAAATGCATACCAAGCCTATATTCTAAGGAAAATCTTCTTAACTCAGTTTATGTTGTCACCCAGATTAATTCATTTAGGTTACTTGACTAGTTTGAACATATGTGATGCATCTTGTATGCACAAACCCTCAAATAACTCCATATACCCAAGTTTGTCGATGTCATAAAATTGCGTTCCAACATTTACAATCGGCTATAAAATATTCCTTTTTCATATTTATCGCGTTTAATTTATTTTATACTTTTTAATTTTGCATTTCTCCTTCAAGTGTCATTTAAAAGTTTAAAAGGGTTTTTTTTTGCAATGTTGTATTTTACGCATATCGTCAGGTTCATTCAATGTTTTGTATTACTTAATCTCCATACTATCACAGCCGTGATAACCAAAACTGACTTTTCTATTGAAAACGGAAGTGTTGCAACCGAATCATTAACGGACATTATCGTGGCATAACAGTGATATATTTCCAGTGGACGATGAGACTTTCGTACAATATAATAACTACATGTGTGTAATGGACTTTGTGATCTATCCAGAAGAATTTTTTTTGCGAAGTCATCATGCAAGACATTCGCCATCCGATGACTAGTAACAGTGTTTTATTCAACGTATTCATTCTTATATTCAGTGACAATAACTTCATTTCAATTCAAGATATTGTGAAGGTTATTCAATATTTATACTATTATTCATGTTCAATAGTCGCGACTATACCTTGGATTGCACATCGGAAATTCTATTGATGTGTTATACTTTATAGACATATGATGTTTTTCTTTAATATGTCAAAAACATGCTTTGCTGATTTAATTTCTTGTTTGTAAATATTATGATGCCAGGAGGCATCAGTTTGTTCGAGCAGGGGGAGCATTGTTACAGCATTTTATGCTCCGTATACATATTTTGCGTATATTTTTTTATATATTAGTTTTCCTATGTATATTTTGTGTAAATTTCATTTATATCAAATGCTATTATAATAATGTTATGTTCTATTTAAGTAAACATATAATTTGTAGATAGATAATTCTGTATATACGTTTTTAAAAAAATGAAAAAAAAAAGAAAGAAAAAAAGTAAAATAACCAAATGTTGCAATAATGCTTTACTAAATAATTCAATAATATTACGTTATATGTCGAAGTCTTTAAATACATAATTTCTTTAATTATTAGAGTTTTAAATTAATGTCAATTGTTAAATAAGCCTCACAGGACAGCTAAGTATTTTAATTACTTAATTCAACCTGTTTTGACATCTTAACTGGCACCTGTGAGCGGTTTAATTACGTAATTTGAACAATAGTTATTAACGCTAATTATATTGATTGTTACCTGTTCGTTTCATTTTTATCCACGCCCATTAGTAATTAAATAACCAATTATATTTTGTATTTCGAGATTATCTTTATGGGCGTGACTTTGTAATTATCGACGAAATAAAACCAAACGCCAAACGCAAATTGTCACCTTTGACATTTGCTATTTCTAAATTAATAAACTTTATATTTTGGCTTTATTTAATATTTGGTTTTATTTCGAAGGTAAATATATTTCTTTATTTTATCTTTGTTAATTTCAGGAACTGTTTTTAGTGTGATTACACCTTTGACATTTGCTATTTCTAAATTAATAAACTTTATATTTTGGCTTTATTTAATATTTGGTTTTATTTCGAAGTTTCCAAAGAACAATCATTCCCCGGTACCTCAGCGAAGCGAGTAAAGAGCGAAATTCGATGTAACACCATCATGCCGCAGGATGAAGCATGTGGAACAAGGGAATATTCGGCGATAAAGATTCGGAAACTCTTCAGCATACCATGTTCTATTACAACTGCAAACTCTTTGGTTTACGTGGACATGACGAACATCACGAACTTGAGTGTAGTCAGTTTGTTCTTGGGACTGACAACTCCGGAAAATATGTAGAATTCATCGGGCGTGCCAGCAAGACGTACAAGGGCGGTTTGGCGCAAATGCAGCTTACAAATAGGCGCATACGACATCACAGTTCAGCTGGTAAGTTAACATTAAAAATAATCCATTTATCTAAGTAAATCAATGACTCATTTATAAATAGTTAATAGTTGTATAGTGGTAAATGCCCTATTTTTGTTTTGACCCGACCCTCTACCCCCTAGAGAATTTTAAATTTTAAAATTGACAGTAGAAGTTGCAAAGAGAAGGCCTCGACCCCCCCCCCCCCCTCCCCGACAAAAACAATTATCTAGTATGGGACACCAACCCCGGGGAGTTTGTATATCTGCACGTGTTGAAAGATTGTGTAAATAAATTGAGGTTTCGATATGATCTGATTAACTATCAACTCATTTATCGATATTACATGTTACTTATTTTGATTGTTTCAAAGAATTTTGTTTTTTCTTCCATCTTAGGTGAGCGTTGTATCGCGGACTACTATAAATTGTATTTGGATGGTCTGCATAATGCAGGGTCATTCTATCGACGCCCGTTGCAAGGAAGCCCGCCAAAATATGGAAACCAACTCGTCGGTGTGAACAAACTGAAATCAATGATGAAAGTGATCTGCAGAAAGGCTGGATTGGAGGGAAATTACAGTAACCACTCAGGTAAACGCACCTGCGCAACACAACTAGACATGGCAGGGGTGGACGAACAAGAGATAATGAGGAGGACGGGTCATCGCTCAGAAAAGGCATTAAGAAAATACAAACAACCGTGCGACGATATTCTTAAGAAGGTGTCTGCAGTATTGGAACCTATTCCTGGGGTGGCAAAATCCTTGGAGAAAAGAAAGCGCGAGGACGACATGGAAACTGATACCGAACTGCCGTGTCGTCCAACAAAAACATTACGCTCCTTTGGTTCTGACATAACTAATGCCAAAAATGGACAGTATTTTCAAAACTGTAATATTTCTTTCAATTTTTGAAAAGTCAGAGAAATTGTACATTCTCTTATTTTCTAAAAATTCGTTTCTTTTTTTTTGTTTTTCTTTTTTTTTGTTGTTGCTTGTAAGACAATTTTTCAAGCTAATAAATTGATGTTCTTGGATATTGTTTTCATGCATAAAGGTGGAAGTTGTTGTACAGCTACCTGTACAATAACTTCCCGACACTGGAAGTTATTGTACAAATGGTAGTTCCGCCTCCTCAAGGTATCATGATTTATTGACCAGCCAAAAACGAGAGAAAATGCACAGGGCCGTGATACAATTATGTTTTGTATTTTGGAAGAAAAAAAATATTTTATTTAGAACTTTATATAACAATTTTTATTAAGATTTTTATTTAGATTTTAAACCAAAACGTATAAACAGCCATATCAAATACCGTATTTTTATCTCTTTGCCTGTTTTGTTTTCGTTTACTCATTGTGTAATTAAGTCACTGATACTTTAGATTCGTTAATTTTACCGCGTATACGTATATTTACTTCTGCGATTCCACCGTTCTGTGCCGACTCGCAAGAATATAAAATCGCGTGCACCAAACTTTGTTTTCATATCACAAGTTCAAAACTTTTAGAAAAACAAGGGCACCGCTAAGCGGAGCATCCCCTCGCGACATGACTTATTGTACGGGGGAATACGTTATTTAGGAAAATACATGTAAATTTATCAGATCAAAATAAAGAAAGTATTTCTTTAAACCACTTTGAATACATACATGTAATATCTATTTAATCGCAATCCCCAAGCTTTGTGGTGTAAAAATTGGGGGAGGGGGTTTACGTAACAGTTTTCCTATTCCTAGCAAAAACTCAACACACATACTTTAAAGTTTAATAATTTAGATTCATTTAGTGACAGTCATTTTTATATAAGCATACATAAACGATTCGTATACATTATGAAACGTAGCTGAAAATCAAGCGCTCTGTAGTCTGCTCTGATGGAAATTCTAGTTGCTAGTTGTCGTATTATAATTACCCATAGTATAGTAGATACATGTATATATGCAGTTATTATTAATATAAAACAATTTTCGCGTGATAAATGTGCAATATCTGTCAAAGTCTCTACTGAATTTTGGACTAGTTCTATTGTAAGTAATACGGGAAAATTTGTCCGAAAGTCGACTGCTTGTTTCGATGTAAATCGGCAGACTTAAATCTCTTGCCCGCTTCAACTTTTAACTATGGGCATTCGTCTAACACTCCAATGCTACAAAACGTTTTTTTTACCTTTACTAGATTTAAATCCCAAAAAATGTCAAGTTGTTTATTTGAACTGTATACGGTAGCGATTAACTTCAAGTCGTACATAAAATTACCGGAAATGTCTATTGTCAAGTCGTACATAAAATTCATGTTTTTAACTTCATTTTTTACGATAATTCAAAAAAATACTTAATCAATTGATTTTGAAATCAACAGGGTTTGTCCTTTTACCATGCCAAAGAAGTGTACAAAGTTTGATGGATATTCATGAGAGGGTTTTCTTGGAATTTACTAGAAAATTGAAATGGAGTACACACACACACACACATACATACACACATACGAACACAAACACGCTCAGTAACGATGCTATATCCCCTTCGCAACAAGTTGCGCGAGGGGATAAGTGAGATTTTAAAACCTGCAGTTTTGAGTTTTTTTTACCTGGAATTTCACGCGGATATTAATTCATCGCATTTAATCAGGGATACACAGTACTGTAGCCTAACGAGAGGTACATAGTGATTCATGCAAGTGATAAAATTCACCCGTACTAGAGTACAGGAAAAGCTACTTCTAAGCATTTCGTACCCCAGTCCTTTTATTGTTTTTCAAAAACATCTTTAAATTTGGTTTAAATTTATTTCTATTTCATCTACTTGTTCCACAGGTACCTCTGAACAGAACCGTGCATCACCCCACCTCTTTTCACCTCAAATGAAAATAAAGTCCTGTCGACAAGTACTTATGACATGTTCCTCTTCTAAAAATTAACCGTTCCTGCAAATAATTTGTTACTGCATATATATACGGTACATTGCATTGCGGATCTAGAATGAGATCAGATCCACCCCCAATGGAAATTTCACACTTATTTAATCAACCAATAAAAAAATTAATACAAAATTATCTCTCAGGACCCCCCCCCCCTCCCTATGATTTTTTTTAGAACCGCGCAGAGGCATTTTACATATATGCAAAAAAAAAACCGTATCTTTTTGAGTCTGCGTATATCGTGGCTTGTTAAAAGTTGACTATATTAACATTTATTTCATATTCCTATACTAAGACCTTATATTGAGATGTTTTCACGAATTTATTAAATTTATGCCATTTGTTAGTTGCGTTTTAATAAATCTTCGGTAGCAGCAATTGTAGCGCACACACTGCCGCCTGGCGTCATAATGCAGCATTAAATTCATGCAACTTGTATTCGTCTTTATTGAAAGTGCCTTATGGTTTGCGTGTTTGAATTCACGTTTGTAACAGAGATAGAAGAAAGAATTTACACGAATAAGAAGAGAATATTGCAACATAGAAATAAGCAAACAATAAAGAATTAAAGAGAATCAAAGTGAAATTAGATACGCATGAATATGAAAACAATAAAGTGCCATGCAAGCGTAAAAGTAATGAAGAATAAAGAAGTAAGCATAATAAGAATAAAAGCAAGATACATAGAATTTTGGCGGTAATTCCCTTCCATATTTTCTATATAAAAGTTAACATAAAGATTCCCACAATCATGCCAATTATACCAATCATACGCAAAATTTTAAGAAAAACAAGCATTCTGAGAGTATTGCATAAGCAATACACTTCCCCTACCGGTTTGTATTATTTTATGAAAGCATACAACAGATCTATTTAAGAACTAAACGAGATGTTATAATTACTTTATTAAGAGATAAAAGAACAGAGGAAATTCAAACTGTATATTCTACTCTAGATCGAAAACAAACTTAACTTTACTCTAATTGCATGTTTAGTTTAATGACAATAATTGACACGTGTTACTTAAATAAGAGATAAAAGAACAGCGCAGCACTGTTAAGGCTTACTATGAAAATATCAACGGATTTTAACGTTCAAAAAACGATGCATTTATTTTTACTAAATTTCTATGTAAATTTATTTTATCATGATATAAATTTGATTTTAAATGATATGTGTTGATGATTCTCCCAATTGAAGGTCATAAACGAATTTCAATATTACAGGGGCATACCCTTGTTTGAATAAAAAATTTAAATGATAATTAAATGCTACTTATCCAGTAGATTCTGAAAAGTGCTGCTGCTTTGTATAGAGTTCATCTTTTATTAGAGTAAATATCAAAGAAATGAGCTCCGGTTGAAATTTATATGACCTTCGCTTAATATTTTAGGTATTTATTAATTCATTCTATAGATTTCATTAAAGCAGCAGCACTTTTTAATAAATTAAACATTCCCTTAACTTATATCCTAAAGATCGTAATAATCTGTTAAGTGCATACCCTTGTAAAAAGCGGATTTAGATAGGCTTCCCGATGTCAAACACATCGAACTTGTACATTAAACACTCTAGAAAATAAATAATACACACTCTAAAAGATAAATACATGCTGGATTAAAACGAGCATAAAAAATAGGATTTAATGGTAAAATAATTGTTTTTAATTTATGCTCCGTTCATTTATAAAATGCATTTTCCCATGTTAAAAAAATGATTGATCCGCCTCTCTCTACACAATATGCGTCAAAATTTACAGTATGACGTCACATCGACAAGTGCATCGCGATCGGTCAATAGCACATTTTCGAGTTGTTGCCGGAACGCGGTTTTATTCTAAGTTTTATGCACCGCGATCACGTGATATCAAGTTTTAGTTAGCCCTCCTCACTTCCGGAGTCTGTAGTTACAGCGAAATCATCGGAAATGGAGACAAAAACACGATATTATTGTGCGGCGGAGGGATGCAGTGCAGATACAAAGAAAATAGGGAGATACGGTTATATGGAAAACATCACTTTTCATCCATTTCCAACTCAGAAAAAAGACCCCAAGGGACGCAAGCTGTGGTTAAAGTTATTAAAACGGAAAGATTACGACCCACCAAAGCACCACAGATTATGTTCAAGACACTTTGTCGATGGGAAGCCAACCCATGAAAACCCCTACCCCACATTGTTTTCCTATAACAACTTCAAGGAACCCCTCAAGTCTAGAAGAACGGACTCTATCGACAAAAGAAACAGTACTAGGAATTTCGAAGAGTCATCTATTAATGTTACATGTGCCTTCACATCGCAGTCGGAAGGTTATGAACTTCATGTAAGCAAACTTTGTAAATATCACCATACATACACGCATTATGTGGCGCATTTGAAAGAATTATTTAACTTCAGCTATTAACTATCAAATGTGATATAATGATATTAATTAAATCAAAATTGTATAATATTAATTGAACTGTTATATACATGTCATGTATTTTCTTTTGAGGTAGTGTTAAGACCTAAGATAATGCTGTTTTAAATTTAGTTTTGCACTACACAAAATTACTGACAAATTTTCATTATATGTTTCATTCCTTTTTTAGGCAAGTTCTAGTGAAACATATACCTCATTCAGCAGAATGGATATTGACTTCCAGACTCCACCTGTAGTCAATGAAGAAGTTGTGATAGCTGTCTCCGACTCTGTGTCAGAAAGTGCAGATTATTACACATGAGTTCTTGAACTTCTCTTCTGCTAGCTTTTTTAATGTAGAGTTGACTATGTAATATTATGATTTTTTAAACAAAATATTACTTAAAAAAATAAGCATGCATATTTATTCTAATAGATTGTTTGACCAATCGAGCAAGTGTTAACTGTTTATACATGTCACAGTTTATATAAAGACAAGGCTCAACTGTGACTCAAACTTAGGGCCTCTGGTCTACCATGCCAGTGCTCTAACCACTGAGCTATGTATAGAGACCCGATATATTGTTGACTGACAGTCACACACCTGTTAACTCGTTGACATAGAGCAAATAGTTTTCTAATGTTTATATATAATTTCTTTTTAGAAATGCAACATTCTGGTATGCCTGATCATGATTATTTAGCAACTTCCTCACAAATTACAAGGGAAACAGCTGACATTGGAGTTCAGACAGATCTTGGCATGGAGGAAATGACAGAGCTCATAGGACTGAAGACCAAATCCCAGAACCCCGATGCTGTTATGAGGGAGTTATTTGTCCAGAAAGTGACTTCCAGTGATAGGAATGTCAAACAATATACTGGTGTGCCATTAAAATCAATTCTAGATGGATTGTTTTGCAAGTATTTAATACCACTTCACTCTGTTGGAAGATAGTCATTTTATTTTTCAACTTATTTAAGGTGTTGAATTCAACTCCAAAGTGCATTAACAATGAATTAATACTTTGAAGGACAATTTGATGATATTTAAAATACATCTTTTCTGATCTGTATGTTATTGAGAGCATTGCTCACACTGATGTAGAATATTAATAAAGCTAATATTCATATTAAATTTATGAGTAAAAAAATAAACATATATTAGGGGTCATGTTGTTAACTTGTAATTACTGTTAAATTGTACTGATTTGAAATAGTCAATATAAGCATGTTTCATTCTTTACACCATACTTATTTATCTTAGGTGTCTTGGATGAAGCCTCACCTAACCTGAAGTACTGGAGTGGCCAGGGTAGTGCTGAAGAGCCTAATTATCAGCAAAATACTCAACTAAAGAAGAGCGGACCTGCAAGAAAGCTTTCCAAGTTTGAAGAGTTTATTTTAACGCTGGTTCGTCTCCGTCTAGCCATTTTTACTTTCACTTTAGCTGATATTTTTAGAGTATCCAATGCACGGGTACCCCAGATATTTACAACTTGGATAAATCTGATGTACCATGTTTTTACACCATTGTTGATCTGGCCTTCTACACCAGTTATTAAGAAATTTTTACCAAAGTCATTTAAGTGTACATATCCTAACACTGTTTGCATCATTGACTGTACTGAGTTTTTTATACAGAAACCCAGATCCCCAACTGCACAGTCCAGAACTTTTAGTAGTTATAAGCATCACAATACATACAAAGCTCTTATTGGAATAATGCTATCAGGTGCCATTATTTTTGTGTCAAATTTATGGGGAAGAAATACTTCTGATAGATATATTACTAAGTTCAGTGGGTTTCTTGACTTTGTTAAACCAGGTCATGAAATTATGGCAGATCGGGGTTTTTTGATACGAGATTTATTACTAGAGAAGAGAGCTAAACTCATTATACCTCCATTTACTAAAAATGTAACTGGGAAAAGGGTAAGAGATTATTGCAGAGTGATATAATCAAGACCAGAAGCATAGCACGGCTAAGAATTCATGTTGAGCGTGCCATTGAAAGGTTGAAAAATTTTCACATTTTAAGCAATACTATGCCATTGACTTTGAAATCATTGTCTAACCAAATGTTGAAAGTGTGTGCTTTTCTGTGCAATTTACAAATGCCACTAGTTAAGAAATGAATAATGAATAGAACTCATTGTAGAATCTTATTAGAGCATTTACAATGTACTTCTCATAAAACTTCTTTGAGGCATTAACTATTTTTTCATACAGTTGGTTATCAAAATATATTCTGTCAACAGCAATGCCCTTTTTTGTATACAAAATAAAATCGCACCATGGTTTTTTACAAACCCCCATTTGACCCTGTATCTGAGTGTACCAGGAAGAACTCTCCTTTAATCGAACTGAATTGTTCTGATCTAAGTATACATGATAGTGATGGTCAGTGCATGCCTCTTGTGGAGTTTTATTTTGAAACATGTAAGAACATTTTATTTCAAGTAAACCCTTCCCACAACATTTGCAACTTATAAGACCATCTGGAGAAGCCCCCAAGAATGGGTGCAACTCGTCAACATGTAAACCACTAAGGTCCATTTTAGGCTTTTGATGTTTTTTTTATAATCAAAAAAATATAGTTGACGTGCAACATTTTCATTTTGTTTTCCAAAACTAACTGATGGTGTATCGATAAAGGCAGAAGTGCCCATAACTCTTTTTGAGATGTAATTTTCAGTGCTCTCTGTATATCTAAAACTCAAGATAGAAGAAAAATTTGATGCAGTAATTCTTCCTCTACGGTGGTTAAACCATTCAGGATTTTCATTTTGGTCCTTAGTATTTTCTTCAATTTTTTGTATAACATCCTTACTAAATGTATCTTTCAAAACATCAAAAAATAAGGGTTTGATTTTGCCACATCTAAAACTGTTGGAAGATTTAATAAATCGTTTTCATCATCGGTTTCATCTCCTTCATCATATTCATAATATAATGTTTGAAGGACTAATGCCCCTGTCCCATTGCAAATAACTTTAAGCTTGTTTTTATTTCAATAGAAGAAGGAATGTTCATGGTTGATTTGTAGTTTGTATGGGTGGGGGTAACTTTTTTAGGTACACTTGTGTCTGTTCGCACATCAATGTCATCCACTTCCATAAGGAATGATTCATTCCTGGGTTTGTCCCATACACATTCTATATCGGTTCCGACCTCGGTTCCTCTATCTTTGTGACGGTTGCAAAAATCATTAACAGCAAAAAGAAGTGCCACACAATGTTTACAGGTGCCATTGTCACTACAACAGAATTTTCCATGAAAATTTCATGTATAATTTAATCTGTTTGTGCATTTAATTTTGTTTAATAGTTACTGTATTTGTGTTTATATATATATATATATATATATATATATATGTATGTTTAACAACATATATTTACATCTACCAAGTATTATTCCCTCTATTTCTTACGGAGACTTACAGTTAATTCATAGCTCTATAGAAACAGCCAGACTGAAATATACACGCCCCGTTTATCGATTGGTCGAAATCTACAGCGGCTGAAACTGACAAGAAAGTGACAGGACTGAAATTGACACGCCCAGTTTATCGATTGGTCGAGACCTACAACTACCTAAGAAAAATCACGGACTGCACGAAATAACCATGATGATGTCAGACTCAAAGTCTCACAGGAGACGATTTGACTGTTTCTTTTAGCTAACGTACTTATGTACATTAACAGTAATTTAGTTAATTTTACTTACTTTTTACGCTCAATTTATTAATTAGTTAAAAGAAAGATGTTAATATAAACAATAAAATGCTTTCTTTGGTGATTCATTCGGGTTATGAAGGTAGCGATCATTGCAGAAAAAATTTACATAACCCGCTAACGCGGGTTATGTATTTTTTCTGCAATGTCGCTACCTTCATATCCCGAATGAATCACCAAAGAAAGCATTTTATTGTTTAAATGATGGTATATTGTGATGAAAAAATATATCTAATATGTATATATGAAACCTGTATGTTTTTCATACAGTATTACATTTAAGTGTTTATAAAACTTGAAATGCAAAGGATAAGTGTAATTAAAATTGAGTTAATTCTTCTTTGATTTCAATTTCATCTAACTTTTTCAACATTAATTTTAGGAGTTTTACTTGATACCCAGTTGTAATATTATTTAAAACAACACTTTGCTTCCTGAACATGGTGGTGATAATGATGATGATCAAACATGGTCACAAATCAGAGTATAAAAAGTGCTTGCTTTAAAATATCAAGACACATTATGCACTGTGATCAACAACCACAAAACTATAAGGAACTAAATATACAGCTGATGAAGAAATGAGCATGATCATGGAAGAAAATATTTGTATAAAAAGATTGCTAAAAATTTAAATATGACTCATATAGGACTAGTAATTACTATATATCGTAACTGACAATTTACTTTCATTAGCTAATAGCTATTAATACAAGTATGCTCGGCATATACATACAATATTTAAACATAAAACTTACGCTACACAGGTACAGCCTTCAGACACAATTTGTCCTGACTGCTGTGCTAACACCCATGTTTTGTAGGGATCAGAAGTCTGTCTCGTCTCGGGAATGCAGTCAGATTTTATGTACAAATAATTATTTTGAAATGTTTCAGATATTTGTACGTGCTCAATATGGTTTGAACTGAACAAACGAAATCCATTGTCATTCTTGTACGATTGCAAACGATGACTGTCCCACTTGCAGTAAGTAATGAAAAAAACTTGAATATCTGGCAAAGAAGTGAGACTCTTGTACCAGGTAATGTCGTCAGTGGGGGATGGAATGATGACATTTACCCCGTTTTCTTCTACAGTTCTCCTTTTAATGTCCATTACTTTGTTATCACCTTCATCGTCAGTAGGAATGATCTCTAGCTTCAATTCCACCGCAAGCTCACACAACTTTACCAAACCAAATTTTCGACTGAAAGAACACGATACACCTCTCTCTAAAAGAAAACACTTAAGGTCTGCCACTTTCCATGAAAAAAAATCTATCGGCTCTGTCATTTTCAAAATTACCGCTATGATTACCTTTTAAAACGGAAGTACACAGGGCTTACCGAATCATAGGGCGCATGTAAAATTCGAGGAAAATCGGTGTTCCGGCAACAACCCGAAATTGTGCTATTGTTTATATTTAACGTTGTTGAACTTATTTGACTAAAAAGTTGCGCGTAGAGGTAATTTTTAATGAAGTTTAATGTTGTCGTGCCCATAACAATCGGGAATTATTGTAACTTTATTTTTGAGCATGTTTAATGACTTGTTGTTTTGTGTGATGTCATAGTTAACATTTCCCGTACTTTCTGGTCGGCACGACCACAAAGTAGACTTTAACAGTGCTGCGAGTGGAAATTCAAACTATACAGTTGATATCGAAATTTAATACAAAGTAGGTAAAATAATACTTTTTATTTTTTCTCGTGTAATTTCGCCAACTCCATTAAAAATTCTTGAAAATATGTTGACCAGACGCTACAAAAATATAAACTTTATCTTATTTGATATTTTGAAGCTGCTCAGCAAGTTCCATATCATTTCTTTAACGCATAAAGAAAAAAAAACTGGAAAACTGAATTGGGAGGTAGGGGACTAATAAATCTAAAAATGCCAAGTATCTTTATATATGGCAGCAAGCGTTGCAAATGAACGTTATTCTACTTTTTTTGTACTGATATCTTCAAATTATTTTGCTTTAGGTTTTCTGTTATTTTCAAATTGCGCACAAACTAGAATATCCACTTTTTTAAAACACTACCAAGCGGTGCTCGTTTCTTAAAAAAGACAAAAAACGGAGGACCCTTATCTTATTAGCAATATCCATACGAGTAAAATTATTTGGACGGCATTAAAAATTACAAATTCTATAAAAATGTCATGATACTGAACCATCGATTTGCATGGTAGGTGCTAGCACGATAAAAAAGTTCTTCACTCTTCGATGACACTTTGGGTTGCAAACGCATTTTGATCGAAAGGCATCTTTAAATAATTCATACCAGTGAAATAATCTAACAAGGCGCAAACAGTCATCAAAATTCTTAAAATGACATATAAATTCGACAACAAAGTTCGTTTCATGGGTTAGGTAATTTGCATTATGAAGAAATCGATGTCTCAAACACGGTATTTAAGCTTCCTAACCTTAAGTCAACTTTGTTGGTGTAATTACATCATCGTCAAAAATGTTAACAATTGGCTTTGTACTTTTCAAGAAGTTGAGAATTGTAAAGTTATGACGGACGAATGACAGACAATAACCGATGATTGCTAACAAGTTGAACAACACGTTTGTGCTAGTTCGACATTTAATTAAACTGGTCCCTAAACTGGTATTACATGTATAAAACGAAAGTAGACAAAATCACATACGTACAACATTGATAGTTCCGAATTGATACTTTACATAATATTACAACTGTCCCTTTTTCAGAAATTAGTGTCAATAAATTTGAACATTAAATTCTGAGTTAATGTTCGTTGAATCAAGTTACTTTAGACATGAAATAAGTTGAACACAATCATGTGAAATTACTATAACAATTGTAGCTTTGGGTAGACTGCCCCGTCTGCCGAAAATAAACATACAGGGGATTATTCTGCCCCCATTCACAAAATAAAAACACTGTTCACTAATCCTTAAATCGCTTTGGTTTCCTCACTGCTCTTCCTGACCGCGTGCGGTATCCACTTTCTGAACTCGGTTGGATTTCTGATGTCAACGGATTTGGTTTCTTTGCGTCGACGACTTTTCCCTGACTGACATCTGGGTTTGGCTCTTCGTCTGTAGAGATATCTGTATCTTTACGAAACATCTTCTCCTTAGATGTTATGATATCCCCTCGATTCCTTCGATACATGGCCACATCTGGTGTGATAAACTGGAATGAGCGATTGTCTTGAGCGATGACGTTAGCTGGCTTCCAGTCTTCAGTTTGAATGTGACTTTGTGTCCATGAGGAATTTCCTCCTGGCTTTTGGTAGTACGGTTGTAGTAGTACTGTTGTCGATGTTGACTTCGTGTCCTTTGCTTGTACGTCTCTGTTTTTGGTCTAAGTTGCTTCTTGGTTATCGGTAGAATAGAGCGCAATTCTCTGCTCATTAAAAGCTGTGCTGGCGAACCGGTGTCCGTTGGGGTATTCCAGTACTCTAGTAATCCTAAATATGGGTCCTTGCCATCTGTCTTCGGTTTCTCCAGTAGTCTCTTTGCTGTTTGCACTGTTCTCTCCGCAAGTCCATTGGCTTGTTGATGATATAGACTGGATGTGGTGTGTTGGAAGTTCCACTTTTGTGCGAATTCACGAAATTCCTGCGAGGTGTACTGTGTTCCATTGTCACTAATAACTTCAAACGGTATACCATTTCTGGCAAAAAATTGACTTGAGTCTCTCAATAACTGTACGGCACTGTGTGTTCGGCAGCTTTACAACTTCAAAAAATCTAGAGTAGTAATCTGTTACTACAAGGTAGTCACTTAAATGTAGCGTGAATAAGTCTGTTCTTACTGTTTGCCATGGTTCATCTGGAATTGGTGTTGACTCGAGAGGTTCTTTAGGATTTTTATTCCTGAAGTCGATACATGTGTTGCATTGTGAGATTATCTCGTCAATGTCTCTGTTCATGTTGGGCCAGTAGACGATGTTCCTAGCTCTTCTCTAGCTCTTCTCTTTGTCTTCTGCATGCCCAAGTGGCCTGTGTGTAACCTCTTCAGTATTTCTGGTTGTAGGACTGTTGGCACTACTATTCTGTTTCCTTTGAACACGAGATCATCAACTGTTAACTGGTCTTTGATTTTCCAGTATTTGTGTGTAGATCTTTTTCTGCTGAGTGGCCAATCGTTCTGTATACCGTCTCTTACTAGACTGAGTTCATCATCTCTTTCCGTTTCCCGGCAGATGTCGTTCAGAATATCACGTGACATGGGCATGCTTCTTAAGAAAACCGAGTGTACAAAAGTCTCTAACTCCTGTGACTGGGTCTCCTCCTTGCCTGCTGGTAGGCATGCAGGAGAGAGCGTGTCCGCAATGACTAGTTCTTTACCCGGTCGGTATTTGAAGTTGAAAGTATACTTCTGCAATCTAGGTAACAATCTCTGCAATCTAGGCGGTGCCTGTGATAGGGGTTTCTTCAAAATGGATTCAAGCGGTTTGTGGTCATTTTCCACGACAATATCCACTCCGTATGTGTATTGGTTAAAACGTTCAAGTCCAAATGTCACTGCAAGTAACTCTTTTTCTATCTGAGCGTATCTAGTTTCTGCATCGTTGAGTAAGCAATTTGTTTGTTTTCTTGTAGAATCACAGCTCCTAAACCGAATTTCGAGGCGTCAACACTCACTACGACCGGTTTCTTGACATCAAAGAAGGTAAGTATGGGTGCTTCTGATAAAATTTTCTTGATGTCCTTAAACGCATCTTCCTGAGGTCGTTCCCAGTGGAATGTGATGTCCTTCCTTAAGAGCGTTCTGATTGGCTGTGTGACTCTAGACATGTTTGGTATGAACTTTGCTAAGTAGTTCATTGTCCCCAGTAGCTATAGTCGTTCTACACCTTTCTTGTCCTCTGGTGGGGGCATCTTGGTGATCGCTTCTATTTTCTTGGGGTCAGGTCTCACACCTTCACTACTAATGATGTGTCCTATGTAGCTCACTTCTGGACTAGGAAACATACATTTCTCCTTGTTGAGAGTCAAGTTTATCTCCTTGCACCTCTCAGCACTTCTCGAAGTCTCTGATCATGTTGTTCTTTGTTTTCTCCCCAGACCAAAATGTCATCTATGTCAACTTCTACTCCCGGTATGTGTCGGAAGTGTTGTGAGATCCTCTTCTGGAATAACTCTTGAGCGCTCTTTATTCCAAAGGGCATCCTGCAAAAGCAGTATCGTCCAAAGGGTGTGTTAAAAGTGGTAAGTTTCTGACTTGCTGGATCTAATGGTATCTGCCAGTAGCCACTGTTAGCGTCCAACGTGCTGAAAATTGTCGCACCTGCTAGTCTGGTAGTGATCTCCTCTATCGTGGGTAGCTGATAGTACTCACGCTTGATGGCTTTGTTTAGGTCGCGTGGATCGAGACAAATCCTTAACTTGCCGTTCGACTTCTCAGCACAAACTATAGAGTTCACCCATTCAGTGGGTTCATCCACCTTCTTTATGACTCCTTTCCAGCTCCATTCCCCCGAGTGACGCTTTCAGATCATCTCGGAGTGCTGCAGGAAATGTTTGAGGTGGGTGCACAACTGGTTCTACTGTGCTGTCTATCTGTATGTGATAAGGTTCTTGTAGACACCCTAATCCGCGAAACACTAATGCAAATTCACTGAATATGTCTTCTTTACCGAAGTCCTTTGACTGTCTGTGTCGCGAGTGTCAGCTTGACTAAGCCTAAGTTTCTACATGATCTGAGCCCTAGTATAGGTACCGATTCTGTTTCGGTCACATAAAACTCTAGCACATGGTTTCTGTGTCGGAGGTATCATTTCCATAGGATGGGTATCCTGTCTCCTGTGTAACTTGTTATTCATGTTGAAGTCCGTGTGACATCGGTTTTCACAGGAAGCTGACTCAAGATACTTCTGGGGATAATGTTAACTTGAGATCCAGTATCTCTTTTGAATTTCACTTTCACCATGTTGAAGGCTATGATCGTGTGCGCTTCATCTTTCCTGTCGGATTCTCTGGTAACTGCACATAGGAAGTAATTTTCGTCATCTGTAGATCGACAGTCTTCATCATCTTCGTGATCAACAACATTCACATTTTTAGATCTGCAGCATTTTTGGTAATGATTCGCTCCATAACACCTGTGACAACGTTTTCCAAATGCTGGACATTTCTTTTCCTCATTTGTCCTACCACACCTTCCACATGACTTTTTTGTTCCTCGATGCGGGTGATCCTTTAGGTACATTGGCTGTTGTAGACTGTCCTGGTTTCTTTTTGTTCCTCCAGTTTCCACAAGCTGAATGTTTGTCTTTCGGTTTCTTAAACACTGCTGCTGCTGTCGCTTCTTCACTGTGTAGGTCTTTCAGATGGATCACAGACTCTTCGCTGGCTCTGCATACACTCAAAGCACTCTCTAAGGTCAGTTTGTTATCACGAAGCAGTCTCTCTTTGACCTTTTCCGAATTTACCCCGCACACAATGCGATCTCGCAACATATCATTTTCCAGTGTCCCGAATTTACAGTTTTTAGCAATTACACGCAAATTGGTCACATACTGATCTATTGTTTCAGTCTTACCTTGCTGTCGCGTGTAGAAGTTATGACGCCACACCGTGATATTTTCACGTGGTGCACAGTAATCCTTGAATTTTTTAAATAAGGGTTCAATTTTGTCCTTATCATCCTGAGACCTAGTCATCGTGTTGGAAGATCTCGCGTCTATCCTGTCCGATTATATAGAGGAATGCACTTCATTGGTCTTTTTCATCTCGTTCGTGCATGGCGATGTTTAAATAAAGACACATTGTCTGTTCCCATTTTCTCCATTTTTCGGGTAGGTTTCCATCCGACGATGAGAAATCGAGCTCCGGTGGCGGTCTTAAGTGTTCCATCTGACACCATGTAAAGTTATGACGAACGGATGACAGACAATAACCGATGATTGCTAACAAGTTGAACAACACGTTTGTGCTAGTTCGACATTTAATTAAACTGGTCCCTAAACTGGTATTACATGTATAAAACGAAAGTAGACAAAATCACATACGTACAACATTGATAGTTCCGAATTGATACTTTACATAATAATATTACAAAAATGTAAAATTGTTTACGGACGACGCACGATTGACGAAAACCAAAAGGTCACCTAAGTGACCTAAAAATAAGTAATTGAGTAATTAATTAAGTAAACTGTAATTGATTTCAATTGATTTAAATTTGCTCATTGGTGAAAAACATATCTAACTTAATTGTAAAATTTATGGCTTTACCCCCACTGGGGCGTCATAGTTGGGGCGAAATATGTAAAAACAAAAACAAAAAAAACTTCACACATTTTCAAAAATGTATTTTCTACTCCCACAAATGCGAGGAAAAAACTGAATGCATGGTTATGACCTATACCAAAATTGTGAAATTTATGGCCACTGAGGTGGGGTGTTGCTAAAACGCAGAACGAAAAACGGAACGGAACGAAAATTTATCAAGTTTATCGCTTTAAAAGGTTAGAGACTGGCAGGAAACGATTTAATTTGTATCATTTATTCATATCTAATGAATGATTTTTTATATGTGGTTGTCTTATTGATACTCTTTTGAATGTCAATCAAATAAAGCATTGCATTCAATTTTTGCTTTAGTCGAGAACGAAACGGAAAAAATCAAATGTACACAAATTGTGAAACATGAATGTATTTATTTCTAAAAACTGCAAATACTGAAGATTTTTCGTTGATTAAGTGTCGGCGATTTCCGATGCTATGTCTGAGGTTAAAAATGTTAGACTATCGGAAAGCCGATATTATTAGGCCAGAAAAGCTGTAATTTGTATGGAAGCATCCTCAGGTAGTGTAGATTCAAGTTTGTTCAAATCATGGTCCCTGGGGTAGGGTGGGGCCACAATGGGGGTATGGATTTTTACAGAAAAATGTATAGAGAAAATCTTTAAAAATCTTCTTCTCAAAACCTATTAGGCCAGGAAAGCTGTAACTTGTATGGAAGCATCCTCAGGTAGTGTTGATTCATGTTGTTTAAATCATCTCTGGGGGTAGGGTGCATTGTTAACTTCCAACTCTCTTTATTTTCACCCCCCCCCCCATTTTACACTTTATAAAGCAATCAAATATATGACATAATATAGGTCCTTTTTTTCCCTCAACTTCCTACTATAGTTATTGTATTTTATGAAAAAAAAGTCCTATATGTGAAAGAAGAAATTGTACCACAATGAGTTCAATTTCTCAAAAAATCTTTAAAAATGTAATTGGTCTTCCCCATTATAATAGATTGTTGTTTACCTGTCGTGCACTCGTGTGACGTTTTAAAACCTTACTTACTTGATCGATGAATACATTCGTATGAACAATGTTGTCACGAGATATGTTTAAGAGCTATTCTAATTAATGTATTGACAGGCATATTTTTCAGTGTACTTAGGCCCACCCATTATTTTTATCTTTATTCAAAAACAACAAATGGCTACAAACTAAGATAATTTTTCGCTGTAACATTTTCTTAAGAACAGCGATAATGCATTTAATTATCCCCATAACAATAATGTGTCAAAACTATCAAAATTGGCGTAGATCTCATATGATCGATCGTATAAGAAGGGGGTCCAGAAAGTAGTTACAGCATGTCATTTTTTTAAGGTGGTATGGGACACCTCCATGATGTGACGTACTATTTTTTAAAAATGTTTACCTTTTCAAAAAATAAAACGTAACTATTGGCGAAATATTGTAAAATTTGAAAATTCTAAATCGGTAAAAGCATTTTAATCATTATGTTCCGGATTTATAATATTATGTCGTGGTACAAAATAGCTATGCACCATTTAAATGACCTCTTATACGGAGGAGATGAGATAATAATGAAATCACCAAACGCTAAGATAATTTGTCAAATTTTCGTCGTGGTTAAAGCTTTCAACTAACATTGATTATCAGGTGTTTTGTACGTAAAATGTAATATGTAAATTATATACCGTTTCCCTGCTATTGGCAATATATTTTTGTCATGTCATCTGCAACAGAGATCATACATATGTAACAGTTTATCGATTAAAGGTAAGCAGATATATAAATTTCACTTAAACTATGTATGTATGATGAATATAAAACTTAAGTACCGTAGTACGATCTCTTGAATTAGTCCTAACTTTCCAAATTCAAAACATTTTGCAGTAAAAGATTTCAACAAATGTATTTTAATTTAAATAGATATAGCTAGGTAGCAATATCAGTGGAAGCCCAGATTCGCAACTTAATGAGGGAACGACAGAATTCTGAAAAGGAGCATGTTTTTCATTACCACAACATCTTCGCTAGCCAAGGGTTTTCGGTCAACTCCGCTCCCCAATAAACCTTGGCAGATCTCATTACGAAAACTCGGTGACAAGCCCCGCTTTATGATTGGCTGCAACTGCGAGTAACTGATTTAATCGCAGCGTTTAAAGGTTTAAAGCACGCGCTTGTCATTAAACTTTATAAAACCATACGTGTGATCTTTGATAACACATTCGGTGCTTTTACATGTAACAGTTTAGGCACAAGTGCTCGAGTACATTGCCTCCTCAACGATTGTCTAATCAGATCACTTTCAATAACGATATATTTTACTGCATGGGTTGAACAGAGATTTACAAAATTGCCAAGGCTCGCTTGATAGCATGGGAAGTAAACATGGCGAATGTAGAAGTTGCCTATTCTGTTATTATAAGTAAACGTCTCTGCATTTGGTTATTGCTTTTACAGATTCAATGAGCTGTATTTTATTTAATTTCTTTAGTCCACAATATTCACAACGACGATACATGGTTTAAGGCTTACATTCTTTCATATATCAGCGACTTTTTCACTCCCGGTAAAGGCCGACCTCCTTACAAACACTATACAGCAGCTGTAAATTAAACATGCATTGCTTTCTCCGTGTGATACCTTCATTTCGGATTCTCGCTAGTCAACATGTTTTTAAGTTGCATTTATGCCGTAGCGTGTATACCACCCGTTGTTTCATTCGATTAAGGTATCCGATCAATATTATGACCAAATTATTCTAACCTTGAATATCAATCATGTATTAAATACTCTAATATTATTTCAAAGCAATTTAGAGTAGAAAAGATTAACCGAGCAAAATTTTCAAAAGTATCATTAACGAATTAGTAATTAATTAATGAAGATTGCATTATATGGGGACAAGCACTTTTTGTAAAAGAAAAAAGTAAATGCTAAAAGTATCAATAAATGCTCTGGTGGAAAGATGCATTTAATCATTAGGAATATAAAAACTATTTAAAACAAATTTTATACTGTATAGATTATTTTTTAGAATTGAAATTTATAAATTTAAAGCAAAGGGGGGGGGGGGGGGCAACTCTTCGATAACAGGAAAAGGTCAATTATTAGGACACATTCCACTTTTACATAATAATACTTAAACATGAAACGTCTGTCCAAGTATACTGAGTATTAAGCCCAAACATATATGTCGTGCATCCCAATTCATTGAACATGGGCTATTATGAATCGGATACCTTAAAATGTAAATATGCAATGGGCGCAACTCAAGTTGCTCGCTAGATAGCGCCACCGCATCACCTAGTCTCCGTAATTAGATCTGCCAAGGGTTTATGGGAGCGGAGTGGACCAAAAACCCTTGGCTAGCGAAGATGTTACGATAAGTACATGTGTATTACTATGGACAACTATTGTATGTATTAATATGTAAATAAATGTTGTTTACTAATGTTGCTATTGTATATAAAAAAAAAGTAAAAGGCAATTTAACTACTGAAATTTTTGTTTTAACGACTTACAAATATAAAAATAATTTTTTTCAGATTCAAACATTATCATAAGCACTACTAACATTATATCTACATATTTAACATAGACGTGTTCCTTTTTAAATTTTTGTTTGTGAGTCGACATATCCCAAGATATCGGATACCATGTTAAATAAAGTATGGCATGTCAAACGTTGCAATATTCGATCTTTTCAATTTGTATTGTATGAATATTCATTTGTATTGTATAATTTTCTAATTGTATTCTATAATTTCCATTTGTATTGTAAAATTTCTTATTTGTATTCTATAATTTTACATTTCCATTGCATAAATTTCATTTGTATTGTACAATGTTTCATTTGTATTATATATATAATTTTCTATTTGTATTCTTTAATTTTCTATGTATATTCTATAAATTCCTTTTGTATTGAATATTTTTTTATTTGTATTCTATAATTCTCCATTTGTATTCTATAATTTTCCATTTGCATTGTATAAATTTCATTTGTATTGTATAATATCTTATTTGTATCTGTTTTCAATTCTGCTAGATTTGAGTCATGGTTTGTTCACATGAGTTTATTACATTCAACTTTTAAACTTGGTATTTCTTATTCAGCATTTAAAATTAATGTAAACGAACAATAGCATGGCCGTGAATGGAAGAAAAATTGACAGAGAGTGCATGTTTTGATAGAGTGAATATAAGAAGTGAAAGTTAGCAAGTCAGAAAAAGTGTGCTTCTTTAGTTGTTGATTTCTGTAGATCAAGGTGCTAATGTTGACAAGAAAGTCTGTTTTGTGAACTTAACTCAAAGTTCTCATATGGAGAAATAAGTCCGATTTTTTCTCATTAATATTCATTAACCACACTACGTCAATCCTGACGTCACAATTCATATATTTCAATGGGCGCCAACATGCAAACGCGAGGACGTAATATTGACTTAAAAAGTTGTCGGTGGGTCAAACATAAGAGGAGAATAAAAGGAAACTTAAAAAAGCATCCAAGTGTTAAGTGTATGAAAACAAATTTAATGTAGAGATGCTCATATGTAAACGAAAAGATGGATTGGTAAGTAAGAATTTATTATCATATTTATTGAATTCAATATGGGGAATATGTTTAATCACCAATGGGTAACGTGCGAGTACCCATTATTGCCGAGTAACCATTATTGCCGATTGTATAAAAACAACAAGATTTCCGCTATCTATTCGTTGTTTTTAGCTAGAAACCAAAATAAATAAATATCTGAATTTTTAAGACACTATAAGAGTTGGGATCGAAGAAAATTTACTTCAAACGTCAAGGAACCCACCTTAACAAAGTTAAGCCTATGAAAACGTATCTCGGTTGTATCGGTGCGATGACATGACTTGTAATCCATTTTAATGACAGGACATTTTTTGTTAAGGTCCTAATTCGAAGAATATTTTCCTCTGTGTTATGATATTTGACAATTATAAGCAAGATACTATTTCTACTACACAATATTGAAGAAAGGAAACCGAGCGTCTGCTTGCTTGTAAGACGCCATTTTGTCTGCAACCTGAAGCGGATCAAAGATTTATCCCCACGCACCTGCAGTGTAACTTAGAGGCGTTGCTATTAACTTTCACACACATTATTTCTTTTACTGGACACGCTAAAACTTGTTTTTAAAAAGCTTTTAATAAATACACAATGCATTTCTTAATTTTTTTAATAATTTCTCTCAAGACATGTGAAGCACATGCTCCTCCGTCTGAGTGCATGTGGCCACAGGGACATCGAAAAGAATATTGCTTATATAATTGAAATGCGTTTATGATATAATTGTTCATGTTATATTCTTACATTGTATCTTATATTGTTAGATTCTTTAAAAATTTTGACCATTTTACCGATTAATTACTGAATAATGACGAAAAGATATGAGCGGCAATAATGGGTACTCGAACTTCCTGTAAATAGAAGGTCATGGACAGGGTTTATTTTTAGTCAGAAGTTAGTCGATATTGATGAGAATAAAACAAAAATAATCACTCAAATTAAGTAAATGAAAAGTGCAGAGGTCTGCATTGAAATATTTACATGACAGCTTACATGAAGAGAGTAATAGAGAAAAGGCGTGTATTTTTCGGCAATAATGGGTACTCGCACGTTACAGTAATGGCGACGTGCTGCAGTTCGCTCAAATATTATGATATATTGGTGTGATATAACAGAATAACTAATTTTTAGTATAATTTATTTCAGATTTATTTTTAGTGAAGTGACTTATAAGAAAAGCAGAGCAGTGATTATTACGTTGTGTTTATCTTGTATACAAATATGAGAGGCCAACGACAGGGTGCTCAATTAATAGTTTTATTATTGGAATGAAAAAAAAATATCATAAAACTAAATTTTGTTTAGTGTCAAAGTAAGTAAAAGTATCCAAATTATTTATTTCTTTATTTATCTTTTTGTTTATCTATTAATCAGGAATATAAATTCATTTTTCCATATTTTTTCTAGATTCAGAAATACCTAGTAAAGTGAGAGTCGTATTCGGAGTACAAATGTTCCTGGGAGCCTTGGTTCCATTTGCCCAAAACAATTTTAGACGATTTCAGTACGCCAAAAATTGAGGTAAGCATATAACTATCGAGCCATTTACTGATCAGTTAGAATATTTTTAAAATCAAAAGAAAAGTAAAAATGAACCGGTATGTACCAGATGTTTTAGTTAAATTTAATCGAGATCCGCATTTACAAACTTGAGTTAAATACAGATGTAATTTCAAAACCGTATTAATAAAATATTTTTAATGTAATTTGTTTTGGCAGATAGATCCAGACACTTTGCAGGAAATATCCGACGAGTTCCGCACCGCAGTGCAGGCCAGACTTTCACAAAGGGTTTGGTCCCACTTCTACATTTCCTCAACGTTTGATTCCTTCCGCCGTTTGTTCCATAACAGAGGAACGGAGGTCCAAAAGGGGGGAAAACTTCTTCAGAGAGACGATTTTAGTGGGTTATTGCTTCCAGAGGACTGGGACATCTTTGTATACACGAAACTGGGAGAGGGACGAGCAGTTTCGTTTCCAATCAAAGTAAAGCCGACTCTAAGGTAGAGTAAAAAATGCTATAGAGTAGTGTCTGGGTCCTTGGTTGAAGCCCCACGAAGGCCACTGGAGTCATGGAAAGTTGAAATTAGTACTGTCAGATACCATGTTTAATATTGACGTTTTCTTGGCAAAATTGAATTAGGCCTATTGTTCTTGCACGCATGTATGATTGTGTTCATATAATATTAGAATTTTAAATGTTGTACCACCATTAGTGTACATTTTCTTTTTACTTTTTACGTTATTAGCTTAAGTCATTCAAAATCATTAATTTTAGAAATGGAAAACCTCAAGTATGGGACTACCATTGCTACTTCGTCAGTCTGTTCTGATAAGTCGCGATGTTCAAACGATCTTAAATTGGACAAGAATCGATATTGTTACTCACTCGACCTAACCCGCACATTTCTTTTTTTCATGAACGATGCAGTTGAAAAAATCAAAAGTGTCGAGCACATTGAAAAAGTCAATGCAAACTTACCAAGAGGCATTTTGCCTATTAAAGAGAATGCAAACCGCGTGTCGGACAGACTAAGAAAGCATGTTTCAGACACAGTTACTCAATTTAAAAGAACACGGTCAGGTTCAAAAAGCAAACTATTTTTTGAAAAAAACGGTACACATGCACCTCTATGAAAGCGAAGTGTACACTGGTGAAGAATTAAATGAAAGGGAAAATGAAATTTACCACAGAACAATTGCATCCCTTTATAATGAATTAAAAACAGTTCAGGAAAGATTAAACACGCAGGTTCTAACAGAAGTGCAATTGAATGATGATCTTCAAAATTTTCAAGAAACAAATGCAAAACTCAACGCGTATATCAAAGAACATATTCTACCTTTTGTAAATAAAGGGAAACCACTCGATCAGTGTAAACGGTCAAAAACGATGAATAAGGTCTCAATTCTTAAATCAAGAGTCGAAAAAGCACTTTGGTTTGCCAAATCTTTTGGTGTTAAAATAAAATCTGTAAGGTTTAGTGACATGGCCGGTAAATCCTACGAATTAGCAAAGGGGCTTAACAAGCCTGTTCATTATGAAGATATGGAAGAGTCTGATAAGGATAAAATAAAATCCATCCTTTACATTTTAGATTCTTTTGGCATCTCTGATGATGCTTACCATGAGTTATCAGTTGCAAACGATTCCATGGTTAGATCGTATCTAATAAAAGAATGCAGGGGCAGTTTAAATGAAATGTGTACAATTTCTCAGACTCCAGGTGACTCTCCTTGAGCACAGGTTTGTCTCAAAGAAAGCCTAGATAAATTGTTATGCGAAACTATCCCAGTTTCTGAATCGGATGAATCAAATCCTCCGAAAGCCCAAGTAAAATTTGCTGGCAAAAGTATCACGGTTATCAACATTTTTAGTCTTATCCGTTGCGGTTTTGAACGCCGGTGAAGGTCATGTCTAATAGTGGACAACACACTCTCGCTATTGTAAGCGCTGACGAGTCTTACATTTCAATCAAAGATTCTTTCAGCAACATATTTGATGATATAAACGATATCATTAAAAGAAAACGGAATGACAAAATAATTTACACAAAAAGTAGTGGTAGACAATTTAACTTGGAACTGTTTTTAGGGGGTGATATGAAATTTTTGTTGTTGGCTCTAGGCTTAAATGCTGCTAATTCCAAATATGCGTGTCGCTATTGCAAAATTCCAAAAGAGGATCGTTATGATATGACGAAAGATGAGATGTATTATTGGGGACCATCGATGGTTAGAAGTATCGTTGACATGAAAAAACTGTCCACTAGAAAGTTTAACTATGGCTGTGTTAGACTCCCTCTTCTTCATATACCAATAGACCATGTCATAGTATACGAGTTACATCTTTTCGACAAAGTCAAAGGCAAGTTTAAAACGAACGGAGTAGGTATACTGTATACAAAAGGGTGGCGTTAATTTTGATATATGGGAAACAAAGGTTAAGGATTGGAGTGGAGACTTCTTGAAAAATTTAGAATGGACAAGTTTAACAGGTTCAGACTTCTAAAAATTGATGAAGTTTCTCCCAGAACAGCTGGCAAACAGTACAATTTTAGACACCAGCGACAAGACCAAAGTTATTGAGTTATGGGTAGCTTTCGGCAAATTGTACTCAACTCTAAGTGAGTTGAACCCTCCTCTAGACAAAATTGATTTTTTTTTCGAGGAAAGTAAGAAATGGATAAACGAATTTTTGGACCTAGGTCGAAGTTTAGAAGGGTACGACTCAAAATGCATAACTCCTTACATGCATATACTAGTGTATCATGTCCCACAATTAATGAAAATGTATGGGGGGATCAATTCACAGGACAAGGTGTCGAAAAAACCAATGATGATATTAAGCTGATTTATCATCGAAAAACAAACAAACATGCGGCTACATCCGAGGCTCTGCGTGTAAGGTATCGAAAATACTTATATCGAAATGTTCTCGTATAAAGCGGAAATACAACAAAAAAAAGTCAAGTGTATGGGGTTGGAGGAGGAAAACGACACGTTTTTTCTGAGATAAAAAGCAAAATTAAAACATTAAACGTTTAAAAATTTAACCGGTCTCGTGTGTTGCATTGAATATACATGGTGTCTCTACGTAAAGGTACATACATGTATATACGTACAGTACGTGTACATACGAACATGTACATACTGATGCAGTTTATATAAATATTGACAATTATACTGAATTGCACAGTTCTGACTTTGACTTTGGATTGAAATAGAACAATATGACATCATTGACATGATGAGTTCATTTTATCATTTATTTATTCTTAAATTAATATAAATTTATAACATGTATTATTTATAGTTTTTAAATTGTTATCGTAGAACGCATATATTATATAAATCAAGTTACAAGTATGCGAGATAATAATGAGTTTTATGTTCATATGTTTATATTTGTTAAGAACTGAAATAAAAAAAATTGTAAACGTGAAAAAAAATCTACTGTTGTCTGATAATTAACTAGCACGACAAAAAGCAACATACTTATCATGGAATGTGCATTACGGGCGGTTGGGGTACGAAGTATATTTATATATAACTGAATATATCTATGTTGACATCCCGTGGTTTTGAACAGATCATTTTAAAACTGAGGCCGATTCACTTAAATAACGTAAGAATAATCTTTATACCCCTCTTTCTCTCTCTCTCTCTCTCTCTCTCTCTCTCTCTCTCTCTCCATAGGCTAGTTTAAACACCCTTTGTGTGCTCCTGAAATGTCGCTTAAATCAAATATACATTAAAGAGGTTTTCAGGTTTGTGCCCCTTGGCGCCCCTTTACCTACAAGCAGCACCCCCAAAAAAGACAATTTTTAAAACTAATTGGCACTTTCATTTTAATTAGAAAGAAATAAAAATGTACATTTATTTAAAGAATGGAATATCAAATACTAGAGAGCACCATGGCAACTCGTTTATATCAATTAAAAAAAATCGAAATTCTGTGTCAAAATTGGCAATAATCGACTTAATTCACTATTTTACTATGAAAATGGTTCATTTCTCGCTTCAAATTTTCATATTCAAACGGCACAATAAAAAATAAACCAATTTTTAATCGAAAAGCGTCATTTTTTCTACCGGTGTGTAGGTGAAATTCATACCATGGCAAAATGTTCCGGCGTAAGCGTTTCCGAGTTATTTTAGAAATTTGAAATGTTCATTATACATTACTTTGAAATAGTTACAGCCTCAATTTCAAGATGGCGGCCGTATGCAAATTAGACAAATCGGACTTATTTATCCATATGTCCTGCAGGTTTAGGTGTATTCCCACATGGGAGGGAAACTGATTTAGAGGAATTACAGAGACAGATTACGGAGTTAGAGAAACATGAATCGGTGTTGTCAATAGCACATTAAGGGTCAAAGATAGACATAATTATACAACCAACTGATCAATACACCTACTCAAATAGGTACATCATAGACTGCTAAGGCCATTCCTACAGTTAGGTACACAAAATGCTCTTCAATATGATAGATGTATATCAATAGACACATATCGGGTAAATAGTTCAAACAATAGGCACCCTATCAGGAAAAAACCCCGGATACGCTATATGAAAGAGTACACTCTGTAAAGTGTAAAGATTTTGTTGTACATTTTGAACAAATCTCTTCATAGAATAGGTGGATTTATGATGAACAAGATCAACAACTGGTTATATGTTTGAGGGGATAGGCTAAGAAGTTGTTAGGTGATCTCACCATTAATCAGAGGTCTGATTACGAATCACTTAGTTCAATTCCGACCAAAATGTTCAATCCACAAAAGTAAGTGATAGCCTCACAAAAGTGATAGCCCCATTAAAGTGATAGCCCATAGGTGTGAGTTTAGGTCACGGAAGTCTGGCGAGAGTCCTTCAGATTATGGCTATTCTCTAAGGAGGCTAGGGTGTTTGGCATTTACCGACATGATTTATGAGGATAGAGAGAGCAATATCCTTGAACAGTTTATCAATGGGATAGGCAATTCTGCTTTTCACAATCATGTTATTTCCATCATCCTCAATCATAAGAAGCTACTATATCATTAGCTACTGAATTTGAGGCAGAAACGGGTTCTCAATTAAATGTGTCAAAACCCGTTAGAGTGGAAAATGTAAATTTGGTTCAATCTAAATCAGACTGTGCAATGCAGATTCCTTACAAGTTGAACATCAACAAGACTCTCCATTAGAGACGAAGAGTTTGAGTGAACTGTTTACGACATTGGAATTTTGTGTAGATAAATTGTCCAAATCAATCAACAGAGTAAATAGAGGAGGAAAGAGACATTCTTGAAAATGTCATCTGTAGATTGTTACAACTGTCAAAAGTTTGGTCATATAGCTTATGATCGTCCGCAAAGAGGTTCAAAGAATTCTAGAAGTACAAAAACAGACAAACCAGGGAAACATTTAGGGGTTGCTCTATATGCCTATAGTGTGGCCCAGCCTGTGATGTGATCGAGGGCAAAAACATTAAGATTAATGTGTTCAGAAAGTCTTGCTTATTGACCAATTGTTCTGTAGAAAATGTTGTTCATAAGTTTTTAGTTGACACATGTTCTGTTGCCAGTATTTTATATAAAAATGTTTCTATGACTTTAAAAAATAGAACGACATTAGTAAAAAACAGACTTGAGTCTCACTGCAGCAAATGTTGGTACGCAGCAATGTTAAGGCGTCCCGATGCTAAAATACGGCTGGAAAACGATATTATTTGATTAATCGCAAAAATACTTTGACCGGGAGTATTTCTTAAAATCTATGTTACATTTATTGACAACGATGTTAAACATTATATTTGATGTATTTTTGTGACGTCATATGTACTTTGTAATCACGTGACGGGCGAATCCTAATATTGCAAATGGTCTATTTAAATCGCATCGGCGCAGGTGATTAATGACATTAAATCATAAATATTTTTTAAAGAAAAATCCTTTGTTATGTCATACACTTTGAAGTTCTTGCTTGGGCTTGAAATAGATATTTTGTTTATGGAAGATATTGTTGAAACATTCTACAAAATCATCAAAATAATGCACATTTTTACTAATCAAAAGCGATTTACGAAAGATTGGGGTAAATCCGTAGGTTTCCCAAGCACGATTCACATTGGTACTTATCAATTTTACGTAAAATATTCTAAAATTGTGTTGATCTTTCACCTGCGCCAAGCTAGTTTTTACATGCATTAAAATTTCTTCATTCAGTTATTTAATTGTAGCATGGAGAGTCTCCAAACCACTAGTTTATAAAGTCTTTTACTTAAAACGAAGCTTTAAAACTGCCGATTATTTGATACTGGTTTTTAATATGAATGAATTCTGTACGTCTAGCATTAACGGCAGCATCTATGTAAAGGAGAAATGCGGTTTTATACTGGTTTGATATAATTCACTTTTAACGTTAAGATACATTCCCTGAGAACTATCGACAGGAATGCAGATCGTGACGTCAAAGTTAATTATGACGTCATATCGTATGAAGTGCAGACAAGTGGCTTTCTACACATCGCTGTAAAATCAATCGGGAAGCCTTAACATGCCCGCGTAAATTGAACATATTAGGTACAGTTGATTAGCCTCGGGAATTGTATTTTTTGTTATGAGATTATAATTGCAGAGGTTGATGACCTCAATGGTATTTTGGGAATGGATTTTCCCGAGCAATATGATGTGCAAATTCATATTGCACAAGGCATTCTGATGTTTGCCGATCAGCAACAGGTTCAGTAAGCCTGTTCGTGATAAATTTCGCACATGCGCACAAACGCTTCCGGACGGCAACATCCGCATTCCTAAGTAATGTTTATCTTAACAACACAAGTGTCAATATGTCAAAGCGCGAAAGTTTAAATAAGTTACGTGTCAACTGTCTTAAAGAATTATCAAAGGATCAAGGAATAGACGTGAAAAAGAAGAAGAAAGAAGATCTAATAAGTGACATCTTTGTGTTATATCCCCAATGGATTATTAAACTGGATACTGTAAGGTATATCATATTTTGTGGTACATGTATTTATAATTTATATTTTATAAACGTCAATTGCTTGTATGGGTGTTATACACTTATCCTACAGTTTTATGATTGATATAAATAGTGTTGAAAATGATTTATTTCTGGGTTTAAATACACTTTAAATAATTTTTGTATAGATAAATTTCTCAATTAAACACTGTATGTTCGAGCTAAGTGTCAAGCCTCCATGAAAAACCAGTGCTATCAGGTGTATGTCTGCATCTCTGGAAATGGACCGTCACTGACCAGTGTACAGCATGGATATTGTCAGTGTCCTGTTGGGTAAGCATTTTCAGAGCTGAATGTAAACAGTTGAAATTCTTTTTGTACAAAAATAACCCATGACATATATGTAATTATATATATATATATATATATATATATATATATATATATATATATATATATATATATATATATATATATATATATATATTAGAGACAAAGCTGCAGTCACATCGGAAGCCTACTTTTTGCATTAAGCCATGCAAAATCTTCCCCTGCTGTGGAAAGCTGCACAAGTAAGGAAAGCTGCACAAGTAAGCCTTGCAAGTGGGTCGTACCCACAGGAAGACCTCACAAACCCAGTGGTCCAATGAAAACCTTGTGTCATAGGAGGTCTAGAGGTAATAAGACAAATGACGCCACCAGGGAGATAGAAGATCCTTCCTTTGACCCCCGCCATACTAGCGACAGAGTCTTTGACCTGAGCTCTACACTCCTTCATTTGAAAGATCTAAGGGCAGTGTGTCCAAATACAGGTATAGTTATATAAATACACATCCATACATTCTTCTTCCATTTATGTGCCTGGCTCCAATGTTGGGTAATTTTGCACATTGTAGCTATACTTGGGAGTTTGTAGCATTTTTTCACTCCTGTATATTTGTTTCTGTTCTTGAAGATTGATTTTTTGTTAAAACTTTACTAAAGATCGAGCTAAATATATATATTATGCTTGTTTATATAAAAGAATTATTGTTTAATACATAAATATTGTACATATATGGTTGTAAATGTTTATATGCTTTGCATCTTCTATAGGTATGGTTTTGCTGACTCATCACATTTCAGGCATGAGTCATTTGTGGAACATTCCTGATGATGCCCCACAAGCAGAGAATGAGATAGTGTTGGAAACATATGAGGATCCACTAGACACTGCATCCAAAGCATTAATCTTCGCAAAGGAGAATTGTAAGGAAAATGAAATGTCACTTGAATATACATGTATCTGTAAAAATTAAACATTAAATAAGTGACCAAAACATTAATAATTTACCTCGCAAATAATAATGAAACATATATGTAATAATTTGAAATGCATTATAAAACTTATAACATTTAATATATTACAGTACCAATTCCTATATCAATTAAAGAGAGTCTGAGCAACCATGTGGAGGAGAGAACTAGAGGACAGAGAATGTGTTCCCTTTGGAGAGAGCTTCACAAAGGAAGGATAACAAGTTCCATCTTTGTTTCCATTTTAAGTGCTGGACCAAACCCTTGAAGTCTTGTTGATCAAATTTTAAATGGATCCAGCTTACAAAGGTATTATAAGAAATGAAATAATTATTAAAACCAAATAAATGACTGTATACTTTGACCAACATCTTGATGTTTTTTACCAAATAATTTTACTCATCGGGTATCAAAAACTTCCTCATCCGGTCCAGTGGGGCATTGACCATGAGAAGGACGCATTAAAGGACTACCTAACCCTACAAAATGCAGTCTCTGATGTGACGTTGGAAGCATCTGGACTGACCATTTACCCCACTCATGCATTTTTAGGGGTAACCAGTGATGGATGGGTCAACGATAAGTCCATGCCAGTAGAAAATGAGAGAGGATTGTTAGAGATTAAGTGCCCATATTCAATCTCTAATGAAATTATTGTTGAAAAAGAGGTAATTGTTTATAATTTTAACATCTGTTATCCCATCTGACTCATTAGTATAATTTTTAAACAATTTTGTCAACCTTTACTTATGCATATGTAGGTCCATGAACTTGCTGGGAAGGAGAGCTTTTGTTTGGAGGAATCACCTGAAGGCCCAAGATTAAAACGCAGTCACAAGTACTATGCCCAGATTCAGGGTGAGATGGCGATTATGGGATGTCCCTGGGGTGATTTTGTCGTTTGGACGGCTGCCAAATGACTATGAATTTTGTCCATTTATGATGCCAAAACTTGTTGATTTTTTGTTCGTCACATTTTGCCTTTTTATACCCAGAAGTAAGTTTTAACTTGATGTATCTCTGCTTGATTTTGAGCTCATTCGATCTTCACTAGATTTACATCTAGCACACAAGTTTCCATACCTTGTAATCTAGAAAGAATGTTACAAAGAACCTGGTGTTTCAACAGAAGTTACTGAGTACCATCAATTATCATCAAGATTATGTTAGATGATGTCCAGACATGTAATCATTTTTTAATGGATTCGGGTTATTTGTTAAAGGGGCATGGTAACGATTTTGGTCAAATTCTATTTTTCTGTTTTTATTATTTACAATGCTTTAGGAATGCATTTCCAATGACCAAATAAAATTAGAGAGTCAGTAGTGAAGTTATAAGCAAGATACAGGGCTCACAAGTATTTTCGTGCCCTGTTTTTGTTTACATTAGTTCAATATACAGGTAAAAATCCTTTTTTAAGCTGATTTTTCCAACTTCTTATTCATTTTAAGCATAAATAAAGAGATCTTAACGTTTACCACATTCAGTTTCGGTCTAAAACTGGAGTTTTCACTTCAACGTTCAAAATGTAAACAAAAGCTTTGTTTACATAGCAAAGAATTGTAAGCTATGTAACTCGCTTATAACTCAACGAATGACCCTTACATTTTGGTTGCCTATTAAAAATACCTTACTGAAGCATTGTAAACATTAAAATCGGGAAAATAATTTTTGACCAAAATCGTGACCATGCCTCTTTAAATTGGTAATGTGGTAGCCAAGTACATGCATGAGGTTCATGGTGTCAACAAATAAATTCTATGTTTTTCTTTTAATGTTAAAAGTTAAAGAAAACAACATTTGTATAGACTCTCATTCATTCCTTTAATGCTTTTGAAATTTGTTAAAAATTCTTCTGATATTTATAATAATATCTATTTCAATTTACATGGTTCAAAAAATTATTATTATTACAACTGTAAATCATGGTAAATATTGGTATTTAAATGATATTAATAAGTGGCTGAATCTACATATTTGTGTTATAACTTTAAATATACCTTGTATCTTAAATTTAGCTATTTATAAACACGGGTTTCAATGGAGAATTTAATAAAACTTATACATTTACAGAAATATAGTTATTTGCATATTATCTCAATTTGTTTACATTATATTACTGCATGTATGAGTATGTGTTAAAAATGCACCAATTCAAACAATATATTAAGTAAATACATGAAATAAATCAATTACTGACTAAAGGAACGTCAAAATTTGTTAGCAAGCATGCAAATTTTTTTGTAGATAATCGTTGTAATGTCAGTCGCATGATGCCATCCAAAATGTGAAATTTTTTAACTCTACCTTCTTTCCACATGAATTCTCAATGATGCAATCTCTTGTGTTTCAAATACCTCATCTACAGAAAACTGGGGACTTAAACCTCTAAATGGGGGAATATTAAGTTTGCATTTCATGCTTTGTAACAAATCTCTTATGGTAAAACCCTTGTCGGCCATTACACTATCATTTTCATCTAATAAATCTAATATACCAGACTTAATTGTCAATTCTCTATCAGATGTTTTCCCTGGCCAACCTTCTGACACAAATGAAATGACACCAGATGGTGTGATACCAATAAGAAATTTAATAGTGGTATGGTGCTTATAATTAGAGAATGTTAAGCTTTGATTGACAAGATTAGAAGACCGCTGTATAAAAATTTCTGTACAATCAAGTATTACCCTAAGAGATGGATATTTTTCTTTAAAAGACAATGGCATGGTTCTTTTTATAATATCTCTTGATGGAAAAGGATTCAATGATTTCAGCTCTAATGATAACAAGAGGCCCATGGGGCCACATCGCTCACCTGAGCAACAATGGGCGTTCAAAAGATATTGTGCCATATGGCCCTTCAGTAGAATACCAAAAAATAAATATTGTAAAGTATTCGAATTTTACACTTATTTTTGCATACACGTAATCTTTGACATTGTATCTTTATGGAATACTATTTTTACCCAGAATAAGAAAATCCTACGCAAGACATAAAACTAAACATTTGGTAGGGGTACACTGTTAATTTCCAATTCCCTATTTTTTCGTTCTGCTCCCCTCTCCCCCCACTTTATAAAGTGATCAAAATATATGAGAGCATATACATGTAGGTACATTTTCTTCCTCAACTTCTTACTAGTTATTGCATCATACAATAGTTATTGCATTTATTAAAAAAAATCCTATAGATGGGAAGAAGAAAATTGTACCCCAATCCGCTCAATTTTATTTACTCGTGTCTGAAATACTATCAAAATTGATGTAGATTTCACAATATTCATTGTATAAAGAGGGGGCCCCAGAGAGTAGTTATATACAGCATATCATCCTTCAATTTTTTTGTACAAGTATTTAACATTTAGCGAGACATTTCTAATGATCAACCAAAATTTCAGCGTCAATCGTAGAATTATAAGCAAGATACAGAGCTCACAATTCTGCTAGGTTTGAGTCATATTTTGTTCACATGAGTTTATTACATTCAGCTTAAGATTTTTAACTTGGTATTTCCTATTCAGCATTTAAAGTGGAAAAAAGAATGGCCTCAGATCTGTGTACATGGAATTGTGAGCAAATCTCTGCATCTTGCTTATAATTTGAAGCTTAACACTCAAATAAGGCTAGTAAATAGAAATTGTAAACAATTAAACATAAGAAACATGCACTATAACAAAGTGCACAATTTATTTTTCAAAATAAATCATATACATGTATATACCTACATATTTCCGTCAGCGATATTAAACTCTATTTAAACTTTAAATAAACTAGAGAAAATGCTAAGCATCTCAACAAAACACATTGCATTAATCTAATATTACGCAAAAGATCAAACCGAATTACCGATAGAAGTGAATGTATTTTAGTACTCTTTTAATACATCAGATTTTGCTTAATTTGTTCAGGTAAACAGTTAACTGTCTGATTTACCGAAGTCTCTGTTTGATTTGATACGTAAAAATTACAAAATACAGGCGATAGTTCCCAGGTTACAAAGCATAGATAACGAAAACGAAACAAAAATCAAAACAAGCTAACACCACCGTCATAATTATGTGAAAACTGTCAACGCATTGAAATATTTAACCTCAATTTACTTCACAAAATCGGCACCAATGTATTTTGCATGTTTGAAAGATCCCCTTCGTACGCGAACTGTTGCACAACAAACTAATTCATCATTGTCAGATCGACCCGTTTATCTTATACAAAGAACCTCGAATACGAGTCTTGGTAAAATAGGTGGGCAAACCCGGGCCAGGACAAAATAAAAGCCGGGGCAGATCGGCAATCGTCAATTCCAAAATACGCATTGTTTTGCAGCAATATTTACAGCGAATACAAATATACTGGTCCGTAACATATCCTCAAAATTTTAATGAGATTGGCATATTAATAACCGCCAATCTTTTGTTTTGCCCCGGCCCGGGGTTGCCAACCCATGTTACCATGACTCATGGAATACCGAACCCGAAGCTATAAACTGATTGAAACACGCCTTTCCTTTATTATTATTTTCGTAATAACTCAGATTTGAAACAGAATTAGCCCATAGTTTTGCTATTTATATTTTCCTTTCCATAAGGATTATTTATGCTAAATTACATTGAATTTGATTCAGTAGTTCTTGAGAAGAGGATTTTTTAAAATGCACCCCCCTTTTTCTACAGTTTCGAGGTTTTTTTCGCTTTAAATAAAGATCGGTCTTTCATTTTTGCAATTTATATTAACCTTACCATAAGAATGCTTTGTGCCAAATTTGGTTGAAATTGGCCTAGCGGTTTTAAAGAAGAAGTTCAAAATGTAAAAAGTTTACAGACGGACGGACGGACAGACGGACTACGGACAAAATGTGATCAGAATAGCTCACTTCAGCTTTCAGCTCAGGTGAGCTAAAAAAAGATACAGGTGGAAAATATTTAGAAAATGTTCCTTCTGATATTTGGAATCTTTTGGATATATCTGTAATATGAAGGCCGAGTCGCATCCTCACAAGTACAGCAAACAGCTGGTCCATTAGTTCTAGTGACCCAGTAGATGCCCTCTGTCTGTCCGTTGTCTGGTCTGTGTTTGACCCTATCCAAAAACGCATCCTCTCTGCCTTTGGTAGAAGGAAACTGAAAAGGGAATATTTAAAAGTATTTAATTAGAAATCCAGACTTTAGGGGGGATGTAAGGCCTAGCTATTTTCCAATTTCTGGTTTATTTGTAAATTGTATATGTTTGAATTCCAGTGGGGAGACTGGGAAGGGGGAGGTTGAGGGGTTCAAACCCAACCCTCTAGATATGCACATGCATAAAGAAACAAAACATAGATGTATTGATAAATCAATCTCTAATATTAAGTCCCCATAGTTACAAAAACATATTCTACACATAACCCTGAACTGTTTGTCAATAGGTAACAAAAATTATTTTAAAAATTGCTACACATACTTGAAAAGCCACATAAAAACAGCAAAAGACGGAAGTCCAGTGTAATATTTTGTCTTTACATCATCGTTCGCTATCTACACAACGCTCCATTTGTATTTGGCATGTTACTTCCTCAGGTCCTCTAATTCCTTTTTCAGCGCAAGGTTTTCCTCTAAGAGAGGATCTGAGTCACATTGCACTCCTAACATTTTCATTTCAAAAATTATGCCAACACATACATAATAATTTGTACTGTGCCAAGTTTATTTTTTTCATGCATCCCATGTTTTCATTTCAAAATGCAATATTATAATATTTGTAGGTATTTACAGAGGATCACTCTGTTCCCTTGTATGTACTAAAGATATAGTGATCATGATAATATTCATATGCATATTAAACAGTTGTATATATTATATTGAGTTCTAGTAATATATACATGTATGCGACTCATAAGATAAGAGAATAAAAAGATCATCATGCAGATTTACTTACACAGAATTTCTATTAGATATTTCCATCATGTTTTCTTTGCTGTTCTTTAAAGCATTCTTTGCCCCGCGTTTACGCCTCCGTGTGATCTTATCGTGTCTTTGGAGGGCCAGGTTCATTATTTTTTGTATCTCCTCCTCCGACTTCAATTTCCGATCTTTGACCACGTCAGTTGTTTTAAAGCCATTTCTGAAAGTAAACCTATTTTTCTCTTTCTGCTGCAGCATTTCTGAATCTTTCTTACTTCACTTATAGGGTTAAGAAAACACCAAACAGTTCAGGTATAGTAGTACATGTTGATCACCTAAAACCTGATGAAGGTATAAAAAAATATTACCACAGACAATTGGGTCCAAGACTTAACTCCTCTGGAAGTCAAGTTTTGAAGTTACCCCTACCGACCTAGTAGAAAATGAATTCATCAGTGAGGATGAATCGAGTTCACCTCCTCCCAGTCCAGTAATTAAAAGGTCCAGTGCTGGAATGACAAATAAGCCCAGGGATATCTATTTACCCTGAATCAATCTCTTTTTAGGTCACCTAAGTAAACTCTTGCTATCTGTTTTGGTCCGTCATCGTGCGCCGTGCGTTAACAATTTTGCATTTTTAATTCTTCTTGAAAACTACAAGGCCAATTGTTACCATTTTTGGTGTAAAGCATCTCTATGGTAAGAGGAATCTTAATTGTGAAATTCGTGGCTCTACCACCCCCGGGGTGCCACAGGCGGGGCCAAATATGCTAAAAATAGCTAAAGTTTCAAAAATCTTTTTCTCTACTCCCAAACATGTGATGAAAAACCTGAATGCATGGTTATGATGTCCATGCAGCTCTCTGCCAAAATTGTGAAATTCATGGCCCATGGGTCATGGGTTCAGGCTCTTGGTAGGGAACAATATGGCCATATAGTAAAAATATAATAAATCTTAAAAAATCTTCTTTTCTACTTCCATATATATTTGTGAAAAACTATATGCATGGTTATGATGTCCATGAAACCCTCTACCAAAAAATTGTGAAATTCATGGCCCCTGGGTCAGGGGTTCAGGCTCTAGGGTGGGAGATGGGAGGTTGTTTTAGAAAAACATGTTTACTAATTTAGAATTTTTCCAATACAGAATAAAACTTAATTAAATGCATATATGAGACTCCTCGACAAGTTTGTTTATGGGTTATATGCTACTCAGGTGACCGTTAAGGCCTATTGGCCTCGTGTATTTTTATTTTATTATTTTAACTACTTTCAATTGATATGTCATGAACATTTATTCTTGTAATTCTAATATGGTTGATAACTTAGTTTTCTAGATTTATTTGAAAGTAAAATACAATATTAAGTAAAATTAATTTATATTAGTCTTTACTTCTTAAAATTTCAAGCTTTCATTGAGCTCAATTTTGTTTCTTACCTTATAGCTGATTCTAACTTTTAAGGATATAGTCAATGAGAGTTGATTTTTAAACCACCGTTATTGACCACAAAAAAGAAATAATTGTTAGTAAGAACAGTACATTCTTTCTTTTAAATGTTATATAACCTCAGATTTACAGATAATTATTCATTGACAAAAACTACATAGTATCTGTGGTTTAGTATATAAACAAATTATGAATGATCTTTTCTGAGTTCGATCTTTATTTAATTCATTAAATATTTTGTTGATGTTTAATGAAAAATGACAACAACAAACCGTCAACCTCCAAAAAGATAGAGGTAGGATCAGGTGCCTAGGAGGAGTGAGCATTCTCTGCTGACCGGTCACACCCGCCGTTTGCTCTTTGTCGTAATCGGGGAAAAAACGGAAAAGTCCGTAGACAATTTGGTGATTAATTATGGTCTACCAAATAGTATGAAAAACGTCAGTCAGCATGTGACCCAATGATGTGTGACATGGCTGCTTCAGACAAAGAACCTCGTTTCCGAGATATGGAATACCGAACCAGAAGTTATAAACTGATTAACCCCCTCCTCATCCTCTCGTTTTTTTTCGTAATAACTCAAATTTGGAACAAAATTAGCCCTTAATTTTTGCAATTTATATTTTTCTTTCCATAAGGACGATTAATACTAAATTACGTTAAATTTAACACAGTAGCTCTTGAGAAGATTTTTCAAAACGCACCCCTTATTTACAGTTTCGAGGTTTTCTCGGCTATAGATAAAAACTGGACTTTCATTTCTGCAATTTAAATTCACCTTTCCGTAGGAATGCTTTGTGCCGAATTAGGTTGAAATTTGCCAAGTGGTTTTAGATCTAGAGAAGAAGTTTACGGACAGACGGACGACGGATAAAATGTTATCAGAAAAGCTCATTTGAGTTTATTGCTCAGGTAAAAAAAAAACTAAATGCAGTTTTAATGTTCTTGCAGTCTTCTACCTAAATTTTGAAATTCATGACCCCTGCATCAGGGGTTTAGGCCGCGTTGACGAGGGCGATTTAATGTTAGTGCATAAAATGTTTAGAATCATTTTCTCTATTCCCACACATCTGTACGTAAAAATGAATTCATTACTTTGTCTTTGTAGAGCAAGAAGCCTTCTACCTAAATTGTAAATTTCATGTCCCTCGGGGTATGGATTTTTACTCTAGGGCAGGCCCAAAATGGCGACATAGTGTTAATGCATATAATCAAAAATAAACTTTTCTACTCCCACACATCTCTAAAGAAATCTGAATTCATAATTTATTGTTTAGACCAAGAAGCCCTCCGCAAAGCCCTGGCCATAAAGTGTTAATGTATACTTGTATAATGTTAAGAAATGCCTACCGATATAGAATAGAGACTGATTGCATATTTAAAAAAAAAAACAAATAATAATTATAAGTTGTCAACGTTTATTACTTTTCGTGTCACCTTCATGTAAGGCAAGAGTTGTGGGGAGGGGGTTATGCTGCTCTGGAAAATGTTTTGAAAAGAGAAAGAAGCTGTTTATCAAATTAAAGAAAATTTTTTTAAAAACATTAAAACATTTTATTGAAATTCTTTTATAATTTCACATGGTATCAAAAGAATTAAACATATAGCATACTATTTTGCAAAAGAGTAATATACAAGAGATAGAGAGAGAGAGAAAAGAGAAAAATACAGACCGGCAATCACATCATGTAAATCAAACATAAAACAGTCATGTACATCTAACTTATAATTGTAATTGTAATGGATATTAGGTCCCTAGTATTATAATTGCTTATATATATGCTACCTACAGTAAATCACAAATTGCTTTCCAATCTCTTTCATATTCTGAATATTTGCAGTTTTTAACAGTATAAATTTCTCATTAAGGAATCGGTCAGCAATTATATTACCTAAACTAGAAAAGTCAAGTTTTTGAACAGGTTTGAATTAACATGAAAAAATGTATTGTTTTACAATTAGTATCAACAAGTATAATTTTTTATTGTTATGTTTACTGAAAAGGATGCTACTTTTATCCAAAGCAATAGAAACATAATATGTTGTTAAGAACAGCTCTTCAATTCTATACCATATATCATTAAAGGTCAACTGAAACGGTTTTTAATTTTTTTTAAGAATGCTTTTTTTAGTATGTTTACATTAAAATAAAAATTACCATATTTTTTTTTTGGTCACCTCATTGATGCACAGGTAGAAAATAATGAAAACGCTAAGTGCATGTAAAAAATTTGATACGGGTTATCTGCCCTTTAGTGGAACATGGCGTCGCGCGTTGATTTCGAATCCAACGAAAGTGACTCGGACGAAAGTTTACCAGAAATAGACATATGCCTGAAATTAAATATACAGCCCTATCAGTACGAGCCTCTACGAAGAAAAGAACCGTCTCAACAGAATTTTGATGAAGACAGTGACTCGGAGCCTTCGCAAATCGACGACGAAGACTCAACGGAGGCTGAAAATTTACCTTCAGACTTGGACTGGTAAACGCATCTAAATACAGTAAATATATTAGATAAAAAATAAATAATGATAGAGTTATTGATAAAAAATAAATAATGATAAAGTTATTGATATAGAATGAAATTAAAATATGTTAAATTATTGACGTATACATGTAGCTGATTAAGTAAACAGTAGCCACGGGGGGGGGGGGTACGAAACGAGATCGAAATGGGGGAGGTGAGGGGTTGAGTGGCATGGAAATTAAGTAGGCCTAGTGTGTGTGATTGTTTGTGCCCTGTCACGCCTATGTAAATGTATTTTCATGCATTCATTTTGTAATGTAGGTGTTCCTGTGAAAATTGCACTATTATGCCTACAGCGCGAGAGTGCAAGTGCTGCCATTTTTATACTGCTATAGAGCCTAGACTAGAGGAGGCCAGTGTCAAGTGCATCACAGAACATAAGGGGTGTGTTGCCAATTGCCTTAACAGATGGGTCTTGGAAACATCATTTTATGAATATTTACATGAAAATGGACCTTTGGAAGAAAATGAAATGATACACAAGTAAATATCCCTCTATCACATTCTTGATTTACAGGTACAATAGAATCAATATCTACATGTATCATACAATATTCTACTTTAATTTATTCAAATTTTGTATTCTTGATTTCATATAATGAAAGTATTAAATTTAGATATTAGCTAGAGGAGTCATTCAATTGTTAGCACCTTAGATAGCAGCTATATTCATTACAAATAAAAACTAATGACAGAACATTTTTGTAATCTCAGTAAACACACCTAGCATATCGACGTTTTGTTCGGTGGATTTGGCAGCGACTGGGGAAAACAACAGGAGGATTCTGCCATCTTGTGTTGTTAACAAGGTTAGAACTGCTTTTCCCTCCCAACATACTGTGGTTTTAAGTACCAATCTGGGAGCTTATAGGTACAGTGTACATGTATTTACATAAATCATAATAACCTGGTTATCACTTTAAAACTGTTTGTAAAGTCTTCTAAACTGGATTTAGATAAAATATCCAATAATAAATTTTGTTACAAATGTCATGATTTTAATAAAGTTTAGAACATTAGATTACAATTTTATTCATTTCAGTTCATTAATAAGCTTCACTTTTTGTTAAAACGACAGATGTGGCGTTCAACAAGTTCAGTCTTTGGGACGTGTAGATAGAAGTCTGCTATTGGAGTAATTCCTCATGGCAGCCTCCCGATTATTCCTGGAATTTCGGTAGGAACCCAACTCAATCTCACTTTGACCACTTCTTCCATCAAGACTAGTACATAATCTAAAAACAAATACAAATGTATATGGGTATATAATTGATGATTTATTTTTTAAATTTATAGAAACAAATAACAAAACTAAATCTTAGAAAGTTTACTTACTATAAGTTTGCTGAACTTTCACTTCCTTTGGAATACCAGCACCTTTTCTTCCTTTTGGATATGATATCGAGTATATTGGCTCTCCATTTTTGTTTACAGCTTGATCCCGATAAGAGTTCTCATTGAAGTGTAAGGCAGCAATATACAGCCTGAAATGGAGACGAACAGTGCCATATTATCTTATATTCAAAAATAAATATTTCAGAAATCACTTTGAATTTTGTTTTATTAAACAGAATTAAATAAATCAACTTACCTAGCCTTCATTGGAGCATAGAAGAAGTGCAATGCTTTTGGTGCAAAGTGACACACAACATTGTGATAGGATTCAAGTGCTGATGTTTGCTCGGCTGGGAAAAGCTTTTTGATGTCATTCACCAACAGTTTGCCTTTAACAACTTTTCCCTCTCTAGGAAAGCTAAACTTCTTAAAAATTGAAGAAAAAAATACCCTAAAACCTTGAAAATTAGCCGGATTTAATAATAAGCCGGTTTTGAAAATAAGCCACCTATTTCTTGCACGGAACATTACTCGAAAATAAGCCTGTTTTGAAAATAAGCCAGTCATGACAATACCAGTTTGGAAAGATTTTAGACTACTGTAAAGTCTCATGTGTAGCACGCCCTTGTGTATATTATGCATGCGTTCTCAGTGTATTCAATTCGTTTAAAAGTAATAACGTACCTTTGTGAATCTAAACGAAAACAACCAACAACGGTAATTTCTTAATTGATAATTAATTCAATTATTTGATTATCGTAAAATAAACATTGTGATGAAACGTCTGAATATGTCGTTATTCGTAATTATCAAGTCGTACAAATGATAGGTCTATTTTTAAAGTGTCCATCTGTATGCAAACCAATTACGGCATAACGGGACATTAATTAAATAGTTTTTTAATCAAATCATAACTATTGCTTATCTTCCTATACTCATCCGATAGGACAGTGCATGCTTCTGACACCGGAAATTGTTAAACAAACATTGACCACGCGACGAGTCAACAGGTGGCTGGTTACTTAACGGCGAATACACTGGCTCTACTTGTTAGATGCAAGGACCAGTGGTCAGAGTGCATTAATATTCTATTACATGAAATAAAATTGAATTAAAAACACTTTACGGTTTTCATTTTACTTTTACAGGTGTTTACCTGGATATACCATTTTTAGAACAGTCAATTAGTTCACAACCGATCAATTACAACTTATATTGTTTTGATAATAAGCCGTGATTATGATCTCAGCATTTACTGGATATTTGTATTGATAATAAGCCGCGATTTGAAAATAAGACGGTTTTGAAAATAAGCCCCCACTTTCCTACCAAAAGTTAAAATAAGCCGCGGCTTATTTTCAAGGTTTTAGGGTATCAAATTTTGATCTTTTTCATGCATTGTATTCATATTTTTAACTTAGGTTTTATGTTAAAAAAATTACCCTTCTTGATCCAATCTCTATCCTCTATTTCACCATGTAAACATTTGGGAAATCGCTTTCCGTGACCTTCATGAACATCAGTGATATGGTTGAGGACGGACAGCCATTTCTCAGACACCAATTCCCCATCTCCGTCACTCGATGATGCACACCAGTATAGGTGGTTTGAGATTGACCGGGCCCAATCTCCCACTAGCTCGCACTTTTTCTTCTTACCAACAGTCTCCAGCTCCATGTACACACCTAGAATACAACATTAATTCTGTTAATATATTATGTAAATAACATGTTTATATGTAATATACATGAATACTGTATACCGATATTAAACAATCAGCTTAATGAGCTAAGTTAAGTTACCTTTAGCCACATGCCACACATCAAACCAGTGGTTGATATCAGTCCTCTCTTTCTTCATGTAGGCTTTAATCTGGGGATGTCTGTCAGTAACAAGGTCACTTATAACCACACCCTCCTCTTCCAATTTTTGAAGGCACCGTAATAAACCCTCCATTTCCATCCAATATGAATTCTTGACTTCATTACTCTAGGTTAACAAATTAAAAGTACACGGTTTATAACAAAGATACATAAAATTTACCTGAATAAGCTGAACATCAAAGATTTGTCCCAGCTCCAGATCCATAAGACTGTAAGACCCATATTTGGCTGTGTGTCCTGGCGAACAACACCTAGCATCTCCTCCAACAACTACGGCTTCATTCTGACGTCTTATTAAATCAAATAAGGCATCTTGGTGAGCTTTCCACAGCTGGAATAAGAATAAGGTAATGTTGCTAAAATATTGTGGAAAGTTCTCTCAGAGAAACAGGATACATTGACGTGCTGAAACATGACCAAACTTTGCTTGATACTACAGCCACTAAATAAAATTGCTGCTGACAAGACCAAGTTTCCAGTGGGTATTGATCCAGTAAGGGATTGTGATTCCCATGTAAAAGCCTCCCCACAGGCACAAACCCTAGAAACAACCAACATTGTCCCAACAACATTTTTTTGAATCTCACATTTTCTCCCACAGATGGTACAAAACTGGAGAAGCTGATCCAAACATTCCTCAAAAACAATGAATTTCTGCTGCGGTGACTTGATGGGGCCTCCTGATTATCCAGATTGTTGTTTTCATCAATCTCAGGGGGTGTCCATTCCGAAGCTTCAGAGGTTGTGGTGGCCAATGACTCAAAACTTTTATCAAGATCAACAGGGGCATGGTCATTTGAGAAATGATGTTGAGTACCAGTAGATATCATACAAGGACGAATTTCCGTTTGTATAGAGACATACCTGCGTTTCTAAAATAAATTATTTTAATTATTATTAATTGCCATTGCATGTATCATAATTAATCATGAGCAACCTAAAACAAAATTTCACCGGTATTTATTTTCAGGGTTCATCAACTGTATTGTCAATTTGAAAGGCTTAAAAATCAATATTTAAAAATTTAGAATAAATAAATGAAAATTGACTTAAATAAAGTTATGTCATATTCAATATTTGCTTTACCACTAAGCTGTAGGGAGTCTGTGTAGATATTTCAAATGTGGGTGTGTCTTCTCCGTCGTCTGTACTTGTCTCCTCGCTGACGCTATCCTGAAACTGACATGGAGGGGGGAGGATAATTTCCACGTCATTGTGAAGCTCCTGAGTCTGTAAAATATACTGTTGAGTTAAAACGATACCCCATATTAATTTAAAAATAAATAATAAGTGGTTTATAAAAGTTTTACATAGTAAAGAAAAGGAAATGTGAATGCATTATAATTTTTCAATAACTTAAAAATATTATACTATAAGCCTAACTTCTTACGTCAAGTGCACGTCGTTTTTCCAAGGCCTTGGATGAACGACCCTGTTTCGGTAAATACGGACTAGCTTCCGAAGTTTTCCTTTTCTGCCCTTTTACATTTATTGGCGTATAGTCAAATATACTGGGTGTCGCATCCTTCTTTAACTAAAGACGAGTGTATCCAATAGATCGTGCTTTGCTTGGCTCAATGATAAAACGTTCGGCTGTAAAGTGTCTCGCACAGCTTAGAATGCTTAGATGGCCAGTAGTTCACCGTTTTCTTACCCAAATCTGGCATAATTTGTGGTCATCGGGAAAAGAAAACATAGACACCCCCTGTCCGTACCGAATATCGCAGTTCGGCGCCGCACACAGCACCATGTTCTTGTTTTCTTCCACTCTATCGTCTGATGAGTGACGTATCAGCGTCTGTAGTTTCAATATGGCGGGTTCGTGTCAAGGGAGATAACTAGCAATAAATTTTTGACCGGGTTTCTCGGGTGACAAGTTCTTTTGCCCTTATTTTGCAAATACGCTTTAATTAAACCAAATAATTGGTTCTGATCGATTTTTAGGCCCTATTTGAAAGTACTAGTCGATAAAATAAAGAAAAGTGAAATTTCATTTCAGTTGACCTTTAACTTTAGGACATTCTGTAAATAATGTTCTATTGTTTCAATGTTTAATTTACAAAAACTACAAAGAGGAGACTCTTTAAGCTTAATTTTATAGAGATAATTATTTGTAGGAACTACGCAGCTATGTTAAGGCTGTCCGAAGCTAAATTTATATCGGAAAACGATACTGTTTTAATTATCAAATAAACACTTTAACCGGGCGATTTTCTTTAAATCTTTGTTACATTAATAAACAGCGATATCCAACAATATATTTGGTGCATTTTTGTGACGTCATCTGTTCTTAAGCACGTGACGTGTGTATCCTAACACAGCGTATGATCTATATAAATCGCATTGGCGCAAGTGATAAACGACATTAATTCAAATATATTTTTATTAAAAATCCTTCGATAAGTAATGTATTTTGAAGTTCTTGCTGGGGGTTCATATAACTATTTCGTTTATTTGAAATATTGTCAAAACATTTCGCCCAATCATCGAAATTAGGCACAATTTTACTTTATAATCTCCAATTACACAACATTGGGTAAATTGGTAGGTTTCCCCCAGCATGATTCACATTCGTTCTTATTTTCTCTACCAGTTTCACGCAAAAAATACAAAGATGGTATTGATCTTTCACTTGCGCCAGGCTGTTTTTTACATGCATAAAATTATCTCCATTCATTCGTTTACGCTTAGCAGGGCGAGTCTCCAAACCATTAGTTAATAAATTATCATTTACCTAATACGAGGCTTTAAAACTGCCGATTTTTTTATACTAAGTAATGATAATATTAATTTTAGTATTACTAGTATTTAAAACAGCTTCTATGTAAAGGAATCACGCGGTTTTATAATATTCAGTAAAATTCACTTATTTCGTTACGATACATTCCCTGAGAACTATCGAAAGGAATGCAGATCGTGACGTCAAAGTTAATTATGACGTCATATCGTATGACGTTCAGACAAGTGACTTTCTACACATTAATTCGGGCAGCCTTAACATAGCCGCGTATTCTATGAAATATTTGATATTGCATCCATTGTAGTTTAGATTCTAGAGTAACTTTAAATGGAAGTTCAAGAATATTTCCCCAGTCAAATTCATTTATATCATATCCTTTTTCTCTCCACTTAATTGCCGAGGTAATTTGCTTTTTCTTTTTTCTAATAAGTAAATTGGACATATCTTTACACCTTTTTTTTTACTTTTGTAAAACACATTTAGGGGCATTGGTATATAAAGCTGAATCTTTTGTCTTATTTGTGTCATATTATATGCCCCTATATATTCAATAATTGCTTTTCTCAGTCCTACATATTCTACATATTTCTACATAAATTAAAGAAATTAACAATATTCTGAAAGCCTTCAAGAGCGTTGGAAAAAGTTCAAAGGAGGGGGGGGGGGGTAACAGTTAATGGAGTTATATTTCCTTGCTTGTCTTCAATGTAGTTATCTTTCCTTGCTTGTGCATACTAAATATGAACAAACAAGGGAAGATATACTCAGGTGACCATTTAGGCATGTTGCCATCTTGTTTTCACTGGCCTAGCTATTAATAATGGAAAATATAATACTCTTATTTTGCAATTACAATGTTTTTTTCCCCACTGGACCAAATCATTACTTCATTTAATTTTCCATACCAGTACGTCAATTATTTTGTTTCAAATAAAAGTAAAAGTTACTCGGACATCTATGGACAAAGCTTTGCAAAAGAAGTAGAAATGACTTAATAAATTATGTTATGCAGTTTTGTAATTCAAATTTAGAAATATTTCAGTTGCTGACAAAGGAACAACAATTAGATATCTTTAAATTTCAAGCTGACACTATATACCAAATTTCATTTCAGTATCTGTATGTGCATGCAACCTCTGCGAAAAACACGAACGGAAACTGTTGATAAACCGACAGACAGCAGCAGAGCAAAATTCCCATTCTTTTTTTCAAAGGGGGACAAAAACATCAAGTAACACAGAAATTTGTAAATTTATTACACAATGTTTTTTTAGAAAAGTTTTGAAAATATAATTTGTTTTTTTTTTTATATCCAAATTCTTATTAAATAAAGCAAAACCTCTTATTGACATTACTAGACATGGTTTCTTAGATATCAACATCGTGCATTTATTCACACAAAAATGTTTAACTCTACGGTGTGTACTTGCAACCGGATTTTTTTTTCTTTTTTCTCTTTAAAAATACGCCCCCCCCCCCAAAAAAAAAATAAAAATAAAAACATGAGGCCAATAGGCCTTAACGGTCATATGAGTAGCATATAACCCAAACTTGTCGAGGAGTCTCATAAATGTATTAAATTAAGTCTAATTCTGGGAATAGAAAAATTATAAGTTTGTAGTGACAACCACCCTGAAATCTTTCAAAAAGGACTATGAAGCCTATATTTTTCGCGAAAAACGTAAATCATAATAGATATTGAAAAGCTGCAATACTCTGATAGAAAATAATTTTCCTTTTTTTTTTGTTAACTTACAGGATAGGTTATATATATATATATATATATATATATATATATATATATATATATATATATATATATATATAAACACAAAATTACCATTTAGTCACAATCCTACCTCGGAGGATATGAAATTTAAAAAGATTTTATAAGATTAAATACATTTTCACTTAATGGCTATATTGGCCCCGCCCGAGGGCCTAAACCACTGTCCCAGAGGTCATGATTTTCACAATTTAAGTAGATAACTTCATGGACATCATAACCATGTATTTCGTTTTTAACAAATATGATTTTTCTAAGATTTAATACATTTATACTATATGGCCATTTTGGCCCAACCCTAGAGCCTGAATTTTAAAATTTTGGTAGAGAGCTTGATGTACATTTTAACCATGTATTTAGTTTTTAACAAATATATATGAGAGTGGAGAAGAAAATTTTCTAAGATTTAATACATTTTTACTATACTACGGAAAAAAGAAACTGTGCATTATAAAATTTAGTATAATTTTTCTATATCTATTGTTTGTATTTATAAAATTTAAACAATCGATAATTGTATTGTTTTTGACAATATCGGATGGTAACCGTCCGGGTGCACGGACTTTTTCATGGTTAGTGAGCACCTGTTGTTTTTTGAAGAATTTGTACGCACGAGTTTTACGGGCCAATACTGTTTGGAATAAGAACTGTAAAGGATTTGTTTAAACTTTTTTTGTTAAGGAAATCACTTTAGTTTCAACAAAATTTACCCCTATGTCATGCCACGACTCAAGGAAAACCAACGTAATCGTGCTGTTGGGATGCTGCAAGCTGGAATGGCACAAAAAACTGTAGCAAGACACTTTGGAGTTCATCGGAACACCATCCAGTCATTATGGAGACGTTTTCAACAATCTGGCAACACCCAGGATCGACCGCGCTCTGGGCGACCTCGTGTGAGGTCACGTCAACAGGACAACCACATTAGACTTGTGCATCTGAGAAATCGTTTCCAGACAGCAAGTTTGACTGCCCGTAGCATTCCAGGGCTTCGACCAATTAGTCCAAGAACTGTGCGTAATCGTATGCGCGAGCAAAACATCAGACCAAGACGTCCAGCGGTGCGCCCAGTACTGCTTCAACGTCATCGTATCGCCAGCGTGGAACACACGACATCTGCGATTCAGAATACAGGATTGGGCCAATATTCTATTCACTGATGAATCCAGATTTCATTTGGATAGCAGTGACGGCCGTTGTAGGGTGTATCGTCGCGTTGGGGAGCGTTACCAGGACGCTTGTGTTGTGCAACGTCGACAATTTGGTGGAGGTAGGGTTATGGTGTGGGGTGGAATATCAGCACGTGGAAGGACCCCTCTACAAATTGTCAATGGAAATCTCACCGGCGTACGCTATCGAGATGAAATTATTCAGCGTCATGCGATACCCTTCATACAGAGACATCAAAATCATATCACTCTGCAGCAAGACAACGCAAGGCAACACGTTGCACGTGTAGTCAGGGACTTGTTTGTTCAACAAAATGTCGATGTCTTGCCTTGGCCAGCTGTTTCCCCCGATTTGTCGCCGATCGAGCACGTCTGAAATGGAAAGACGTTTACGCCGTTTACCAAATCAGCTACTGACATTGGCTGATTTAGGCCAGGCTTTAACCAACATCTGGAACAACATCCCTCAAGCATTTCTGAACACTTTAGTGGAATCAATGAGGCGTCACTGTCAAGCATGCGTGAACGCAAATGGTGGTCACACGCGTTATTAATTTTGTTAATTCAATTTCAAATAACAGTGACTTTCGAGTGTGCTGAAATTGACGTTATTCGACGTTGACATTAATGTGTTATGAGATGTTGATACGAATGCATGTATTAACAGTATTACAAAATATAAAATTTGTTCATTGTAATTTTTAAATGTTTTTTCATATATTAAATAATGCAGTTTCTTTTTTCCGCTAGTATATATTCTCTAGGTTGTACCTCGATGTAAAATTGCTTACCATCTCTCTTTATATTATACGGGAAACGACTGAATAGAAAATGCCACTGAGTCTTGATATTTCTGTTATTTTCAAGAGGTTGTAAAAGTGGGAGGGGGGGGGGGGTAGTGCACGGTCCTGTCCACAAGTAGCTGTGACTTGGTGGAACTCTTTAACTTGTTCATTTCTTAAATAAACGTAGTTTACGGGGTTACAGAGACAATTAAATGGTACATTTAATGTACACAGACAATCCTTATGTAATCATTACGGTTATCACAGAAAGGATTTTATCAATAAGTTTTTGCCTCAACTTCATATATACAATCATACAAACACCTGTAATAATTTTGCCTTGCATTGTGCTTTGTTGCTCATATAACTATCAACGAGTCGTTGTATTTGCAATGAAAATAAAACAAACCATAGCGATAGAAGTGTTTTATTTAATAAGTTTTAAAAAGAAGACTTAAAGTTAACAAGAAAATAAATGATTTAATAACAATGACTTTAAAGTTAATGTAAAAATCTACATTTAGAAACCATACCTTATTACTCATGACTAATGATGTACACATACATGTACAAACAATTATCTTGTTAATGAACCACTAAACTATTTAGTTTGATATAGACAAGCGTGTAACAAAAACATATTTACACTTAAAAAGAAAAAAAAATCTAGAAAAAATATATTTACCTAAAAAAATTCGTATCGCAATATAATCGCTATATGCACGTATTACTTGCTGATTATAAAACATATATTTTAAAAATAAATTATAAAAAAGGTATGCTTAACGAAATGAAAAAATAATGCATTATCATTTTTTAACACGAACATGATATCTTTGAGACAATATTCACTAGTGATACCACCGCTCTAATTGGATATACAAAATAAACAAAAATTTGACAGGAAGTTGACATATAATTTGTTTTTTCAAAAATAAATCCAACAACTAAAGAGTGTGTTAAAAGTTAAACCATCTGCGATTTATAATTTGCTCGCAAATTTTAATAAATAATATTAATAAAATAGTAATAATAAAAATCGTCATTTAATAAAAATTGTTCTGATTGGTACAAAGATAACCCCACCATATGGCAAACCTAAACAGAGAATTCGCGATTAATAGTTGCCGAAAAATGCGACAGAAATTGGTTACGGACAGACACACAAGGGTAAAACAGTATTCTACCTCTCCTTCGGAGCAGGGGTATAAAATAATATGTTTATATCCTAATCTTTGACTTAAAACAAAATAGCTCGCACTGTTTGCCTTACTGTTGTCTTCCACCAACTGAAACTCTTTGGTTTCAATGGAAGAGTAGGCTTTATTTCTAACTTGGTCGGGCCCAGTCTTATTCGTGTTTGTAACTGTTGAATAAGCTCCATTTTCTTCAATCGTAAGTTTACCATAATGTTCAGATTCTACTTCTTGTGGACCGTTTAGTGGCATTGCATGATCATAAGAGTTACTTCTGTCCTTTACATTGAAATCTTCCCGGAGATGATGGTAGATTTCGGGATCGTTGGTTTTGATACTTGACTTTGCTTGATCTTTAGTAATAGGCAAAACGTACAAAATCTTTGGACTTTCCTGAAAAGAAACATGTCAATTTATTTTGAAACATGAATCTATTGAAGAAAATGTAATAAATAGTTGTATAAAATGGAAGAACTTGTTATTACATACTATTTGTATTAAAAATTAATTCAATTAAGTTACGATTTTTAACTTAAATTTCCCTTAGTGCTCTTCATATTTAAATATGACTATCACATTAAATTTAACTATCCATAAAAAGCATTATTGTGTTCACCATGTGGTTCTTTGGGGGAATCCCAGTTGGTTTTTGAAATAAAGTGAATACCTTGACTTTAATGTATCCAAATGCTGAATAGCTATATGTTTGATACAACGGATAAATAATATTTTTAATTTGTTTATCTAAATCAAAATTATATTGTTTTCCATTGTTTCAAAGGAATTTGTTGGATTTACTGTAATTTACAAGATATCCAACTTTGAAAATCAATGGAAAATGTTATGAAATTATCTCCCTTTGTACACTCTTTAGTTAGTGAAGGGGGGAAACACCTATTGTTTACATAGAGGGAAAATGTAGTCTGGTGTTTGTTGCTTTGGCTCAGCGTCAGGTTGTGAAAATAATCCGATATATTGTTTGAAAGACTGCGTGAAAACAACGTATAACCATCTTAGATACTTCAATGCTAACTCTAAAGGCATAGACCTATCAGAAAGTTATCTAATCCTGTGCAGAGCGGGGGTGAATGTCATTACTGCAGCACATCTAGAAAGAAAAAATGCCAGTTTCACAAGGATTTTCTAGGTTTGTATTGGAAGCGGAGCATGTGCACATCCATTTCATGGACATTCCAACACAAAGCCAGACAGAGGCATCACCGCAGTTATGAGCAGAAAGCTATGGCTGCGTCTGCAACTCTCAGTTCCATAGGCGAAGGTATATATTTTTAAGAATTGTTTTCTTGCATTTACATTTTTTTCAAAAGCTCCATTCATATGTATAGGCATACCTAATATTTTGTCTATGTACTTGTAAGTAAGAGCCCATTGTTAAAACAATCCCAGAATATAAACATAGGTAATCACAGATTACAAAGCTCACCGAGACGAGGCATCACCTTTATGAGGAATCACCTTTATGAGACCACCATTATCATATTATTTGAAAATCATAGTTAATAATGATCTTGGATATACATGGATACTGTTTTGACACAATATCGTATACCTATATCATATGTTAAAAAATTGTATAATAATCATATCTTCATTTCATAGGGTATTATATGATACAATGATTATCAATACATCGTATCATATGATACGATATATATTATACAATGTCATATCATATGATACAATATTATTTGTTGCAATATCATATGAAACAATAGCATGTGATAAAATAGTATATAATACAATATCATATTATACAATATTGTATCATAATAAACAATACTATACATAACAATATCATGATACAATATCATATCATTATGTACAAAAAAATTGATACAATTTCATATCGTATCATATAACTTTTTACAATATAATATATGATATAATATTGTATCATATAAAACAATAGTGTATCATATCATACAATACTATATCATAAGAATCATATTATATCATTTAACAACGAACACATCTATCAAGCAGGTTTGATATATCATATCATACAATACTATATCATAAGAATCATATTATATTATTTAACAACGAACACATCTATCAAGCAGGTTTGATATAGGAGAATTTTTTTAGCATTCTCGATAATGGAGATCTGCATCTGATGCTACCTTCGCGGTTCGTTAAATCAACTATGCAAGCTATTATCTATAAAATACGTGACCTGTTCCAAAAAAAAAATCTCATCCAGCATCCGAAACCTACGGCTCAGATTCAGCATTCAAGCCTGCCAGGTGCATCAGTATCATAAGATGCATCATCCGTGCAAGTTTGGTGAAGTTAGGACCAGTAATAACTAAGATAATCATAAGAGAGCACCTGCTCAAAAAACACCAGCTCTTAAAACCTTAACCTCCTCCAGCATCCGAAACCTATGGGTCAAATTCAGCATTCATGCCTGTCAGGTGCATCAGAATCATAAGACGCACCATCCATGCAAGTTTAGTAAAGTTAGGACCAGTAATAACTAAGATATATTTTTAGCATCCTTGATAATGGAGATCAGGCTCTCATCTGAAGCTACCTCTGCAATTTATTTATATTATAGTTCAATTAACTATGCAAGTTTGAAATAGTACTAATATTTTTTAAACATGTGACCTGTTCCAAAAAACTTAACCTAATCCAGCATCCGAAACCTATGGCTCAGATTCAGCATTCAAGCCTGTCAGGTGCATCAGTATCATAAGACGCATCATCCATGCAAGTTGTATTAAGTTAGGACCAGTAATAACTAAGATATAATCAACAGAGGGCACCTGCTCCAAAAACTTTAACAAGCTCTTAAAACCTCAGCATCCGAAACCGATGGCTTAGATTCAGCATTCATGTCTGTCAGGTGCATCGGTATTATAAGACGCACCATCCATGTAAGTTTCGTAAAGTTAGGACCAGTAATAACTAAGATATAATCATCAAAGGGCACCTGCTCCAAAAAATTTAACCAGCTCTAAAAACCTTAACCTCATCCAGCATCTAAAACCTATGGCTCAGATTCAGCATTCCTGCCTGTCAGAGGCATCAGTATCATAAGACACACCATCTATGCAAGTTTGGTGAAGTTAGGACCAGTAATAACTAAGATATAATCTGCTCCAAAAACTTTAACCAGCTCTAAAAACCTTAACCTCATCCAGCATCCGAAACCTATGGCTCAGATTCAGCATTCAAGCCTGCCAGGTGCATCAGTATCATAAGACGCACCATCTATGCAAGTTTAGTGAGGTTAGGACCAGTAATAACTAAGATATAATCATCAAAGGGCACCTGATCCAAAAACTTTAACCAGCTCTAAAAAATTTAACCTCATCCAGCATCTGAAACCTATGGCTCAGATTCAGCATTAAAGCATGTCTGGTGCATCAGTATCATAAGATGCATCATCCGTGCAAGTTTGGTAAAGTTAGGACCAGTAGTAACTTAGAAATTGCTATCAAAGGGCACCTGCACCAAAAACTTTAACCTGCTCCAAAAACCTTAACCTCCTCCAGCATCTGAAACTCATGGCCCTGATTCAGCATCCAACTCTTTCAAGTCCATAAGTAGGTCAAGATGCATCATCCATGCAAGTTTGGTGAAGATAGGACAAGTAATAATTGGATACAGGACCTGCAACAAAAACTTTAACCAGGTCCGGACGCCGACGTCGACGCCGAGGGTATAGCATAAGCTCCCCCCGACTTCGTCTCGGTGAGGTAAAAAAATGATTTCATTTATACCCATGTAATTATAATGCACATGAATATACATTGCAGAAGCCACACTGCAGTTACTAAGGTGACCTATAAGGCCCATGGGCCTCTCATTGAATGCTTTGATAAGATATTCTCTCCACTACTGTTATATTGTCGTTATTAAAACATTTTCGTTATGCGATCCTTTGTTATTTTAAGCTATTATATAGTTTAAAGAACTTGTAAATTTGAAAACAAATTCAATAAGTTACCTGTAAGTGTCCAAAAAACTGTCCATTATTTTAAAGAATGGACAGTGAAAACTGCCCAGTAAAAAATAATGGATAGTAATTTTAAACTTATTGGACAGGTGCAGGTGACGTGTAATAAAACAAATACCATGCAAAGCCATACATCTGAAAACAAAATGAAATTTAATTAAGCATGCACTGAAATATGATAATCCAAATGAACTGATACATCTCTGAAAAATAATTCAAATGCACTTATACGCGAGTGGAAAATAATCCAAATGCAGTTTTATATTTCTGTGGAATCAGGAAAATAGTATTCAAATCCAGATTTCACCGGTTATCCACATATGTTTAAGGATTTCAAAACTTAAATTTGAAAGAAATATTTCCCTGCTCAATGTGAATTTCACGGGGTCCACATTCTCTCTTTGAATCCTCTTCAGTGCGTAGTTTCTTGACGTTTTCTTTGTTTTCATCTTCTTCTTTTGGAGGATTTTCTTTTCCGTGAATTATTTCGCTAACTTTCACTAAGTGCGCATCTTGAGTTCTTTTGTACGAGCGAACCGCAGATGACCATGAAGCAAACAGATTTAAGGCCCATTTTGACTTTGACTCCGTTTTCTTAGACAAACCACTCCGTATTAAGTCATCCAAATACTGCTGATTCAGAGGTTTTAAAAACCTATCAATGCTCTCTACCTCTTGACTTGCGTTAATCATATCTTCATCAGAGATATCAGAAAATACACAGTTCTGAATTAAATCAAAATCTGGCCCAGCCTCCATATCTAAAATGTCACTTAAAACACCATCCGTGTTTGGTTGATTTTCATTATCATCCTTGAATTTTGACTGAGTTAAGAAAATGCTTTCTCCATCAGAGGAAGACATCTCGGTACTAAGACACAAGTAGTGTGAATAAATAAAAAATCATGCTGTTCAAGTTATACCTAAAAAGTCACCTGTACCTGTCCACTAAGTAGACAATAGAAACAGAATTCTACTCAGGACTGTTTTTTTGTTAGGGGTGGTTAAAAATAGCTCTCTTTATTTTCATTGTCTACTGGTGTACCTGTTGCAGTCTATTCTTAAAACAAAAGAGGAGAATGTTTTAAGTAGGATATAAGCCTCAAACTGTCCATTCTGTGAGAGAAAGAACTGATCTCGGCCCTTCGGGCCTCGATCAGTTCTTTCTCTCACAGAATGGACAGTTTTTGGCTTATATCCTTTACTTAGTCATTAACCTTATAAATTTGTCTCAAAATAATTATTTACTCTATGCGAACAGAAAATATACTGTACTGTTTTCTGCTCATTCAATATATTGTTTAACAAAAAATCCCCTCATGTGTAATAAACCCTCAAACTTAAGATGTAATTGTACATGTAATATAAATATATATATATATATATATATATATATATATATATATATATATATATATATATATATATATATACAATATGTATATCATTTTGAAATAATCTGTTCAATTTAAACATAAATCCATTGTCGGTTAATTGTCGTTATACCCCCCCCCCCCAAAAAAAAAGTTAGGGGTATATAGGAATCACCTTGTCCCTTTGTCTGTCTGTCTGTGCAATCGTGTCTGGTCCATATCTTTCTTATGGAGAAACATTGAAAGTTTTTATTTCACACATAGATTGCTTATGACCTGAGGCTTTGTTATGAATTTTAGCAAAGTTTATTTGGTGAAGTTCAAGGTCACCGCAAGAAAAATAAAAGCGTAATTCTTATCCGGTCTATATCTTTCTTATAAAGAAACTGTAGAACTTACTACTTCACACAAAGATTGCTCGTGATATAAACGTGAGGTGTGTCATGATGTTCATCCAAAGTCATTTATGCAAATTCAAGGTCATTAGAAGAAAAAGTTCATAATTTGTGTTTGCTCTATTCCTTTCTTACTGATAAATGTTGGAAGTTCATACCTTACAAAAAAGATTGCTTATAACTTGAGGGTGTGTCATGATTTTGACCCTAGGTTATTTATGCACATTCAAGGTCATTTTTAAAAAAAATGCATAATTCCTGTCTATGCCATATTTTGTAATGAAAAATTATTAGAAGTAAAAAGCAAAATATTGATACAAAGGTTGCCTGTCCTGACTTTCCAAATGAGAAATACATGTGTACTTGTGTTCTTATATTTTTTTAGTGGGGGGTATCATTTGTGAGCTTGCTCACAGTACCTCTAGTTTATTTTTGTCTCAAACTTACCCTCTATAAAAATTTCATTTCATTTTTTACAGACATCAATATGTCAGCGAAACATTGCATTTGTCTCAGTCCACTGCTGCATCAAAGTGGTCAGATATGCAAAAGTCTTCAAGGGAGAGGTACAATGATGCCATGCAAATGCTGACAAATGGCCACTTGGAGTTCCTTCGCTCTCAAGCAAGCCAACCTCTACAGGACTAGCAGTACTCAACCAGAGCATGCTATGTGCGTCATGCAAAAGCTGCTTTTGAATTTATTTTGTACGCAGCAATATTAAGGTGTCCCGGAGCTAAAATACGGCTGAAAACGATATTTTTTTAATCGACGAAAAAATACTTTGACCGGGAGTATTTATTAAAATCGAAGTAACATATATTGACAACAATGTTTAACATTATTTTTGATGCATTTTTTTGACGTCATACGTACTTCGTTGTCACGTGACGTGCGTATCCTAACATTGCAATTATCTAATTAAATCGCATCGGCGCAGGTGATTAATGACATTAAATCATAAATAGTTTTAAGAAAAATCATTTGTTATGTCATATATTTTGAAGTTCTTGCTTGGTCATGAAACAGATATTTCGTTTATTTAAGATATTGTAAAAACACTTCGCTAAATCATCAAAATAAAGCACATTTTTACTAATTGAAAGCGGTTTACTTAAAATTGGGGTAAATCCGTTGGTTTCGCAAGCATGATTTACATTGGTACTTATATTCTCTACCAATTTAACGTAAAATATTCTTCAATTGTATTGATCTTTCACCTGCGCCAAGCTATTTTTTTACATGCATTAAAATTTCCACATTCAGTTGTTTACACGTAGCAGGGAGAGTCTCCAAACCACTAATTAATAAATAGTCTTTTACTTCAAGCGAAGCCTTAAATCTGTCGATTATTTGATACTGATTATTAATATGAATGCATTCTTTAGTCTAACATTAAGCGCAGCATTTATGTAAATGAAACAAGAAGTGTTTTATAACAGGTTTATTATAATTCACTTTTAACGTTATGACATATTCCCTGAGAACTATCGAATGGAATGCAGATCGTGACGTCAAAGTTGATTATGACGTCATATTGTATGAAGTACAGACAAATGACTCTCTATACATCGCTGTGGGGAAGCCTTAACATACCCGCGTAACATCGTAGCTTCTGGTCAAGGTCAAGATCTAGTTGACGAAGTAGTCTGCAGCTACAAAAGCAGCTCAGTGGTACATGTATCTCAACAAAATTCAATGACGGACACGGTAGTTGAGGCGTATAAGAAGGCAGCAGACCATACAACTAGAACTCAGATTCTTTATCTCATTGCCAATAAATATAGCAAAGCCACATTGTTGAAAATGATTGGGGGTATGACAATCCACCAAATTGATATGGCAAGAAAACATGCAGCTACCTACTGGCCTGGGCATTATGTTGCTCCACCAAAGATTGTTCGAGTCAGAATATCAAAAGGAAAAATTCTGCATTTTATAGAGATCATATCAGCTCCTATGTACCTCCATACAGTGGGTTTTGTTTTCAAATACTTGAAGCTCTCGTCAGGATTAGAAGTCAAAATACCTAAAGTAATCCGTACAATGATTGCATCAAGACTCATCACCGCATATGTTGCATATTGCCAGGACAATGATGTTGTACCTCCATCAAGAGCCACATTATTTAAGATAGTGAAAGTGTGTGCAGCATCACAGATGAAATCTTTACATGGTATTGACAACCTTGCCAGTAAAGGAAAATCAGAAATTTCCATCATTGAGAAAGCAGTGGAAAACTGAATTAGGACTTGTTGACTTAAAAGTGAAGGACTTGAAGAATCAATTACAAGCTGTAAAATTGCATCTGAAGAATGATTTCAAGACGCACCTTCTCACAAAAAGAACATGCATTGAGCACTGTATGCAATATGCTTTATCTGATTCCCCTTGCGATCATGAACATTCAGAGACCCGCTCATCTTGTCACCAAGTGAAAAATATCACCACTGAAACTGCTCAGTGCCTTAAAGGTGTCCACTGTGAAGCTAATGTGAAAGAGGAAATTCAACATGATGTAGACTTGTCATTTGAGAAAATAGTGAACTGGCGAAATCATTGCATAAGGACTGTGAATCAGGATGAATGTAAGAGAGATATTCTGAACAACCTTCGAGAAGATCAAGGGCAATGAAATATTTGCCACAGACATTCAGAGAAACTCAGAGTGAATAGTTCGGAAAGCAAGGCATGAGTTGGCATGTATCATGTGTACTCTTACGAAGAAATGGTACAGAAGATGATGAACCATTAGACATTCTTTCCTATGTCCACCTTCTTCAAAATGGAACACAGGGTTGGTTTACAGTTTCCAAAATTCTCACCCACATTTTGCAGATGCTTCATGAAAGTCACCCACATCTGAGAGAAGTCTATTTATTTACGCTCTGATAATGCTGGATGCTACCACTGTACCCCTCTTCTGGCATGCTTTTGGAAATTAAGGAACGAGTTATTTGTGACAATCAGAGAGTATAACTTTAGTCTAGCACAATCTGGCAAAGATTTGTGTGACTCGCGCACAGGGAGTTGTAGAATGCACATCCTAAATTACGTCAATGAAGGCAACAATGTCACAAATGTCTTTGAGATGAAAGATGCCCTTGAAAGTAATGGGGGAGTGCGAAAGACATTCACTTCCATCATTGATGTTGATATGAGCACACAGCCTGTACTGTCAGGTCAGCTTCAGATCCCCATAAGCCAGTACAACAACTTCACCTTTATGGACAGTGGTATTATGGCATTCAAGTCTAACGGTTTTTGAGAGCAGCTTATTCCATCCGAAAAGCTTGAAAGTGTTACAAAAAAAAACATAGTGGACATCCAAGAAGCTATCGTAAGATTTTAATCTCAAAAGTTTAATTTGTTTCATATTGTTTAATTTTATATTGCGATTTTTATACATTTGAGTAGACATGCATGTAATACTTTTTTTTCACAACAGATTGTTGCAAACCCCAAACCACCCACTGACAAACCTAGACAAAAGAAAACTACAAGTCGTTTGCTGTCATGTTGTGATTCTGATTGTGTAAAAGAGTTCAGAAAAGAAAGTCAACTGCTAAACCACCTAGCTATTGGTAATTATGTGTAGGACAATGAAGAGGCTGACAACATACTGGACACCTCGAAAAGAATGTGGGTACAGGCATGTACAAAAGTCAGAGCTACTCAACCCAGTGTTAGCATTAATACAGATGATCGGAGTGTGGCTGATTAAGTCTCATACGAAACACAGGCATATGCACTGAAACAAAGGAAGAAAAGTGCAAGATTTTCCAGTACTGTGAAAAAGTTTTTGTTTGAGATTTTTGATGAAGGAGAAAAGACTGGTCGAAAGGCAAACCCATGCACAGTAAGCAAGCAGATGCGATCAGAAAATGACTCAGATGAGAAAAGACTTTTTAGTCCATGTGAATGGTTGACACATCAGCAAATTAGAGGTGTTTTTGCCGGTTTTGTCACAAAAAAGCAGAAACTGTCAAGTTCTACTTAACAGGCTAAGCGATTGAAATTGCAGGAGGTCGGTGATGAGCAGGATGAACTTTTTGAAAATATCATCTGTAGTCTTTAGGCAGCAGAACAGTTTGATACTGTTCAAGACATAGCCAATGAACTTGTGGATTAAATGCATTAATACCGAAATATACCGGTATTGTTGGAAATCATGTTTACCTAATTTACGCAAATATTGATATTATGAATGATAGGCTAGCAGGAATACTGTTATATTGAGTTAAATGAAATCTCCATAATTTTCAAAACTATAAAATTTTACAATTTAAATTTGCTCTTTTATTCAACATTGTTGCAGAATATGTTTTACCTTTGGATATCTTGTTTTTAAATGTGGTGGTGATATAAATACTGATTTAAAAACTGTTTGAATTTTTTCACTACAGAGAGTTGTGTACTCTCCAGTAATTACAGGAATTGTATGACACAGATTTAAGTTAGTCCTTGGCCATTCTTGAATGTTTCTTGTGAGTAAATATAGGTTATTAGATATCATGTATGATTATAAAAAGACAGACTGAAATTAATGACTACAGTATCTTGATAGTAATTATTTTGAATGCATGTGTAAGTACCAGATGTTTTCATATTTTTGTACTTCTTTTACATATTCTCGTACACAATATTAATTAGGTTTTGTAAGCATCTTTAGCAATGTTTGTTACATGTAAATGAAATTGACAAGTTAGTATACATTAATACTGGTTTTAAATTAAATATGAAATTACTTTGAAGTTGTGATTTAATGAAAAAAATTTGATGTTTATAATCATAAGTTTGATCATTTATCAATCTAGCCTTAATTATTGATTTTCTATGTTAATACATCTTCAATGAATGTAATATCTGATTAGTTGCAATTAATTACTCTAATAGAAATACTGTGTAAAATACTTTTATTTTTTATCCTTTATAAAAAGTGCAAATAATTGACTGTTCACCTTATCAAATAATATTTATCAACAATATGTATACAAGACTGTTTATTTAATTAAGCATTTTTAGCAAAAATGACAACTTTTCAAATTTAATATTAAGAACATAATGAGAGACAGTTGTGGGTCTTTCTATGATATTGTATTTTTATTTTTTTTTTTCTCCAAAACATAGTGCACAAGTAAATTTATAACAAAAAACAGCTTTTTATGTTTACCTTATCAAATGATATTACATTGATTTTTTTTTATAAATAACAGAGAAACATGTAGTTCCTGTGAGGGTTAAAAATGGATTTGCTAATAAAAATGATGTATATTTGTTTTAAGCATAGCCTGTTGATGTTTTCGTTTCCGAAGAATTCCTTATTAATGAAAATATTATATTTAACGACCTTCCAGAAAATACAAAATTTATTTTTTGATAAAGTGTGTATCAGGTGTTATAGCTCTTAGAATTTTAATGAAATAAGATCAGTGAAATTCTATTTTTAGGACATTATGAGATTGAAGGAGTTGTCTCCCTTTTGTGCTTTCAGAATTTAAAATTTAATATGATGGATATGATTAACACTCTATATATATGTATGTCAAATATATTTTTATTGAAATTTATTTAAAAATAAATACATCTTATCATTTACTTAGTATTTTCTTCATGTTTTTCACTACTTTATGGAATTGTGCTAATGGCAACCATAGTGGGTGCTGTAATCCATATCAATAACCGGATTTTGACCAAATTCACAGGAAATGCTTAAAATACATTAAAATTGATTATTTTGATAATAGGAACTAAAATAAAGAACCTAACATTAATAGGTTTCTGCATGGTTTTCTCTCTCTTATTAAATGCATTAAATTTACGCAATAAAGCAACCTATAATACTATTTCATAAATGCACATAAACAAACTGTTACTTACTGTCACAACTGGCTGTTTTTATTTCACATGTGATTTGAATCGTATCGGTACCTGGTTTATCCGTTACATTGAATAAATATATTAGATTTTCAACCACAATGAAGGGCTTGATTGGACAGCTGTTGGGTTTGCAGTTGTTTAGAGTTGATTCGTTAATTTTACATACGTGGTCGCATAAATCTGAAAAATTTACATTAATTATAAGTTTGTTTTATTTGTATGGAAATGCTTTAACTGTTCCTGTAATAACTGATGGTATGTACATACACACCAAATTTTGTTGTACTGTTACCGCTGTTCCAAATGTTCCCTTGAATTCTCAAAATTCTAAAATGATATCATAACAGTAACTATTATCTTTGTCAACTATCAGATCTGTCTAGTTATTCGTAAATTTTTGTTTGCTTCCCCTCTAATTGGTAGATTTTAACATACACGACGACAATTACAATGCACTTTTCAATTATGAAAATACATGTATACGGTAGTAGATGACCAATCATGTTCCGCTAGATCCAAAACCGTCATTTAACATTGAAGCCATGTACATAATTATAAGGTAACCGATTGCTTGATTTTTACTGAATATATATGCCTAAATGCATATAGAGTTGATGCGTTTCATTCTCCCTACGAATTTGTTTTCAACCTTTATAATTTTGATCAAGAATTGTCAAAATAAGAAGAAAATCTGAAAAAATGAAAAGGTATTCGACGTATAAAAATGTACATCTGTTAAAAGTCCGAGTGTAAGCGATGTGTTAAGTATCGGTCATTTTGGAGCCGCTTGAGTTTTTATATCGTTCATCGAAGAGTTATGACCCAAAGAAAAGGCCGCGCCGAGGGATGCATACTGTAACTTTCGTGGGAAGGAGCATTCAAAATGTTTCTTGAGGGATTTGTAGGGTTTTAGTTGATTACATGATTATCACATAATCTGGACATGTTTACATGTACAACTAATAGTCTAAGACTAATAATTGTTTTCAAAACAATTAAAGGTCATTTTCATTCATTATATAGATTGTTTATTGAGTAAACTGCTCTTATAAAACAAAGTATTTTGACAATCTACAAACTTTAAAGCGTACGTTAGAAATCACCAACTTGTCTATTAGTTTGGTAGTTTTAAATGAATCAAAGTATAAACAAACACACAGTTAAATACTTACTCATGTCGTAGGTCACATGCTTTTAAAATAACAATATCTTTCCACACAAGCCAAAAAGACATAAATGAGTCCTAAAAATTTAGAAGCATAAAGTTTCAATTTTTAATAAAAAATAGATTTATTTTAATATTGATTAAGAAATAAATTGGATTTATTGATCAGTAATTTGATTTTTTTTGTTAATAGTACATTCATAATATAAATTAATTGATAGTATTGATGTAAATGCGATAATAGGTATCATACTTGAATTTTAATCTACCCTTCTTTCGAATCAACACAACGTATGGAATCGGAAATCGCCAAAACAACAAACTCAATGATAAACTGCAATGTTAAGCCAGTTTGCGTTCGCTGAATTCATGGCCAAACACTGTCAAGTACAGAGTGCTTTAGTCGATTAGAGAAACGAAGATGAAAACCAACAATTCCTTGTAAGAGTTTGAAAATTTTACATTTATTCTTAACTCAAGGAAATAATCAATATACTTTAGAGTTGGACTTATTATATTGATTACTGAACATTTTTTTAACGCGTCTCTTCTTAAACCGCTGATTTTTTATTAATTTGTAGGTAATAAGAACATGATGTGTAGAGCTGCACGATCAGGTATTTCAAATACGAATTAGTACTAGTTCAGGGCTATTACTCTATAGGTCGTTTTATCGTATTATTCACACGGACAAAAATATCCTAAAGGACATTTATCCTCAGGAGCTATCCAAGTTATCCACGATTGTTGGTAGTATCACGTAAAAAATAAAATAAAACCGGTCAGCATTATACCTTTCTTTTTGTAACATTTGCATTGTCAGCTTATAATTTTCAAAATATAACATGCCACATCATAATTTGATTCGAAGAATATGTTTAATTTCTAAATATTGGGATCGTAAATTATTACTACAATTAACACCTTGTAAGAATTCATGTAGTCTAAACAATAGAGTCATGTCTCTCAAGCAATGCATATACATGTAACAATTGTTGCAATCTCAAATTTGTTCTTTATGATTTAGGCTAGTATAGTATAACACCCCTTTGCATACGTATGGATTCTTTAGCTTCTTTAAATTAAAGTGTTATGCAAAAGAAATTTTGCAGATACAGTTCGATAGGCATAATGCAATCAACATAGTCACAGAGTCACATAACCTTTGAATCCTATCATCAATATAAATCATTAAGAACCAGCTGAGCACAATTATCAAAAATACTTCTACTATTGCTCTCATAAAATCCACATTCAGAAGACTTATCCAAAGGAGTGCCTACTGGTAAATAACAATAAACCATACCTTTTATCAATATCATGTTATCGGTTTCACTTTCACCTCAATGGTTCACGTTGTACACTGATGTTTTTTTTATACGATGAACTTCAGATTTAAGTTTTCACACATTTTTACTCCAGTATCCAAATGATCAATACACTCGTTATTTAATCATAAGACATGTAAACAGAAAATACGTACGTCATACAGTTTAGATTGTTTGCGGTTTAGTATAATGACATACAAAATATCACAAGGAAACTTTTTGTTTAAGTGCTTAGTAAATTTTTAAAAGGTAACTTTTTAAAGTGAATATGAATATAAATGTCCTTATTTCTGCCTTGGGTCACGATGTGGATCACATGATCCTGTAAATGCCTGAGATTTTGAATCATGTGTTGTTAGCAATTAAATTTTAACGTCCTTTTTTAAATTCGATCCTGTTCTTGTATCTATGACGATTAACTATAATTAGTTTTTCCATAATCAAAATCAAGCAGGAAGTTGTTACACAATTTATAGTGTGACAATGAGCTTGTTTGTTAAATGGAGATTGATACTTGATTAAAGAAAAATGTATGCTAGCTAAACATTTTAAACAGTGGCAAACCGAAAATAACATAAATGGGGATGATCACGATTTTGTTGAAATTTTATTTTTTTGTTATTGTATTGTAATTTTATAGAAAAAAAAAAGAAAAAAGATTTCTACGTCTGCCATAAACCTATACCTCCCATTCTTCCTTGAATCGGAAGGACAACCTTCAGCGATACTGTAATACGGCGGCATGTATTAGCAGGCGATGGCGCTTCAAATATAAACAAATTTACCGGATTTAATGCGCCCGCATTTTAATAAAAATCACTTGACTTCTGTGCGAACTAAATGTTAGAATCCAGCCGGAATTCGGTAACCCTAAAATGGACTATTGCGTCGAGATACGTAATAATTATAGATTTCAACGTATGACGTCACACTGATCTCGCGCTATATTTCCCGCGATAAATTTAGAGATGGATCAAACATCTGTAATGCGTGTACTATTTTTTTTTCAGTATAAACTGCAATACCTGTCTCAGATTTTTTTATGGCCATTTTGTCGAAGGTAGGGCATATTGCTTTGCTGATATTCGTCTGTCGGTCGGTCGGTCGGTCCACCAATAGTTTCCGTTCATTTTCTTCGCAGAGTTTGCATGGACTGAATTGAAATTTAGTATACAGATTTATCATAATATTTATGTCAAATTCTATTTTGGGTACAATCAAGCAATTATAGACAGTTATGCCCCTTGAACCTAGTAAAATTCCAGTTATTTGCAGTTTCCGTTCATTAATTTTTTTCGTGGATGTTTCTAAGGGAGGGTGGGGGGCATAATTGTTTTACAAACCACTTGTTTGACTTAGATAGATATATATATATAAAAGGGACCGGGGCACGGATTCAGAATGCAAAAATAAAAAAATTAATAAAAGATTTATCTAGGATAGATTTATAACAAGAAGGTAAAAAGAAAAATAATTATCGTTTACAGTTTTTATCAAATTAAACACAAATTAAATTTTACAGACTGATCATCAATTCTTTCCATAAGTAATAAACAATTTTAAGGGGAAGCATATTTATGTATCTTTTTAAGAATGTTTGTTAATTTGGAAATATAATAACCCCCCCCCCCGCCCTTCCTTCCGCTAAAATTATTTGGTGTTTGTTGATAATTGTCAAAATATCACTAACTTGACAATGCATGATGCAAGGTATGTGCTATTTTTGCTGCGCTCGTCACAACGGTAGCACTGTAAAACAAAATTAAAAGCAGGCATAGCAGTCAAAGGAGTTTCGGAGAGAATGGTTTAGACTTCACAATGGAGCGTATGATGCATACACGGCACCGTCAATGACTGTCAATGCCTCTTGTTTAGTTATAATTTAGTTTTTGTATACCCGATGTGACCACACTGTTATACTATACATGCATGTTTGATTAGCTGCGTTGTTTACGATGTAAAACATTATTCTTTCACGAACTTTGCATACCTATCACTTCGCTTTAAAGCACTTTCAATACTTCTTTGAGGAATAAACATATATGATTTTCTTCCTTATTTTTTCGTACCTGCTTTATTCGCGTCCGTTGCAAGCGGACGAATTCTAAACAATTCCAGATGTAAATATATTAAAATGTCTTACGAAAAGGATTTTAAATGCACCAGATTTTTTTGTTACATAATTTGCAATCACATGTAAATGCTATGTAGTTTTAGCTGCAGGTGTATGGCTCCCGGTCTGAAAAAAAAAATTGGATAGACGACATAGGAGCTTCAGTTCCACCTATTAAAGCAATTGTGTATTTATTGCGCAAAAAAAAAAACGTGCGCTAGTTTTGGACTGAATAATCGTATTTATACGCAAAATCTCTGAAAACTATCAGTTCCATTTAATTCTTCATGCAATTTACTACTGTAATCAGCCCAAAACTAGCGCAATAAATACACATTTTTTTCATGAGATTTGGTTACTTGAGTATCAAAAATTACCCAGAATAATGCAAGCATATGGTTCAGATCTAGGATAAAATGAGGCTCCATATGGAATGAGCCAAAAGTAAAAAATCTTACACTGAAAATCAATAAAGGGTATAAACAAAAAACAAAACTGAAAATTCATTGTAACATTCCTTATGTAAATGTTTTGTAAAATAATGTAAGAGTTGACGAATAATTATTTCATCGAATGTACATGTAATTATCTCATCACATTAACATGTAATTTTATTTTTTGCCCTTCATAAAACATCTTAAAGCTGAGTTACTGAACAAGCAGTCTGACTTTGTTATTTTTCTTTTGAAAAATAATCGTAGTTTCTTTTTTATTTCAAAACGTTGCGTCATTGTCATTGTAGTTCGATGATAAAGTAACTGTCGCACTGTATTTTATTTGGCAACATCGGTAGTAGTCATAGGTTTTCCACATTCAGTCTTGTCTTCTCTGCTGTTGTTACCAACACCTGTCAAGTTTCCATGTCCGTCCTCTCTGGCACAGAAGATGGCACCGATTTTGCATGATCATAGAATTCATTCATATCCTTCTTGTCTGTTTCATACAAATGATTGTACGTTTCATCTTTTAAAGATACATTTACACTCTCTGGCCGTTCCATTGGTTGAAGTTGGATGAACTAGATAAGAATATAATGATTGAGCCCATATACACAACATTTTGATTTTCAATGTGAAACATACTGGAGCCTTAACAATTTCAACATTTTCAGCTGCTTCTCCGATAATACAAGAAATAGTTTGACTGAATTTTATATTATATTTGTTTATAGGGGAAGGGAAACCTAAAAAGTGACAAGTATGATTCCCATCCCAAAACCATGGCTTTAAAATTATATGCAACGGTCATTTAAATCACATAAACATGAAGCAACAACAATTAAACTTTGATATCTCAAACTCCGCAGGAGTGACGGAAAGGTACGTTTTTAACAAACTTGATAAGTGTTTTTTTGTTGAGAGCATAACCTTAATAATGTAGACAAAATGGAATTAAAGATACGTCATGTTGCCGTCTAACTTTTGTACTCGTTGTCTATAGAAATTAAAACAGCAATCACCAGAGGCATATCTATGCATTCTAATCAAAAGCAAAACAAATTTGGTGGAAATGAGGTTTCTATTCCTTTTCTTATATGACTTACGTGTAGATGCATTTTTATTCATGGTTTTTACAGGTAAAAACATTTGGTGTAACAAGTCCGTCCCGCTAACAGGGCAGGCTTCTTGCCGGGCGGGTTTTGTCTATAAGGACTTAACTTTTCATAATTTAGATTGTCAATGGCGATATATTTCTTTAAACTTGTGATAATCTTAAGTAATGATATACTTTGAAATTCATGTAACCTAGATGTTTTCAAATGTAAATGATCATTGATTATTAGAAAAAAAAATATCGTCTAGAAAGCGTACAAACCGCAGGGAAAAGTATAAAAAACGTATCGTACCACACACGAAACGTATCCTATCTTACAAGAAGCCTGTTTGCATCGTACCGTGCGAGATACGCATCGATCGTACAAACCGTATAGCGTGCGAGAAACGTACAGCTGACGAATGTACATGTACTTTTGAAAATTTATATCACAATACCATTTTCGATATGTGCATTGAGTGTGTGTTAGTAATAAGATAAACAAAATTGAAATTAATCTTACTGCTTGTTCGTTAATTTCACTGTAGACAGTTTCATTATCTACTGGCCGTAAACATTCTTGAAGGTTTTCATCATTTTCAGTTTTAGAATCCAAGTTTCTAAATTTAAAGAAGTTTTTCCCGTATTATTCATAAAAATACATAATTTATATAATGAACATATTGCCGTGTAAATTAACGTACATTGGCTTGTTCTTCAAAAAGTTTTGCTTATTAGCATTTTATTCACCTACAAATCTAAACAAAATTTATTCACCGCAAAAATTGGCATTTTAAAATGTAATATATTCAAGCTTTATTACCGGTTTTGGGGGTAAATACGTGTGCGACAGAAACAGAGAAACATAATCACTGTTATGACTGATCCAAACACTGCTCCTCCAACGATAACTCCAGTTAAGAAAATTGCATCCGATTTACAATCTATAATAATAAATGGAAAAATTGCACATTGTATGCATTTTATTAGAAGATTGAACAAAAATGAATTATCAAAGTACTGAATGTACTGAGAAGCGCTAAGCTGTCCTTTAATGAGCAAAAAAGGAATTTCATTATACATGTATCATGATAAATGAATTTAGAAGTTTACATACGTCATATATATAGCCCATATTTTTTGCATTTTTGTATAAATTGAACAACAAACAATATCCAGGACTGCGTTAAATAATCGAGATGCGTGCATAGCCGTTAGGTTATAGATATCTAGGTCTATTGAATGATACGCTAGCCTAGCCTCTAGTTCATTTAATTGAAGTTTAAACTATCAACAGATGAATAACTTCACCGACATGATTTGGTAATTTCATACAGAAATATGTGTAAAATTCATAATAACTTAACGAAATATCATTAAGTGTTATAAATTTTGTGTTTGTTGCAATTTGGTAACTCAGGCAGACATCTTGAATTTGATGCTTAGTCATAAACTTTTAGGCTTGGTATGTCTACATGTACCTAGCGGCTAGCTAATCGTTGAACAGCCTAGTTGCTACCTAGCCACTACAATCATGAACACAAAATAAAGCGAGATTCGAACTCTAGGGTCTGTGTTTCACAATCTTATAGCCACTCATTAATTGAAGAAGTTGGTTGAAAAGATGATTTTAACAGATTTAAATGGCGTTTCGAACCGAGTTCCGAAATATTGGTGTCGGTGTAGCTTTCTCCGATATAAAAATTTTGAATACATATATTCAAATTGTCATGTATATATTGTTATTCGGATTTATATGTGTTTATCATGTTGGGTTCTAGACTTAATAAAGTAGTTGTACTTCCGGTTTATACATGGCTGTTTCCATGAGACACAACATGGTGTCAGAAGTGGACCGAAATCGCGCTTAACATTAGCAATCGGTACTGATAAACTTGATTATCTTTGACATAAACACCCAAAGAAGAAGATATGGAATCCATTATTGGTGCTACGCCAAAAATTGACTGGGAAAGCGGTGATCTTCCGGGGGCATGGAAGAAATTTAAAGCACACACAGAATTCATGTTAAATTGACCGTTAATAGAGAAATCAGAGGAGGAGAAATGTAATTATCTAATGAATTGGGTTGGAGAAAAAGGTAGGGATGTCTATAGTACCTGGCACATAACAAATGAAGAGAAAAAGAAACTACAGACATATTACACGAAATTTCAAGCATATTTTGAGCCGAAAAGTAACAAAGTATTCACGAGATACAAATTTCAGTGTAGGACTCAAAATGAAAATGAAACTTGTGAGGAATTTGTCACGGCATGGAAAGTGTTAGTGAAAGACTGTGGTTATGCAAATCCTGATGAGATAAGAGACAGGGTAGTGTTCGGGATACGCTCATCGAAAATCAGAGAGAAGTTGATCACGACAGGAAGTGACTTAACCTTAGCTAAAGCAATAGACATTGCAAATTTATATGAACTTTCTAGAATTCAACTGAAAACTATGAATAAGGAGCCTAAAGGAAACTCAGCCGGAAATGAAAGCGAAGTGAATCGCATCGAAACAAAACACCCTCACAGAGGACGACAGTCCGAATTTGAAACCTGTAGAAATTGTGGTCGTAGAAAACATGAACTCAGTGAAAAGTGTCCAGCAATTGGTAAAGTCTGTTTAGGATGTGGAGAGAAGAATCATTTTGAACGTGTGTGTGAATTTAGTGCAAGCAAATACGGTGCAAACAATTACAGCAATTACACACCGAACCGAGGTGGACCGAGCAGATACAGAGGAAAATCGGCTCAGCGAGGGAGATTTGAAAGGAAACATCCAGGAAAACCAAAGAGGCGATCTGTGAATATGTTAACTGAATCTGATGAAGATGACTCGGAGTGTGAAAATTCTTTATTCCTAGGAATGATCAACGTAGATGTAAACACCACAGAAAATTGGACCACAACTTTACAAGTAGCAGACACTGAAGTACTGTTAGTCAACCTAGATGTGAACACCATAGAAAATTGGACCACAACTTTACAAGTAGCAGACACTGAAGTACAGTTTCTCATGGACACAGGTGCAAAATGTAATGTACTTACTAGAGACACTTATCACAAACTGAACATTATTGCGCCACTCGAAAAACCTGAAGCATCACTTACCTCATATTCAGGACACAGCATCACAACCGATGGCATGGCAACAATACCACTACAACACAATGGCCACGTGAACCCTGTGAAATTTTATGTTGTTCACAGAAAAGCACCAAATATTTTGGGAGCCGAAACATGTCGTAAACTCGACTTGGTAAGGTGTATGAACACTATTAACAAAGCAGAACATGCTAAGGATCACAGTAATTGACCTGCAAATGACATTTTAAAGGAACTACAATATGCAGAATTGTTCGAAGGCTTGGGATGTCTACCTGGAAAGTATTCCATTAAGCATGACCCATCCGTCACACCGACAATACACCCACCACGCAAAGTGCCCATCTCGCTGAAAGATAAAGTTCATCAAGAACTCCGAAGAATGGAACAACTGGGAGTCATCGAACGTCAGACGGAACCAACAGAATGGGTGAACAGCATGACAGTAGTGAACAAGGAATCCAAGATCCGAATTTGCATTGATCCCAGGGATCTGAATAGTGCCATACAACGTGAACATTTCCCACTGAAAACTGTCGAGGATGTCATAGAAAACATGTCTCAGGCAAAGATCTTCACCAAACTTGATGCAGTGAGTGGTTTCTGGCAGATTCAACTAGACGAGCCAAGCTCCAGACTATGCACGTTCAATACATTATTTGGGCGATATAGGTTCAAGCGGATGCCATTTGGTATAAAGTCAGCGTCTGGAGTTTTTCAGAAGATCATGTCGCAGATGTTAGAAGATATTACTGGTGCAGAGGTTATCATAGATGATATCCTTGTATGGGGTTCAACTATTGAAGAACATGACCAGAGACTTCGCAAAGTTTTGCAACGCGCGAAAGAGTATAATCTGAAACTCAGCAAAGAAAAGTGTGAAGTGAGGAAGACCGAAGTAAAGTATGTAGGACAAGTACTCACCCAGAATGGAGTGAAGCCAGATCTAGAAAAGGTTAGAGCTATTCTAATGATGCAGAAACCTGAAAACCGACAAGAACTACTTACCTTCCTAGGACTAGTGCAGTATCTCGGAAAGTTCGTTCCGAGATTATCTGATGTAAGCGCATCACTACGAAAGTTGACAGAAACATCGTCAGGCTGTGAATGGAAGTGGACTAGGGAACAAGATGTTAGTTTCAAACTTATCAAGACCATGATCACAGAAGCTCCAGTCTTAGCTTACTACAATCCAAAACTATCATTGACACTTTCTGTGGATGCAAGTTCAAAAGGACTGGGTGCCACCATTCTTCAACAAGGCAGACCAATTGCATATGCTTCAAGAGCACTGACATCATCATAAAGAAACTATGCACAGATAGAAAATGCGACCCTAGCCGTTGTGTTTGGTTGTCAAAAGTTCCATCAGTACATTTATGGTAGAACAGTAACAGTAGAGTCTGACCACAAACCCCTAGAATCAATCTTTCGTAAACCACTACTTGCAGCTCCTATGCGCTTACAGAGACTACTACTTGCCGTCCAGAAATACGACTTAAAGATTGAATACACACCTGGAAAACTTATGTTTGTCGCGGATGCTCTAAGTCGACAATATCTCAATGAAACCGAGGAAGAACTGATACCGGAAGCAGATGTAAACAGCATTACACTCAACCAACACTTACCTATGACACCGGACCGCAACAAAGAATTTCAACAAGAAACTTCATGCGACTCGACCTTGCCGCATCTTCTTAATACCATAGTGTTAGGCTGGCCTGAAAACAAACTAAGCTTACCTTCGTGTTTACTTCCCTATTGGACATTTCGTGATGAGATATCTCATGTAGATGGACTATTATTCAAAGGCAGCAAACTCATCATTCCGAAATCAATGCAACAGAAAATGGTGGACATAGTTCATGAATCACATCTCGGAATCGTGAAGTACAAGAGCAGAGCACGTGAATGTATGTACTGGCCCGCAGCACAGTTAAGGCTGTCAATAAATTCCGTTCAGACAAAAAGTACGGGAAATGTGCATTATGACATCACAGAATATTACAAACCTCGAAAGTACTAATTAATTCATTTATTAACAAAATTAATTTATACTATTCTTTTAATTAAGAACAACGAATGCTATTACTTACTATTTCGATGTCTGTTATATCGTACTCACTGAAAAATAAGCGAGAGGTTGTTCTCGCTGTACTACAAAATATGACATCATATGCTTCAAAATGACGCATTAAGTTAAGTCATTGAAGGATATCATGCGGTTTTTTAGCGATGAAAAATAAATTTCATAGATTAACGGAAAATTATAAAAGAATATTTTGTTTAACATTATTATTAGTACAATGCTACCTATATAGTCGTATTTTCAATTTGTTATAATTATGCATCGTATTAAGAGACAACCTCGGTTTTGTATAAAATATCGTATATTTTAAAGCTGGGTGCCTAAATAAATCACTTTATTGCAAGGGCATACACTTATCTGATCATGACAAACTTTTACATGTAAATTTGAAATATCTATACTACTATATTAAAATAATAGACTCGAATTTTTGGGCTTTAATACCGAGAAATCGGAAGAGTACTGTCTTTTGTTTTATATATTTTAAACATCATTGGTACTTGAAGATTACCAATATGTTTTTATTTTTTCTCAATCAAGCTTCACTAATTAATAATCAACGAAAATTCCTTTTAAAAATCCGGAAATCATCTGGATTTTTTGGATTTTACAATCTTGCGCATGCGCATTACATTCACGCTAAATCACGGGAGGCTTTTTAGTTTATGTTTCCACAATATCACATTTGCATGGATAAACTCAGAAACGATAATACAAATACGTGTAAATTTTCATTAAAAGTTTGCTACATGTATATTCTGTTCATCAAAGAAAATACGGGAGATAACTCTAACTCAGTGCATTTGATTTGAAAAATCCCGAGAGTTCCGAATGTCAACATGGTGTGTAAATTTGAAGCGAGTAAAAAACGTTGGGGAAAAAGTGTTGAATTCTTCATTAATATGAATTAAATTTTTAGATAAAATGTATTTACAGCCGGAAAATGGTTTGTTATGAATAATTTGACTGTTATTTTCAATAAAGCTTCATTAATTTTCTCAAAATCGTATCGGAGCGATTCTGGAGTTTTTTGCTACATTACGGGTATATGGGAGGCAATTTAACTGTGGTGAAGGCCTGTCCCGAGACACAGATTATTCTATTAGAATAAACTAAGATTATTCCGATATTATATGCAATGTCAACCCGTGCACGCACGGGTCAAAGTCTAGTGCTATGTAATTTAAAAACTTCTAAGATCCTTGTGAAATCTCACAAATTAATTATTTTTTAATGAAATTAACACTGTGACCTTCAAAGTTATTCAACATATGCATTATAAATTATGGTTTTTTCTAACAAATAACATTATCTTTCAAAGTTCACAGCATTTTTTAAAATCTACTATATAACATCAAGTTATTTTACAATTCAGTTGTGAATTTTGACATGATTATGCCCTTGCAATATTCACATTTTTAAATAACCTCAAAACCACAAATACATCTGCTTGTACCATGCGACTGCCATATCACGTGACCACTATGAATATAAAATATTATACTATTATATATATATTTCAGAAATATATTGCATTTGAGCGACTGTTATTGATTTTAAAAAGGACATGCCAGTTGAAATAAAGTATACGTGTTTTCATCACAAAAATTCGCCGATATTTTTATTGGCCGCCTTAACTGTACTGCGCCGGCATGGCAGCGCAAATTGAAGACAAAGTATCCAAGTGTCATATTTGTGCAGAAGTTCAAAATTCAAATCTTAAAGAACCTTTGATATGTGTGGAGTTACCAGACCGTCCATGGTCGAAGATTGCATCTGACATATTTGTGTATCAGCAGAATCATTATCTACTTATAGTCGATTATTACTCCAAATGGCCAGAGATCATGATCCTAAAGGACCTGTCATCCTTTCAAGTTATCAACTCACTGAAGAGCATTTTCTCCAAATATGGAATTCCTGATGAATTAATATCCGACAATGGTCCTCAATACGCAAGCAAAGAGTTTAGAGACTTTGCTAAGGAATATGCATTTGTACACAGTACGTCAAGTCCATTATATTCTAGATCAAATGGACAGGCAGAGAGGATGGTACAAACTGCCAAGCGGATCCTCAAGAAAAACAAAGACCCTTACAAAGCATTAATGGACTATCGAAACACTGAAATTCAAGGGCTAGGAAAATAACCAGCACAGATGTTTCTGGGACGTCGTCTGAAAACAAACTTACCTGCAACCGCAGATCTTCTTCGTCAGGCAGAGAACAACCAGCATGCCAAACTACAAGCCCGACAGATGCAGTACAAAGAATTCCATGACCGTAGAGGAACAAGGAATCTTCCAGATCTGCATCCAGGAGACAACGTTATGTTACAAGATGGCAACACATGGAGACATGCTACCGTGGAGTCCAAACTTTCGCTACCAAAATCCTTCTTAGTATCATGTGATGGGAAACAATATAGGCGGAATCGAAGTATGCTGAAACCGACTAAATCAGAGAAACCTTAACAAGAAGTCATTGAGGATTTTGATCTCCAAATTCCAGACAGAGATGGCCCCACAGACATTCGAAATCTATACAAGAGTCTACAAGTGCGAGCGTTAAAGAATCTGAGGAACCGAGACAAACTCGTTCTGGACGTACCGTTAAAATTCCTAGCAAATTTGCAGACTATGTTACATAAACTGTTAGCCATTGTGTCGTTTTCAAGTGTTTACAACAACATTTTCGAAGATATTGGAAATGTTTATTTTGTCAATTTTGTTCTCTTACAAATAATTCTTGACATGCCTCAGTTCATTACAATGCTCATAATTAAAGATTATATGATTGACATGATTGACAGTAATGTTATCTTTAAAAGAAGGAGGATGTCATGTATTTATTGTTATTCGATTTATATGTGTTTATCATGTTGGGTTCAAGACTTAATAAAGTAGTTGTACTTCCGGTTTATAAATGGCTGTTTCCATGAGACACAACACAAATTCAAAATGAATAATATTTGGGAACACATAAACAATTTTATGTTTTTATTTCTGGAGGAAAAAAATAAAATCTGTAAGTCTGAACAAGTTTCAATGCAATACCTGCAGAAAAGTGTCAGTAAAAACATATTCCGAATTATAGAAATGTACTTTATTATATGAATAGGATTTTTTTTCAGTGAAATAAATGCTTGAATAGAAATAAGCACTGAGCTATGTTAAGGAAGGTATCAGAATTCTAGCACGTGTCATTTAGGAAAATTTGCATATGCCCCGCCCCTTATTCATGAGATTTTACGAGATATTGTATTTCGTTAATTAACAAACATCTTCCAAAATGAATATGATTATATATTGGGTTTGATTGTATCAAGAAAGGTGTACTGAAATAAAAACTTCAACTATTCTTTATATCTTGCGAAATTATGAAATTCCTAAGTCGTCTGATGACGTGTCGAGGTTGACTACGTCACATCGGCGCTTGCAGCTGTGATCAGAATAAACATGTGGACTTCAGTGATATATCTGGGAATTTAACTCATTTACAACCAGCCTGGACGGAAATCGGTAGAGGATTCAACTGAACAAGGTAGGATTTATCTGTACTTTCCATAGATATTGTTTTATATTGTCTAATACTGTAGGATGAAACAGAAACGAAGGGAAATTCCTCGGCTTCGATTTTGTTTACTTGTTTACATTTGTTTTTCATGTAATATTGTGTTTAAACATCAGTTTGGTGACTCGATCAAGGAAAGCAAATGTTCTGCGATTCGCTAATTTTGATCATAAAGAGTATTGCGGCTCATTGTAGCTTTTTACTGGTCTCTTATATCGCAATAATATTAGCTCGCATTTCCTCCGTGTTCAAAGAAAATGTAAACAATGGAAAGTCCAAACACTGTGCTAGCACTACAATGATTACTGTGAGAATCTGGATTGAATATAGACAAGATTGTATTGTTGTTTATGTAAATCGAAATGTGTTGTTTCATTTAGCCTTTTGTTAGGAAGATTAAATGTTTTAATAAACAAAATTTCAGTGTTGAACTGAATTTCCACACATTTTAAAGAATAAACATTTGATTATGCCTGTTATAATATCAACGAAATTAAAACTGCCATTAGTATGCACAATAATAAAGTAATTTTTCATTTAAATGTTATCTTCAGGACAATAGTTTGCTAATTATAAAACATTATTCAATTTCAGGGTATTAAAGCAGTAAATGGTCCACTGGAGACACTTTGTTGGGGTTTTGATATAAAAAGTAGGTACTCTATTAATATGTCTTTTACCCACTAAGTTCATGTATATTTTGTTTGGTTTTTTTTAAATCATATTACTCTAATGTAATATTTCATAATATCTTTCATTGATATCTATTGAAATTAAATTTGAAATTGATAAATATTCATCATTTCAGGCATTGGTATTCTTATAAACTGCACTGCCTCCTTACAATGTAGGGTGCAAGAATATGGTCAATTGCCATAGATTCCACATCATGACTGAATAAGGCTGAAAATCTTGTTGAACAGTTTGTCACAGAAAAGCAATTTTATAGTACATTGTATTTTTCAAGTTGATTATTACAGTGTATAATAAATTCTAGATAAAGATTGATTTTTGTTGCTTTCTTTAATTATTACAAATTATTAATTAATTATAACAAAAAATATTATTTATAATTACAAGTAACCCTGATCATATATTAAAGGTATTTCTTATTTATTTACCAGCAGAGAAACATAAACCATTATAAAACATAAATGTGTAAATTACAAACTTACACTTAACCCCCGCCCTTATTTCAATAGTTATTGGTAAGGGCAACAGATCAATTAATTTTTCCAATTTCAACAATTTGGTAATGATGACTGGTGTAAACAGAGACTACATGCTAACATTTTTTTTAATGCATTTTTTCGTATTATTCCTGGTTCATCTATTTTTAGCAGTATCACGTGACAAGGTATTCCCAAGAGACTCAAAAATTGCTCATGCGATAACGAATTATCTAATTTGTATATTGATAAAAAATCACTTTGTGTAACAATTTTTTGGAATATAATATCAAGACTATTCAAAGGCTAATATTTTATGTCATAAATACCGCTATTATTTTATGGACGCCCTTAACATAGTTGAGCAGATTCTTCCTATAATAGGTGAGAATGAGAACACCCTTATGAATTTTGAAAGAAGAAAATGGTGAAGTATATAAGACTTAAAAACAACAGTGTATGATTTGAGAATGTACATTTCAAAATTTTAATGAGAAAATTTTTTTATTTTTTTAACGTTATTACATATATGAAGAATTTGCTGAAAATTTGAAAGTCTGAATTTTTGTTAACATTTTCCAATACTACTTTTTTTTTGCCTTCTGACATCACAGCCCGTGTACTTATGTTTGAAACCCCATTGCAACATGCTGTGTACAAAATTGCGTACGCTCTTTGACCTTTAAATGCACTGACAAATATTCTTTTATTGTTATTTGATGTTTGAGAAAAAATATTATTGTGATAATTTGTGTGCTGCTGCAAATAATTAGAATTATTTTGCCTTAACACCGATACCGCAGCCGAGTACTTTTCTGCATTCTATTATTAGACATCGAGTCATCAGATTATTTAAGATGATTATAGATGCCACTTATTCGGAAATGACATCCCCGAAAAGCAATGCCAATAAGCGCTTTGCGTACGCTTGGCGCTTAAAAAATGTTTTAGATAACTATTGGATAATTTTTACACTAAGTGTATTCGTCCCTTAAAAATAATGTAATCGTTAACGACCGGGTCTGATTCAGATTATCCCCACAGACGGCAATTAAAGATATAAGGAAGCAGGCCACTTCTTCAAACTTATAGCACTGCTGAGAGAATCTATTAATAGATAGCTGCATAGCAGAAGCACACGCTGATCATGTGTTGGAGTAAAGATTTTTAAGATTTAATACATTTATACTATATGGCTATATTGGCCCCACCCTAGGGCCTAAACCCCTGTCCCAGGGGTCATGAATTTCTAAATGTAGGTAGAAGACTTCACGGACATCATACCCATGCATTTACTTTTTCACAAATATATACGGGAGTATAGAAAAAGATTTTTAAGATTTAATACATTTATACTATATGGCTATATTGGCCCCACCCTAGGGCCTAAACCCCTGTCCCAGGGGTCATGAATTTCTAAGTGTAGGTAGAAGACTTCATGGACATCATATCCATGCAATTAGTTTTTCACAAATATATATGGGAGTAGAGAAGATGATTTTTAAAAATTTAATACATTTTTACTATATGGCCGTTCTGGCCACACCCTTGAGCCTAAACCCCTAAACCAAGGGAGCATAAATTTCACAATTTTTGTAGAAGACTTCATGGACATCATATCCATGTATTTAGTTTTTAACAAATATTTATGGGAGTAGAGAAGAAGATTTACTAAGATTTAATTCATGTTTACTATATGGCCATATTGGCCCCACCCTAGAGCCTGAACCCCTGACCCAGGGGCCATGCATTTCATAATTTTGGTAGAGGGCTTCATGGACATGATAACCATGCAATCAGGGTTTTCCTCACATGTGTGGGAGTAGAGAAGAAGATTTTTGAAAATTTGGCTGGTTTTTTTTGGCACATTTGGCCCTACCTGTGGCACCCTGGGGGTGGAAGAGCCACTAATTTCACAATTTACATTCTTCTTACCATAGAGATGCTTCACACCAAAAATGGAAACAATTGGCCATGTAGTTTTTAAGAAGAAGTTAAAAATGTAAATTGTTAACGCACGTCGCCAGACGAAAACAGATAGCAATAAACTCAGGTGACCTAAAAAGACAAGAGAACATTTCTATAAGCGGTACGTTACTTCTCTAAAATCGTTAAAGTTTTAAAACAGTAGCCCAAAATTGAGTTTAGCGAGGACAGACAAATCTTTTTTTGTATTATCATTCAAGTTATGACGACATGACTGCGCATTTTGGCCAGTACCCAATCTGCCTGAAATTAAAAAAAAATAAATGAACTAATGACTGTTTACCTAGTACAGCACTACACGTTTATAGCGAATTTAAGGGGACCACAGAAAAAACCTCGTTATAGCGGCCGTAATTCCTTATACGTTTATAGCGAATTCGCAAATACCGCTCATGTACGCCCCGACCATAATAGTCGATCTCTTCTTTGATATCCCCCAATGACTCTCGTCACCTTTCATTTGTAGGGTTCTATCAGGTAGAAGTTTGTAAAAAATAAAAGTCCAATTTAGTCCGCATTGAAAATATCATTCGGACTGTAGTTTGTAATTTGTGGAAGTTTTTATCTCTCCATTCGTCAACGCTTTTATTATTAACGACTGCACGCTCACTAAGTATAGCTCCCGTTTCGAGTTTTAAAGCAATCCAGCCACCCTCTATTCGCTTTAAAACTGTGGTCTCCTAATTTTTTTTAGCAAAGTCTATGTTTTCTGTGTAATTTTTTTGGTATAACGGAAGGTTCCTTTTAGACTCTGTTCGGTTTTGTGTTTAACTGTACTTAAGTAAAACGCATTACAATGATTTAAGGGGATTTTTGCTATAAGAATTGACATCATATGCGGTTTAAACTTGATCTTTTCAGTAGATCTGAATTTTTAAAGATATTTTTAAGAATAAAAGTTATCAAACTCGTAGAGAACTACATATCATATTTCTTTTCTTTGACTCGAATGAAACAAAAGGAAAGTTAACCAAGTTTTTTTTAAATTATATATTGTGCATAGATATTAAAGTCTATTTAATTCAAGATAGCTCATCAAAGTCAAAAGTTTTAATTTCCGTTTAAAATTTCTAAAATCTGTATATGTGCATTTGCAAATCTTTATTTTAAGTGTTGTATGAATAAAAATGCAGGTATAAAGTTTTGTTTCAAATTAACAACACTTCTGTCCGTCCATATGTTATAAACAAAAATGTGTATCTAGTATACACGCTCTATAGCAAAGCAAGTAAAACACAATAAAACTGGTAAATTTACACGATGACATGCAGTCAGTCAGGACATGATTAAATCTACGATTACATCACATGATTAGCCACTTGCCATATACCAAAACTACAGATTCCAACAAGGAATCTGTGATGGTATTGTATAAATGCTTGTATATGCTCTTGTATTGTACACTTGTTCATGATAATGTAACGTGTTTTCTACGGGGTTCTTTTCAAGGGAACAAGGTCCTATATATAATTAATTTCTCTTTACTCTGCCTGAGTATAAATAATTGGATTTACAACAAAATAATTAATATACGACGAGGTGTGTATGTGTCCTAGACCCGGTCATCCTACAACGTGTTACTTGTCAGAGTTCTTTTAGTGTTCGTGAAGTACCAGGATATTTCACCCTTATTCAGGATTTGCTCTCCTGGTACCCCGCCACAATTCCTCTAGACTTCTCTTACCACTGGTGCTACCTACTTCAACCTTTGCTCTCTTTCGCTTCTTCTTCTTGAACGTCTTTCCTCCTCTGCTGCTAGATCAATTCTCTCTTAAAGAAAAAAGGTCGCATCACTTCCTTATATACCTTTGGCTCATTCCACCAGTCAAAGGGGTAAGCAGCACCCTGGGAGATTTCATTTCAGACTCCTCAGATACATTTCTTTGATGTTACCGAATGTCCAATATTTCACCGTTACACTACCCACGACTCAATAAACATGCGTCCCGCATGTAAAATGATCATAGTACAAAGATTTTTCCTTTTTTTTTAACTTATTTCAATTTTTTAGTGACTGATTTTCATACAAAAATAACAATAGGGTAAAACAAGAGTCTTAATACAGGAACGTCTTTCCTTCTCCATAGATAACAAAATTATCAAAACAAACAAGAGCACTAACAATATGGACTATCAACTTTAAACAATGTTTCCTCGTCACGTCACATTCTTCAACACAGACTCATGCGTTCCAAATATCCTCCTTGAATCTCTCAACACTCTCCCCGTCCTTATGATATCTTCTGATAACTCGCACTGTTCTCTGATGACTGCTCCGATCTGTCTGTGTGCTAAGGTCATTTGTGGTAGCTTGTGTCTTGCAGCAGGGACAATGGAATGGAATCAACGGCGCCTCTTGAGGTCCAATTGTCTCTGCATTCACACTTGATGTAATAGTCGTTTCTTTGTCTGGTATTTGCTCGGATACCTTACGTTTGACTCCAGGCATGGAAGGAGACGTCTTCTTGCGAATGGTCCTGCCGGATTCAAGGTCAGGCTCATAGATGAGGTCACAAGGGTGTTCAAACCATTCTTGGTCATCGTCTGATTCTGCATCTTCGCTAGCCAAGGGTTTCTGTGATCCGCACCGCACCGCTCCTTACGAACCCTTGGCATATCGAAAGTCGGGATTTTTTTCCTGGTTTTTGATTGGGGTTTACTGAAACCTGTCGACCAATCAAAAGATGGAAAACATCTCTGATGTTTTCGTATTGTTTATTTACGAGTGTCTCAAACACGCATAGCTCAAAACCAGTATTTTTCTTAGTCTTTCTGTTTGAGCCTTCATGATACATGTAGCTTTCATTCCTTGCAATGGTGCAACAACAAGTACCACCATATCTGTGTATCAAGAGAGGCATGTACTCATAGACGAAGGATGTGCCGATCCAAGTCTTACAACTTTCGAATGAATTCGATCTATATGTAACATTTAACAATATTCCTATTTATTGAATACACTAGGCATTAAAACGTTCTTTCAACTTGTCAATATGAATGTCTATGGAGGCTGCCAATACTGCACCAGTGACGTTTAACAGTTTAAAGTACGGCATCTTTCATTATTTGGCTGATTTATAAAATAGGCTGACAGATCACGTGACGAAAAAAAATCCCGGCTTTTGATTAAGCACGATATGCCAAGGGTTAGTGAGGAGCGGTGCGGATCAGAGACCCTTGGCTAGCGAAGATGCTGATTCTGGGATTACAGCAGTAAAAAAGCTATTAGATGTCTCTGGTGTGTTTACAGTGTCTTTCTAACAGTGGATTCTTTTCTGTTGTCGCACAAGACGAGAAGATTTGGCAAAGGCATCGCCACACTGACTACATGCAGATCGTCGTTTCTTCAAGTCTTCAGGCGGACCCACAACGATTTGTTCTCGCCTCTGTTTAATAGAGAATAATGACAACGAGTCTGGACATACCATCTCACTTCTAGGTGGTTGGTATACAGTTTCTTTCAAACTGACATTGAAACACCCCAAATGTCCCTTCATTTGCAGCTCATGTTCTGATTCTCCGATATACATCTTAGCTGATGCCACGTCTACCAAACACCTATTCTTCTTCAAGAAATCCAAACTCAAAATTCCATCAGTATTGATGTCTGCTACTACAATCGTAAATTCAAATTCCGAGTTACCAATGTTAATCTGAATACCACATTTTCCTATAGCCTGCAGTGCACAATCGGCTAGTACGATGCTCTGGGTACTTGAAGCAAGTGCCTTTCCCTTAGATTTTGTGATGTTCTCATAACCTTTATGATAAAGAATTGTCAAAGTAGTTCCGTGTCAACGAAAATGTTACATGGTATGCCGCTTTCTGTTGCTTTTACAAACAAACCTGACTGAATGTCAATTGGTGTCTGAGTAAGTGAGCTTGTAACTGGTTTAGAACTCTGTTGTTTCAATGTATTTTCAGTTTTATCTTCAGGTTGACTTGATGTCCTCTTCTGCCTCTGAGATATGCATTGACTATAACCTGCCCTTTTCTTAGCAAAACAATCTCTTGCTCGGAGCCCTCTTGTGCCACAGTTATGACACTTGTAGGAGAAACTGTCATTACTCTGTTGACCCTCAGTGTCCATCTTGTTGGACTTGTTCTCTGTTAATGCCGCTATCTTGAGCTCAAGTTCTCTAAGAGATGCCCTTAGTTCATCTCTCAGTTCTCTGAACTCCCCTCTGACATTAGTTTCTTGTGTATCTAGTTTTTCTCTAGAGGCTCCTCTAGCGTAGCTTATGTCGCTCTGCACTACAAAATGCCTCTATCTCTACGGCGAGTCGTATAACCTCATTCAGCGACTTAGGTCTTGACTGTTGAATTCGCAACCTCATATCAAAGTCAGTGAGCGCGTCAATTGATCCTTAGCTATCATTTCTGTGACCTCACATGGTGCATTAGGGTAAGCTAAATGTGCCAGACGATTTTTGGCGCTCCTCTTTTAACATAGCCCTGTATAATTCTGTTTAGTTTGCTATGGCGAACCTTGCCTCTAGTGCATCTCAAAGGTCTCTATAAGCGCATATATCGTCTGAACGCATATTACACAACACCGTTTGAGCTTGTCCTCGTAGAGATGCAGCAAGGTAAAAGCCATTTTGCTTATCATTCCACATGTTTATGTTACCACATGCCTCAAAATGCGCTCTGTAATTAATCCACGAATGTAGCTGGCTTCATTACAGTTTTTTGTGATCGGCTTCGGCCGATCACTGTTGTGTCCATATGAGGCATCCGGCAAATGCTTCCACGTGCGCACACATTCAGCTTGCATAAGTAGTTCTTATAAAAACTTGAAGTTTGGTTTAGTATTTATATAACATTTTACTCGGTTTTATTTCAATTCATTTATCTTAAGAGATGCAAACATGCATAAAATACAGTTCGACCTGTTAATTCAAGAATGCACATTTTGTCTCACGCGTAAGAATTTCGATCGAAAGATTCATTCAGTAATGCAGTTGACCTCGATGAACTGACCTCAATCATAAGAAGATGCACCATAAACTGACCTCGATCAATTGATGTTGCATAATAGTAGCTAGGAAGACGGCCTGATTTATAAACAAGGTTACGTTATAATGCGACCTCAATAGCAAGTTATGATGGCAGTCAATGTTTTTCAGTCGCATTAAATTATTTTAATACAACTCTTTCTTTGTATACGTGTTAATGCTCTTTGAAGAGCCTTACTCAGTATTCTGAAGAAGAAGAAAATACATTAACATTTAATAATTACGTTAAAAATATAAAATTAGACAAGGAGTTTACGAACGGCTTTTCCAAAATTTATTTCAAAATTAAATTTGTTGACGGTTTATAATGATGAAATTATGGTGTACAGATTCAAAATATTCTATATTTTGTACAAATACAGTACTTTTTTATTATTTTACATCAAACTGATCATGTAGATTGCTTCTAGCTATCAATATATCATTATTGCCGATCATTCCTTTAAAAGGAATACTTGTCTAAACTGCTGATATTCAACCATTTCACTTTTTATAGCTGTAACATAGGACCCCATGCCCTTGGTATACTAGGCATTGTGTAACTGTCCTTAGCCAAGCTCCAAGTAACGCTTGTCGGCGTAGACGTGGTTCGGGTTTCTAGCGACGTGAAATGAACACAAGGTGTTGAAGTCCTTTGGTAGAATTTCTTATCCCTCTCCGTAAACCGCAGTGTAGACATATCTTTGCACAAATCATTCGCTCTGACTTTTGGACGTGCGCCCCTTTCCTTCTGACCATATAACTCATAACTTGGACTTCCATGCATGTATCGTCTCTTCAAATCCACCATGGTATCATCTTGTGTTCTTTGGGTACCTGCATCTGTTTAACTCAAGTCACCCACCGGAGATGACTTTGTTACCTTTGCAGGAGATTGCTTATGCATTATCATCTGCAACTTTTCTTTCAATCTTTGTCTCTCTGCATCAATCTTCTCAAGATCTGCCAACATCTCCCGCTCAACATCCATCTTTAAATGTGTACTAGTGTACTACTCACCTAATGCCTCAAACTGATCACGGTTCCTTATACCGTGTCCTCGGTAACCAAATGCTTGCTAATATACTTTTAGAACTCAGTACCTTTAATACTGTACGCAGTAACCCGGTGCACAGAACACAGTAACTTCACTCGGTACCAAGACACGGTACCAACACTGTACACGGTTACCAACCGCACTCAGTCACCAACTGCACCACGCCACACAAATACGTTAACCACACACAAAAAGTTAAAACCACAATCAGCAATTTATAAAAAATCAAATGATCAAATTCACCATATCCTTTGACCGGCTGCCACCAAAATGTAACGTGTTTTCTACGGGGTTCTTTTCAAGGGAACAGGGTACTATATATGATTAATTTTCCTTTACCCTACCTGAGTGTAAATAATTACATTTACAACAAAATAATTAATATAGGACGAGCTATGTGTGTATGTGTCCTATACCCGGTCATCCTACACCGTGTTACTTGTCAGAGTTCTTATTGTGTTCGTGAAGTACCAGGTTATTTCACCCTTATTCAGGATTACTTCACCTGGTACCCCACCACAATTCCTCTTGATTTCTCCTACTACTGGTGCTACCTACTTCAACCCTTGCTCTCTTTTTTTCGCTTCTTCTTGAACGTCTTTCCTCTTCTGCTGCTAGATCAATTCTCTCTGAAAACGTCGCAGCGCTTTCTTGTATACCTTTGGCTCAATGCACCAGTCAAAGGGGTGAGCAGCACTCTGGGAGATTCCATTTAGGACTCCTCAGATACATTCCTTTGATGTTACCGAATGTCCAATATTTCACCGTTACAGTAATATACTAGTAATCAGTGTATTTATTTGAATGCAATAGGCAAACAAACATAAAATCGCACTATTTGATTCAGAATAAATTAAAATACATATTTGATTCTTCTTTGAGAGATAGGTTCAGATTAAACAAAATAATTTCTTCATTATTTTATGATCGTCGCGGCCAGGAAAATAAGTTTAAAAACCCAAAACGTTTTAAATATTTTTGTAAGATTACTTACGAGAAGCAGGAACCTGTTGGCTATGACTTTTGTTGATTAGGAAATGAACAACCAAACAAAGTGCTTTGACTGCAAAAAAACCACATTTACTTCACGAACATTTACTTCAATCATTTTTCAACTAATGATTAAAAAAGGGTTCGTAGATTCACTATGTAAGCCGAATTTATCTCGTCGTGGTAAACCCACTGGAAGTCTGGCATACGAATAGACACCGTAGAGCTACATACTCTTCCATAATTCTTGGGTTATGAAAAAATGACAATAACAAAACCGTCAACCATCTCAAATATCCATAAAACGTAATACAAATTCAAAGCAGAGCAATACGGACCTCCAAAAAGATAGAGGCAGGATCAGGTGCCTAGGAGGAGTGAGCATCCTCTGCTGACCGGTCACACCCGGCATGTGCTCTTTGTCGTAATCGGAAAAAAACGGAAAAGTCAGTAGACAATTAGGTGATTAATTATGATCTAACAATTAGTATGAAAAACGTCAGTCAGCATGCGACACAGTGGAAGATAGTATGAAAATATGGAAGGGAATTACCGCCAAAATTCTATGTATCTTGCTTTTATTCTTATTATGCTTACTTCTTCATTCTTCATTACATTTACACTTGCATGTCACTTTATTGTTTTCAAATTCATGCTTATCAAATTTCACTTTGATTCTCTTTGATCCTTCATTGTTTGCTTAATTCTATGTTGCAACATTCTCTTCTTATTCGTGTAAATTCTTTCTTCTATCTCTGTTACAATCGTGAATTTAAACACGCAAACCATAAAGCACTTTCAATAAAGACGAATACAAGTTGCATGAATTTAATGCTGCATTATGACGCCAGGCGGCAGTGTGCGCGCTACAATTGCTGCTCCCCGAAAAAAAACATAGCTAGCTAAATGTGGGATGTCTCGCACCATGACATTTCGCTCCAATGCTTATAATATGTTCAGATCAAGAAATGGAGGGGAGGTTTATGTACTAAGGGATAATTTATAATTTTGTTTGCCGGGGAGGGGTGGGGGGGGGGGGGTAGGTCGAGTTCTATTTTCAGTAGGTTTACTATGTGAATTTAAAAAAGTTTGAATTTTCAAGGGTGGTGGGGTGACTGGACCCCCCTCCTAAAATAAAATAAAATTCTAAGTCTGCGCATCAGTTATTAATATGAGACGATATAATCTTACAGTTCTCATAATTACCACCCCTATCATAATTATCATCATCGCAAGCTTGATATGGAAGTCGGTCAATTCAACTCTTCATTTAACCAAGACCAGTTGACAGGTAGACATGTATGAGGTTCATGTCTCTAAGTTACATGTATCATAGCTTAAACACCTTCAAATCTAAACATGGACATTCAGTTACATGTACATGATTTATATTAAAATAAACAAAGTTAACCCACAATAAGCATGGCTGTGAATGATACATACACATTTTTATCACGTCGATTTGTGTAAATAAGAAGCATACATTATTTATGTTTTGTGTTTTGGAAGAAAAAAAATATTTTATTTAGAACTTTATATAATATTTTTATTAAGATTTGATTTAGATTTTAAACGAAAACGTATAAACAGTCATATTACATACCGTATTTTAATCTCTTTGCCTGGTTTGTTTTCGTTTACTCATTGTGTAATTAAGTCACTGATAATTTAGATTCGTTAATTTTACCGCGTATACGTATATTTACTTCTGCGACTCCACCGTTCTGTGCCGAATCGCAAGAATATAAAATCGCGTGCACCAAACTTTGTTTTCATATCACCGAAGTTCAAAACTTTTAGAAAAATAAGTGAGATTTTAAAACCTGCAGTTTTAAGTTTTTTAACCCGGAATTTCACGCGGATATTAATTAATCGCATTTAATCAGGGATACACAGTACTGTAGCCTAACGAGAGGTACATAGTGATTCATGCAAGTGATAATTTTCACACGTACTGGAGTACAAGAAAAGCTACTTCTAAGCATTTCGTACCCCAGTCCTTTTATTGTTTTTCAAAAACATCTTTAAATTTGGTTTAAATTTATTTCTATTTCATCTACATGTTCCACGGGTACCTCTGGACAGAACCGTGCATCACCCCACCTCTTTTAACCTCAAATGAAAATAAAGTCCTGTCGACAAGTACTTATGACATGTTCCTCTTCTAAAAATTAACCGTTCCTGCAAATAATTTGTTACTGCATATATATACGGTACATTGCATTGCGGATCTAGAATGAGATCAGATCCACCCCCAAATGGAAAATTCACACTTATTTAATCAAGCAATAAAAAAATTAATGCAAAATTATCTCTCAGACCCCCCCCCCCCCCCATGATTTTTTTAGAACCGCGCGGAGGCATTTTACATGTATACAAAAAAACCGTATCTTTTTTAGTCTGCATATATCGTGGCTTGTTAAAAGTTGACTATATTAACATGTATTTCATATTCCTATACTAAGCCCTTAATTTGAGATGTTTTCACGAATTTATTAAATTTATGCCATTTGTTAGTTTCGTTTTAATAAATCTTCGAGAGCAGCAATTGTAGCGCAGACACTGCCGCCTTGCGTCATAATGCAGCATTTAATTCATGCAACTTGTATTCGTCTTTATTGAAAGTGCCTTATGGTTTGCGTGTTTGAATTCACGTTTGTAACAGAGATAGAAGAAAGAATTTACATGAATAAAAAGAGAATATTACAACATAGAAATAAGCAAACAATAAAGAATTAAAGAGAATCAAAGTGAAATTGGATAAGCATGAATATGAAAACAATAAAGTGACATGCAAGTGTAAATGTAATGAAGAATAAAGAAGTAAGCATAAGAATAAAAGCAAGATACATAGAATTTTGGCGGTAATTCCCTTCCATATGAAAAAAGGCCGCTTTCATATTATTGCAATGTGTTTTTATTAACGCTATTGGTTAGATGTATTTCCCGAACCGATTGGAATGACCTTAATTTTTCATAAGAACTTCTTTTGATTCGAAACATCACAGAATTCCAATGCAAATATAAGAGAAATATACGTTGAATGTAAAAATTTACATATGGCTCTGCTATAGAGTATACCACATGACATTACACGTATTTATTTGCATGAGAAATATTATACAATTATAAAATCATGTTAGAAAAATGGTTTGTTCGAATGGTCCTCCACACCCTGCGACTTATACTTGACATGCGAAGTTTTAACATTTTTACATTGTGTTTATAAAACTTTCCAAATTTTCTGTGAATCAACATATTCTTTGAGATAAGTCATTTAATGGTATAAACTTCATTTCTTTAACGACTTGCTGTTTGTAATTACCATATGTCATTTTTAACAATTTCTAAAAACGTATTTAATAGAAATAAAATACTTACAAGCTTTAAGTGCCATTCCACAAGTTTGTGTTGTTCTGCTTGGCTATATAAATTTTATATTTATATTTGATTAAAGCAAGGTTACAGCATAGTGTAAACCATAATATCTATACGCAATTAATTGTGTTTATCTCGCCAAAACCTTTCCTTCCTGCTTTTCGAATCGTGATTTTTTACAAGAGGCACACATTTATCTTTAGCTCAGTGCTAAAAAGCGATGTTAAATTGTATAATGAGAAATGACAGTTATTATAACAAAACAAAACGGACCTCTAAAAAGATAGAGCTTGGACCAGGTGCCTAGGAGGAGTAAGCAATCGAATTATTCACACCCACTATACGACTAAAACTGTGCATTAACGATTTTGATTAACAAACACGATGGATTTATGAGTTAAACTATATGGTATCTCGCGCAAGCGCGGGAATTATCACTTTACACAATAATGTCTTACTTTTTAAGAATAGATTCTGAAATGCAAAGTTGTTGTCATCACGTTTATATTTATTGTATGTATTATTTAGTCTTTTGTTTAGTGCTTGTTTTTTTTTTTTTGTAGACATTTAATCATTTCTAATGATTTTCTTTTATCAAGATGAAAGGGTGGGGAAAGCTCAAAAAAGCACTTTAAATGTATTAACATCACTACATGTTAGAATCTAATATAAAATGGAGTCGCTTCTTATCAATTTAACTATCGGCTGAAAAGCCGTATATGTCTCTTCTTTGATATTTTTTAAGTTAATTTATATCATTGAATTTAACAAAGGCTAGCTAACATCTGAACATATAATTAAATGTTCTGTATTTAAACAAATTTTCAAAAATAGGTTATTTTCCCAGAAAAAATGTGATTGCCTTATCACCTGTTAAAATCCTCCATAATAAACTCAAACTTATCCCAGACTTTTTATGACAAAATTTATCATATGTTATGCAATGGTACATTGTATGTTATGTAATGTCGATAGAGAATCAAGTGATATGATGAGATTTTAATGTTATGCTATCAGTCAAACTAGAATGATCATATATTTAGGTCTTTCCACCTTTCAGGTGAAAAACCTTTTGTTTTTAGGTCTTTCCACCTTTCAGGTGAAAGACCTTTTGTAATTCTTATGTTTTATTATTATTATTTTTTTCTTCTCTTTTTTCCAGGGACAGCTTTTTTGTTTCAAAAGATATCGAAACAATTTTTTCTTTATGTTATTGACTATAAAAAGTTATGGTACCAAATGACCCTTTGCTTAATAACTCCCAGAACTTACAAAGTTATTGCCCTTGTTATCGCTACTCCTCTGAAACCATTAGAGATAGAGACTTGGGACTTTTACCAATGTCTTCAGTAAACTTAGAGGGTTATACCGAAAGGATCTGAGGCACCCTTAGTATAGTTATTGCCCCTGAAAGTATTTCAATTTCTATAAAATCACTTCCAACTTTTTTATTATTTATCGTAAAAACTTCGGACCACTTGGGCTGGAAGCGTCTACCTTGGCTGAACAAAATGACATAAAGGTCAAAGGTCATGGTCATTTGGAAATCTGTTAATTAATGCGTTTTTAGATCTCTTTTGTTTAGGGTGGTAGAGAAAAACTTTTTCATGGATATAGTAGGGCTTCTTAAGACATTTCAAAATATAACCCTTTAGCCCCTACATTGAAACAATTATAGAGTTATTGCCCCTATTGTACAAAATGTTTGTTATCGCTACTTCTCATAAACCATAAGAGGTAGAGACTTGAAACTTTTACTAATGTATTCAGTACATTTAGGGGCTCCTTCAATCTATCCATACCGAAAGGGCCCGAGCCCCCCTTGTAGCAGTTATCGCCCCCTGAAAGTTTCTTTATTTTGTTAAAAACACAAACAACTTTTGAACCTTACATCGTAGGGCCATCAGACCACTTCAAATTGAAATGTTGACCTTTACCAGTCAATATGGACATAAAAGTCAAAGGTCAAGGTCAATTTTTTTTTTTTTACATATTTAAGTTTTTGACCTTTTTTTTTTAATAAAGTAACGCAGAGAAAATGTTTTATTTATTATATTGAAACAAAACATAAAAAATATTGAGGTGGAAAGACCTCTAATTGTTGTAGAACAATTAGTCTACTAATCTTTATGTTTGTTAGGTCTTTCCACCTTTCAGGTGAAAGACCTTTTGTAATTCTTATGTTTATTATTTTTTATCTTCTCTTTTTTTCCAGGGACAGCTTTTTTATTTCTAGAGATATTGAAACAATTTTTTCTTTATGTTATTGACCATTAAAAGTTATGGTACCAAATGACCCTTTGCTTGATAACTCCCAGAACATACAAAGTTTTGCAACATCTTTTCCTTTGATTTTTGTCGTTTTTAGCTTGTTTTACTGTCGTTCTTTCGTTGTTATTACATATTTGTCAGTTGACTGATAACCGGATTTTATCTTCTATTTGTAGCTCTACTCGTCATAATCGCGCCACATGACATATTACACGTTTTTCCGTATTTGATCTTTACATTATACATATACTTTAATGACTAAAGTTAAATAATAGATTGTTAATTATTGAAAAAAAATTTTCTGTTTCAGTGTAGTCAAGAATGTGTTAAACAAATCAATTCCCCTTGGATATTGATTTTGCATTTGCCAGATTAGAAAATGCATTCGCTCCGGGCGCCGGGCAATGGGATTTGACAGTCCCGGTAGTATCAGAGTAAGCGGTAATTAAGGGGCCAAATTTGTGTCTTTTCGGCTAAATCATGTATTTGTATAGCATTGGTTTAGGTTTTAGAGAAACTTAAAAATTAATTCATTTGGATGCCAGTTAAGTATTTTCCTACTGGACAGACAACTGAATGTCTCGTTATTTTTTTCGGGATGTTTTTATTTTTTTAAAGTAGATATTAAATATCCTAAAGGATAATAAACTTGTGTAGTGGTTGAAAAACTGTTCCAGTCTTGGTTTAATTTCATATCATTATTTTAACGAATAAGGACGGTCATGGCATTTACGTCATTTGAAAATGACCGAAGCTTCTTTTATTTTAGGTTCGCACAGTTACAAACAATGTGAATTGTAAATCATTACAACAATTGCAAGCTCATCATTAAAGCAAAAAATCATTCATAATTTACGCAAAAACAAACACAACTTAATAGAATATGACATATATAAAAACTAATTCAAGTGACAATTATAAAATACATGTAAGCACATGACATGGATTCATAAAACCATTTGGTCGCCTTATAAGTTTCGATAGCCCCTCAACTGCCACTAGGGTATATATACCGGTCGAGAAAGTTACGGTCGAAGTAATTCAGGTCGCATGGACTTCTAAATGGTTGAACTATACATTGTTTAATTACATGTTTGTAAAAAGGAATAAAGAATACTAAAATCAATGATACAAAGAAATATACCATATACATAAATCATGAATTAAACATTAAAGAGGGCTTATTCCTTGAAAACAATCCCAAAATATCCGCCGTACAATGGATTTCGGTCTGTTTCTTTCGTCTTTCAATGGATATTCCTAACAATGGCAGTGGTTGTTAATATTTTTTTTTAAACGGGAGTTCGGGTAAATTAAATATACCTGATGGCGGTGAAGTATGATTTTTTTTTTCATCTGCACTTTATGAATATATCAGAAAGCTGAGATATTCAACAACCAATTTGCCTTCGGTATTTTCCTTTTGCAAAATATAAACCGAATTTTCTTTTTTTTTCAATACGCTGTGATACTGTTATTGTGGTTCGATGATAAAGTAATTGTCGCTCTGTATTTTACTTGGCACATCATCGGTAGCAGTTGTCTGGTCTTCTCTGTTGTTGTTACCAACTCTTGTCAAGACTTCATATCTGTTCTCTGTGACACAGCAAGATGACACTGGTCTTGCGTGATCATAGGATTCATTCATATCCTCCTTGTCCGATTCATGCAAATGACTGTACGTTTCTTCTCTTGGGCATACATGTGCACTCTCTGGTCGTCGCATTGGCTGAATTCGGATGACCTTGATAAGATAATCATAATGATATACTGTTTTAGCTTACAAAATACATTTTTATTTCAAGTGTAAATGTGTAACTATCTTGAGCGTTAATAATTTAAATATTTTCACAGCTACTTCACAGATAATACCAGAAAGATTTTGACTGAGTTTTATTTATTATTTATTTATATGATAGGGACCCCTAAATAGTATAAATTATTATCCCAAAGGCCATGTCTTTGAAATATTATGCAACAAGCAGTTTAATTAAATTGACATTGAGAAATACATTAAAACTATAATATATTTCCTAACTTTGCTGGGCTTGGGTAAAATACGTTTGTAACAAACTTGATAAGTGTTTTGTCGAGAACATTACGTGTATATGATAGAAAAATAGAATAAAGGAGACGTCATATTGCCGTCTAACTTTTGTACTCTAAAGAAAAGAAAATAGCAATCACGTAAGGAATTCTAATGAAAAGCAAAACAAATGGTCAATATGACCTGGTTTGAGTTGAGGTTTCAAAAGCTATTGGTAGAAATTTCTTCTAAATATCCTTTTCTTTCACGACTTACATCTAGATGCACAGATGATTCCTGTCTTAACCTTGATGGGGTAGCTGCGTTATCAAAGTTTATAAACAATCGATTTGACTGCCTGTATTGGTCAGCATACATATTAATCCCCCCTTTTTTACTGCAAACAGCCTTTTTAAATAAAATGTTTATATGTTGCAAATACTTGTAATACTGTAAATCTCGTTATATTATATAGCAACACACTAGCACTTAAATATATCGAAGATATTTAATCCGAAATAGTATCTTGCTTTTCTACTAGCTAGTGTTTTAGTTGTGCTAACATGTACTGTCACAACTTTCAACGCACCTGTATGTACCCTCAAATACTCATATCACAACACTATTTTAGAATATATGAATTTAGTTTGTGATAACCTTAAAGACATAACGAATTAAAATGTATCTTACTGCTTGATCGTTGATTTCATTGTAGACAGTTTCAGTATCTACTGACCGTAAACTTTCTTGAAGGTTTTCATCACTTTGAGGTTTGCAATCCGTATTTCTAAATCCAAAGACGTTCTTCCATAATAGTCATATAAAAACATTTGTATATTGTTCTAATTGTCGACCAAACTAACGTACATTGGTTTGTTCTTCAAAACCTCTTGTTTATTAGCAATTATGTAGCTTCAAATCTAATCAGAATTTAAATCACGGCAAAAATTGTCATTTTTAAATGTAATGTACTCAAGGTGTATTACCTGATTTTAGAAAAAAGAAATGCGCGACAGAAGCAGAGAAACACAATCATTGTTATGACTGATCCAAACACTGCTCCCCTAAGTACTGCCCCAACGATAACTCCAGTTGAGAAAACTGCATACGATTTACAATCTATAATTATAGCAAATGAAAAAAAATTGCACATTGTATGCATTTCATTAGAAAATTGCACAAAAGAATATAAAAATGTTTTAGATGATTAAACGCATACATGCAACAATAATTTATCATAATCAGTGTTGTAGGGCATTTGAAAAATATATAAATTATCAATCTTTTATTTCATACGAATGTGATCTATTCCTAAAAGTGATTGGATTCATTATCATCTAAATAGTTACATGTACATCTTTTTATTTGTTAAAATCATTATTTCCGATTCTTACTTTTTTTAATAATAATAAGAATCCAAACTGATACATGTATGTTAATTCTCCCCAGTATAATTTTAGTACATTATATTATTTATATATTATTATTACATACAAATTATATTTTTTGCGGCCCATTTTACGCTTGCGTCAATATGTTTTCTTGTGTTTTCTTTACATAACAAAAAACCTTCGAGACAATTATCATTTGACCATGTGTACTTTATATTTTTCATTTGTAATCTCAACATTCCAACAAATCATGTCTGAAAAAAGACATATGCGTTTAATTGCAAAAACACACCCAATTGTATCATACAAGTAGATATCTACCAAGATATATTGAAAGTTTGATTTATTTATTACAGAAAGTGAAACCATACGCATTTGTTCATTATGAATATTTTATTAGCTGTATGTCAAAATGAAAAAAAAATGTGTGATTTAGATGTACATGCATTATCTTTTTATTATTTTTTTTCTATATATTTTCTAAAAGTGGCTAGTCACTTTAATTCAAATTTATTTATATTATCTTAATAGCTAAACTCATATTCTCAAAATATTATCTTTCTTTACTGTCATCTATTAGGGGCACAACTGCATTAAAGAACACACATCAGTATTGGCTTTCTTGTGGATTGAACTTTTTGTTCGGGAAACTTTACAAACAGCTTTCCATCTACGGTTTTTCAATTAATTGGTTAATAAAGATACACCATGTGACGTGTGTTAAAATCATAAACTCAAAAACGTTTCCCAATATCAATGTTATTAGACTCTGTAAATAAATGTAGATTCTAAAAAAAAACAAGAATGTGTCTTCAAATATAATCACATGTACCATAAAACTTGAATGCACATATGCTACATTTAATAATAGTAACAATATTTTTTATTTATAAAAAGAACCAACTGATTATATGTTGCAGATTCATTGACCTAATGAGTTAACAGGTTTACACAACTTCCGGTGAGAGCAATTGCATAGGGATTAGTTGAACTTCAAAATTAGCACAGTTCCACATCATTGCATATAGTAGTTGATATAAAGATAAACTTCCATTTAATCAAAAGCATATTAATAAACGGGTTGCAGCTTAAACCTACTGTTAGGTATAGTAGTTAATTTATTTTTAATTTCATTCAGATTGTGTACTTGCTCAAAATATGCAGTCACATCGTAATAACTTGAATGATAAGACATAAAATAAGTTATCTTTTCTCCTTAAATTTAGTTTTGGGCAACAATTTCTAAAATTTTCAAAGATATTGTTCTCTGTGTGATTTTTTTTCATTGCGGAAGGTTCTTTTTATACGCTGTTCTGTTTTGTGTTTACTTATTAAAATACGTTTTTTTAAAGAAACACCGGCGTTTGGCCTGTATACAGCAAGTCATTATTTGCGCAAAGTCCTGTTAAGAATGAACCCATTGCGGAATAAATGACAGATCCGAACAAAAATGAATGCAATAAAAGTCTTTGCTTTTATAATGTACATGTATTTGTAAATATCAGAAATGTTTTGTTTTGAACATATTTTATTGATTAAACAAAAGGATCAGAAACGAGTTCTAACAACTTACTAGTTCTTCTTACCTACCTTAACAATTATTGTCCTGCATATAAAGGACGAGTGCACTAACGGGCCCCGGTAAAAAGTAAAAAAAAATGAAGATTCAACTTAAACATAATTTTTTACCACCTATTAATATCTAATCCATAAGAATCAACAATTTTTAGCGCTGAATTTACCGTAGATAAAAAGCACGAAGCTTTACAACATAGTAGGGGTCAGCCGACATTTGTGATTTTGTATAGTAAATCGAGGACGGTCATTCATTTCAAAGCCTTTGTTTACTGTCAGCCTAACCGAGTACAAACTTGTGGAAAAGAGAAAATACGCATTATACAATTAGAAAACTCCTGTGAAAAAAAGAAGTTTGTACTAAATTAGGCTGGTACCTAAAAAATGAAAAACGTATGAAAATTTCAAGGTTTTTCCTATAGCAAGCGAAAGCTATTACCTGCGTGACCCATGTTTGAACACACGCATGGAATAAATTATTTCAAACAATCACGTGGGATCTATCCAGGTAGACGTTGTCAAATGTGCTCACTGTTAAACATTGACACGTTTTAACGCTTTCCAACAACTTTGTATGGTCAGGAATGTTTGTTTGATCACTATGGTAATATGCAACTTCAAAGCTTTATTCGATTTTTTTTTCAGACGTAAAATAATGCATAAAGTATAATTCAGCAAACGCGCCAATCGATCCATCAACAGACTACTGTTAATTTAAATGTCTCCTCCCTCTGATATAAATAAACACAATTCAAGTAGGTTCGGTTCGATTTTTCCGGATTTAGATTATTTATAGGCATTTAAAAATCTTCAATGTTTTAAACCCTATGCTAATTTTGGTAAATTTAAGCGTGCATATAAATCAGAAGTATCCATCAGTGCTTAAATATTTCGAGAAAAAAGCAATTTGTTAAAATTTTCTACATAAAAACGGCACTGAAAAAGGGCCCATTTTCTATAGCGTAAGTGCACTTGTTCTTTAGAACAAAAGATAATATAATATAATATTGATATACACAAAGACAAAATATTTGAATCTTAAAGATTTTTCTATAAACTTTTGCACGGAAGCAAACATGCTTTTGTTGATCAGACATGTGTAAGGACAGAACAGAATTACAGTTGCAAAAGTATATGTACCTGTTTTAGGAGATTTAGGATAAGTTTGGCAAAATACACCAGATGCAATTTTTGTAATCACGGAGGAACCATCGTCGTTTTCTTTTTGATCACCCTTTTGCTGCTCAGTTTCATTCCCTTTTGGTCCCTTGTTTATCTGCTCATTTATAACTTGTACCACTTTTTCTGCCCTTTTAGGATTTAGGAACATCGTTTAGTAAATTTGATTTAGTATTTTAAATACATTTCCGTATTTATCCATTGAGTTGATCGTAATGCGTATCTAATCATTATGAGCTTACATTTATATTGTGGTAATAAGCTATAAACAGAAAGCGGAACCGACATGTTCTTATTTTTTCACGAATACGTTTAAAACGTATATGATCAAAAATCACAAGATGAACTATACTAATGTACTTACTGAAGCAAATGAACATTTCATAAAAATGTAGTAAACATTTATTTACTTTCACAAAGATTACTCAGCGAAAATATATTTTGTTCAGTGTTACGTCTTATAAATCCATTCATATTGTTCTCTAGGATTATATTTGCTACACAACAAAAAAAAAAGTAAATGAATATACATCACAATATATCAACAACCCTCATTACTATTGTTGTAAAGGGTTGTATATGCAGCACAGCAATAAGCTGACAACAAAAATAAATAAATGAATAAATCACAATATTTTAATAACAGATCTGTTATTATAGATATACAATATATTAACTGTGCAATAGTTAATAAAATTTATCTTTATAAAGCATATAAAGCAAATATATGATTAATGCACCCTTGACATGGCCGCTTTTAAACATCTACACCTGTTTTTTGTTATAGAAGATGTACGGACATTCAAATATATACATATAAATAGTTTTATTCCACTTAATAATTTCATTGCTGGTATTAATTAACTATCATTATAACAATTTGTGTTTTAAGGAAACGACAACACAACTATATGTTTCAAGATTATATCCTTATTTAAAACGCATCACAATGATGTAATGGGATGTTTTTGACAAATTGTTACAGCAAAGGCGATTTATAATTGATATTTTATGTAGATAATCTGAATTATTAAGATAATTCTGAAGATAAAAAGTATTTAACCTTCAGAGAAACCACAGATCATATTTTATTTTCCTAGAGGGTATGATCACATGATCAGCCACATGCCATATACTAAACGAAATTCATATTCCAGTAAAAATGATGTTATTTTCTTATTCATGTACATGTATCTATCGGGACTACAGATCTGAACTAAAAGTAATATGTGGTGTTTTTGTATATGTATCTGTATATGCTCTTGTATTGTACACTTGTTCATAATAATGTAACATTAGCAGTGTATTTATTGAATGGAAAACAAACGTAAAATCGCACTATTTGACTCAGAATAAATTAAAATAGATATCTGATTCTTATTTGAGAAAGAAAGTTTAGATTTTTAAAATAATATTTTGTCATTAGTTCATTATCGTCACGATAACGAAAATAAAATAGAAATTCAACGGAATCAATTTTCCTATATTTTGGTAGTATTACTAACGAGAAACAGGAACCTGTTGGTATGAGCTATGAATTTCGTTGATAGGGAAATAAAAAAGCCAACAAAGTGCTTTGACTGAAACAAAAAACATAATTACGACTGACATTTTTAAACGAATATTTACACCAATCATATTTCACCTATCTGATGATAAAAACAAGGAGTTTGTAAGGTCACTATGTAAGCCGAATTTAGCTTGTCGTTGAAAACCCACTGGAAGTCACGCATATGCACCATAGACCAACTCTTTGATATATTATCGGGTTACATTAAAATATTAATTTTGCAATAAAAAAGGTAAGGATAAAAAACCCACAACGGTCGGAGGTAATGTTCATGGCATAAATCATGCCGCTTTTTAACTGCAATGTGTTTTATTAACGCATTGGTTAGATTTCTTTCTTGAGCCGACTGGAATGACCTCAGTTATTCATGAGAATTGCTATTTATTCAAAACATCTGTACTCCTCATGCAAGTATAAGGGGAATATACGTTGAATGTAAACATTTACGTATGGCTACAGCTATAGAGTACACCACATGGCATTATTTAGAAGCATACACGTATTGAATTGTATTAGAATATTGAACAATCATGCATGTTAGGAAAATGTTTTGTTCTAACGATCCGCTACACCCTATGAATTATACATTTTATGACAAAACGTATAACATAAACCCATTAATAAAAAACTGACTAATATGTATGTTTTTATAACTATATGTAGCGTGGGGATAAGGCATCAACCTCCAGATCCCGGCTTTGAATAAGACGGGAACTTTTGCTTGATATTTTGAAAATAATGTTTTCTCCAAAAATTGCTATTTTTCAGTAATTTTCAAACTGTACACATTTGTACATAGCATATCTTTTAAAACATACAGTACCGATCAGACCCAACCTAACAGAAAGTAAACCCCAACTAAACCCCGTGTTTACTTTCTGGGTTTACTCTGGGCTTACTAGAGTGGACCCAAAGTAAACCCAGAGTGGACACAGAGAATAAACCCAGCCAGAAGTATACAAGCAGCAGGAATTACAGTTAGTACATTGTAGGATAATAAGATAAAAGACGGGTCTGCTTCACACTTCAGTGTGTACAGTTGACCTCAAAAGCAATTTCCAAGTAAACCCAAAGTAAACCCCGAGTGGACCCAAATTTTCAAAAAGTAAACCCAGAGTAAACCCCAAGTAAACCCCAAAAGTAAACCCGGGGTTTAGTTGGGGTTTAATCTGGTTAGGTTGGGTCTGATCGGTACTGTACAATGAGACTCGATTATAGCGAAGTTCTAGAAACCATTGGATTTTCTTCATTATACATGTAATTCGTTATAATCGAATGACGAATTCATAAAAAACAAGTAAAGCGAATATAAACAGTTTGTACTTATAGTCTGTCCCAAGTTATTGCTTCCATCACTTTTTGATGATTTTTAATAAAAATACATATACCTGTGAAAGAAATGCTGTTGAAATCGATAAAAGGGAAAATATCCAAGATATCTTCATTGACAAATTATCATTTTTCACTCATAAAAGTTCACAGCAACGAAAACAAATTTCTTACGGAGATTTATAATGGGAAATGTTTACATCTTTTCTTCATTCGGAAGTACTCGGGACACCTCGCACAATTTTTCAACGTTATCATCCGGGCTTAATTATGGCTGATGCAATGCAAAATTCCCGTAGACTTCCTATTTTGGGATGTGTTTTGAAAGCTGAAGCGATAGAGGGGGCGTTTCAAAACAGATAATCTGGACATTTTTCATATTAAAGGATGAACGTAGTTTAAGCACAAAGGTATTTATGATTATCGAAATATCAAGCAAAAAGTGGTGGAAGCAAAAATTTATGATTATCGAAATATCAAGCAATAAGTGGTGGAAGCAAAAACTCGGGACGGAGTATATTAAGATTTAGATAATAATTTAACTAATTTTAAACCAAACATGATCGAATTGTAAATTACAAATGGGGATTTCTGTTGATGTAATCAATTATGAAAATGTGTATTCCTTACATTTAAAATTATATACTGTCTTTTAGTTCGTTGTAAAAGTGGTAAAATTCGGTAAGTTTTGCCTCTACAGGACTCCAAATTAACTCGCTATATTCGTATAAAGTTCGTTATAAACGTATGTTTTAAAAAGGATTTGTGCGACTTCAAACAAAGGTCGCTGTATTTAAGATTTTGCTATAACCGTGTTCATTCTAGGGAATGTTGTTACTTGTTTAAGACACTTTACTCAAAAAAGGTGGTGGACCCTTTATGTAGAAGATGGACAGATAAGTTAATCTTATTAAAAAGTAATACAATGTATAAATATAAGCCTTCTAAACTGCGTTGTTTATAATTCTATTATAAAAGTACCTTTTTGCACCAGTATTTGGTTGCATAAAGAAGTTGAATAAACTGTATAATACTAGAATGCGCAAAAAACATGCGAAATGAAAACTAAAGTCGACCTCCTTAAGGGTGTCGTTTACTCAGGGTTTGAGTTCTCAAATTCGGATTGTTATAAAGTTCAAAGTCACGAGCAAAAATTGTTCTAAACACAAAAAGTATTTAATATGAAATGAATTATTATTGACATAGCATTCGATTTTTCTATTATATTATGGAATTAGGATGAAACAAAATTTGATTTTTAGCCAAACAGAGGAAATTCGGACTAAATTTTGCAGATTTTGTTTTCCGCTCAAACATTTTTGGCAGTACTCTAATATTAAAAGTTAAGATTTTATATTTTAGTCTTTATAATTTTGCAATTTTTTGTTGGGTTTACCTCACTTATTCATTAAAATTATCGTATGGCACGAATTACAAAAATATTGAAAAATGCTTAAAAACGATAAAAGACACCATATCTCAAAATTTTGATCATTGACCTCATATGAATTTTATGCCAACAGAATAAGGTCAATATAAGTAGTTTAATACTATAAATGTTTTTGTGTTATCATCATTCAATTTTTTGTAAAATTTGATAAAAAATGGGTAGGGATTTAAAAACTGATAGAGGAAATTCGGACTGGAATATTTTTAAAAATTGTTGCTGAAATTTTAATTTTTTATATCTATTTAGTGCATAAACTGTATTTCATTTTTTAAAGTGTTAAGTTATTTCTAATATTTTCACAATTAAGAAATTCTCAATCGTAGTGTAAAATTTTATTTGATTTTTCTTGATTTTTTGAAATATTTTCAATAGCCATTAACTCAAAAACTAGGTCATTGACCTACTTTTTTGAAAGTGAAATATAACACTACAATCAAAGGTCTATAACATACAATAGATGGGTTTTCATTATCATCAGTGGAATTATTTTTCATTCTGAGTAAACGTCATCCTTAAAGATATGTTCTATTTTTTTAAATTTACTTTAATATCCTGTATCTTATTATAAAAGGTGTGCAGGTCTCTTATTTCCAAATGTGTATAATTTTTGGTCCCTGGAGCTACGGTATAGATAATCCGAGATTCCTCCGTATATTGAATCTTACTCCCGCCCCTCTCTATCTTCAGGAATGAATGTTTCTAAACATCAAATATTAAAAGAAGGACAACATGTAGAGATGTCTCAGATTAGGGTATAAACTTCAAAATGAAGCTTAAACTGCAAACATGAGAATCCCTGACATTTCAATCTAATGGATATAGTACTTACATGACCGTCAATGCCTGTGGGTCTCTTGTTTGTCTTTTGTCCTAAAGAAGGGACGGGTTGTAACGAAACTTTAAAAATATTTTATTATTTGTGTCGTTGATTACTTTCTATATCTCAAGTTTTATCATTCATGCAACTCAACACAGACTAAAATTATTCAAACCCGATGAATTCTTAAAAAGGTTGATTCACTAAAATGAACATTCGATATCCCTATCAACCAATCGCAACTTCTCGGGCCTTTCCGACATAGCTGGAAAAAATAACCTCGAAGGTACTTACATCAGCGGGTATTAGAATTGCATACAGAATGGAGTCGCTTTTCATCAATTTTAGAATTGGTAAAACAGCCTCTTCCTTGGTATATTTGACGATATTTGATTACATTTAATAAGTCTAGCTCACATTTTAACAGATAATGAATTGTTCTGTGTTTAAACCCAAGTTTCATAAAAAGGGGAGAGGGGTTTCACGGATGCCTACCTAATAAGATAATATATGAGTTTTGAATGCTAGTTTGCTATAAGAATTCCATCTTCGCTAGCCAAGGGTTTTCGGTCCACTCTGCTCCTCAAATGCGAAGATGTAAGAATTCAGTGATATGCTATCAATCAAACTAGATTGAACTTATATTATTGATGCATAACTTGACACGGGTTGGACGGGTTGGTCATTAGATGGACATGATTTGAAAATGTAAGTTGAGGAATTGTAGCCAAAATCATGCGATCTTAATTCATAAACAGATTTATGATTTATTACATGTGAGCATGATCAAATTCGTAATACTATATTTTAATCACCTCCTCCTCGATCTGGGAATCTGGGCTCGGGCTGACTGCCAGCAAATTGTTAGTACTTGTGTTACATTAAAAGTTTAAAATCGAAGAATTTTCAAGTTAAAGTTAAGTTTGAAAATCTTTGATTTTAAACTTTTAATGTATCACTTGTACATATTTATTTAAAATTTGCGCAAGAGCTTTGTTAACAATTCTATCTCTTTGGGTCATGACGCTACATGTATTGTTTTAAGTTTAATACTCCATATAAATGGCCACTCTGGGTGGTGTCGTCACCTGGTGGTCATGGGGGTAAGGATATATTATATTCAGGTGATCTTGTACCTACTGTAAATGTTCCAGTTAAATCTCATTGATATTATTTAACATAAAATGAAGGGTCCACACACAAAAAATAAATAAATAAAATACTTAGACATCTAGCAAACTGAGGATCAGATCTAGATACCCTTAAATAGGTATTGATTGAGAAAAAGTTATATATATATATATATATATATATATATATATATATATATATATATATATATATATATATATATATATATATATACTTAAATAAATAAAACAGAATGCGACAGTCCAAATTAAATAAATTGTTTACTGTTAGCGCTTTCAGCCATGTATTAGACATGAACTTTAAAAACACGACGTCATTGACAACGTTACAAACAACGTTTTTAATTTTGTATAACTGTCTGAAGAGCCGACATGGCTGAAAGCGCTAACAGTAAACAATTTATTTAATTTGGACTGTCGCATTCTGTTTTATTTATTTAAGTATTTTTTGCTGTACCAAGGCTTTATTTATCTACATATATATATATATATATATATATATATATATATATATATATATATATATATGCTTACTGAATCATTCTCTATTTCATTGTAAGCCTCGCCCGCAGTCGCTCGCAGACTAGCTTCTCGGCCATTTAAGTTGTACAATGGATGTGAAACGGCAGGTCTTCTGCAAAAACGGGCGCTAGAGTTTTAAACTTTTTATTAAATGGTGCAAATATTAGGCTATAATTTCATTTTCTTTGTTTGGGTGACTATAGCATTTCTTTATCGAAAAAAGGTTTAAAATTGCGCTTTTAACTGAAATTACTTGAAATACAGTGTCCGCCGTTTTTGTAGAAAAAAAAGAAATAGACCCTGTCGTTAACACTCCGGCAGACAGTCCAATTAATGCAGAAGCAATGATCATTCCGGTAGTTGATGTGCATTCTGTTGGAGAAGACGTACACAGTTTACTAAAAGTAGTTGTATTGAGTAGTTGTACATGTATTTATTATAATCATAGGTTTTGGAATGGGTAATTGTAAATATTAATTTTGGAGTCAATATCCAATCTTGCTTTTTGAGCATACAACATTTATATAGTTTAAGCAGTAAAACAACAAATGAAATTTGGGTCAATTTAATAAATTTGTACCATATCCTGTTATGTGATCGGCTTCGGCAAATCACATCATGCACCCGGCATTTCACTTTATGCGTACACATGATGCTTCGTACTACTTTGTTAAGTAGGCAGTGACAACACTAACTTTATGTAAATCTTTAAGTACGTGTACATGTTTAGTACTAATAACAATTATTTTTTAAAAATGCATGTTTTGATATCTAATTATAAACGCTTTATATACAGTTACAACATAATTTTAATCACTTTTTTTTACCTACATATGATTTGCTTTCGGAAGTACACTTTGCTTACTGAATGTAAATTTTATTCAGTCCTTACAAACCTGCATTTAATCCTATTTAAAGCGTTTTGTATTTCGGTATTGCAAAAGACATTTCATGATTCTGATTATATATACCATGTGCCGATCATTCCTTTAAAAGGAATACTTGTTATCGTATCTTATGAGCAAAAAGTTGTTGTTTTTATACTGCTACAACCAGTCACTAATAACTTAAAAACTTGCCGTAAACATATATATGTGATCCATTTTTAGGAGACTCTTGTATCAGTGTTGTATTGTCAACAACTGGTGTAGATTCCAATTCTATTACTGTTGTTGTGTTCTGTGTTATACTCTGAGTAGAAGTTTCATTCACATATTTTGACACTAATGACGAAATCGATTTCTGTGTTGTTTCCTGTGTCATGTATTGCGCCGTTGATGAATTACCATCACTATTATAATTATCTGAAATTCGAAATAACATCAAAACGGATTTGAAAAAATAATATACAACATCAAAGCAGTTTATAAAAAGTGACTTACTACAGCTTCCTGTCGTAGATATTTTACAGGTGATATTAAGACGACATTTTCCTGTATTGGTCACCAATTCCTCTTTATTATCTACCACAAATAACAGCACGATAGGACAAGTCATACCTATACATGCTGCAGATGATGTATTTGAACAAACACTTTTGTAGCTCGTTGTAAAATCTGATTATTCATTATTAAAAAAAGAGAGAATCAAAGGAAAAGTCGTATGCCGCGTTGATTTTTTTTAATTTCATAAATACTGATGAAATATATATTTCCTACTTTGATCTGGTGCAGATCCGCATCCATTTAAAGAAATGTAGCTTTGGTAGAGACTGAAGGCTTGTTTTAGACACATGATTCTAAAATAACATAGGTATTAAGCTTTTTTCTGACATATCCAAAAACTAGATTCAATACTTTAGAAAAAGAAAAAGTTAATCTACATGAATGTTGTGAATGCCTACCGTAATCAAACCCTAGTAACAAACCATTATTGATAACTTCAAAAGATTTCAGATCCATTGTATCTCATAAAGAGCGCAGCGAATGGTGAATGAAGCCCGCATCGCGAAGCGTGCCTAAATGGTTTTATTTTTTATAAGAATAACAGAAAATATTAAAGTGTAATCAATGGTTCTTGAGATAAAAAAAATCAAAGTACTAAAAGTACAGAAAAGCGCTAAGCTGTCCCTATACATGAGCAAAACATTTATTGCATTATACATGTATCATGATGAATGAATTTAAAAGTTTACATACGTCACATATATAGCCAATATTTTGCACTTTTGTATAAATTGAACTACAAACAATATCCAGGACCTCGTTCAATAACCGAGATGCGTGCATAGCCGCTAGGTAATAGATATATAGGTCTATTGAATGATAAGCTACACTGTAGCATAGCCACTAGCTCATTGATTTAAAATTCAACTTATCAGCAGATGAATAACTTCACCTACATGATTTGGAAATTTCATGCAGAAATATATGTGTTAAAATTCATAATAACTTATCAAACGAAGAAATATTATTAAATAATATAAATTGTGTTTGTTGCAACTTGGTAACTAAGGCAGTCATCTTGAATTTGATGCTTAGTCATAAAATTTTAAGCTAGGTATGTCTACATGTACCTAGCGGCTAGCTAGCTAATCGTTGAACAACCTAGTTGCTACCTAGCCACTACAATCATGAACACAGAATAAAGCGAGCTTAATAAAAACAGAAAACAATTTTACAAAATCACTACTACTACAACAATAACATACAAAAGTATATGTATGCTAGTTTTATAAAACAGAAAACAGTTAACTACTAGTGCAATAACAGAAGAAAGCAACCCAACTTTAGATGAAATAAAACATGACTTGTGTAAAATTGCATGCAACAGAATTTGTCATTGCCATATTCAAGGAGTAGCTTCAGAATTTGCGGTAAATAATAACTCTATAGTCTTTCCACATGTGCAATGTAAACAAATACCAGAAAGTTTATTTCGCCTCATATTAAAATTCGCCCCTAACGTCGAGGCGGAATGATTGTATTACGACTTTGACATCGCTATCAATAGAGTCTAATATGGGTAGTGTTTTGGCAAATCAAAAATAAACATGTGTACATGTTGTTCACTATTATTTTTGAAGTTTGTTTTGATTACAATCGATGCATAACATTATGGATGAATAAACCCTAACATTTGGGGGACGAAACCAAACGGTGCATTTTGGTTTGGGGTTTTTTTTGTATGTCCATAAAGAAATTATTTTTATTTACTTTGAATATTTTTAACTTTCAATTTTCATTTAAATGAAGACTTTCTTGCCGTTGGTTACCCGCATATGGACGACAAACACTTGAAAATGGAGTCAAAAACGTTAACGTTAATGTCAACGGACATCTTCGAGCACTGGATCGTCATTAAATTTTGTGTACAGGAAAATTTCTAATGGAGACCAAAAGGTTCTTAGATGCTGTTGTTGAAGGTCCACATGTGTCTATTTTTGTAGGACAAACTTAATATCAAGGGTCTGGCCATACATAAATCACCGATTTTCTTTATATTTCATACATGGACTCACCTAGTTGTAAAACGCAAAAAGACGCTAAAAGTCGGTTGCTTGGGGAAACCGTTACCATTGTTATCGAGGCTAAAGATGGAAAAATAGCAAATCTTACCTTCTTTAAGGGTCCTCCACACACCTGGGAAAGTTCTGCATACAAGTCCATTCTTCTAAATTACTTAAAGATATGGACTTTTAGCATGTGTTCGAATTGAAAATGACCAAAAAATATTTTCAATTTTGGGTGAAAAATCAACTTTTTAAATTTTACCGCTGTTCATGAAAATAAAAGTCCCTGTTGTATTCGAACTCGGGACCTGCGGGTTGGTAGACCGAAGAAACACCCGTTGCGCCACAGAGATAAACAACAAATTTTGGTGATATAAACTATTTCACAATGCGCTAAAATCGCCATGTTGTGACGTACTGTCATAAAAAGTAGAAGTCACGGGGTGTCGAGGATCCTTAAAGCTTTATTACTTGTAAAAGTTTTTGCCCACTAATATAAACTATCAAAGACAATAAACAAACAACATTTGTCCTATTGTATCTTTATTTCATAGAAGAAATTTTATGGAGAAACCAATACTTTTACAATGTTACCATGAGAACAGGTTAAAAAAACTGAAATTTTTTTTCTATTTTTTTTTATAAGTCGAAATAGGAAACTATTAAATTTTAACATCCCTATCAATGTTCATGCAATACAAACTTTATTTTGAAAATTGACATATGTTGCTAGGGTAACAAGGCCCAAAAATAGGAAAAAATGAAGGTGATTTCGATATTCTCTAATTCCTGATCTTAAAGAATTTTAGCGATTGGTTTTATTTGAACTTGGAAAAATATGCCTAAATTTTAATTTTATATCGCAAAAAGCTTTGTTAAGCAACACAGAAGTGTTGTTGCTATGGAACTTAAATTTGCATAGAAAATCACACAAAATTCTGACTTTTTGATTAGTCCATAGCAACAGTTATTATTTTTAGAAAATTTTAGATTTTTTTTCAAGTTGCTTTAAAGTTCAGGACATACTGGATTTTTTTCTTGGCAATTGAAATCAATTATTTATATTTAATAGGTAAATATAACCCATTCAAAAATGCCTCAAATTATCAGATTTACTTTATTTTTAAGCTTGTTACCTGAATCGGTTCTAATTTTTCAGTTTTTTATTTTTATTTGCAAAATAATAATAGTGTGTACAAAATACTTTGATTTGCATTCTTAATTAAAATTAAAAGAAAAAACCATATTTTGAAATTTCTGTTTAAATGCCATGAATACACTCTTGAAAGATGCGTTTCTCCATAAATGTTTTTCTTTCTCTTAAAAAAAAATGTATATTTTTTGCATAAATATATTTTATCCTCAATACCCCAAGTAATTGCCAAATACTCACAATATGTTCTCTAATAAGCAATAAAATCTTTACCCTTTGTTACCATGGCAACGGAACCACATAGCAAAAAATAAAAGGTGTTAGGCTTTATTAACTTACCAATGTTTATCAAACTGTAAAGTATGAAGAAACTCCGAGACTAAGGGTGGTCACCCAATTTTGATTCTTACATAGAATTGATCTTAAAGCTGAACACCGCTCGTAAATAGGCACTGTCCGCCATATTTCTCTTTTACCACTGATGTCCCTACAACCCCTATATAAGGCACAGGCCTCTAATCAGTTCAAAGTATTTTGCTGTAGAGGTCTCACCTGTGTGGACGTACATCTTGCCTCGCCGTGTTACACGGTCGCGATGAAATTATCAAAGTTTACGCACATTTTTCAAACCAGGAGAATACTAACATTAAATAAATTGCTAAATGCATCATTTACAAACAGAATATGCACATATTATAAGAAACAAATGCATAAAATCCAAAGACGACGAAAGGAATATTACACGTCGGCCACGAGTTTCAGGTGTGCAATCGGGTGTAACGAAATCGAAGGGTTTATATACCAGGTACCTGTGTGACGGTGCCTATTTACGAGCGGTGTTCAGCTTTAAGGTTTACAATTAAACCCCCCTCTATACAGCCTATATATGATCTTGCACCTATGGATTTTGCTTTATTTCCTTATATTTAGTCGAAACTGTTGGACAGGAATTGTTGGACCTAAATGATCTAGGATATGCCACAAAAGACATTATACAAAAACTTGACAAATAATGGTATGCATTTTATAAATGGGTTAAATGGCATGAAAAGTGTTTGGAACTAAAAGTTCTTTACTTTTAAAAAGGAGTGACAGGTTTGCCTTCCATATGGAAATATTAAAATTGCTGCTTCATTAATTTAAATCATGCAAAGCAAAATCGTTGTATATTTTGAGAACATTGTTAAAATTATATGAGTATTTTCATACTTATTTTGAATTGATATTCATTCAATAAAACATTCGTCATCCTACAAAGAACTCAGTAATTTTTTTCCGTATATCACTTTGTCTGCGAACTTTTCTGACAACCCTCGTATATAGAATTGTTAAAAATACACACTTATAAATAAGTTTCTTAAATGATTGGTGAAAAGGAAAAAGTTCTATATCCAGTAGAATTAATTTTGCCTGCACTTTTTAATGTCTCCTTGTTATACCCCCGCAAACAAAGTCCGGGGGGGGGGGTATATATATATAAATAACCTTATTTGTCTGTTTTTCTGTATGTTCGCATGTCTATCTGTTCTGTGAAATCGTGTCTGGTCCATATTTTTTATGGACTTACATTATAATCTATTACTTCACACAAAAGTTGAAAGATTGCTTATGACCTAAGGGCGTGATTTTGACCCAAGGTCATAGGCATGTTCAAGGTCACTGAATTGCATTATTCGTGTCCGATCCATATCTTTCCTAAGGAAAATCATTAGAATATATTACTTAACACAATGATTGCTGTTTGCCTGAGAATGTGTCATGAACTTGACCTAAGATTACAAAAATATATTTAAAATGATTTATAATATAAAGACCACTTATTGCAAATAAAAGAACTACAATAATAGTGTGTAAATGCATTAACAAACATCATATTACTATTATGAAAAGACTTTGGCAATAGAGTATGCAAGAAATATTATTTAAATTATACATTAAAAAAGAAATAACCATGAACGCACAAGTGTCTATTAAACAATCATTTTGCTAAGACGTTCATTTACTTATTGATCCCCTACAGGCAGTTCACATTTTATTGAGAAGGTAATCAAATTGGAGCATACCAATAAGACGAGAGGACATCCTAAAAAACAAAAATCCAGCATGTACCGGATACTGTGTTATCAAATTTAAAAAAAATGTTTTACAAAACACTTCTCGTCATGAAAATACAAATTTCGCGGAAGTCAAAATGGCCAATTTTCAAAGACCCCCCCCCCTTCCCCACAATATTATTTAACAGAACATAAGTACGTATGGCTTCCCAAAAAGGATTATTTAAGGAACATAATCGCACATTAAACAATGTCCTATTTTCGTTTTTATGACCTCAAAAGAAATGTTAGTCATCAGATGATGTAATGATCTTTCGCGTTGTTTGATTGCATAAAAAAATTATAATTTTTATATATGTTTTATCGTATGATTTCAGGAAGCACATTTGCAAAGTTTCAGTTTGGTATCTAATAGCGTTGTATTATGTGTACATCATCCATAGGTGGTATATTAATTGAATTAAGTCGTCCTTAATTAAAATTTATACAGCAATTTCAATGGGGACTACATGTATGTATTGTTTAAAAACAAGAAAAATAACACATAAAATACATATTAAAATTGTGTAAATAAGTTAGATCTATAACATACTTTTTATCCATACCATTCTGGTGAGATGCCTTCCCGTTCGCAGGTGTTATATGCACAATCTAATGATCAATAACGCAAAAAGCAGGTGTTTTATACAACCACCAACCATCACAAAGGATAGTAATTCGTGATTCAGCCTTGCGGAATGTAAACAGAGAACATAAGATTCATATGATTTAAAAATGTTTACTCGTTACAATTTTATGAGTCTTACAGGGAAACGCTACGTTTTTACTTTAAAATGTTTTAAAGTGTAGAAAATCTAAACGTCCTTATTCATGCGTCGCATTTCGAGTTTGATCACAAACCTATCTAAATATATCAATTTGTAATAACGATGCAGCAAGCAGCATGAACTTAGTAATGCTAGTGTCCGGACGTCAGACAGTATATAATTATTTAAAGCAATCTTTGAACATTAATTTAAATATTTCTTCCTGAACCAAACTTACAATGTGTTGAAGGGTTATGCATTTGTTTTGTTCATTCTTATATTCAGTCAAGTTGTAATTGTTGATAATGAAAAATGAAAAAAACAAACTGTCAACCATCTCAAAAATAGAAAAAAACGAAATACAAATTCTAAGCAGAGCAACACGGTCCTCTAAAAAGATAGAGGTAGGATCAGGTGCCTAGGAGGAGTGAGAATCCTCTGCTGACAGGTCACACCCGCCGTGTGCTCTTTGTCGTAATGGGGGAAAAAACGAAAGTCCGTAGACAATTAGGTGATTAATTATGGTCTAACAATTAGTATGAAAAATGAAGAGCATTTAGAAGATATTTAAAGATTTTTTTCAATGAACCCTTCAAGAATGTAATAAATGTCCAAAGTCAAAATGATTTAATATGTTTCAGCAAACTCAAGGCCATTTTCGTTAACTATTTAAAAACGTTAGTGTAAGTATTAGGTAACAATGCTTCGGTCATTGAGTCATGGTCTTATGTTTGCCAAATTTTTTGTTAAGATTTGCTTCATTCAAAGCTAAACACGACTTGCAAAAGCCACTTTCCGACATACTGTGGTTTCATCAATATTCGTTGAATACCAATTTTCGTGGATTTCGTTGTTAAGTTGATCCACGAAATTAAAAGCTCATCGAAGAACAATATCAACTAACATTTTGTATTGATAGGGTCATTGGCCACGAACTTACGTATCCTTGAAACTGTGGTTTTCAGAAAATCCACGAAAATTGATACCCACGAATATTGATGAAACCACAGTATTTCTCTTTCCTCGCCGCTATACCTTCAACCCCTTTACATGTATAAGCCGCAGAACTCTTAACAGTTTAAAGTAACTTGCTGTTCAGATTTCACCATTTGTGGACATGCATCTTACATCCCCGTGTTACTCGTTTGCGATGAAATTACTACACTTTACGCACTCATCCAAACTTACTATGTAAGAAATATTAAATATAGAGTTCAATTCATAATTTACTAAGAGAAAATGCACACGTAACAAGGACTTAAAGCAAAAACTCTAATACAGCGCAAGGAACTCTATACGTCGATAATACGTTTTAGGTGTGCAATCAGGTGAACAGATATTGAAGAGTGTTATACCTGTGTTATGGTGTCGTTGAGTCGTGTTTAGCTTTCAGATAAACAAGATGTCCTATATAAGGTTGAGATAATTGTATATTTGGTTGATAAAAATATGCTCAGTCAGCTAAATAAGACCATCAATTTTACAACTATATTGAACTTAGAATGTATCATAATACATACTATACTCTCTATTACCTGCCTAATGCTGATTTTACAGATATAACGACCTTCTTTTTTGCCTTTTTTTATTATGGTTTATGGCAAGCATGAGATGCTATTTAAAAACACGCCAATGGGACTTTCATCACGTTTATTTTTAAATCGGCTGCAAATTGTCTTCATTTCTTTTAAAAGCCTTTTACATGACTGTATACTAGAAAAAATTCGTAAATTTATGCAAGAAAACAACAAAGAGGTACTGGACCTCTCTATATTCTGATGATTTTTTAGTTCAAAATGAACAAATAATGTTTTGTGATGTTTCAATTCTATAAACATTTCATAAAATGTGAATACAAACTGATTTGGGTTTTTTCTACTTCCTGGTTCAAGGTGTAGCCGATAGTAGTACTACCTGGATGTTAAAGCAATTAAAGTCAACCCTATATAATAAATATGTATACCCGATATAATAAAAGGCTGCGGCCTGAGGAAATAATGTTGAAATATGAGAAAATCTTAACGACAGCAAATAATAATAAACACGTAATTTTTATTATACAAATGACACATGAACTATTACAAGCCATAAAAAAATATTAGTTGATATGAGAACACAAAAAATATAAACAAGAGGTCCAGTGGCCACCTGAGTTCATGTCTTTTTGTGAATAAAAATGCTACAAATCATCCATTTACCATAAAAGATCAATTTTTAGTATCAGTAATGGCTGTTTTCAAATATGTGTGAGAAATGACTCAAGGAAATTGCCACAAGTTTCATAATATTAAGTTAAAGTGTTCAAACTAATGCTTCTTATGAAAATTAAAAGATAGGGGGAGGGTATACATGCAAGGGTATTTCTAAGTGATTTGATGCTTTTATCATGATAATATTATGTAGATGTATGTAGTATTGAATAAGGTTTCTTATTTAAGGATGTTGAACAAAAACTGACCTCTAAAACATTAGGTAAAGATGCTTTACTAATGGAGAGCCCTATGAATCTGTGTTAAATAGAGGAAAGTGGAAATGGCGGGTTCACTTAAATGACCATATTTTTCTTAAACCTCAATGGAATTGGCAAAATGAAGTATACTTTTTCTCACAATAGCATAAGCTTTCTAATTCCAAGATAAAATGACTTTTCAGAGAATGTTAGTGTAAGTTAAAGGTAGCAAGGGACAGTTTCGGATAAAGTACCCGTCAATATTTTTGTAAAATTGAGAGTTGCTGTACTTGAAGGCTTATGAGTGTTGCTAAAAATCCTGAAATTATTTATAATGATTATCATTAGTTAGAATTTCTTGTTGAAATTGACATGCAATATGTAGGCCCCATATGTTAGGTACATGAGAATCAGAAGTAAAATGCGAAACCGCGGCTATGACTGTTGTGTTGACTTTATACAGTGAAATTGCAAGTGACAGACGGGAGGTAAAATAACACGAAAAGTAGGTGGATGGGACATTGTAAACTATACACCGGTAAGTTTCTGACATGTGATGATGCAACATATACACGGTACGGAAGGTCAACCCTTTGCAGGGAATTAGCTGGGGGAGGTCTAAAAAGCTAAAAAATCATGAAAAATTAGCAAGATATGAAAGGGTCAAAATCTCATAAAATCCAGTATGTAGAAAATTTTACAGGTTTTGACTAGTAATTTTCTTCAGAAATAAGTGATTGACCCTATAACAAGTGAATTATAGGTATTTGTGCTCAATGGGAACTGAAGAAATTCTAGTTACAGAGTTCCGAAGACACGCATCCCCTGGCTACAAAAAATTGTATCAAAAAAACTGTCCCGTCCCACCTCATACCTCATCTGAGCAAAACAGGCATAATACAATCAGCTTAATGGAGTCATAATATAAAATATCTGGACAATGTAGTATAATACATGTATATCCAGTATAAATAAAAATCCACCCCCATCTAGATATTCTTATGTTTATAATCAAGTCCCTTTTCTAACAGGATGATTTTATAATCATATCAAATTTTGAGCATTGCAGTTCTAAAAAGATCCTGAACAATTGTTTATATAGGGGATATAAACCTACATCAACTCTGAACCCCTTGTAAGGCCCAGGAATCGTCCAGGGGCCAAACTCTAAATGATCTTAAAACCAGCAATGTTTCAAAATGCTTGCATATAAGTAAACCCATATATTATAACATTTCAGTTTTTGTGAATAATTAAAATGTTTTCTTATGTAAAATTGAATCCTCAATGTGGTTTCTCCCTACTCCTCAATATTTTGATTTTTTTAAATTTGAATCTACACTGTCTGAGGTTGCTTTCACTGAAGTTACAGCTTTTCTAGGCAAATGGTTTTGTAGAAGATTTTAAAAGATTTTTCTCTATATATTCGTATGTAAAAATTGCCCCCCCCCTCCTGTTGGGACCCCATACTACCCCTGGAAGTCATGATTTGGGCGAACTTGAATCTACTTTACCTAAGGATGCTTCCACACAAATTTCAGCTTTTTTGAGCAATTGGTTTCTGAGAAGATTTTAATTTTTTTTCTATATATTCCATGTAAAAATTAATCTCCTCCCACCATTGTGGCCCCACCTTACTCCCGGGATCATGATTTTTGAAACCTTTGAATCGAAAAATTACCCCCCCCCCCCATTGTGACCCATCCATACCCCCGGGGATCATGACTTGACCAAACTTGAATCTACTCTATCTGAGGATGCTTCCACACAAGTTTCAGTTTTCCTAAGGGTGCTTTGTGCAAATTTTGTTTGAAATTGGCCCAGTGGTTCTGGAGAAGATGTTGAAAATGTGAAAAGTTTACGGACAGACGGACGACAGACAAAATGTGATCAGAAAAGCTTAAAAGGATACTGAGGAATCATTAGATTTCGTGGTGGCTCAATTTACGTGGTATTCGTTGGTATCCCTCTTCAACGAATTAACAACCTTAACGAAAACAAATTTAGAAAATGTTATCTTCGTTACTGAAACTAAAAACCGACGCATCCACGAAATTACATCCCCACGAATAAGCAAAAAACCCACGCTCAACGAAAATTGCTCCCCACGACCTTATATAATTCCACAGTATTCATTTTTCCAATAGAGGAGCAATACATTTATTCATGCATGCATTGTTTAGAATAGGCCACAGAATGTAACTTAAAACTATTTACATTTAATGATAAAAAATAAATGAAATAAGGTGAACGTTTAACGTACTGTGGTAATGCATTTGTTTATTAAATACAAGCATATTTAATGGAACGCCATAGATGCAATTATTTCATGAGAAGATGCTTAATTATACTTCATGTAGTTCTTCTTTTTTCTAGCATAATAAGAATATATTAAGCTAACGATATGATCTGTGTATGACTTGAGCTCAACCGAACACACATGTATAAATTGACAACTATAAAATGACTCAATATTACAAGAAATAAAGCGCAGTAACGATATCCTGAACTTTGCAGTGCAGAATATTGAAAAAACCAATTACTTGAGATTCAAGAGAAGAACAGATTATTTGATTGCATGTAGTCGTAAATGCCCTAGTATTCGACTAAAATCAGATCTTTCATTCGCTTCAAACTTTATTATTGTCAACGCCCAGCGGACGGTCGTCATCGATTACAATTCCTCTCGATATCCCTAAGTGTCAAGTTGAAGGAAGAGGTCACATTCTGAGTGGTTTCAAAACAAAACCATTTTAATACAAAGAAGCGGATCAATGATCTGATTTTAATCAGATTGATGCCCTAGATGATAGGATTCGACTTGAAAAAAAAGCAAGGGAAAGCCAGAGAGAAAATTGTACTATACTATTATACAGCTTAACGGGAGACCCTTTATAGGTTGTAAAGGCAAAGGTAAAATGGCAAGAAATTCTGACAGAATATTGTAATGTTCTATTGATCGTGTTTGTCAATCTAGGAATTTAATAGTTGCCAATATTACTTTCGGTTGAGGTCAAGTCCAAATTTCGAGATAATATCTATTCAACTGAGTTTTCAAATATAGGAGAAGTTCTGAAGGACCACCTTCACATAAAGAACACACATCTAATAACCCTTTTCACATAAAAAGCACCATCATATAAAAAAGCACCATCAGATAAAAAATGCACCATTATATAAAAAAGCACCATCTTCATATAATAAAGAACCATCATCATGTAATAAAGCACCATTTTCATATAATAAAGCACCATCTTCACTTGAAATACCCGATAATAATATAATTTAGCACCATCTTCTCATGAAATGGCCACATACGGGAGCTATGGCGTTCCAAAGTATTCCTTCTAAAGTAGGAACTTTTTCTTTATTAATCAAGCACATAATGAAAATCTGACATTATATTGCGATTCAATTTCTTTAGAACATTTAAGTGAATAAAATTTAAAGTTAGAATATCATCATGTTTAACAATTTGATATGCAAGGAAACGATCCAAATAGGGATAAAGCAGGAGATACTAATTTTTTTTTTTTCAATTTACCTAACGATGAAAAAATGACAATAACAAACCGTCAACCATCTCAAAAATCCATAAAACGAAATACAAATTCAAAGCAGAGCAACACGTACCTCCAAGATAGAGGGTAGGATCAGGTGCCATGGAGGAGTAAGCATCCTCTGCTGACCGGTCACACCCGCCGTGCGCCCAATGTCATTTCGGTAAAAATGTCATAATCGGGAAACATGTCGTAATTTGGGGAAAATGTCATAATCGGGAAAAACGGACAAATCCGTGGACAATTCGGTATTCAAACAACAGTCAAGAGCAGAGCAATTACGGACCTCTGGAAAATCTCAGAGGCAGGATCAGGTGCCATGGAGGAGTGAGCATCCTCTGCTGACCGGTCACACCCGCCGTGTGCTCTTTGTCGTAATCGGGAAAATAAAAACCGCAAAAGTCCGTAGACAATTAGGTAATTAATTATGGTCTAACAATTAGTATGAAAAACGTCAGTCAGCATGCGAATCAATGGAAGATTGTATTTGCTGACAAGGTCGCCGTATCGACCATAGAACTTACGAAAAGATGACTTTAAACGAGACTGTTGATAGTCCTGTTTTATCAACTTGTTTGTCAGTAGCTTGCCTCGTCTTAGAAACTGTGCATGCCCTTGGAAGAGGAATAATCAATTTCTTCTTTTTCAAAATTGATTTTATAACTGATCATATAACATTTTTGATTTGCAAAGAATTAAATTACATAATTATTTTTGTCCTTTTCTCTGTTGTGCAAAAATAAGAAAACTGTCAGTCGGTATTTTATTTTATAAATTCTTAGTCTCCACTTGGTTTTCCGCCTCCATATGACGGTGTCTGGAGGCCATTTCTATATTAATCAAAGACTTCGATCTCATTCAGCAAGGCCGTATGAAATTTATATGTGGTATACGAAGATGAAACCGGACTTGAACGTGTATGACCGTTACATTAATTTCTTCTTGTGATTTATAACTTTACGTTTTTGTTTTTTCTTGTATAGACATAAGTAAATCCTTTCGCATCGGTTAAACACTAGTGTCCCTTGCAAGTCAACCATAAGCATTACGTGTTTGAGCACTTAAAATGCATTTAGATTGCAGAATATATGAGTCACATAGACGTTAATAGTTGAAAATTTTGAGTTTTTCCCTCTCATAAAATTAGATCTAAGCACATTTAAATTTGATGTTAAGCGTTTCTAAAGTAAGAGTGATAACCTACCCCGTAGGCCATTACTTTTGAGATACCTGCAGCATAATTACATGATTATTGCCTAAATTGAATTAACGATTACGATTGTCAAATAAGCATTTCAATTAAATTTTAATTTATTAATTGCTTTAGAGTTGGGTTTATATAGATCATTGAAATATATGTTTCACTTACTTCTTTGCAAATGACATCTATGCATTTTATTTTTGTCTATTATCAATGGACTGTTAAATAATGGACCAGATTAATGACTCATGGATAACGTAACATCTCTTGTTTCTCTGCTCACCCTTTTTCTGTGAATGTTTCAATATTTTGAACAGTAATAATTTCTTAAACAAGTTTTAATTATCTGCATATCTTTTAAGCTTAACATTTTGTTGAACACATTGCTTTACATCTCAATTAAAAAGGATGTTCTAAAGCGTCAGTGTTCTTGACATAGCACAAGCTCAAGATAAAACTGTAGGCACTACCAAAACAAACAGAAGAAAAATTATTTCTGCTGGTGACGACAAAACATTTGCCAAGCCTAAATTGATTTTCTTCTTTAGCCATGAAATCTTGATTTCTAATCTATTGTCAATTTTGCATGAATTATAAGTGTGTTAGCTCCGGTAGCAGATCTATTGAAGTACAACTTCGACAGCTGTGCTAATACAGAAACAAGTACTTTGTTTGACTTTTTTCTTAACGTTAAATATGTAATAGTTATTTCTTCTGTTCTTTTAGGAAACCTTTATTCGAACACAATCACTTTTACATCTTTATTTGATTTTTTTTATGAACGCCGCAATTTGACTGCTTTTTTCGACGAGAAAAGCACCATAAAAACAAGGCCCAGAAAACTCAAATCAAGCTTGTAATATAATCTCGCGGCCACGAGTGGGTGCATGTCCATTGACGTCGTGAATAAAGAAATACTCAGTATAAAACAATGAAGATTTGGGTTGGGTTTTTTTAGGTTTTGTTTTTAATTAAAAAATGAGAAAATATAAAAGAAAACAAAGTCACAAGAAAAAAAATCTAATGGTAAGTATTCAGTTAGTTATTCGAAATGGGTTGTTATTTTTTGCAAATAAATTTGGTTACTTGATGGATGAAACAACATTATATAGTACAATATATTAATGAAAAAATATTATGCAGAAACAAGTAGATTGTGTTTAAAATCATTCCAAAATTTACACTTCAATATGAATTGAATTATGTTAGCACTTTTCTCAATATTTTATTTTTTATCACTTGTACGGCAGCTATTAAGATTTGTTATATAGCATTATTCATATATCGCTATTTTGTCTACAATATAATAGTCATCACTCTTTTCAGTTTCATCAACCGTTGGTTTCTCACATTCACCTGACAGTGTACTATGGCCTTCTTGGTCACCAGTATTATCACTTTGAGCATTCATCGGTTCATAACCGTCCATCTTGTTGGAAACCACCAATTCTAGACGATCGTATTTCCCACTTTTATTTTCCTTGGCTAATCCAATAAATGGATTGTCCACATCTTTTCTCAAACTGGATTGCTCTCGTTGTATTGCTGGTGTTCTTCCTTGGCTTAGCTATACTCAAAATATACATAATAATATAAACATCATAAAAACAATTCTGTTATCGAAAACATATCAAAATGTTTACAGCGTACATGTTATTCTTACTGTAATATCTTTTATTTCACTGTAACCCGCGTTTTCTCCATTGTTCTCGTGTGTGTTTTCTTCAATTGTGGCATCGCCAGGATCATAGACTGGGTTTGGTATCATACGATTTCTGCAAGAAAAGATCTCTTTGTTTTGTGTGTTTTTGGTATCCATTTGCATCATAATCAGATCGAGTTCACAGAATTTCGTACAAAAAGTGTCTTTATTTATTTATTTTTTTTTTTGATTTGTTAGATTTAAAGAATTAAATGAAATACAAAATCAACAGCCAAATTTTGTTTTGAAAGATGATCATTCTTATCTGTAAAACACCTGTACGTACAATTTCCTGTTAAGAGTTTGAATTAGAGAAAGAAAACTTCTAACCATTGTAAAAAACGGAAAACCCAAAACTTTATTTGATATCAACGGCTGTTCACAAATTTAGAATAGAATGTCTTCCTTTTAGATTAATTTTGTTTTTTCAATGCAACAATTGGGGTCAGTACAACATTAAGGAAATTAGGTAAGGGTCCTGAAACGTTGCTATTACTTTATTTTCACTTTAATATACTGATAGTTTAATATTAATCATTACTTATTTCCTTAATTTGCTAATGGATACATACAGGTGTTAAAAAAGCAAAGTACAATCTATTGCTTTGGGAGTTTCAGTTGTCATGGTTAAAGATACTCAAGTTGAAAAAACCGGCAAATCTTAAATTTCTGGAAATTGAAATTAAAAAATTAAATCTTTATTTTAAGTTATACCTACACATTTTGTACACAGCTGCCTAATGATGCTTTTTTCTTATACGTGAAATTAAAACATCGCTATGCATAACAAAATTATTATTATTATCGAATATATATATAATAGAAAAAAACAATTTTGAAGAGTTTCAAAGTTTAAGTTTCTGGCTATGTGGGTCATCATTTTGTCTGTCATTCCGTCTGCTTGTATATCTGTCCAACTTACTGGTTTTGTAACGTATGTTTTCTTCCTTTTGCCCAATATGGCTCATACTTAAGCCAAAAGTGTAATTAAGAGAGGAATGCGCGTTAATCTTGAACCAACATTTTAGACCAAAGGTTAAGGTCACACCAGAAATAATTGACAATGACCTAAACAATTTCATGTCCTGACGTAAAAAAGGTCAATGATCCAAATTATTTAAGATTTCTAGGAAAACAGATTTAATAAAATCTATTAGAAAATATTAAAAATTGAAAAATATCTCGAAAGAAAAACCATTTTAACTTTTTCTAAACTAATATGAAAAAATGACAATAACAAACCGTCAACCATCTCAAAAATCCAGAAAACGAAATACAAATTCAAAGCAGAGCAACACGGACTTCCAAAAAGATAGAGGTAGGATCAAGTGCCAGGGAGGAGGAGTGAGCATCCTCTGCTGACCGATCACACCCGCCGTGTGCTCGTTGTCGTTATCGGGAAAAAACGGAAAAGTCCGCAGATAATTAGGTGATTAATTATGGTCTAACAATAAGCATGAAAAATGTCAGTCAGCATGCGACCCAGTGGAAGATTTTATTTGCTGACAAGGTTGTTGTATCGACCATAGTACTTACGAAAAGATGACTTCAAACGAGACTGTTGATAGTCCTGTTTTATCAACCTGTTTGTAAGTAGCTTGCCTCGCCATAGAAACTGTTCATACGAAGAGCATGCCCTTGCGTATCGAATTAACTGAATGACAAAAACACCATAAGCAGGTGATGAAGGTATATTGCTACATAAGTAAGGAAAGTTCACGATAGAAAAATTGAAGTCATCGCATTTATTATAAAGTTTTGTTTATAGGTTACCATCAATGTCCATTTCCAGTAAAATATTCAAATATGAAACAGATTACGCAGAATCTGTGGTATCTTTTATTTCAAGTTCACTCGGATATATCGAGTCGACGAAAGTATGGAAATAACAATTGTTAATTGATAATACGTCGTCGATATACCTGAATGTTGAGTTGAAGGCCACAGCGATTGATTTATTTTTTCACGTACAAGTTTTTGAATAAGTTCTGCTTCATAAGAATACAAAAATAGGTCTGCTAACAATGGGGCACAATTGGTACCCATGGGAATTCTAACAGATTGTTGGAAGACATGATTTCCAAAAACTACATAGATGTTGTCTATCAGAAACTCAAGCATCTTTTTAATGTCAACTTCAGAGTACTTGTGTGTGCAATCAGAATGGTTTTTAACAATTTTTTTTTAGATTTCCAATGACAAGGTAAACATTTTTACGACTTCCATTTTTATTGAAGAAACAACTGTCGATGATATCAAAAAGCCTAGATTTTAATTTGTCGTGGAGAATGTTGTATAAAGCGTTGAAAAATCGTACGTTTTGATGCTATTGATTTTAGAAAGATTTTGTGACCTCAAAGTTTTTATAGTTTTTTAGTATCCACATCTGATTCACACCACTTCTGGAGTATATTGTTGTACAGTACTCTAGACGTTTCTCCTTCACTACTGTAAGAAATATAGCAAGGAGTAAAGAGAGAGATTTGGTAGATCATTTACTGGAACCTGATATATATCTCTATTTGTAAGGACTTTTGTAGTTTTATTTTTAAATATTTATGTTGTTTAGGCTTACGTTTCTTTGCAAACTGCACGCCATATACACACAAAGACGAGGACTGTAACAACCGATCCAAAAACTATTCCTCCTCCTACTGCACCGATGATTGCACCTGCAAAATCATGGATCAAAAGGTGATTGACATTTTAAACAAATTTATATTGTACGGAAATTGTAAAGTATCCAATTTATCTTTTTATTCAACGATTTTTAGTAGTGTTCTAGTTCTAATTCAATCCATAAATCGATTTTTCACCAAAGTCCATTTCTTTTGATTACTTGTTTTATCACACAAAACTTTCATAAGTTATAAACAAATGAGTTACATTTCAGATAGTTCAATTGTTTGCGGAGACAACTGTTGGAATAATACTTTTTGGTATTCTTAAAGTTTCATTTTTATCATTCTAGATCTATATTGCTCAGATTAGAAATAAATGCATAAATTATATTAAATTTATTGATTTATTATTTTTCCTTTTTACATAAAACATACTGATTATAAAATATAGATATAATTTGATTTTAATACAAATGTATTTGTTGAGTAATAGAAACGTTTATTTCATTCAAAAAGAAGATATTTCTTTAGGTTTTCTTCATTTGTTTTAATGCAATCCTACCTCTATCTTGGAGGTCCGTTTTGCTTTGCTTTGAATTTGTATTTCGTTTTATGGATTTTTCAGATGGTTGGCGGTTTGTTATTGTCATTTTTTCATTCATGAATTACAAGTTTTTGAACAGAGTTTTAATCCATTTTTTTAAATAATTAAATATTTCACTATTTTATTATAAATACATGATATTTAATTTATTTAAGTTTAATGAAATATGCCTTCTAATCTAAAATCATTTGCATATCATATATAAAGTGGTTTACATATGCATAAGCCAAATAATCATGACTTTATCTAAAACTATTATAGATATACATGTGAAATTTAGTTAAAAGACAACCGGACTTTTAATATATAAACAACTTTAGCATGCCATTAAACACATACTTTTTGAAAGGTATCAAGGAACAAAAGGTTTCCTTTTACCTGTATTTGTAACAATACTTCTTACTGGTACAATCTTCGTCGTATTGGTACATGTTGTTTTTGTCAAGTTGTGCAATACATCACAATCACAACAAAACGCTGTAACCGTTTAAAAAATATTTTAAGACATCTGTGTTTCATTTTGTAAATAAAAAATGTGATTTGAAAAGGCAGTTCAATATACATTTATTTTTTAACATAAAAAAAGTTAATTATGAAATGTAAAATGAGTTTAAAAAAACTTACTTTTGCAAATAAAAGGTGCACTATGTCGTATAAGGGGCGTTAGCAGCAGAACGAGTATGCATCTCTTTACTGGAATGCAATATGTATAGCATAAAATAGTCGTATCAAATTTTTTTTTTACAAATCATACATCTTATTGTTATAATAAATTTGTTTAAACAGATTTAGCTCTGCTACTGAAATGAATGATATGGTAACATAAGAATCAATTCAACATCAAGACAGCTACGTAACTGCTGTAACAAATGAGATGAACATATAATTACGGTCCAATGTTGTTAATTACAAATATGAATTGCATAATATCAAAAAACTGTTTTTAAACTCAAACGTTAAATACCTTAAACTATTAACTCACTTGAGCTGAAAGCTCATGTGAGCTTTTCTGATCACTTTTTTGTCCGGCGTTTGTCTGTCCGTCCGTCTGCCTGTCTGTCTGTCTGTCTGTCTGTAAACTCTTACATTTTCAACTTTTTCTCCAGAACCACTGGGCCAATTTTAACCAAATTTGGCACAAAGCATTATTTAGGAAGGTGAATTCAAGTTTGTTAAAATCAAGGGTCACAGTCTCTTCCAAGGAGATAATTAAAAATAACTGAAAATCAGCGGATACATTTGTATTTTTCAAAAGTCTTCTCAGAAACCATTTTGCCAGAAAAGCTGAAACTTATGTGAAAGCATTCTAAAAAATAGGGTAGATTCAAGTTTGTTTAAATCATGATCCCCGGGGGTAGGATGGGGCCACAGTGTGCTCAACTTTTTACATAGAAATATATAGAGAAAAATTTTTAAAATTATTTTCGAAAAAAAACAAACATTTGCCTAGAAAAGCTACAACTTTTGTGAAAGCAACATCAGATAGTGTAGTAATAAAATTGTCAAAATTATATTATTTAGGAGTAGGGTAGGGCCACATTGAGGAATTTTACAACGGAAAACAATTTATTTTATTTACAAAAACTCAAATGTAATAATTTATGGTTTTACTTATATGCAAGGAATTTGACATATTGTTGATTGTCTATAACTGTTTAGACTTTGACACCTGGACAATTCTTGTGTTCCACAAGTTTGACGTAGGTTTAAACTTCATCCAATTTGATTTAGATCTTCTTGAGAACTGCAATGCTCTATGTGTGATATAACTATATAATCATTCTATGACAACAGGAGCTTAATTATAAACAGAATATCCATGGGAAAAAATAATTAAATACATGACATGATCTGTTATACTACATTGTCCAGATATTTTATATATGACTCCCATAAAGCTGATTTTATTATGCCCCCCCCCCCTTTCGAAGAAGGAAGGGCATATTGCTTTGCAGTTGTCCGTCTATATCTCTGTCAATTGGTCGTTTGGTTGGTTGGTCGGTCCATTAACAGTTTCCGTTCATTCTCTTCGCAGGGATTGCACATATTGAAATGAAATTTGGAATCAAGTTTGATTTTGGGTACGATCGAACAATTTTTGATAGTGTTATGCTCCATGGACATAGAACACTTCAATTTTTTTCCAGTTTCAGTCTTTGTTTTCTTTCTTCGCAGTTACTGATAAGAAATTTGGTATACAACTTTATTATAAACAGTTATTTAGAGTTTCCGTTCATTTTCTTCACCGAGGTTGCACCTACCGAAATAAAATTTGATATACTATTTTATTCTAATAATTATAATGTAGATCAAGTTTAATTTTGGGTACGATCGAGCAATTTTTACAGAGTTATGCGACTTGGACTTGAAAAATTCTAATTATTTGCAGTTTCAATTCATTTTCTTCGCAACTGTTTCCAAGGTAGGGGGCATTAGTGTTTAACAAAATCTCTTGTTATGTCTATTGTTCAAGGAAATGACACGTTTACGTGCAACAGAGTTGCGATTCTCAGCCGCTTTTCGCTAATGAATAATTTCTACCTAATTCACATGAATTGACGATGTTTCAGAAACAGACACGTTTGTAAATTTGAACTCTGGTTTAAACTCGCGGACACAAGTTTCTTCATACTTTGAGTTTTTCTTTGAAGTATTTTCAGGCACATACTTTGAGTTTTTCTTTTAAGTATTTTCAGGCACAACAGTAGTATTTTGTTTTACGCCAGGCTTTGAGCCTGGTGTATAGTTTATCGGCCACGACTTGATGACAAATCAGTGTATGATAAGCACTAAGAAGAAAGTTGAATCCCCCCCCCCTTTAAAAGCATTGTTGAGACTACAACTTAACGAAAAAACCGCGACGAAGACACAACAAATTCCCGGATTGTGAAAGTAACACTTACCGGTCACGCGGACTGGTAAATTATTGAATTTTGGCGAACATGTGGATTTTCGATCGGCTTTGCCGATAAGACCGATGTTTTCGTAAACTATGTTCTGTAACGTAACAATAATGAAATATCTAACTAAACCTCAAATTTACTAAGTCTTTGCATACTGTTTTTCCGTATGTTTGATAAATGTGTCTTAAATCAACTGACAATGCTTATATATAATTATTATTGTGTGGTGACTTACACATGTGCGACAAACAGCAATACTAGTCAACATTGTTTAAGTAAATTAAGTGTTATATACATGCATATGCAAATTTAACACAAATAAATAAAAGTCACTTACTTGTGGTTATATCGAATAGCAATGTAATTGCAATGTGCATTTTTCCAAAACAAGTATATGTCAATAGTATTATAGTATGTCTTTATAAAGCAACACCGGTATTAGAGCAAGTGACTATTGTGTCAATTAAAATGACTCAAATATCAGTCATAGACATATAAACACTTAAGACGGTAAAAATGTGGAAAAGATTATTAATTCTTTCCTTCCTTGTATTTGTCGTGCTTATATTTTTTAACAATTCTGTTGCATATAATATTCATTTGAAATTCACTCGTCTTAAAAACATCGAGAAAAGTTTTGTAAACTTTCTGAACTAAAACTTTTAATCCTTATAATTACATATTGTAAATTTTTCGTACATGAAAGCTAAACAACTGCAAAGACTAAGTATGACAATAACTATAGATTGTTACAAAAAAAGCCCAATAACAAATATTTCCTCATATTGTCATGCCCTCGTAGGAGGTTAGAGAAGTCAATAAAGTATTCTGAATTCAGACCACAAACTGATTAATAAATCAACTTACATAATATATTAAATGTAACCATGTTTCTTTATCGATCAAATCCACCTGTTTGATCTTTCTTGAGCATGCAGTGTATCCCTGTTAAAATTTTGAATATATGCATACAGTAAAAATAGATCAGTTATATACTAGGTATATTTTTAGCTTTTCATCGTAATCAACTGCGTTTGTTGTGCAAATAAAGTCGAGGATTGAGAAAATTATGTATAATTGCAATTTTGATCTGTAGTTTATTACATGTAATCTTTAATTTAATTCTTTAACCAACAAACTGTTAACTTCAAAATGGGTCACGAGTGTTTTTAGAAATTTAACTTTTATGAAGCTTAATATGTGTTGCCCTTGATTTGCAATAGTCATATCCCCTTTTTAACTTTTAGAATAGATACAAACAATCCTCGTGATCTCCGATGTATTGCAGGTTTGTGAGTTTAACGTAACACTGTTTGCTAAAATTGTATTAAATCGCAATATAATTTGTCTTTCAGTGTAAACATAAAATGTTTAATTAATGAAACATAATGCATTCCAACATATTTTGAATAGTTCGTGTGCATGTCAACATTACGTCTGACATGTTTACCAACCTTGAAAAACCGTTTCGAGAAAAGATGTTTCTGAGGAGCAGATTTTAAAACTAAATGTAGGAATTTTGCCTTTAAGCATACAAGTATCCTGTACTTTCAGATAAAAAATATCCACACTTAATGCAATGAATTTGTCTATATATGTCTATAGATGTTAAGGAGGGCACTTATATTTACACTGTCATTAACGTGATTAAACCCCTCTAAAATTATTTCCAGTAATAATGCAAGATTTAACATGCATGTTATATATTTCTGGATGCACAACAATATTGCTGATGTACATACGAGTGTAGGGTATAAATGTTAAGTTTGTTCATCAAATAACAATTTCATTTTGGTGAAGAAAGTATCGACCAAAACTCATTTATTGTGCTTTACGTAAAAGAAAATATTTTGCACTATTACGTAGAGCTCTAGTAAAAGAAGGCAGGGCTTATACAAAAATTGTACGGAGTATTATTATTATAATGTTAGGTAATAACTTAAATCTTCCCACTCTCTGTCATTGTAGATCTTTTTGAAACACAATACTTCATACTGTATTTAAATAAATATTCTCGAAATTGATTTGAACCCTTATGTTTAAATATATCAATGATAATTTAATTCAAATTTCTTACATTTCTTAATAGATTCCTTTTATCAGGTTTTCATTCATATTGTCATATGATCTTTACCTAATTGATAAATTTTAAAAGAAATATAAAATACATACCTCTGAGCCCCAATCGAATTATTCTCTCACTGTTAAATTTAAGTATGAAAAGGACGACTCGTCTAATACGGCGCAGTCGCTTGGTGCATTTAATGTTTTAATGTAATGATATTTTTTGTTTATCGAGGAAGTGTTTGTGGTTAGAAATAAATACAAAATGAAATGTAAATTTCATTATTTTACAGGAAGATAAACAAATACGATGAATACTAGTACTCTTACAATTTTGAAGACCAATATTAAATGAATTAAATAAAATTCAGAAAAGAGGTTGAAAAAATGCATGACATGTTCAAAAAGAGAGCAAACATTAACAATTCATTATAGCTTATAGATATATATGCCGTTTAAAATGAAAATTTTAAAAGAAATATATGTTTGCGTTTTCCATTAAGCCACAAAAGTTATATACTCTCAGCAAATTTTATAGTTAAAATCAAACGCATTTAAATGTATTCAATATAAATTCTTAATTATTTATTTACTGACCGGGTCGGTCAGTAAACTCCCAACTTTGAAACATTCATAAACAGGTGATGTGACCAGCTAATTTTAGAATGTAACAATATTTCAACGCGATTACGTGGTTGGTCCGTTGGCAGTGGAAGAACACGTTCAAAGAGAAAAGAAAGAAAGAAAGACACATTTTGACAGAGAACGTTGTAAAATGAAAATCTATATTGGAGACCATCTTGAGTGGTGGACCCGTGTTAGAAACTTCATGTTTAATTATGAGCTTGTCGGCGTCTTGCTATAGACAGGTGGGTCACACATCGGTGTTTTCTTTGTTTAATAAGATATTTACTCATAAAGGAAAAGAAGCGTATGTGTATGGTATGATATTCATTGTCTGAATATGATAAAACGTGTATAGCTATCAGTCGAATACTTAAAATCTATAAATTGTTTATGTTTTGAGTCAAAGGGGCCCCAGAAGGGATATTTTGACATTCTATTTTATTATTATATATGTATGTGTAACGAATTTATGTTATGTAATGTTGAATCATGCGTACGGCACATGACGACTGTGTTTGTATTGTCGCCTAGCAACAGCGGAGATTGTCACGTGACCCACAGAGGGTATATAAACGAGCGCGTCGCAGTCGCAGCGTTCTCTTCCCTTAGCAGAGACAGATCGAGAGAGAAAATTGCGAGACTATTTAAGATACGATTTTGGTAGGTGGGTTGCCTTGAGAGAGATGCTTGACACATTAGTTATTATAGGACCAATCGTGTTTGGAGGCCGACCACTAGTTGGTTATTAAAGAGGCTGCAGTCCTTTGTATTATAGAGGTCAGCCTGAGTTAGTCGTTGCTGATACTCTAAAGTAGTATTAGGGAAGGGGTACGCCTTTAGTTAGAGTTAGTTCACTGTCCGTCCTGCATAAGGCCTTAACACAGTGACTGCCTCTGCTAAGGGTTCACCTCTTGAGTAGGACATATAGCTAGGGCGTGCCACGGGTAATCACTACCGCCTGAATAAGGCATAAATAGTGTTTACTGCGTGGTATTTATAAAGTTTCAATCCCGGCCGACCATATTCATTTTGTGATTTTACCCTAAGTAAGGGAAGGCCATTTTGTAAATATTTGTAGGCCAAGTGTAATCAACAATCAATATTTAGAAAGGAAAACTATCATTATTTAATATTTTTATATTCAACCCCCAGATCCTAGAAATGACTAGGAAACGGACCCCTCGACACGTTACATATGAAAACAATGGTCAATTACAAAATAGCTCTCATCGATTCAATCTGATTAAAATCAGCCGTTCTGATACGCTACCGCTCTCGAACATCTGAAACAAGCCGCTTATAGGTCACGTCCGAACGACCTTTCGATAAGCCAATCAAACTGTGGCTAGCAAAACTCTGCCAGCAGATAATTTCCATAAATCTGTGCGGTTATATATTTACCTTGCTGTTACTTCACCCGATAGTCTTTAAAAGACGGGGATTCTCATTGGTCAAAAAGATCACGACCTTATATTTAAATATTTAGATTGTCGGGTCGTTCGGACGTGACCTCTAAGCGGCTTGTTTCAGATGTTCGAGAGCGGTAGCGTATCAGAACGGCTGATTTTAATCAGATTGTCATCGATTGTCGTCGACGCCAATACGCAACCATCATCATAAAATGCAGATAACAATATCTGATATTTTTCTGTCAACAGCACACAAACCTGTTTATATGAATTCAAACAACTGAAAACAAACCTGTCGTATTACCTCGTTCTGCATGCAGCTTTTTTAACTTACTATTCCCGCGCACATGCGCAAATGCACCTCAAACGTTAATCGTTTATGAATGCATATGTAAATCGCCGTTATTCATTTTCAAGTTATGGGTAGTACTTCGCTAATATTTATCAAAAAATTGTAAAATTTTATTTAAACTTCTTTTTTTATATCTAGTCAAGCTGACAAATTTGGGTCTGGTTTTCAACATCGCAAAAATGCCGTTAGAAACGGCATATATACCTTTAAAGCTGAATACCGTTCGTAAATAGGCACCGTTACACAGGTACCTGGTATATAGACCGTTCGAATTCGTTACACCCGATTGCACACCTGCACCTCAATTTTTATTTTATGTACTTGTTCTGTTTGTAAATTATATTTTGACCAGTTTAGTTGATGCTCGTATTCTCCTGGCTTGAAAAAAAGTGCGTATAACTTCAAGAATTTCAAATCTCGCAATTGAGCCCTTTGAAAATTTTAACGCTTTCGTCATCATATTCAATGTAAACAAACGCTTGATTTTGTATTAAATATAAATGGAAATCGGGGTCAGAAACTGTTGATCTGTTTTATAATGTTACAGTTTGTTATGTTTAAAGATAGCGTGTAATCAGTGGCGAAAAAATCTACTAATAGGAACAAAACAATTCTTTTTGTAACCCTACTATTGTGGTGTTAATTTTTATTTTCAAATAATTAGGTAAATGACCATCTTTTTATGCAAGTGACCTCTAAATGTTTATTGAAAAAAATGGTCAAAATTCCCCCCCCCCTCCCTACCAAGGTTTTCTTTTTTTTTTTGGATATTAGAAATAATAAAACAATTTGTTAGTTGGAAATAGGTAAAATACGAGTATATTTACTAATTTGATGTTTCATTGAATCCGCGGGTAGGTCAAGGCAACTTTGAGTTTAATGATCGTCGATATTATGTTCATTTTAAATATTGTTAATGTTTAAGAAAACAGTGCTGAATATTTATATCAAGTGAATGTATTCAACAAGATATATTTTTACTTCGGAATCGAGTCGATCTTTGAAGCTGCCGTGCCATGGTATCACGTGACATTTAAAAATAGATCATTTTTATACCTTAACAAAAAATCAAAAAGTGTAACACTACCCCGAAGTTTATTTGTATGCATGATATAATAATTCGATCGACAATAAGTTCATGTTTATCAATATTGCTGCTAGAATCCTATTGTTAATCGCATAAAATAAATATTTTCATTATTTATCGGAAACCCCCTCAACCTTTTGAATTTCATTGAAAATACTACGTCTTTTTCATTTAAAACAACAAACCAAAGGATTCTAGCAGCACTTTTCCATACATGTCCAAGACCAACTTTGTTATCGATATCGACGATATCGTACACAAAATGCCGATATCGACATCAATATCGAATTTTTAAAAATGCTAGACCAATTATGATGTCGATATCGACGATATCGATATCGTACACAACTTGACGATATCGACTCGATATCGACATACACTGATACTACTAAGTTTAGTCGACTATATCGACCTTAAAATACAGTCAGTTGTAGTTAAGTACATATGCAAATCGATATCGATACGATATCGTCGATATCGACATGAAATATGACAGCTTCAGTTGTGGAGAAAGGACATTCAAAGATGGAAACTAAATGGACGTTAAATATGGACAGCTTTAGTTATGTACATATGCGATTTGATATCGATACGATATCGTCGATATCGACGATATCGACGTTAAATATGGACAGCTGTAGTTGTGTACATATGCGATTCGATATCGATACGATATCGTCGATATCGACGATATCGACATGAAATATGGACAGCTTAAGTTGTGTACAAACAAAAATCGATATCGATACGATATTGTCGATATCGACGTTAAATAAGGACAGCTGTAGTTGTGTACACATGCGAATCGATATTGATACGATATCGTCGATTTCGACGCAAAGTACGGATACTCAAATGGAAAATGTCTTAACATGAAAATATGCAAAATGAAGTCGTCATTATTATGGTGTTTAAGGATGGTGAAACCATTTTGATGCGATATCGACACAATGTATAAAATGCTTAGTATGGATATGTATTTAATGTTATATAATATTGAAATTAGGGAATCGATATCGATACAATATCGTCGATATCATCGATATCGATACTACATCGTGTCTTGGACATAACTCCACTTTTCAAGTATTTAAGGTCATATGCTTTTGATATTTGCCAAATTCATCTTTCATAATATTCGGGGTAGTGTTACACTTTTGTCTTGCCTTTATTATCCTGCTTTAACCCCTGTCACATTGGAGCTGCGTCCTCATGGCGATCCCGCTGCGTCCTTAAATAATGTAAAACGCAAAGGTAAACGAAGTAGAGTCTCCTACAGCGCCGTAACAACGCAACGGAATCTTCGTTTGTCGCGGTGGGATCACCTTGAACATTTAAGAACGCCATGCGACGGCGCGCACTTTGAACATGCACAAAGTACGCGCCGTGGCTCTGCGGTCTGATAAACACGCCGTAGAAACGGAGTGAGGTCGCCGTGACAGCGCCGTAAGGTCTTCAACAGCGCCACGAGAGCTCCGTCGGCGCGCTCAAGGAACGCAGCCAATCGCAGTGTAGACGCAGTGATAAGTCAATTTCGCTTGCACAGAGACCTCCCGGAGTCTTTTGGGATGTCACTGCGTCTCTGTCGCGCTCTCACTGCGCATCCACAGCGTTTGAACGAGATGTTTTTTCATTTGGCTGCGTTCACACAGCGACCCCAAAGAGCTGTTGCTGCGATCATCGCACTCTCTTGACGTTTCTTCCGCGTTTATTGGCGTTTGTACCGCGCTCCCACGGCGTTTCTAGTGCGTTGTCAGCCAGACCACGAAAACTCGAACAATGGCTGTTGTAAAATAGCAAGCGATGTTGTATTATCGAACTTAATGAGGATGACTATGCAAAAAGTAGCATTTGCGAATATCCCAGAACCTGTTAAAGGACGGAGATGGAATTCATGCCATTTTGTTCTGATGTTTTCACATGTTTTATATGTTTTCTAACAACTTATAACGGTTCTTTTTTGTAGACCTGACTACTAAGATTTTTGTCCTTCACAAATTAACTAGAAATTAGTTACGTTTCAATTACAATGTACCTTATTCATCAAAACAAAACAATTTGTTATCATTTAGTTACCAGTTGTAAATTCTTGAATGTTTCCCATACAATTGCACAAATTAATATTAACCTATCAAGAAGTAAAGAACGTCTTGTTCACTCAGTCAGCGACCAGAGCACGCCGTGGACGCGCGGTAAAAACTCCTAGCACATCATGAGCGCTCGGCGGATACTCAGCGAGAGCGCAGTCAATCGCCAAGTAGAACTCTGTGGAAACGCAGTTACACGCTATGGGAGCTCCGTAAGAACACCTCGGTCGCCGTCAGGACGCCGTGACATCTTCACTTGTAAAATTTTCAAATAAAATTGTACATTTTTCTGAATTTTTATTCTGATCCTACGGCGATTCCATGAATTTTACAACGCCGTGAACACGCAACTTGGTGTGACAGGGTCTTTATATCCTAACTGACACTCGTCTAAATCTTGGGTATCTGTATTAAATAAGTCTTTTTTCGGCATTGTTTACATTGCATTCCGATGTTTTGTCTCCCGACATTGGTCTTCTCTATTAAACATGCTTGTGACGTCATCAATGTTAACGATACGTAATACAGAGAAATCGAAAATATATTTAGTTAAAAGAGCTTCTAATGACATTTTACGCCTGTAATTTTCATAATCTGGACCACAGATAAAGTTAATTTTCTTGAGTAAAATATGACAGCATGCTGCTTATTGTGACGTCATATCGATCAGAGGAATTTTTACTCGATCGATCGCTGTGAGTTGCCTTATTATACCCGCGTCGTTTTAAGCTCATTTTTTGAACTCAATTTAGTCCAAATTTCCTTTATCAATTATCAAAATTCTACCCATTTTTGTCGAATATAACAACAAAAATGACCAAAAGGAGCTCCAAAACCAAAGATTGCCTAAAACTATTTTTTGTCCGTACTCTGTTGACTCCAACATTATATAAGATAAATGATAAAAGTGTCGAGATATTCTATCTGAAATTAATTTTATGAATTTTCTTTTTCAGATTTTTCCTATCGCGTGTCAGCAGGTGATATAATAAAATTATACACCAGATAATTATAATACAACCATAAAATATGTAAAATAGGATGAAAAAACACGTAGAAAATTACATTGCATTACATTGAAAAAAGTTCGAATTTCTTCTGATTCAATATAAATCTTGCATTTCTTCAAATAAACAAAACATGATGTATATCAATGTCGTTATTTGTTTATAACATTGTTATATTGTGTTTTTAAAACCACTTTTGACTTCAGATATTGAACTTGATATTGTTAAAAAAATATTTTGGAATCTCAAACCCTGAGTAAACGTAATCCTTAATATAAATATGGGTTTTATTTCAGAAAAGTATAAATTTAAGTTTTATCATAGTTGAAAAAAATCTAAATATTTCATTGAAATATCAGTCTAAAGTCTGACATTTGACACATTTTTCCGAGAAACTTTAAACGTACAAATTTTTAGAGAGAATACACATTTCGGTATGCAATGCATTTGTTAAAATGTTTTATGCTTTTATCAAGGCTAACAAAGCATGGTTTCCCTCTTTTTTAAAGATATACAAAGGATTACTTTCTCTGGCTCCCGTTAAATTTTAATCAACAATAATTGGATTTCTATGTTCAAGATTTTTACTTTATCTAATCCGAACAATGACAAACAAAAGTTCCCTTTGTAATATATTATTTTTAAACATCTTTTTACTTGCTTTTTTCTTGCGGCACAATAACTGCCATTCTGTGATCATTTAATGTAATTTTGTTCTTCAAATTCGCCAGTTTAGTCTAATCAAGACAGTATTTCTATAAAATGTTTGTCTAACAAGGTTATAATTCGACAATGACTGTAGGTACACATGCATATTTATTCAACAGTTAAGGACCTTGCATAAACAGCACATTCATTTCAAAGTACGTTTTTATAGTACCATTGAAGACAAAATGTTATAATTATTATAAGCAACCCATGCAAGTTCTTTGAACACTATTAATGTATGACTCATATAATGGGATTTAAAACATAAACTAAACTTCTTTTAGTGGTAATGATTTTTGTCTTTGACAATTTACGTTAAGAAAAGGCACATGCCCTGTGTTGAAATTGTGCAAGACATATCAAAATGGAATTGTTTTAATAAAAAAAAATGTTCAAAGACGATGAGACATGGCATCTTTGATAACGCATGCGTTTTTTTCGTATATATTTTTAGAGGTAAAATTTCTAATAAAAGATGTTTACATTACCTTAGCACTATTTGAAACTTACAACAATTGATATTTTTAAAAAAAATGGATGCAACGAAATCAAATGCATCGGGTATCGTACCTATTGCATACGTGTTATAAGTCATATGAATGAAATTGCACTGAAAAGTTAAATGACTGGTTTAAGACATTTCCATTATAATACAATATATATTTTTCTCGACGTTAAATTCACAATGGAAATCAAGTTTTAAAATAGCTTTATTATTTAATTAAAAAATGTTCAATGTCAATGAGACATGGAATCTTGTTAAACGTCTTTTGAAACATGTATTTTAATATAAACTAATGCACTGAAACTGCTTGTAAAATATAGACGAGTTATTATACTGTTCGGTAACAATAATGCGAAACAAATGCAGTTATTATACACACAAATATTAAACAACTAATATTGAGATTGTTTCACTACAATGTACTTATATACTATATAAACATCTACATAAAATTCTTAAGAATTATTCAGTACATAATAGTAGACACACATTTAACGAAGATTCTGTACATTTGAACAACGTGAGAGTATTTCCCACTGACCAAAATGCGATGATTTTAAATTTTCAATTTCGTACTCTTTTCAGAGGTTATCTTTAATATGTACTCGTGTGAAAATTATTGAAAAGTTTTAAGCATTTGTTTTGCTTAAGAAATCGATTTTCTATCATATTGACGAAATATTATGATTAAAAGTTAATATGTAATCATGAATAATACAATTCAAGGTATGAAAATGTTTAGAGGATTGTGTTAATGTCTTACAAATCATAATAAATTGTACAAGGTTTAATCAAGATTACATGGCTATGTACCACTATTTTATAACCTGACACTTTATGAATGTATGACAAGAGTCCTTGGTGATCACATGAGTGCCATTGCCCGTAGATAGAACTGTCGGTGAGTCTCATATTCGCACTTGATTTTGAAGTCTTAACCCTAATCGAAGACTCCTCTGTCTTATGGGAAGCGACTTTCACGCTTTAGGCAGAAGATAGTATGGATATTTAATCCATTATGTCCCTTTTATTAACTGTATAATGCATTGAGTTTTTCTTCCACGACTATGAAACTACACTGTCAGAGAAAAAAAGTACCATAAAACTTTTTCACGTTATGGCCACATAAGACCTATCCAAGGGCCTAAACTTCTACCCAGCGGACATGAAATTTACAATTTAGGTAGAGGGTGTCATGGACAACATAAACATGCAAAGTGGTTCGAAAATTTAGACTAACAAATACAAAGTGGTAATGTACAAGAAGTTGACGTTGTCTGTACAAACAAAATTACACAATGTGGTTTACCCAAACACAGAGTGTGTTAAAATGCCAAGCATCTGCAATGAATAATTGTTGAGAAAAATGTGACCTAAATATGTTACGGACAGACAGACAGACACACAAGAGTAAAACAGTATACCGCCTCTCCTTTGAAGCTGGGATGTAAAATTGTTAACAGACGAACGCACGACGATGGACAAAGACCTATGGCAATAGGTCTACCTGAGTGACTCAGATGACCTAAAACCGTAATGTAATTAATTTGAACGAATGACAACATGATATGCCGTGGACATGTGTACAAATTGTCATTGAATTTTTGCTTCGGTATAGGATTTATAAAAAAACATCGTTACATCAAACTTGACACAAATATATCACTTCTCTGCTGATAGAGTAGAATAACTATTATTCTGTTTATTCCCCACTGTCATTGTATTTCCATAATCAGAATATTCGGCTCGGTCTACCGCGCTATAGTTATCATTGCCGTCATCTTCTACAAACAATGATCCATATCCGTCCTTTGATGGCGTCGGCTCTGCATGATCATAGTAGTCACTTCTATCTTCCTGGTCTGGCTCATGTAATCGGTTGTAAACATTTGTGTCACTTAAACTCCGTTGTTGTTGACCTGGCTGTACTTTAATAGCATTTTGCTGTAAGAAATCATTTTTCAACATGAGCTTATAACTTAGATTGTCGAGGTCCAACTCAATGAAAATTCATTTTTCATATATATATATATATATATATATATATATATATATATATATATAAAGCGTAGAGAAATTCACCTTTTTGGAGCTCCACCTCCGCCCCGGCCAGGGCTTGACTTCACGACCTCTGGAACCCATCTAGGCAAGATGGCCGAGTGGTTAGCGCGGTGGCCGCTCACTGCTAGGAGAATGGGTTCCAGAGGTCGTGAGTTCAAGCCCTGGCCGGGGAGGAGGTGGAGCTCCAAAAAGGTGAATTTCTCTGTGCTTTATGTATATTTCTATCATTCACTATGGGGAGGTATATGTCAATTTGAGAGTTATTGCAATGTTTGTGCTTGTGTTTGTACAATTAATGTTAAGCCCATTTCGTATCTTTTTTCTCTCAGATCTGTTCTATTGATTGGAACGGACATCTTTTTCCTTATTGTGGCAGTGAAAGAGGAGGTCACGTAATGCAAAATAGTAACGTATGAAGTATCATTCTAATAATTGGTACAGGATCAATAATTGTCAATAGAAGAACTTATCTTAAAACACAGTCTTCGGTAAGAATAACTATAGATACATATGAAACAATCTAATTTTCATGATTCTAATGTATTCATTTAAATTAGAAAAAACAATATAACAAATAACACAAATTGTACTAGGTCATCGTTGACTTCTTTGTAAACCACGTTTTTCCTGTCAATAGATTGAGGGTTTTCTCCCAGTGGTTGATCATCAGGTTGATATACCGGATTTAGTATAACGTCAAGTTTTGGTTTACTGAAATAAAAAAAAAAAACTAACATTCTTAATTTCATTTTGATTTATTTGATTTCAAATTAAAGCCTTACCTTTTTTGAAAGATTGATGATTTGCGATAGATAAAGACAAAGATAATGGCTGTAATGGTTGCTCCCAATAACGCTCCTCCTATTACCGCACCAATGAGGTTTCCGATACAGGAATCTTAATAATAGATAGTTGTACAAAACTTAGCATTTTTCACAATATTCAAAAAGTTTAAAGTGTATTAAGAAACAGAATTTTTAAAATAAAAATGTTGGTTAAATCAAAACTTGATTAAGCATTTTAGAAAATGTGCATAGGAAAGCCTCTGAACAAATGATCATTTTATCACAAATGTTGGTGCATGAAAAACATAAATATCAATATGTATATCTTATCTTTACTGGTATCCTTTTTGGTATCTGATCCCTTCTTCGCCATTAATAAATTGTATGTTGAAGGGTATATGTTAAATGAATTGAAAGTGTAACTAAATTTTAAACTTATATATGTTGGATGTAAGAAACAAAATATTTTTTTCGCCAACACCCCTCTTCATTTTTACTATAATATTTTGACCGGAAAATATATATATATATATATATATATATATATATATATATATATATATATATATATATATATATATATATCGAGACATGTTATTTTTTATTGACATAAATTTTCTTCATTGCACATATAGCAACGGCTGATCTAAGCTTTTTGTGAAATTTTTCCTAACCTCAATGGATGCGTACCACATTTCACAATTAAAATATGAAAAAATGACAATAACAAACCGTCAACTATCTCAAAAACTCATAAAACAAAATACGAATTCAAAGCGAAGCAATACGGACCTCCAAAAAGATAGATGTAGGATCAGGTACCTATGAGGAGTGAGCATCCTCTGCTGACCGGTCACACCCACAGTGTGATCTTTGTCGTAATCAAGAAAAAACGGAAAAGTCCATAAACAATTATGGTCTAACAATTAGTATGAAAAACGTCCGTCAGCATGCGACCCAGTGGAAGATTGTATTTGCTGACAAGGTCGTTGTATCGAACATGGACCCAGTGGAAGTTCGATGGATTATACATGTAGTGTCCCGGAATTATTCTTTCCGGATTTGTTGGGTTTTCACCTTACTTTTATTAACTGTATTCCGGATGCAATCTAAGGCATCAGTGCCAACCTCGTGGGTTCCAGAACCCAGCTTTTTTTATTGTCTTTAAGGCCACCTATGAAGTAAGTTTTGTGCCTTTTCATTTATTACGATGTGTAACCAATGCATAACACTCGTTTTCTAGTCATATATAATTTCTTAACTGTCATATTGAGTCAATGAGCATTTGGCGCGTTTTTGCCCGTCTTTGTTTTGGTCGTTAATTTGCTTGCAACAATTGATTGATTATTGCATTAGTAATACATCTGTAAACATGCTAGGGATAAACTATTTTAATGTCTGTTTATTAACTCATGGAAATGATTTCGATGGAATAGCTCTTCTTTGAGATCTGTTAAAATTCAAAACTATGGAAACCCACTCTTGTCATATTTTAACCGTGTATGTTTTATATTGAGAAATTGTTTACATTTTGTATTGTTTGTTTGTAGTTTTTCACCCTCTCCGGGGGTTTGGATGCAATAAAAACATTCAACATTGCACAGTGAAAAATTCATAGCCGAGCTACTGGCTAATTGAATGGAAAGTTCAACGACAAACATCAGCCAGATAAGTCCACCTACAGCCATGTCTTTAGGGAGAAGGTCTTCCTCCATAGCTTCAGAGCTAGCCAGACATCGGGCCAAACTAGAAGCGGCGAAAGTGCGGGAAAAATATCTACAACAAGAATATGAAATGGAAAGACAAAAGGCCATACTTGACCGAGACCTTAAGGTACTTCAGTGCAAAAGAGAGATGGAGGAGGCACAGATTGAAATGAACAGTCTAGAATATTTAGATGAAGTATCAGATGAGGATTTTGCAGATAAAGAACACCAAAACCTTCAGCAAGTTGCTCAAGAGAGAGTCAAGGAGTTTGTACAACAGCAGTCGGAGCTGAAGACTGGATCAGAGAAAAGGGAACATAATGTCGTACCAAACAACATTACACTGTCTCCTACGGCGCCAGCATTCGTTCCAAAACAAGACTCGAGCAATGGACATATTAATGAAGTGTCTAAGTTCCTTGCGAAGAAGGATTTATTGTGGTGCCGACTCACAAAATTTGACGACCGCCCAGAATACTTCGCAGGATGGAAAACAAGTTTTAAAAACATTGTGAGTGAACTGAACTTAACATCTTTGGAAGAGATAGAACTATTGAATAAGTGGTTGGGACCAGAATCAGCGAGATATGCACAAAGCATAAGGACCGCCAGTGTGAATCCTGATGTTGCTTTAGCCCGACTATGGGAACGCTTGGAGGACAGATATGGTAGACCTGAGATGATCGAAGCAGCACTGAAAAACAAACTTTCAGCCTTCCCGAAACTCAGTATTAAAGACAACAAACGGTTATACGACCTCGTGGACATTGTGTCAGAAATAGAAGCAGTAAAGGAAATTCTACACCTCTCTTCGCTTTTCGCATACTTTGACTCATCAAGTGGAGTGAACCCCATTGTGTCAAAACTCCCTTACCAAATCCAAGAGAAGTGGACCAGGCATGCAAACAGCTTTAAAGAAAAGAACGACATGACCTTTCCACCCTTCCATGTTTTCTGTAAATTTCTCCGTGACACGGCACGAATGAAAAATGACCCATCCTTTCACTATGACAATGTGATTGAGAACGCCAAAGTTGTTCAGGATGGAAATCGACGAAAGCCAATGTACCCTACAGGTGCTTCATCTGTCGCCACAAGGAAAACTGACACAAATGCTTCAAGGCCCATGGACAAGACGGAACACACGCAACTGTGCCACTTACATGAGACTGGCCATTCACTGAACTCTTGTCGTGCCTTCCAGAAGAAAACTGTTCAAGAGAGAAGAGAATTCCTTAGATCAAGGGGAATTTGTTTTAAATGCTGCGAAGAGAAACATCTGGCCAAAGACTGTCAGAAAAGAATAAAGTGTAACATCTGCAAGGAGCCAGGACATGCCACCGCCCTGCATGTTGAGAAACGCGCAAGTGACACTGAAACTGATAGCCAGGTAAAGGCTGTATGTACACAAATTTGCGGAAACGTACATAAAACTAGCAAATCCTGTGCCAAGACACTCTTGGTCAACATTCACCACGCAAACAACCCCGAAAAGGTGCTACGAACGTATGCGATAATTGACGAACAAAGCAATCGATCTTTAGCAAACAGTGGTTTCTTCAACTTCTTTGGCGTGGAAGGTCCGGACATCCAATACGAGCTTACCTCATGTTCTGGGCTGTCTACCCAAACTGGAAGGAGATCGGCAGGATTCATTATCTCATCTTTGGACGGAAAATCTAGTCTTCGTCTTCCAACCTTGATGGAATGCGACTATATCCCAAACAACCGTGATGAGATTCCAACACCAGAGGTCGCAAGGTCTTACAGACACATGAGGGACATTGAGGAGGAAATACCCCCTTTAGATCAAGACGCAGAGATAACATTGCTGGTTGGCAGAGATTTGTTGCCTGCTCACCACATTTTAGACCAAAGACTGGGAGACTCCGACTCTCCATTTGCTCAAAGACTGCACCTAGGGTGGGTAGTGATTGGTGAGGTATGCTACGGGGCCTCACATTCTCAGGAATCCTTGTCAGTGTGTAAGACATATACTAGGACCAATGGGCGTACGTCTCTCATGGAAACTTGCGAAAATTCATTTCAACTGAAAGAAACCGACATATTTGCTAAGACGAAGCATGACGACTTACCAGGCCTCTCGGTAGAGGATAAGAAGTTCGTTGACATCATGGAGCAAGGTTTTGAAAGAGATTCTGAAGGATGTTGGTGTGCACCACTCCCATTTAGAGAAAATAGACAGCTCCTTCCGAGCAATAGAATTCATGCACTTCACAGGGCAAATCTACTTACTAGAGGACTTCAGAAGGACCCAGACAAAAAACGGCATGTCGTGGAATTCATGAGCAAAATCCTGGATAACGGTCATGCTGAGATTGCGCCACCACTTTCTTCTCCAGAGGAGGAACACTGGTACCTGCCTCTTTTTGCAGTTTACCACCCCAAGAAAGGAAGCGTCAGATGCGTGTTTGATTCATCGGCACAGATTCAAGGACTCAGTCTTAACAGTGTTCTCTTGACCGGACCAGACTTAGTCAACAGTCTACTTGGAATCCTGCTAAGGTTTCGCCAGTTCCAGGTAGCAGTGACAGCAGACATAGAACAGATGTTTTACCGTTTTTCTGTTCCAGCATGTCACAGAAACTACTTACGATTCTTTTGGCACAAAGACAATGATACAGAGAAAGAACTTACAGAGTACAGGATGAAGAGACATGTCTTTGGGAATAGTGCATCTCCAGCAGTAGCTACTTTGGGACTACGCAGAACTGTAAGAAACGCCGATGAGGATGTCAGACAATTTGTGTGCAGAAACTTTTATGTTGACGATGGGCTTTTATCTGTAGATACAGTCGAAGAAGCAGTCAACTTACTTTCAAAAACACAGAAAATTCTTAAGGAGGAAGGGAACATCAGGCTGCATAAACTCGCCTCCAATGACCCAAAGGTATGCAGTGCATTTCCAAAGGACGACCTAGCCAAAGAACTCAAGGATCTGAACCTAGATTTAAATGAAACCCCCCTTCAACGAACCCTTGGTGTGAGCTGGAATGTGTCCACAGACATGTTTACGTTTCAAGTCTCGCGCACTCTTCATCCGTATACAAAAAGGGGAGTACTTGCAACTATCAACAGCCTTTATGACCCAATTGGATTCCTTGCACCTGTTATAGTCAAAGGAAAAATGATACTACGCGATTTGATGGCCGAGAAATTGGACTGGGATGACACACTCCCTGAGGACCAGTACTCTCTATGGTGTGAGTGGCGAGAGTCATTGCCAGCGTTAGAGGATATAACGATACCAAGGGCTTACGCTTACATCAATAGTGCAGAGGTCTTGCGCAGAGAACTACACATATTTGCCGATGCGTCACAAAAGGCAATCGGTGCAGTGGCGTATATGAAGACTTTCAAGGCAGACGGCACCCTTCATGTGGGATTTGTCCAGGCAAAGGCAAAGGTGGCACCCGTACATGGGCACACAATTCCACGTCTGGAATTGTGTGCAGCTGTGTTAGCATCTCAACTGAAAATCACAATTTTGAACAACCTAGATGTTGAAATAGCCGCCACGACCTTGTATTCTGATAGCAAGGTCGTACATCAACAACGAACGCAGACGATTCTACATATATGTGGGAAATAGAGTAGAGAAAATACGTCAGGCGACATCTTGTCATTAGTGGGAATATTGTCCTACAGATCAGAACCCCGCTGACATTGCCACTAGGTCAATCAAGCCTCGCGACCTTCAAGAAAGCAGATGGTTATGTGGACCCCATTTCCTTAGGAACACAAAAGATGAAAAGTATATTCCCAGTGAATCAGGAAATCCCACTGACAGATTCCCATTGGTTGATGTGGAACAAGATAAGGAAGTGAGACCTATTGTGAAGACCTTGCATACCACTTGTAAGGATGAATTATACCACTCCTGGTGTGAGCGATTTAAGAATTTCTCCTCTTGGATCGGACTAGTCAGAGCTATTGCGCGACTGCAGCACCTTGCTCAGTCCTTCAACAAGTCTAGTAGCTGCGTGAGATGGCACCATTGTTCGGTCCCGAAGAGTGCTGAAGCTTACAAAAGAGCAGAAGAATTCATTATTAAGGCAGCCCAGAGAGAATTCTTCCTGGAGGAAGTTGAGAGCCTTATGGAGGGGAGAGAAATTAAAAAAGGAAACGCTATCTTGGCCTTGTCACCGTTTTTAGACTCCAGAGGACTTCTCCGAGTTGGAGGAAGATTGAGGCGTGGAACCAAATCACTTCAACAGATTGAAACTTGCCCTATTCTGATACCGAAAGGAAGTCATTTAGCAACCTTATTAGCTCTACATTGTCATGAACAGGTCTTTCATCAAGGTCGACGCCTCACAGGAGGGAAACTTCACAGCATGGGATTCTGGATTGTAGGAGAGAAAAGGTTAATCAACAGTCTTCTGGGGAAATGTGTCATCTGCAAGAGACTGCGTGGTAAGTTCTGCTCTCCTAAAATGGCTGAACTTCCTGAAGACCGTTTAAGTCCTGGACCCCCTTTTACCTACGTCGGAGTAGATGTATTCGGCCCTTGGAGCATAACCGCACGCAAAACCAGAGGAAGTCATGTAACACAGAAACGATGGGCTGTACTTTTCACGTGTTTAACCAGCAGGGCAGTCCACATTGAAATCTCAGAGGAACTCAGCACCTCAAGCTTTATCAATGCAATGAGGCGCTTTATCGCCATTCGAGGACCAGTCGAGATCTTCAGATCAGATCGTGGCACCAACTTTATCGGTGGAGTCAAAGAGTTGGGCATGAAGAACGTTGTGACCGAAGATGCCTCCATCAAGAACTTCTTAGCGGAAAACGGCTGTGTTTGGATATTCAATCCACCACATGCTTCCCATTTCGGAGGCGTGTGGGAGCGGATGATCGGAATCGCACGAAGGATTCTGGATGGGATCTTGCTGAGCAAAAAGTACATCAAAGATCTTACTCATGAAGTGCTTGTCACCCTTGTGGCCGAAATCAGTGCTGTCATGAACTCCAGACCAATTGCCGCAATATCCACAGATCCTGATGACCCATCCGTATTAGCGCCATCCAGTCTTTAGACCCAAAAGGTTGGAACACCACCAGATGACATCCCTCAGTTTGGTATCAAAGATATATACAAGTCACAGTGGCAGAGAGTCCAGGTGATGGCAGATGAGTTCTGGAAAAAGTGGCAGAAAGAGTATCTGACGGGACTTCAGACCAGGAGAAAGTGGGCGACGGACCAACCTAACCTAAAGACAGGTGACATTGTTCTGTTACGCGAATACGATTCTGGACGCAACTCATGGCCGACTGCCATGGTAAAACAGACTTTCCCGGGAGCTGATGGAAGAGTGCGAGAAGTGGAGGTCCGTTTGTTTAGAAGAGAGAAAGTGTTCACTTACGTCCGTCCCGTTCACGAACTTGTGCCGTTGATCACTGATTGAATTAACACTTGTACATAAAACTGCTTGTGTGTTTTTCATTGTTCATGTTTTGATGAATAAGGATGATTATTTTCTCATCACCTTATATGAAACGTCTTGTTAATTGTCAGTTTGTTTTGAATTATTTCATTGAGGTGATTTTTTGTAAAATCAGGAGGGGAGTGTAGTGTCCCGGAATTATTCTTTCCGGATTTGTTGGGTTTTCACCTTACTTTTATTAACTGTATTCCGGATGCGATCTAAGGCATCAGTGCCAACCTCGTGGGTTCCAGAACCCAGCTTTTTTTATTGTCTTTAAGGCCACCTATGAAGTAAGTTTTGTGCCTTTTCATTTATTACGATGTGTAACCAATGCATAACACTCGTTTTCTAGTCATATATAATTTCTTAACTGTCATATTGAGTCAATGAGCATTTGGCGCGTTTTTGCCCGTCTTTGTTTTGGTCGTTAATTTGCTTGCAACAATTGATTGATTATTGCATTAGTAATACATCTGTAAACATGCTAGGGATAAACTATTTTAATGTCTGTTTATTAACTCATGGAAATGATTTCGATGGAATAGCTCTTCTTTGAGATCTGTTAAAATTCAAAACTATGGAAACCCACTCTTGTCATATTTTAACCGTGTATGTTTTATATTGAGAAATTGTTTACATTTTGTATTGTTTGTTTGTAGTTTTTCACCCTCTCCGGGGGTTTGGATGCAATAAAAACATTCAACATTGCACAATACATGTAGTATATATCGAGGGAATTTAACACTCTAATTTTATCACCTCACAGCTCTGCTTTCTGTTGACATTTTAATTATTAATTCCAATTGGATATCATTATCTTCTTTTAATGCAATAAAAAACTAAGATAAGTTCAGGATAGCTACTATACAATTATTGCTGTCGTATTGATCGAAAAAAAAACAACATTTAGCAATAATTAGTTATTATATTATTCAGCGCCGAATAAATACAGACGTAAAATTAAGTGTTATCGATTTATGATTTTAATTTAAAACCATAGCCAAACAAATTGAGATGCACGATTTTTCATTGGACGATCTAGTTTTAATTCATTGAAATTAAAGCAAATGTTATACTGATTTCCTCGGCCATGTGCAGATATTATATCGTTTTATTATTTCACGATTATTAGTGATTATTAGACGTCACGTAATCAGAAAGTTTGGAATTTATAAATCAAAAAATAAGAAATAGAATTAATCTTAACATCACAGTGTGGGATTTTGCACTCCAAAAAGGTAATTTTTTAAGTATAGACTTGCTAAACCAACAACCCAGTATGTAGACATACATCAAAATCTATCAAAAGTTGAACTTAAGACTCAAAATCAAGAAACACAAATTAAGATGGGACATCACTACTGAATTTACCAGAATTCATTCGCACAGATGGCTGGGTGGTTCGAGTTTCTTGAGTTGCCTTTAAATCAGGGAGAGTAGACGTTTGAGGTTCTATATGTGTTGTGGAATATTTATTACAGTCACCAACTGAAAAACAACAAATTAAAGTAAATAATACCTAAATAAAATTAAAACCCGTCTTGATAAGGAAATGAGAGAGAGAGAGAGAGAGAGAGAGAGAGAGAGAGAGAGAGAGAATAAAAAACTTACTGTCATTTCACTACTGGCTTTGAAAACCCCTGTCCGTATGAAAATCCCCTGTCTTTCCCTGTCATCCCCTGTGTTTACCCTGTTATCCCCTGTGCACCCCCTGTGATCCCCTGTACACAGCCCCTGTACACCCTGTAATCCCCTGTCGGCCACTGTACACATCCCCTGTGTGCCACTGTAAGCCCCTGTCACCCCCTGTACGCCCTTGTCACCCACTGTAAGCCACTGTATGTCCCTGTGCGTGCCTCTGACATCCCCTGTACGGTCTTTAACTGCTTGCTAAAGTAAAAAATTGTTTTTAATTATGTTTTCGGGTTTTCCTAAATACCGGTATATATTTAGCAGTTTCTGATACGTATGGAAATGGAAAGAAAGAAAAGCATTCATGGTTTAGACAGTGTTTGTTTTTCTTTGTATTTCATATAGGTCAATATTGTTACAAACGTGAATAATTCTGACTCAACATTGACACATATAAAGTTAAATATATACCGATAAACCGCTTATTTTTTTCCATGATCGTGTTTTGTAATTTGTAAAAAAAATATATATATAAGTGGAAGATGAGTGCGGGAAATCTGCAACACTCTGTGCTAATGTAGCCTGCCTGCCTGAGTTAAAGTGCTTAATAACACACCATGATTAGCACGTGCATAAAATCACATACCGATCGAAATCCTCACCTATATTTTGACTGTTTTGCCTGGTGTAATGATGCTTAGAATAACATGGTCCCAATGAAATGCATGTTGATTCTATTTAGCAGGAAGTTAATTAGTTTTAATATCTAAGTCATGTAAATCGCAATCGTAATATTTGTTGTCAACCATTGTTTTTTCCCCTGATAAATTATGAGAGAGAGAGAGAGAGAGAGAGAGAGAGATGATTTTTAGGAGGAGGAATTAGTCCGGTCCTTTGACACTTTTAACTTTTATGAGGGTGCATTGTCCAGTTTAGTAATTCATATGCATTATTGTATAGAATTGTCTTCATAAATATAAAACAATGATACAGTTCATGAATAATTTAATACATGTATACAAATACCGGTAACGGGTAACCTAAAGACACGCATGCATGATCTAAAAACAATGTTCCGTGTTTTCGATTAGAAAAAAATATCTTACATTTATTTAAATTCTGAATTTGAAAAATGAAAAATATGAGAGCAATACGGTTTAATTCGTATGACTGTGTCAAATGATGTTCTGAATTTAAGCTCTTTCCTGTTATGTTTGGTATTCTTGGAAATGATAAATCAAAGTTTTAAATTTCTGTTTTCTTTACATGATAGACTGGGAAAGAAAGTCATAAGCGGCTTTTAAACAACATATTGCATAATTGTTTAGCATTCTCAGAACTACAAAATCGTTTACTTGACAGACTGGAAAAAAAACAACAAATTGCTTTATTGTGTAGCATTACCGAGCACCCAGACCTGAGGACGTTTGTTTATATATACAAGTACACGTGTGTCTGTCACCTCATTGTTCCCAACCTCGCCACCGTGCACTGCAAATTGTCAAGGAGGGCTGTGTACAGTAGCCAAAATTATATAATCAGTGACCGACTATTTAGATCTTAGGAAGTGTGTGTATATACCTGTACACACGTTTCTGTGATCTCATTTTCCCTACCTCGCTACCGTGATCTGCAAATTGTCAAGAAGGGCTGTGTACCGTAGCTATTATATAACCACTGACCGAGTGAAAAAATAATATCAACATCCTCTCCTTTTTATCGGGTTTAATTCTTTAAACTCGAGACGACCATTTTAAACAGTAAATATACCTATGTTAGATGTTTAAAACACAATGTACTAAAAGAAAATGAGGATGACAACATTTTTGTAGCTATTTTTCTATTTTTGAACTTACTGGATGGGTGTAAATACAATATAATATTTCCCATAAATTTGACAACACAGTAGACGACTGAGACCGAGCTTCATGCAGGTATTTACTTAAATTAACTACTCACCCAGCCACTTATATATATCCATACTTTATTTATATCGGACTTTGTCTGTATGTAAATATGAGTACATGCATACACTTCTGTGCGTGCACCACGCTGAAAATGTAAATACTTCCTGTTTACTTTACCTTGTATTTTATGAAGGAGAACTTATTTCAGTTGAGAGCTTTACAGACAGTTTTTATTATATATATATATATATATATATATATATATATATATATATATATATATATATATATATATATATATCTGTTCCATTCCAGACATACCTCAAAAAGTATTAAGGGATAATCCAGCATATTAATTAAATGCATATAGTTTTACGTTCATGAAATATAATGAATGAGGAATAACGTAAGACTCGATTGTATAAAAGTGTTAAAAATACTTTTCAAATTAGTTTTTTCATTTCATGAAAAAAATTATTCAGCCATCATGTACACACGTCGCAAATATTGAAACTTTACTATTGAACAAAGGAATCACAATTACAGCTACCCGTAATCAAATAAATATAAAAATATAATATATCAGAGCATCGTTTTGTTAGTTATTTAATATAACGACAAACTGGTCACTACATATATGAAACAGATATATGATTAGATTTGTCCTGCGCCATCACGTCAAAAAAGGTCGCGTACTTTCCGATATATATATATATATATATATATATATATATATATATATATATATATATATATATATATATATATATATATATACACACACATAGTATCATAATGCAATGGAGACGTTTTAGATGACTAAGAGGATATTGCTTGAGGAAGTTGCAGATTCATCCTCATATTTAAACAAAAAATCATTGTATAACAATATTTGCTTGTTTTAAACATTTATACTCTATTGACAAATTCATTCGCACGAGTGCACATTTATTCAGCATGTTTATCTCGTTTTAGATGCGCATTTTCTTACAGAGAACACTTACGTGTGATTTACAAAATAGAGGTTATTAATTTTCTAACAAAAAACGGGGTTTTTAATGAATACATAAGCAGTACAAATAATGAGTGTATCCTATGGTTCGTGTCTACAACTTATATTTGCATTTCGGAAATAACATTGTTATAAAAATAGTGTCAACTAGATATGCGAGACAAAATGACCAGCTCAAACCAGAATATCAAGCTTTAAATAGAGATGGAAGTAAAGATGGGTACAAGAGAAGTCCAGAAGGCGGAAAACGAGCCAATTCACCATAAGAAGCTGTTTTAAACCAAAATATGCGTACTTTCTATCAAATATCGAAAACAATAGCTGGTTATTAAGTTTCAATCATTGGATTTCCCTTTAAGAGATAAAAAGCAACTATATTATCAAAAGAAGACTATGGATATCCTTAATTGCTGTTAATTTTATTTTGTAGAAGTGTTTAATATAAATTTTCTAAAAAACGAAGGACTTATAATACCTCCATGGACACCTTGGACCCTATTACAAATCCAGCTATGTTGCAAAATTACAAAACCAAGAAATAGTAGACACCAAACAAATAGTCTGTAGAAGATATGATACATGTATTAGGAAGAGCCGGCAACTTCCTTGAAAAACAAGCCTTGTAGTTAAACTAAAATAAAGGTATAATGCCTCGTAAAGTCACCATGAAAATCTTTAGAAAAGCACTGAGGTGAGGTATCATTTGGGGTACGATCGAAAAAAAAATTGACAGAGTTACGCCCCTTGGGCTAAATAAAATTAATCCAATTTTTGCAGTTTTTTTCTCTGAAGAGGTCTCAAAGGGAAAAAGGCAATGCTGTTTTACAAACATCTCTTGCCTTTTTAGGAGCAGTCACCAATTTGAAACTCCCAGTTCCAACAGTAGTGACGGACGATGCAGCAAATAAGAAAAATGTTGTAGAGTAACTCTAATGGAAGCGATGTGGATGTTATGGCCCAGGATAAATTTAATAGCCAAACATTCTTAAGATTTTTCAGATATAAGCGAAATTTTAGCCACATGCAATCTTAAGTTAATCAATTCCAATGATTGTCTTACGGAGAAGAAGCAGATGTTTGTATTTAATCAAGAAGAAAAATATATTGACCATATTAATGAATAAAGTGTTTAGTGGAGGGATATTGAAAATTTTTGAATCAATTTGAATTAGTTTAATATGTATTGCTAGATAACAATGAAAGTGAAAAGAACAAAATTTTCATGACTAACAAAATATATAATATCATTTTTTAGCATCTTAAACCTTTTTGAAGAGTTGTTTTTCGTTGATGAAAAAAAGAAACTTAATTTTGTCAAAATATCTGCGGTAAATGAATCATTTCATATTTTAATAAAGAATACGTTTAGGCATATACTTACATTTGTATAAGTTTTAAGTAACTTTTTACAAAATCTGGTCAATACATCAGTTGCCCATGGACTTTAAAGTAAAATTAATAGTGCAGCTTTTGGGCAATAATCACAATTTTGAAAATTCCTTACGTGGGCCTCTTTTTTTAGATAACCTCTTCGAAATAATATCAGGATGAAGAATATCGGACCATTCATTTATTAGATACAAACTGTGGACGTTAATTATTTTGAGATGTTTGCACTAAATGAAACATACCATTCAATATGTTAGAACGCATACTAAAAGATTCTTAAGAAGGCTACATATTTTTTTCGCGCAGAAAATGTATATCAATCTATGAATAGCGTCCTTGTTAATTTAGCAAAGATTAAGATTCCACATCAGAGTTAAGCCCAACTCCTGTAGTTAAAGGGTAGTAGCAATCTGAAGGAAGAATATTACAAGAGGGCTAAATCTAATAAGGAAATCCCACTTATTGTAGCAATGCTTATCTAGATACTACAAGTTTAAACTTTTTACCATATTTAAAGAAACATTCTGCTCATCCGTTATCCTTGGATAAAGTATTATTTCATGTTAATCATTACAAGGAAAAAGGTACAGGGAGTTTCCACTTCCGACTTTGTTTAACAATTCCCTACTCTTCCAATCCTGCATCAAGAGGAGTATTTTACAGCCAAGAAACTGAAGAAAATTAAGGAACCTAAATAAACAGACAGTAACGAATGTTTTGATAATTTATTTTGGTTAAAGAGGAGAGAGTCCCTGTAGGCATTTAAACAAACAAGAGGCCAAAAAGCATTTACGGTCACCTGAGTACCATAGCCGATACAAAAAAATGTCGAGGAATCTCATATAGGCATTTAATTAAGTTTTATAATGGAGTAGAAAAATTTATAATATTGTAATGACGACCACCTTCCTGCCTGGAATATTTTAAAAAGGACTATGAAACCTATAACTATAGCGAAAAACATAAAGATCAAAATATAGTGCATGACCTAATATTGAAAAGGTGCAAGACTCTGATAGAAAATAATTTACCCATATTTGTTAATTTCAAGATAAGTTTTATATGTTTTCATAGATTACCTAAAACAAGGTGGTTCATATACCAATTAATGCTTTACTATTAACAAGTCTACTTGTTTATGATAAAAAATGAAAATCTGGGGGTTTTTTTTAAATGATAAAAATACACGCATAACTCTTTTAATTATACAATTTCCTAATTACATTATATTTAATAATTAATTACTTAATATGAACAAGCAAAGGAAGATACATCCATTATGAAAAATCAAGGAGAGATAACTCCATTAACTGCTACCACCCCCTCCCCCCAACTCTTTCCATATGCCATCACAATATTATACTTTGATAGATAGCTTCATTTTTCTGTTTCCTAAATATGTGAATTAACTTATTTTTTTCATTGAAATTCCTAAGCAGAGTAAAATAATAAGACAAAATGATATACACACCCCCCCAGCCACATATACGATTCCTTACATGTAGGCGACATGAAATATTATTAAAGATCACAGCTTCATGTTTTCTTTTCTTCTAAATATGCAGTCAGTTTTTATTCCGTGTCAGTAGACGTTTTTTAAACATTTTATATGCATTACCACTGGCCACACCCTGCATTAAAAACCCTACCCTATGTATATGAGTGTTTTGACCCCGCCCTAGATTCAAATCCCTTCATTGTGAGACATGAAATAGACGGCTTTATTTTCTTTCTTTACATGTAGTCAGTTTCTATTCAGTATCAACAGAAGGAAAACCAGCAGAAGTAAATAAGACAAATTTTTTAAACATAAAATCCATTAACACTATTTATGATTATTTTGGCACCGCTCTAGAGTTAGAACCCCTACCTCGGAAGATATGAAATTAATATCTGTAACGGGCTTCCTGGTCTACAAAATTACGATTTCAGTTTTCCTTAGAGGTATATGGGAGTAGAGAAGATAATTTTTAAACAGTATATGCACAAACATTGTATACATCCATTTTAGGTCCGCACTAGAGTCAAAACCGATACTCCAGGGGACATGAAATTTACAATTTTAGCAGAGGACGTTCTGGTTAACATAATTATGAAGCAAGTTTTTCTTACGGATGTGTGAGAGAAGAGAGGACGGTTTTTAAACAATATATGTATTAATACTATATGACCATATTTCCCTCCTCCCTTACGGTCTAAACCCCTGACCCAAGGGCCATGAATTTCACAATTTAGGCAGAGAAGTTCGTGGAAATTATAACCATGCATTTAGGTTTTTTTTCCGAAATGAGTTGGAGTAAAAAAAAAAGAACAAATCTAATGTAAATCCGGATTACCATTTACTGTAATGGTATAAAGAATCAGTGTTTTCCAAAATTGTCAATTTTAGCAAGAAAGTATCTTGGGATACCTGCCTCTTCTGTCCCTTGTGAGAGGGCTGGGGCCAACATTCGATTTTCTATTTTTATTGAACATGTGAATGTATTTGAATTGCTGAATCAGAAAATGGGAGATAATTGACAATCTTTAAGCCATTCTTTATATTTTATTTATAAATTACAATAAATGTGATTTGTCGTGGTGTAAATGCATTTTATCTACAACATCCTAAAACCTATGTATTAAAGAATCTTCAATTAAAAAGCCATTTGTTAAACCACATGCGCGGATCTAAAGGAGGTAGTCTTAAATATCATGCATTGTAACAAATCATTTATTTGAAAACCATTCACCATTAAATGTATTTTATATTCTGTATAAACATGAGCATACATGTATACATGCAGACAAATGAGGAACTTTCATTGCCCCAAGACAAAAAGTAAAAACTGTGAACAAAAAGACATAAAAGTAAATAGACGAGAGAAGGTTTTAGGAGTACGGCATTTAAGAAGAAAGTAGCCAAACAAAACCAACTAAATTCCCTGACAGTTGATCTTCAAGGCTTAAATTGATGTGGACGAGCATTTTGTTGACTGTCCAACCTCCTTTAATTCATTATGCAGTCATCATGGGGATTATAAAAAAAAGAATGTTTATGTATCTTTATAAATATAAGCTGTAAAAGGATGTTGTATGATAAACGCATTAAATGCATATTAAATAAAATAATAACTGTTCGATATCAATTTGCAGATTTCCTCTATATAGAAAATCATTATTTTATGTTTTAAATGAAATGATCGACGCAAAGTGAAAATATCTGATTAGTTATTGATACATTAGTACAAATGATAAAACACAGCTAAAATTGAATTAAAAAGGAAGGGGTTTGTTACTCCATTTAAAGAGAAAAACATTTCAAGAAATTGTATAGTTGTAGATGTTGTTATCTAAATTCTGTAACATAAGGTGATTTTGATATACCCGGTAAGTTTAAAGAGGAACATGGTTGATGAAATCGATTTTCCTTACTGACATATTAGAAAAGTACAGTCTTTTTCTTCCTTATCTGGGTTTTATCTTAGAATATTTGATTTGAAAACACAATTTGCCATGATTTACATTTAGGGTAAGGTTTGCGGATTTCATTTTTAAGAAATTGTACTAAAGTTACATACCATTTTGTTCACTATACTAAAGTCTTTTTTCTCATGAAATTCAAATGATTTAGCCGGACCCTTTTTATAACTACAAAAGGTCAAAGTTCATGATTTCAAATTTTCATGTTGATGAAATGTAAGTAATTTCGTGAAAATATATACATTTTATATGTGACTATTATGGGGGTTATTTATGCTTAAAATGTTTGAAAATAATGTCACTATTTATATCATGATTTATTTTTTAAAATTTCTCATGAACTATTTAAAAAAAGAATAAAATGCAACAAAAGTCATAATTTTGGACTACTATATTTTAAACGAAAACATCTTTTTTGAAACCTTTCCAAGTCCACCGATTTCAGGAAAACGTATCTTAGAATACGTGTAATCTGGTGTTTCTAAAACACTATTCAAAACTATATGATGCGGACTTCGTTTTTGTGAAAATTGATAAAATGCTTGTGTTCTGTTACTTTTTCAATGAAACTACAAAACCCCGGGAAATAACAAAAACCTTACACCAATTATGACGTCATATAAGTTTGACGTCATAGCTGAAATAAAGGGTAGATGGTGCTACGTCACAATGAAAATATGTGAGTTATCTCCCTGTAACCGCAAACCTTACCTTAAGCAGAAACGTTAACTACAAAAAAAAGTCAACAAAAAAAAAGTTAATATGATGTGAAAATTTGAATGATGCTGAAAATGTCTTTCCAGCTCGTCTTGTATTTCGCTGTATTCCGAATTTGAGTTTATAACTGCTGACTCATTACCTTTCAAACGTTTATTTCCATTAGAGTATAAAATAAAAGTGTTCTTCACATTTTTTGATATTTGGTTGTCTCTGTTTAAAACCAAAAACGCCAACATCAAATTAAATAATATATTTATTTATTGTAATATCGTATTTTTCGCAAGCTCATGATTGGTTGATTTCTGTCATGTGACCGTGCTATAAATTCTGTTATAGTCCTTACTATACTAAAAATAGAAAATTTATTGACCTCACTATACTAAAAATAGATTTACATGACAAAATACTGGTTTTGGCATTTGCGACATTGTGACGTCATAAAAGCGAAATCAACACCTATACATTATGAACAAAATATTTCACTATTATACGCTTGAAGAGAATGAAAAAAAATAAGTTTTTGATTTATTATAATAACACAGTTATAGTCTTTTGATATCGGTCAATATATGATTTTAAAGACCTGATGAAAGTATATCAACCTCGGACTTCGTCCTCGGTCAATATACTCTCATCAGGTCTAAAAAACCATGTATTGACCTAATCAAAAGGCTATAGTTGTATATTCTTGATTTTAAATATATAAGCTGCTAAATCATTTAACATCGACATTTTGATAATGTAGTGTGCCAATTGTAGGAGTTTTACGGTATATCGATGCATATCTTTAAAATAAATTGAGATGTTGAAAATATTTGTACATTTATTAAGTTCAAACAAATGAATGTTATGAAAGTCGCCATTTTCACAAGAATTGCTTTCAGGAGATCGGTCTGCAATATATATATATATATGAATATATATATATATATATATATATATATATATATATATATATATATATATATATATATGATAGATAATTAACAATATTCATTGAGAATTCCAGTTTCTCTGTCTGTGATAACACTACGAATCGATTTTGTACTATACAGCCCAATGAATTCAAAAGACGTATTGTTGGGGACGCAAGCGGGTTAACTTTGCATAATTAATATTATAATATTTAATCGTACAACTGTTGAAAATCATTTAAATATAATCAATAAGGAATCATTCTTTGAATATTATGAGATAATAATTTCGGCCGGAGCGTGATCAAATTTATCATAAAGAACTTCGGGCTTTGTTGGATTTGATCACGCCCCGACCGAATTTATCACCTCATAATACTCAAAGAACACTGCACGAAAAATGGCGTTTAATAAAATTAAATTCCCTGAAATTAACATTATGCGCGGAGTTTCAAATATAATACGAGTTTAACATAGAATTATACTCATACATATAATGAAGTATAATTCTAAATTAAATGTGACATTTAATTTGAATTAAATTCCCTTAAATAACATTATACGCGGAGTTTCAAATATAATACGAGTTTAACACAGAATTATACTCATACATATAAAATTAAAGATGACATTTAGTTTACATTAAATTCCCTTAAACTCGACATTTAAAATTTAATAGGAGTTTACAAAGAAAATTAACCTAAAGTAAAAGAATATATTGTATATCATATGCCATTAAAATCGATCTTTAGAATTTAATAAGCGATTAAACATCAAGTCAATAAAGACAGTTTTAAATATGACACTCATATGCGCGGTGGGTGTATATATACCGTGATCTGTATGAATCGTGGATCAAATTTGACATTTTTAAAATGCATTTTATTTTATATTCTACTTTGATGCTCTTGAAATTTTGATGTTTATTTTGAATTGCTCATTTTGGTTTTTTTTACGTAAATTAACAAAATTGTATCCAATATAGTAGCTGTGGTCCCCTGCCGTTTTATGAATGTAGTTACTAGTACACCTACGCTGTAAGGTAAGTTAAAGGTTTGCATTTACTTAATTCATTTTCCAATATTTACTTCTGCAAAAATGTTTCCTTATATGAGCCTTAAGAATAATTCTGTGTGAACTTTTTCATTGCGTCACAATGGTCATAGCAAGTGCTTACCAGTTGGACTATTGTAAACATAAAAACTCGGTAATTTTAACAATTCTGAACGATTTGCCGTTTTCAAATGTAAATATAAGTAATAAACAGCAATGTTATAAAGTTCGCCAGGATATGAACTTGGTTGGTACGTGATCAAGTCTTCTTAGGATCCCTTCAGACTTCACAGGATTTGATCACGTGACTAACCAAGTTCATATCCCGATGAACTTTTTAACTTGCTGTTTATTTCTTAATAACCAGCAACAAAAACAAATGAGATAAGAAACTAATAGCAACTTTTGATTGAAAAGGAACAGATACTAAACAAACGATAAATAAGAACAAAAAATAGCACACTACTGTATAGTGTATGCATTGTGACCTGATCTTATAAAATTCGTGCATGTCTTATTAACAAAAGAATTCCTCCCAAAATTACAATTATTTATGAATTAGCAAAATGCTTGCAAAACTTTCAAGTCTGCTTCATGCATTCACATTCAAGAATGTCAAATTAACAACAACAAATAACTGATAACTAAACGGCTTTTTTTACATCAAGGCAGATGATATAGCCTCATTAATAAACTAAATATTGATTCGATCATTTAAAACTGGCAATAATCGATAGGGCATATTAACAAATATATCGATGAGAGAAAAACAGGGCAAAAATTCCTTCCACAAAGGATGGTGCTAACTGACACATGGAAAATATCCCTTAAAAATGACTTATGCCAACTGGCACAGGACGAAACATCCTTCCAAGAAATTAAAGCCGATGCCAAATGGCACAGGACGAAACATCCTTCCGAGAAGGCCATTGCCAACTGGCACAGGACGAAACATCCTTCCAAGAAGGCCATTGCCAACTGGCACAGGACGAAACATCCTTCCAAGAAGGGCGATGCCAACTGGCACAGGACGAAACATCCTTCCAAGATTGCCATTGCCAACTGGCAAAGGACGAAACACCCTTCTATTTGGCTTGTGCTTAGTAGAAGAGGGTCAAAATTCCCTAATAATGATCTATTCCAATTGGAACAGGACAAAACCAAAGAAAAAATTCGTAGATCACATGTCATCCAACCATTTTCAAACCTTCATGGTTAGATCAAAATTTATTTTTACAAGGCTTAAAATTATAGCTTTATCAAATCAAAAAAATGTAAAACACTTCATATCATCACATCATAAAAATTAAAAATGACTCTGCTATTCAACAATATAAAAATATTTTGAATAATTTTTGTCGCCCGGTAGTCCATTTGCACAACTTATCTACAAAAAATTCTTTGTAGAGTGCTCAACATTATAACTATAAACATTTAAAGTCTCATATCATACTGAATATGATGGATATTATGAGCTTCAACAATAAGACCTAATAACTACACATTCATACCCTTCATAATAGGACAAATATATGAAACGTTCTTGTTGTACAGTTTTCCTTCTGCACAAATATATCTACAAAAGATTCTCTGTACAGGAATAAAAGCAGACGGTCCAAAGGTGTCATGAATATTTTTTTTCCAAATCTCAACTGGCTTGCCACAATGAAATCTGTAAACATTTGGAAGTGGCATAAGTCAGAAAACTTTTGCAAACAAATGAACTCGACTTTCATTGCCAATTAGGAGATTGTGTTGAACAAAATACTGAATGAGCCCTGGTTGAAGGTCACCTGAGCCTACGTCACTGATTATTTTCCCATCATTATAATGCCAGTATGCCATAATATAAGAGGAGCGCTTGTGACGAGACTTATACGATCATAACACTTCTCCCCCAAAAGTAATTGAAGAACATTTTCTAAAAGACTTAGGCATACAATCAATGTGTTCATTATCACTGGGATACAAATGACAATATGTTTTTTCAGCATAGCATAATCTTCTGAACAAAAAACATGGCATGATGACTTGTTACATTCAAATACAGAGCTAATTTGCCAATCTTGTCCAATTATGAGAGCACTTCTCTTTGACATGTACATGATCCTTAAAATGTCTACGTCAGAATGAACTGTTTCCGATACTACAGTTGGAAAATGTTTTTTAAACTCATCATTGTAAAGAGATGGAAATTCCAATGAATGAACAAACGAATCTCTTAAAAATCTTCTCATTAGCTGCATTTCAATGGCTCTACTATTATTTGGCATACTCCCAAAATGACCATTATATCTCTCAAAACTAAACAGCCAAAAAGAGTAATTAGGGCCATAATCTAAAACACATTGTGATAGGTGACAATGCATGTGCATATTGGGTGTCACAACTGAAGAACCATATAATCTCTCAATGCCTTTACAAAAATCGATGATTGTGAAACGTCAGCAATAGAAATACATTTTGTTGTCAACATTCTACATGCCATTACAAATTTCCTCAAACATCAAGATCAGTTTTGGGCAAAATATCAACAAGAGCAAAAATTGAAAAAAAAATGTCCAATTCTTCCATTATTCAGCTGTAAAGCCTCCAAATGAAGATGCAATTTTTCGAGGAATTGCCACAATATTACTTGCTGCATCAACAGAGTCAACTCTTTCTTGAATTGTGACTAGCTGATCTGGGTGTATAACTTTTAATCCTAGCCACAATTTCATCATTTTTTTGGCAGTTCCTTGAAATAAATTATGCATCGGATCGACAATAGACATTCGAACAGGATCAAATTAATCAATTTCAGATAGTTTTGAAAATCTGACCACCAAAGAAGATTCAAGTCTATCTCTTTCTGCCTGAGTTTTAGCCTTTTTCAGTTCTCTGATTGAAGACATGTAATTTTCTAATGTGCGTTTTGGCCAACTATTTACATCAAAACCAGAGTAATCTCTCTTGCCAAAATCTCCAGGAAATATTTTGGAACATTTTGAGCAGCCTAAACATGCTGAGTGACCTAAAAATCCACAAGGCTTTCGAGTTGCTGGTATATCACAACCAACCCAAGAGGAGTTATTTTGAATGTTTTTTTAACATTAGGGCTTTTAGATGACAAAAGTTGAAATCCTTGTGACCAACCTAGCTTTAGTTCATCTACTAATGGAGAAATGAAACTATTTACAGAAGGTTCATGATTGAGATCTGGTATTACTCTTATCAACAGCACATTCTTTAATTTGAATTTTTCTTGTCTTGGTAGATTTAAAATAAAAGCATAAATTACTCCAATAGAGTATTTCACATGCTCAAATGGCTGGAACCAATCTAAGTTTAACATTAGTGCATAGTTATTTCTATGGTTTAAAATTGAACTTTTTTCGGTTGTCATAAATTCCTTCCAAATTTTCCCATCATACACATCAGTCATGAATCATGGCTGTTGTTTTCTTGATCTCCATATTTCACATTTATCTTCAAATCCAGGCCTTCTGACTAAATTTTGAAGAGACTGGTGTAATGGCTTATAACGATAAGATTTATATGGATAAAGTTTTGAAAGTGTAACATGCTTTAGCAACAATTCTCCGCATTGTTTTCTTCTTGCAAGTTGCGTATGGTTTGGAAATTCCTTGTGAGAACATTTACCAGAAATAATTTGCCCTTCAACATTCAAAAAGCATTCCTCATATTTGTATATAGAAAAACATTTTCTGCATACAACATATTTTAAGAAATTGTCTTTTTTCAGACCTAACCTTTTCCATAACAAATAGACTGATCCAGGGAAAACTGCAGCAAGACTTGAAACAAGAGGCCCATGGGCCACATCGCTCACCTGAACAACAGTTCCTTGTAACATTCTATTTCATAGCATATGTTATTTCTATTTTAAACTTTGAACCCCTTTCTGGGGCCCCAGTAGTGATATGGGATTTATGGTTGGATTTAACAACTACACTATTTGAGGATCCTTGTAATCTCACAAACTGTAGCATTGTAGTTCTCAAGAAGAAAATTTTTAAACATTTTCCATATATATTTCTATGTTAAACCCAACCTAGCGCCTCAGTATTGTTCTGGGGGTCGTGGGGCCCCAGTATTATTCCGGGGGTCACGATTTTACCAATTTAGAATCTACAGTAGCCAATGATGCTTGCATAGTAATCTCACAAACTGTTGCACTGTAGTTCTTGAGAAGAAGATTTTTAAACATGTTCCCTATATATTTCTATGTTAACTTTGAACCCCTTCTTGGGCCCCAAAATTAGTCTGGGGGTCACGGCTTTCACAATTTAGAAACATTACAATTTGAGAATGCTTGCATAGTAATCTCACAAATTGAAGCATTGTAGTTCTCCAGAAGAAGATTTTTAAACATGTTCCCTCTATCTTTCTATGTGAAACATTAAACCCCTTCTGGGGCCTCATTATTAGATCGTTTCTATAATTTAGAATTTTCACTATTTGAGGATCCTAGTATAGTAATCTCACAAAGTATGACATTGTAGTTCTCGAGAAGAAGATTTTTAATCATATTTCCTATATATTTCTATGTTAAACTTTGAACCCCTCTTGATGCCCCATTATTAGTCCGGGGGTCACGATTTTAACACTTTAGAATCTACAATTGCCAAGGATGTATGCATAATAATATTCCAAACTGTTGCATTGTAGTTCTTGAGAAAAAGATTTTTAAACATTTTTCTTATATATGTTTAACTTTGAACCCCGCCTGGGGCCCCAGTTTTTGCCCGGGGCTACAATTTAGAATCTTCACTATACATACAAGCTTATGTATAAATATTGACATTTCTGGTGCAGTGGTTCTTAAAAAGAAGATTGATTTTTAATGATTTATCCTTTTTATTTCTATGTTAAACTTTGAATCCCGCCTGGAGCCCCAGATTTAGTATGAATCTTCACTATACATACAAGCTTTTATGTAAATATTGGCATTTCTGGTACATTGGTTCTTGAGAAGAAGATTTTTAAACATTTTTCCTACGTATCGTATTTCTATGTTAAACTTTGAACCCTGCCTGGGGCCCCAGTTTTGGTCCGGGGGTCACGATTTTTACAATTTAGAATCTTCACTATATATGCAAGTTTTTATGTAAATATTGGCATTTCTGGTACAGTGGTTCTTGAGAAGAAGATTTTTAAACATTTTTCCAAAGTATTTCAATGTTTAACTTTGAACCCTGCCTGGGGCCCCAGTTTTGGTCCGGGGGTGATGATTTTTAAAATTTAGAATCTTCACAATACATACAAGCTTTTGTGTAAATATTGGCATTTCTGGTGCAGTGGTTCTTGAGAAGAAGATTTTTAAACATTTTTTCAACGTATTTCAACGTTAAACTTTGAACCCCGCCTGGGGCCCCAGTTTTGGTCCGGGGGCCACGATTTTTACAATTTAGAATCTTGACTATATATACAAGCTTTTATATAAATATTGGCATTTCTGATGCAGTGGTTCTTTAGAAGAAGATTTTCAATGACATGCACCCTATTTTCACTGTTTCGTAATTATCTCCCCTTTAAAAAGGGTTGTGCCCTTTCTTTTAACAATTGCCAATTCCTTTTTCAGAAGGATGCTTTGTACCAAGTTTGGTTAAATTTGGCCCAGTGGTTTTAGAGAAGAAGTCAAAAATGTGAAAAGTTTACAGACAGACGGACGGACGGACGGACGACGGACAACGGGTGATCAGAAAAGCTCACTTGAACCTTCGGTTCAGGTGAGCTAAAAATGACAGATTCTTCACCCAGCTGACTAAAAAATGTCCACAAAAATCATAATAATATCTAGATCAAGTTCGGTTTTGGGAACGATTAAGCAATTTTCGACCGAGTTATGTCCCTTGGACGTAGAAAAAATCCAATTATTTGCAGTTTCCGTTTATTTTCTTCAGAGAAGTTGCACATATTGAAATGAAATTTGGTATACAGATTTTCCATAATAATATCTACGTCAGTTCGATTTTGGGTACAACTGAGCAATTTTCGACAGAGTTATGCCCCTTGGACGTAGCAAAATTTCAATTATTTGCAGTTTCCGTTAATTTTTTTTGCGGATGTTTCCAAGGGGGGTATAAGTGTTTCACAAACATCTTTTGTTTTTTTGTTGTTGTTTGTTAACATGTTCTTTTTCTTTTCTCATAATTTTTTTCGCTTAAGAATTTTGTATTGATATCGATGTTTTGTTTTATGCTACAAGATATAATGAATATATATAACACAAAAGGGAAAATATATATACTTCATGGAATGAAATTGTGATATATTGTTTCATGTAATTTTAAAACAAATAAAGATAAGTCAATGAAAGCTTGTGTACCGGTTTTCTGAGAAACTTAGAATAGATATACATGTAATAAGAGACAGCAAAATAAAATGGTACTGGGTTAATACTACCTTTTACGGGTTTTGTTTAAATATGTTGCAATGTTTTCATCTTGGACTTCTTGCATGAATAGAAATTCGACAGACCTTATTTTGTTGAATATTTTATTAGTGTACAATTGACTTATACAAAAAATGAAGCTTGCTTCGGAGTAATGTTAATCCGAGTTCGTTAACTATATAATTCCTTGAAAAATAAACTGTACAAAACACAATCATAATTACAGGGAAAGTAGAATTTTATGACAAGCATTAAACATTTAAAAAGAAGACATAGGAAATATAAACCAGTATATAAAACGGAACCTTGCTTCGGAGTAATGTTAATCCGAATTCGTTGTAAACAATTTCCCCCTTCACAATATGCCGAGTGTACAAAATTTCTTCTAAAAATAAATATTATGACTGTATAAAACTATAAACATCGTAATCGATTCAACAATGTTTAGACACTTAAAGACACTTCAAACAAAATACAAGGAAACAAAACAGAATAATGTAACTCCAATAAGTTTCTTTATAATTCATTTTAAAATATACTATAGAAAAACACAAACACAGGGGAAAAAGAATGATATGATTGATTCTTCTATCAGTAAACAGTTCAAGACATCAGAATATAACTAGCGAAGAAAATCTAATGTTTGCTTCAGAGTAATGTTAATCCGAGTTCGTTCACAAATTCACCCGTCATGGAATGCCGAGTGTACAAAATTCCTTTAAGTTGGTCACTAATAGTGTGGTAGAAATATAGCAACAAAACACTTAGAAGTCCGAAATGTTTTAAGACACTTCAAATAAAATTCAAGAATATAATGCAGAGTGATGTTACTCCAATTTCGATTTCTTTATAATTCATTTCAAAATATACTGTACAATAAAAACCCAAGAATAATATGACTGATTCAACAATCATTATATATATCAAGACATAAGAATATAAACTAGAAAACACAATCTGAAGCTTGCTTTGGAGTAATGTTCTCCGATATTGTTTCTCAAATTCACCCTTCATAAAATGCTAAGTTTGCAAAAATCCTTTAAGTTTGTCACTAGTAATTTGTAAAAAGATCCCCAAAATACATGTACACAGAAATCAAAAATGTTTTAAGACACTTAAAAAAAATCAAGAATATAATTCGGAGTAAGGTTACTCCAAGTTCGTTTTTTTATATTTCATTTCAAAATATACTCTACAAAAAAACCAGTCTTGAATATTTTATGCAAAGTGTTAGATTGATTAATACAAAAGTCAAACGTAAACGATGCACTAAATAAAAACAAAACTTCCTTTATCTTATTCTTTAGCTAAAACAAAATAACTGGCACTGCTGTCCTTATCATTGCCTTCAAGTTCCACCAATTGAAATTCGGTCGTTTCTATTGTAGAATAGGCTTCATTTATAACTGGCTTGGGTCTAGTTTTATTTGTGTTTGTAATAGACGAGTAAGCTTCGGTTTCCTCAATTGCAAGTTTACCATAATGTTCAGATTCTATTTCTTGTTGACCGTTCAGGGGAATTGCATGATCATAGTAGTTACTTCTGTCCTTCACGTCGTAATCTTCTCGGAGATGATGGTATATTTCGTATGGAAAGCCGTAAGGTACCCCCACATTATTATTATATTTTACTATATAATATGTCACAATAAAAATGTCCTACCAAAAATAATAATCACTTCCATTGCCTTACATTTTTATTTTCACGCCACAATAATAATAACTGTACCCGCACATAATTATAAATCTGCTCTAAATAAAAATGTCAACCAAAAATAATAATATCTCACACTAAAAGAAAACAACAAATCTCTCTCGCAAAGATTATTATTGTAAATTTCACAAAAAAAGATTATTCCCCGGTTATCATTATTATTGTGTGCTGACAATAATAATCTTGCCAAGAAGACATTATTATTGTTGGTGGAAAGATTTAGACGCTTGAAAAGAAACGTTTATCTGATTCTGAATCACAATAATAATCTCTACCTTTTTTCGGTCGGGCAGAGATTATTATTTGGACGCTTGAAATACAAACGCTTTTACAACGAAGATGATAAAATATGACGTCACTATAGTTTAACAAAGTGAAAGTATAATGCGGTGTATGTAAACAAATGGTGAAGGACTAAAAGAAATATGTATTTATGCGTGTGTTTTACACACAGACGTGTAAGATTAATATTTAGTAGTTTAACACCAATGTCAGAAAGTTTAATGATGAGCATTTAAGTGTAATTTATGTACGTGTAAAAGATTCCTAACCCATACTGTATTGTATACCCCCCCCTCCCCCCGCTCTCCGACCTAATGTTAACACTGGTTGATAATGCTTACTAAGTTGATTATACTAAGCCTAAGTTGTAGTTTACTAATTCAATTTGCGTTGGGTGCCTTACACCAGCACCCTGCCCCTATTAAACACACTGTATTGTATAAATGTATAACCTCCACCCCCTCCCCAACCCTGTAGTTAACACTGGTTGTATAGTTGTGAAATAATTTAGTTTAATCATTTATTATGGAACATACATACAACACATGGTGGAGCACATACATGTAGCTTGGTGGTTATAAGAATAAGGCTATACGATAATAACCAAAAAGGCACTGGTTCTAAACCTCACAGTGGTCATTTAATGCTGCGTGTTGTGCGTTTTGACAATGCATTTTATCATATTGTCTCAGTCCTCTTAACTGATTTTGGGCACCGGCATTAGCTGAGAGTTGAACCTGTAATGGACCGGTGTCCTAATGTCTCTGCCTTGCATCATGGAAAACTGGGAATAAGCTGTATTAAGCACCAGCCTTATGAAATGGCATGGCTCAGAGAAGGGTTAAAACAACACGATTGATCGACAGAATGAATTGAAAGGACTTTAGTACATATAGCTGTATACTTTAGGTTTAATGTTGGTGTTAAATGTGTAAATTTTGTTTAAAGCAGTCCAAAAATAGTATTCTTTATAATTAAATGTACCAGTATATGAGTCTACACCTTTACATTATAACATTCATGAAGTAATGCATTAAAATATGTGGGGAAGGATATGAACAATGGATATTGGCCACAGTAGCATAGCTGATACCCTGGTACTTCAAACAAAATTCAAAGGTACATTTACACATATTTAACGTGGAGGCTTGGTGCAGTGGAAATACATAGATAAGTATGAATGGCCAAATATTTATCACATCTTGTCAGTAAAGCCAGGCCCTAGTCCTGAAGTCTTCATCCAAGGCTTGTTAATGTGCAATTCAGTAGACCTCTTTAATCACCATAAACTATATGGCTGCCTGCTGTTTGTGTGAAAATAAACTCGGTGTATATTTTGTATGTGTAAAACATGTGCTCAACATTTAAACAATAAAATGCTTGCTTTTGTGATTCATGCGGGATATGAAGGTGGCGACATTGCAGAAAAAGTACATATTAACAGTGTCAATTTTATTCCTGTCAATTTCCAGCCATTGTAGATTTCGACTAATCGATAAACGGGGCATGTAGATTTCAGTCTGGCTGTTTCTATAGAGCTATGAATTAACTATAAGTTTCCTTAAGAAATAGAGGGAATCGTACTCGGTAATGTAAATATTAATGTATATGTGTTCATTTATATGTAAAATCTATGTGTTCGTTTTCTTTTAAAGCAATTTTTATCAAGGATACATCTATTTCTCATTTAAGGTGGCTCACTACACTTCAAAATAGTTTCTCAGAAAAATTACTAATGATAGATAGATAGATAGATAGATAGATAGATAGATAGATAGATAGATAGATAGATAGATAGATAGATAGATAGATAGAACGAACAAACAAGATAGATAGACCAGAATATTAGTATAAAAATCAAATAGTTGAAAAAATGTGCAATTTTTGATTAAAGTAAAGTATTTTCAAAACTTTAATTTAGTAAATGTGATCGAAAGGCCCAAACGGATTCGAACTCATGATCTGCGGTTCACAAGCCTGATACTTTAACCACTGAGCAATGATAATATACATGTACAACCAAATCAATTCACTGCCTACCCACCATTTCAATAACAAGATTTCTCCTTCATTAAACCCAGTTAAAAAGTTTAAGTTTAGGTGTAGTGAGGTACCTTAATTGAGCAAAATATACATGTATCATTTTAGATTTGACAATTTTACTTCACTGTGCACACTATTCCTTGATCTCAACTTTGGTAAATCTCTAATTAATGCATAAAAAAAGAACTACAACAATTTGGTATCAAGTGTTTATTCCTTTTGAATCAGGGTGGGTAATATAGTTGATACATTTTCTCTCTTTCTTGTTCCTAAAATGAAACATAAAAATATTTAATTCCTTATTTGAAAGGTTGAACATATTTTTAATATCATAATCATATTCATATACTGTAAATGCAAAACATAGTAGCAAATCAACATGTTTTTAAAGATATTGCATTCTCATTAAAATTCATATTAATGAATAATTAAATCATCATGGGTGAATTTATCATCTATATTATATTATATGTACCATATACCTTAACTTTTGACAGTTAGAATTTAAGTTGCTCTGCTTTACTAGTTTACAGCATAAACTGTCCAAAGTTATGGTACTGTCATATTACAAAGGCAAAACTTAAATCAATTTTAAATATTACATAAGATAAAAAATATATTAAAGTTGTTAAGTTATAGGATTTATAAACAAGAGGCCCAGGGGCCACATCGCTCACCTGAGCAACAATAGCCTTAACTGATCAAATTAGCATTACAGTATCAAAATCAAAATATCTTGACAACTAAGTACAGTAGATGATGCTCAAAAAATTTAAAACATCTGCCGATTTTTATCCACATATTTTTATGGTAAATAATACATAGCCCCTTTTGTTGTTGTACCTGTAAGAAGATTTTTCTCTATTCCTATATAACCCCCCCCCCCACTTTGTGGCCCCACTTTTCTCTAGGGAATCATGATTTGATCAAACTTTAATCTGCACAACCCGTGCTTTTACACAAGTTACTACTTTTTGGACTGAAAACTTTCCCAGAATATTTTTAAAGATTTTCTCTATATATTCCTATGTAAAATTCATCCCCCCATTGTGGCCCCACCCTACCCCCGGGGACCATGATGTAAACAAACTTGAATCTACACTATCTGAGGATGCCTTCACAAAAGTTTGATCTTTTCTGGCCTAATAGTTTTTAAGGACAAGATTTTTAAAGATTTTCTCTATTTATTCTTATGTAAAAATTCACCCCTCCATAGTGGCCCCACCCTACCCCCGGGGACCATGATTTAAATAAACTTGAATCTACACTATCTGAGGATGCTTCCGCTCAAATTGGAGCATTTCTGGCCTAATAGTTTTTGAGAAGAAGATTTTTAAAGATTTTTTTCTATATATATTATGTAAAAATTCATCCTCCCATTGTGGCCCCACCCTACCCCCGGGGACCATGATTTATACAAACTTGAATCTACACTATCTGAGGATGTTTCCACTTAAATTTGAGCTTTTCTGGCCTAATAGTTTTTTAGAAGAAGATTTTTAAAGATTTTCTCTATATATTCCTATGTAAAAATTCATCCCCCCATGGTGGCCCCACCCTAACCCCGGGGACCATGATTTGAAGAAACTTGAATCTACACTACCTGAGGATGCTTCCATACATGTTACAGAATTTCTGGCCTAATAGTTTTTGAGAAGAAGATTTTTGAAAAATACCTACAAATTTTAAATAATTCTAAATTATCTCCCCTTTAAAGAGGGTGTGGCCCTTCATTTGAACAAACTTGAATCCCCTTTACCCAGTGATGCTTTGTGCCAAGTTTGGTTGAAATCTGCCCAGTGGTTCTGGAGAAGAAGATGAAAATGTGAAAAGTTTACAACGCCGACGCCAACGCCGACAACGCCAACGCCGACAGACAACGGACAAATTTTTATCAGAAAAGCTCACTTGAGCTTTCAGCTCAGGTGAGCTAAAAAATGACCAATACATTTTTACTAACCTTCTGATTGCCATCACTGTGCTTAAATCTTCTTTCTTTCTTGTCCCAGATGTTTGTCTGGTGTACTCCTTAAAAGGTACATGAGACTCTATCAACAGAAAAACAAAAAATCTTGTAGGTGTAGATTTACACATTGCACATTACAAATACACATGTACTAAAGTTAGATATTTCATGAATTAAAGATATTATTCAAAACACTACAGTCATATTTACACTAGGCCCAGGGGCCTCATCACTCACCTGAGCAACAAAAGGCATGACTGATCAAATCAGCTTTATTAGGCAAGTAGAAATTGTTTACAAAGGATCTGAATCATTCATTTTGTTTCTTAACATATCGTATGGTTATATATTAAACCCCTTTTCTCTTGTGTCAGATTTTGAGAAAATATTTTTCAAAGATTTTTCTGTATTTATTATGGCCCCACCCTATCCCAGGGGACCATAAGTTAGACAAATATGAGCCCCATTACCCGAGAATGCTTTCAAACAAGTTTCATCTTTTCTGGATAAATGGTATTAATAAAGAATATTTTTTAAAATGCCAAGAAATTTTCAATAATTTAAAATTAACTTCCCTTGAAAGATAGGATGATCCTTCATTTTAAAAAAATTGAACCCCCCCTTCACTTAAGAATTCTTTGTGCCAGGTGTAGCTGAAATTTGCTTAATGGTACTTGTGAAGAATTAGAAACTGAAAAGTTTATAGACATATTGACACACAAACATATATACGCTGGACAAAAAATGAACAGAAAACCTCCCTTCATCTTTCAGATCAGGTTAGCTAAAATTCTTCAGTAAATTGATATATGATGTTCAAATTGCAGGTAAATCTCTTAAGTTTACATGTATTCTTCACATACTCTTCATTATAGAAGACAAAGTATATACAAATTACATTTTAATCTTTAATCTGTCTTAAATATCTTTTTGAACAAACAAGGTATAGTACAAAACCAGTTACCCATCAATGAAGAGTTGATGAAATAAAGCAGGTTCATTACAGACAGGACAGGTCCATGTGAACTTTTTTTCGTCTATCATCAGTTCAGTGGGGCCATCAAAGCACTGGATGTGGGAACAGGTTCTGGCTTGTGTAGATGTACATGTAAGCTGTAACAAACCTCACTAAATTCATTAAACACATATATTTGATTTATTCCAATCTAAAACTGATTAATTAAACATATATGTATACTGAAAACATTGTTCTGATAGTGAATAAAATAAATAAATACTGATTGCATGTACTGACAAGAAAAATATTTACAATATAAACCTTATACTTATTGCTGGTACATTAGCCAGATACTTATTACTAAGACAGAACAGATATGAATTACATTGACAAGATACGGATAATATTGACAAGAAACTAATAGGAATGACCAGATGCTGGTGTATGTATATTAAACATAGGAGCACTGTGAGTTACACTAGAGAATACACAGTATTACAATACATGTATTGAGAAGTAATTGTGTGTGCAAAAAGCACCAGAACAGTTCTTCATTTTTTGTCTAGAACACTTAGAAAAAAATAAATTTATTACTGTACAGTTAGGTTTACTCTGACTTGATTATATGCATGTATTTAATTGTTTCAAGATCTTCATCCTAACACATACCGGTAATGTAGTTACTTACAGAGTAGGTGACTGGTTGTAACTATTTAACTGTCTGAATCAAGAGAAAGCATCTCCATAACTGAAACAAAGCAGGCACAAATGAAGATAATGTAAGACAGGAATTTCAATCAAGATACATGTACATGTTATTGTAGTTAAGAGAATGACAAACAGGAATCTCATTAATAAACACACCGAGGGACTAAATCTGCAGAAAGATTCAAATGCATATACTACATGTAGTATTGATTTAGTGTTTTGAAAACACAAGAAATATCAATGAATGCATCCTCACTAACCATGACCATCCACTCCTCTCTAAAATTGTAAAAGCCCCAGTAGGATTCGAACTCATGACTTACAGATTCATAGTCAATGCTCTAACCAACTGAGCCACACTGATAGATATCAATTTTGGGAAAGAAAATAATTATAAGATTACACTTGCTGTTGTTGTTTATTTCGATCGGGAAAACGTCACAATATGGAGGTGTCCCATACCACCTGATATAAAAATACACAACAGAATACTGTGCAGAATGTAATAATTATAAATTGTGTCGGTTTTGAAGAGAATAAAAGCCAAGGACTTCAATATGTTAATCTTGGAGAATTATTTACTGTAAAACCGACTTTTATTCGCCTGCGAGACATTTTTATGAGGTTTGCGAGAGCCTCATTGTTGCAAATATTTCTTGCCGCAGACCAGTATTTGCCATATAGCTGTAATAAAAAACCAGGTGTGGATAAGGCTTGATCGCGAAAATTAGTTGCCGCAAACAAGTTAGTCTCAGGTAAATTGGGAGATAAAGTTGTTGCGAATAATAGTTGGTTTACAGTATGTAAATCATAATTGATCTTATCACAGATTTTAATGAACTAAACACAAGTAATAAGGCAACTGCACACAGATAATGTATGTCATTAAACAAGAATACCTAGGCCTGGTCATGTTAACAGTTACACAGCCTGGCTTATATAGACTGACTCACCTACACCTACACTGCCTACAGCAACAGTACATTTCAATTTTAGCAAAGGATCTGATGTTCAGCGATGATCCACTGTTTTTTTTTTTCTAGGTAAAAGCAATAACGTACGTAGTATTGAAAATAAAACACATATAAAGTTGTTTTCATACTCTATAATGTATGTGGTTATTGTAAACAAACAAAAGACATCGTCAATCCGGGAGAGGTGGGGGGGATAGTGTAAATGGTATAATGAATGTCAGACATGTCAGCCCAAAGACACCTCGGCCAAACGACACCTCGATCGGCCCCAGGACACCTCGGCCAAGACGGGTTTAAAAAATATAAGATATCAAGTACTTGTAAAAGAAATTGAATTTATAAAAAAATGAGACCATCAAACAAGAAAGTAAAATTATGAAAATGACGACAATTTTCGATAACGACAATGACGTTAAACAAACAGTTAAGAGGATGCAGCACTCTCCTTTGGAGTCTCAAACGCGTGTCACGGGTGACAATGAAGATTTAATTACGAGCAGTTAATTATTTTATCACATTTAGCACCAATTGAATGTTTCATGTCATTGGTCATTATCTTCAAAAAGGATCGAGATAGAAAGAAGAAATCAATGAATAGATAAAGTAATTATCTGCCCCTATTTGTTTTATATTTATTTTTAGTAGAACCAATATAGTTTCATTGGGCCGAGGTGTCTTTTACATGGGCCGACCCGTCTGGGACGAGGTGGCAAACGCCCTGGGCCGAGGTGTCGTTGGGCCGAGATGTCTGTCTACCGGTATAATGTATAACATGAAAATTAAAGGTACAAAATAAACACTTATCCAATCTTCAATATCCTTATCTGTGTGTGTGAAGGTGGGGTTGGGTGGTGTGGGAGGGGTATAGTACATTTGATAAATAGTGTGGTTAAATGGTATTTTGTTATTCCTCCCCCCAGTTTTTGCATCCTTCCCAAACAGGCAGTTTTCTGGGAGCGAGTTTGTTTTTAGTTGTATTTAAGAATATGTCTGCTTCGACAAAACGTAGGGTAGTCCTCAAACCTTTGTGCCTAATAGATTAGAGACAATCAAATAGCAATTAAAAAGAAACGTACCTCGCAGAATGACTTCTCATTCTTCATTTCTTGTTCTTCTGTCCGTCCATCATGAACCACTAAAGTGAAAGTTAAGTTGCACATGCGCAATTGTAGCATCTTCGTTGTAAAAGCGTTTGTATTTCAAGCGTCCAAATAATAATCTCTGCCCGACCGAAAAAAGGTAGAGATTATTATTGTGATTCAGAATCAGATAAACGTTTCTTTTCAAGCGTCTAAATCTTTCCACCAACAATAATAATGTCTTCTTGGCAAGATTATTATTGTGAGCACACAATAATAATGATACCCGGGGAATAATCTTTATTGTGAAATTAACAATAATAATCTTTGCCAGATAGAGTTGTTGTTTTCTTTTAGTGTGAGATATTATTATTTTTGGTTGACATTTTTATTTAGAGCAGATTTATAATTATGTGCGGGTACAGTTATTATTATTGTGGCGTGAAAATAAAAATGTAAGGCAATGGAAGTGATTATTATTTTTGGTAGGACATTTTTATTGTGACCATATTATATAGTAAAATATAATAATAATGTGGGGGTACCTTACGGCTTTCCATAATTTCGGGATCGTTTGTTGCAGTACTGGACATTGCTACATCTTTTGTGATTGGCAAAACATATGATATCTTTGGACTTTGCTAAAAAAAAAACCGCATACATTTCGTTTTTAATAGTGTGAAACATGAGTCCTTTGAAAATAACTAAAAATAAAAAAAAACCTATGATAATTCTTATTTCACAATGCTATCCAATTATTTATATCAATTTTTTAATCACTGACGCAAATTATTTTAGCACTCATAATTTTTTTAAGTTACTGCATTCCCCAAAAACATTAGATAACACTTTAAATTAGAAAATATTTAAGGTCTTCCGTTTCCAACGGTAGACCTTATAGTGATTGTAGTGTTTTTTGTTTCTTTCTTTCTTATTATTATTTTTTTTTCTCCTTTTTTGTCGGCAGAATTTCTCAGAGATGGCTGGATAGATTTTCCTAAAATTTTCAGAGATGATAGAGAATGATAAAATCTCGAGGATTTTTTTTCATTTTTTCAAAAATCATTTCTGGTTGTCCGTTTCCTGTCCCGCGTCAAAAAACCTTGTTCCCTCGAGATCTCAGAATTGGCTAACACTTGAACGTCCAGACTTTGTGGGATAATAGGGATGTAGATGTGTTTAAACTATTTTGTTTTGTTCGTCGTAACTTCCGGTCGTCACCGGAAGTACTTAAAAATTATTATATTTATGTATGTAACTTATTTTACATAGAATGAATCTGATAGTATAAATCCCTACTTGTGTCATCAATGCGATGTTAATTAAACAAGAATATTCTACTTCCGGTGAGATATCTCAATTATCTCAGGTAACTTTTTTAAAACAAATTTTGTTCCCATGAGATCTGTAAAACTATAGGTGATAAAGATACGAAACTTTTATGCATGATAGACATTTGAATGAAGATGTGTTTAACCGGTTTTATTTTGTCAACCGTCACTTCCGGTCCTAACCGGAAGGGTTCAAACAAATCAAGTTGTTTATAGGTTTAACTGTTTTTCTTTGACAGTTTCAGTTAATTTGATGAACAATAATGTGCGACAGGAAAATATAAAAAAAAATAACTGACTTTTTTTTCATTGAGCACTTCCGTTTGTCCGTTTCCTGTCCCGAAACAAAAAACCTTGTTTTATTTATATCACAAAAACGAACAGGACTTGAACAATCAAACTTTGTTGAATGATAGACCTATGTATGTACATGTTTTACAACTATTTTGTTTTATCCGGCGTAACTTCCGGTCGTCACAGGAAGTACTCCAAAATTTGATTTTTTAAAACTTTCTTATTGTTAGCATAGAAATAAATTCTCATTAATAGATACAATTGGTCATCTACACATGGTTAAATAAATATAAAAATTCAACTTCCGGTGAGATATCTCAATTATCTCAGGTAGCTTTCTTTTATTCAAATTTTGTACCCGTGAGATCTCAGAAACTGTAAGAGATCAAGATACAAAATTAACAATGATGATAGACATTTGATTGAAGATGTGTTTAAAGGGTTTCATTTTCTCTTCCGTCACTTCCGGTTCTCTTCGGAAGCGTACAAGCAAATGAAGTTTTTAATAACTTTATACTTTTTTCTTTGATTATTTTATTCACTCAATAAACTGTTATGTATTGTAAGTAAATGAACTAAAATAATTAATTTTAATATCTTTAATCACTTCTGTTTGTCCGTTTCCGGTCCCGATCCAAAAAATCTTTTCTCAACGAGATCTCATTACTGACAAAAACATGAACATCCAAACTTTAAGAAAAGACAGACAATGTATGAAGATACGTTTACCATGTTCTGTTTGTTCCAGCGTAACTTCCGGTCGTCAGAGCAAGTACTCAAAAATGACTATTTATCTTTTTTGTTTTGTTTTACATAGAAATAATTACTGGAAAATTCCATCATAGTATCTTTTATATCCTTTTTCTTTTTATTAATGAAATGCATTTCTTTTACAGATTAATACACGAGGAACGGAAGACCTTTTTGTTGCTATAGCAACAAGAGTCTAGTTGTTTATATTATTACATTCGGATTCTACATATATGTTTAAAATTGTGATAAAGAATGTAATTTTATAACTTAATAGAAACCATTATTAATTCTTTCTAAGCTGCAAAGCGAAGAACACCTGTCCTTCAAGTTTAGAGTTTGTAAATTCGACGCTCCAGTACGTCGCTTTAATATAAATTATGATTAAGAATTTGTTTTATTATTTTTTCCTGTCATAAAAACAAAGCTGGGCAAAAATGCTATATTAGAAACTTTGATACTAGGACCGACCTTTGGCTTGAAGATTAGACAACATTCTTTAATAAAAAGAAAATAGTGAATTTATGTGTTGCTATTAGAAGCTTTATTGTTTAATACTTACAGATGCATTTTCTATTTCGTTGTATGTCTCTCCTGCAGTCGGCCTGATAGATGCTTGTGTCTCATTCAACTCATAAAGTGAATTAGAAAGCGCTAGTCCTCTACAATAAAAAGGTACTGATTCTTGAAATCTTAAATTGATAAGTATTGTGCATGCATTATTTTTCATGGTCATATATATTACATGCAAATAACGGGATGAACACTTTAAAAAGTGACAATTGCTAATCTGCAATAAATATTTAGCAGAGTTAAATTTCGTTTGTAGTTTTATAACGGATATTACTTGCTAGATGATGTCCATCGTTTATGTAGGAAAAAAGAAATTGATCCAGTCGTCAATACTCCGATGAACAGTCCAATAAATGCTGCTCCTGCGAATAATCCGTTTGATGGACATTCTGTTGAATATATCGGACATGTAAAGGAAATTTTATTTGTGACATTTTCATCATGCATGTGTTCTTAATAATATTTTATTATATTCTGTCCCAAGTTTCTGCTTCACCACTTTTTGCTTAACATTGCAATATTCATAAATGACAAAGCTTCGTTTGTCCACTAGTATAAATGAAATCCAGTTTTTCTGTTTGAACCCCCTCCTATCGCTTCAGGTTTCCATACACAGTGAACAAAAGTATATGGGTATTTTGCTTTGAGAGCGACATACCCGGATGATAATGTTGAAATATTTTGAGAGGATTCCCGAGAATATCCGAATGGATAAAATAGGTTAGTTTCCCCCACTATAAACCCTGCAAGAAACGTATTTTTTTTTCTGTGAATTTCTCTAGGTATATAGAAGTAAAGCGGGGAAAAAAGAACCTTGAAATTTAGCCATCAATTGACTTCAATTATTTTTAATGACACGTATGTGTGTTTATTAAGACAATCAAAGTGCTAAAATCAGAAACATTTGGCAGAAATATAGTTAAGGTACATGTCAATATAAAATAATGGTTTACTAAACAATCATGATAAATTACGATGAGGAAGTGATCGCTTATACTGTCACTTCAAACTATTTTCAGTATGATCTTATGAATAAACAATCCCACTGTTCGTGATTTGTCAAAACATAATCCTATATATGAAATAGACAACACGAATCGTGATTTCAGTTTAATATAATGATGCGTTATTCAGGTTATAAATGTATAGATGAAAGGCTTTGATATAAAAAAGTAAATAAATTACTTGCCACAAACAATGCTTGCTTCGGAAACACTTTCTTTGCTTACTGTTGTAATTGATGAAGTTTCTCCAAAAGTGGTTGCAGGGGGTGTCAATTTTGTTGTAATAGTGGTCTCCTCTAAATATTAGTTGTTAAAGCTGTTTTATTATTCGTTTCATATTTTGATATTGAAAATGTTATTTGCCGTGTTACATTTCTTATACCTGAAGTCCAAATCGTTACATTTTGAGACGCATCACTTGATGTAGGTGTTGATTCTGACTGAGCTGTTTGGTGTGTTGGGGTTTCAAGTGTTGAAGAACTGCTACCATCTACAAGTCAAGTGAAGTCAATTCTTAGCGAACAGAAAACCTATATATTTTATCAATATATGTAGATGAGCAAGGTGATACTTACTGCAACAATCCGCTGTTGTTATACCACAGGTGATATTTACGTTTCTTGTACTTTTTAGAACAATGAATGGAAATGTTTTATCATCAACCACAATAAATACATGTATATCAATGTTATTTGGGCTGCTGCTGTCTAATTCCGTTATTTTGCAAACGCGGCCGCATGAATCTGTAAAATTCATAATCCTTATTATTTCCAAATGTATATGTAAATGCATGTATTGTTCGAATGCTTCAAATGCTAATATTGATATGAAATCAAATGCATATACATACTAGATATACCTTGTTTGCTTGCATTGTGACTGTAGCGATTAATGGCTTCTTTAAGGTGCAAAATCCTGAAAAAATAATTTTATATTACATTGTATAAAGAAGCACTGGTATGTGTAATTGGATATCATTACATTTTAAGCTTTTATGATCAGCCTATTCATGTTCTTTATGATTCAAGATCCCTTGTTAATCATACCCGACTCAACAGAATGCAAAGGTTATAATATTTTTGACCCGTCCGTCAGTCTTGTTTTTTTTTTTTTTTTTTTTGTAAGAGGAAATAGGGAACTAGGACACAATGTGTAGATGTGCATAATAAAGATTCTGGGGTTTCTTTCCTATTGACCTTGAAATTTCACAACTTTAAAAAAGATTTTCTTGCTTATCATTACTACGGCTTCATTTTTCTAAAGGTTCCTGACTATGGGGCTATACATTTTACGGTTTTATTTAAGGCTGTCTGGCTTATCATGACAATAGCTGCTGGGTAGTAATGAGTAATGTCTATAAATTGCATGTTTTACAGATTTAATTTCAAAACGGATGGCTCTAGCTATGGTGCGATAGTGAAAGATTATAAACTTCGACGGGTGTTGAAATGTAAACTTGTAAGATCACGTGATATGGGAATCATGTGATGACCTTAACACTTTACCACTGCATGTCTAATGTGAGCATCATGCTGCCTGTTTAATATCGCTTAACAGCTGTGGGTGGTATACACCAAGCAATTGAAGGTCCAAATGAGAAAAAAAAGTCTGAGAATTAACTTTGGGTGATTAAAGGAACCTTATGTAATAAGTGAAAAGATTTCGATCATTTTCAAAAGTCGATCTGTTATGAATGCTTAACCTGATATTCAAATAGGAAACAGCCATATTGTTTGTTAGCCGGGTTTTCAAAAGGAAAAATCCGGTTATTGAAATGGTGAATATGACGGGAGGGGGACTTGGGGGGGGGGGGGGCAACTGCCAAACAGGTACTACTATCGTATGGATATATCCTCCTTCAGTTTTCAAGATAACAAGTTGTTTTGCAACTCTATTGTACATATATCAGAGATGTTCATATTACATGTACTCGGATTTTGATTTTTAATAATTCAAAACAATAATACCAGCTGTTGAAATTGTCATTTTGGGCAGAATATTGCATAAAAATTACCCCCTTGTACGGATAACTCCTCCTACAGTTTTCAAGATAGGAAGTTGGAGTTTTAGAAATCAACTGTACATCATATATCAGAATATATCAGAAATGTGTATATTAATTAGATTATGATTTTTAATAATTTATTTTAAAAATACCAGCTGTTGAATCTAATTATTTTTCGACCAAGTATTGCATATAAGTATACCCTGTATCTTTGGATAGGTAGTGTTTATCAATTCAGGGTTGACAAATGGATTATGGATTTATCATACTGTTTTCAAAAGAAAACTCAGTTAACTGTCATTTTAATAGCTTTTGACTTGTTTTATGCTACTTTGAATTTTAATTGTTCTACTGTTATTGGGATATAGATGCGTATTATGAATGTAAATGTATTATAACAGAGTAAAAATATAATCATTATTTTTAATTTGGGCTTTTCGACTTTCGGTCGAAAAGACTTATTGTTTTCGTGTTTTTAAGGTTTTTCGACTTTTTTATTTAAACAATATAATTAATCTTAGCAAGAAATCTAAGGTTTAAAATCAAGGAAGGTTGTATTAGATTAGGCAATTTTCTTAACCTTTAATTTTTGGATCTATTGTTTACTTTTAAATGATTTTAGAAACAAAATTATAATTAAAATGCAAAAAAACGCTAGGAGAGAGAGAAGGGGTGGGAGAGAGAGCGAGAGAAAGATAAAAGAGAGTTGTAGAAAATTTTACGATCAAATCTCTGTTGGAACTGGCGGTTGTGATGCTGTAATAGGACTTTATAGTACTTATGTCATTCTGTCTAGACGTCTCAAAATACCTTCTAGTAGATAATCTGGGGGAAAGAGAGAGAGAAAATGAGAGAGAGAGAGAAAGATTATGAACAGTAACACTTTTTCACTATATTGAGTTGGTGTTCTTAGTGGTCTAAGAAAAGTTTACATTAAAATCTGTAATGTAATCTGTAATCTGTCATGGGACTTTATCGTGCTTACACCATTATGACATTCTGACTCAAAATTAAACTGAACTGTTTTTAGAAATAAGATTATAATTAAAATTCCATAAACGATAGGAGAGAGAGAGAGAGAGAGAGAGAGAGAGAGAGAGAGAGAGAGAGAGAGAGAGAGTTTATGTCATTATGCCATTCCGACTCGAAAACTCAAATTTTAGGACTAGATAATATATGAGAAAAAGAGAAAGAGGGGGAGCTGATATAAAATAATGTAACTAGATAATGACAACATACTTAGCCTTGCAAGAAAAAATATATTTATTTTATTAAAAGAGAAAGAGTGAAAGGTCAGGTTATTAATCTTGAAGTTCGTTATTTATTTTGATTTCAGCAAATGAGAGAGAGAAAGGGGGAATACTAATCATAATTATATATCCTTTTTTTTTAATCAAATGCAACTAAAATGATAAATATGGAAATTATTAGGTTATTCATATTGATATCAATTACATAATTTTCATTTTGATGAAATATTCTCAAGGTCATGGATACCTCTGTACGGATATTACGTAATGTCTTACACAAGATGTCAGACTGACAATTTACAAGGTTGATGATTGCGACATTCACATCTCTTGATCTGCTGAAATTATGTATACTATACACAGATACTGCCTCGATAATAATTCTGTGAAGTAAACCTTCAATGATATTTTGAAGTCATGACCAGGTATCTTCTCTATTTTGAAAAAAAAACATCATGTTAAGAAATATAGGGGTTTTTAATGTTGAAAAAAAAATTGTCCATCACATATAGAAATTAAATAATCTTGTGGAGTTATCAAAATTTACTCGGATTTCTAACATTAAGTCTAAAATGTGATCTGTGTGCTTCCGAAATTAAAAAAAAGCTATCAGATAAATAAAAAAAAAATAATTATATATATATATATATATATATATATATATATATATATATATATATATATATATATATATATATATATATATATATATAACTCTGAGCTAAACGCATAACTACCGAATACCCACTTGAAATAAATTGCGTTAAATCTAAATTTTGTGTTTTTCAATGCTTAAAAGACAATATTTTGGACTTAAGAAATATTATCAGTAATTATCAGCAATTCTCAGTACCAACACTTAATCTCAGTAAATATCAGTAATTATTAGAACTCACAGCAAAAACGTCGGTAAATATCAGAACCAGCAGCAATTATCAGTAACAACAGTAAAATTATAAGTAAATATCAGCAATTCTCGGCAATAACAGTACAATATCAGTAAATATAAGAAATTATCACTAAAAAATGACACTTTCAGTACCTTTCAGCGCCAGTAGTGTAATTATACAACGGTCTTATAGCAAATATATCAGTTTATTAATTGATAGGTTTCGGACTTCCGGTTCCGGTACTTCCGGTTTTTTTACAAGGAAAATTGAATGACACGCAATACTTTATTTTTTGAATCAAAACGTTCAAATTTTAGAATTAAATCTATCTTGTCTTGTTGTTTAAAGCGTAGACAACTGTCAATATCTTACCGTTTTTGAGATATAAAGCATATAACTTTAGAAAAGGGGGATGAACAAACAAAAAAAAGTCAAATGGTCTTTAAAAGGTTATATGACGCATAGACCTCAATAAGATAGAAGTGATTAACAAATATTAAAAGTTTCATTGAATACTTCCGGTTTTATTGGTCGATGAAAATTGTCTATGGGAGTTTCAATGTCAAACTAAAATCACGCGTCGTTCGTTTTCTCAAAACGTTCAAGTAAATATTAAAATATTTCATCGGTATAGTGACACACAAAATCCGCAGACCGGAATTTGGGTGGACAATTTTAAAAAATTAGGGGTCTGCAGGGGAAAACGTCCAAAACAGCCCTTTAGCTGTAACTTTTTTTTATTTTTCATCTATTTTTAAAATCTTTTAGGTTAATAGTTAAAAGTAGAGAGTACAATTTGAAAATGATGGTCCGAGGGGCCACTTTTTGACTCTTTATATGGATTTTAAGGGCCTTGAGATCACTTTTCGTAAATTTAAAAAAAATTATTAAAAAAGAGTTATCCCGCTTTGCTTAAAGAACGTATATAGATAAATATTCTTAGCATACCAAGTCTTGGGTCCGAAAAAAAGTGTTTACTTTTATAGAATTTTTTGAAAATATTCTTAACGAAAATAAAACTATATCTACTTGTACAGTTCTGGGGTTATCTTTCTTTTAACATTGAATTACTTATAAGTTCTTACTTAGGAAATGGTTATACTAAGGCGTTTAAGAAATCAGATCACATGGAAACACAGTAATATACTTACTCATCTTCAAATGTACATGTATTTGAAAAGGTAATCCGTTCGACAAAACCCAAAATGACGAAATAAAACCCTACAAAAGAATATTGAAAGATATTTTGTTCAATTTGGCAATTTAAAGTATTTAACTTAAAATATAAAATGTCTAGGTTTAATAGCAAATTATTTCTTTTTCATTCTAATTGCAATAATGTAATTTGATTGAAGGTTTTGGTAGATGTATGAGTGCTGCGATACTTAAACTACAAGCATGGATTCACCCTCTTCCCCATAGTTGTTTGGTTGATTAATTATCATTCTGAGAACGACCAAACCTCGCATTATTCAACAAGTTTGCTGAATTCATGGCTTAACATTTCGAGAAGAACAGTATTTGATTTGATGAGAGGAATGAAAATATCTCGACCAAAACACGTTGCATGAGTTTTGAAGTTTCACAATCTTAGAGTAATGAAATAATCAGTATACCTAGGAGTCATGCTTTTTAAATAGTTCAATATTTACATTGTTGTACATGCATGTACAAATAAAAAGCAACAAACTCTCCGAAATTTTCACCCCATTTGATTTTGAAACTTTGACAATTATTGAGCAATGAACATTTGTCAGCTCAACTCCTTTTAACTGTAAGGACATTATATGTAGATATGCATACTGTGGAAAAATTAGAATTCGGGAAGATCTCCCACACGAATTTACATCCTCGACGAAAACCAATTTAGTTATCTTTCTTACTGAAAATGAAAACCGACGCGTCCACGAAATTACATCCCAAGGAATAGGCAAAACACCCAAAATTTCTGAAAATTGGCCCCCACGAATTTAAATGACCATAGTATGTATATTTTTTTTAAATTGGTGATACCATTCAAATGTACAATCAAAGCAAGTGTTTGAAAAAAAAATAAATATATTTCATTAGGTGACCTGGATGTCCTGCTGTAAAAGAAGATGATTATTCTGCCACATGAAGAACTCTCAGGTCATATGGGTTTGAAAGTTTATTGGCAGATAGATAACCCAATATTTGACACAGTATGTGTACACTGATACACGTGGTGCTTGTCCACCGGGGTGTGAAGTCATACACACAGTTGTGTTGAAATATGTGCTGTTCGTGTGCGTGTGTGTGCGTGGTAAAAAGCTAAAAGAAAGATGATTTCAAAGAATCAAAAATATATAACATTAATATTATACCAGAACTCTTGATCTTGAGTCAATAATCATATCATAATTCAGCAATACTAATAAATTTGTCATTGCCCTTGTCTTTCCTAATTTAAAAGAATGTTTTTTTTTATGACTTCTGAGTTAAAGGATCAGGAATTTTACAATCAAGGATTCCCTTTTGTACAGATGCTTCACACCTAGTTGGTCAAAAGCTTTGATCTGTTAGATGAATGTTTTTTAACGTAAAATGTTTACAGACTAGACCCATTGAAAACAGAAAAGCACTTTCCTGGTTTAAACTTAACCTTAAACCTCATAATAACGATAGAAAAATAACTGTCAATAATCAGAAATTATTAGAAGCTATTATTCAAACCCGCCATGAAAAGGCTAAAGGGAAAGGTATTGTACTCATGATAAGTTTTTTTAATCACGAAATACATTTGTAGTACTATTTAAAGATTGATGTCTTTTTTTTTTGCCCACATGGACAAAAATTGCATAAAGGACTTTGTTTCTACGGAGCTATCTAAGAATTCTAAATCAAAGTGGGTAATTTTTCGACGAACACAACTAACCCGGTCAATAATTTACTTTTCATCGTTACGTCTGTATTTTCTGCTCATATCTTTCAAATACAGCATGCCGCATCAGAATTTGATACTTAGTATTTTTATTTAAATCTACAATCTTGAGTTTGTAGAATTCACACTTTGTAAATGTTTTCCTTAAAAATTCATCGAGGGGTAGTAAAATGACCGCATTTAGAATTCCTGAAGCATACAAAGTTGTGGGATAAACATTACACTCAAGTCTTTTAAACCAGGCAGATATCATTTTAGTCTGTCGAGCTCTCAATCTGTTGTTAATGATTCAGGCTAATAAAGATACTTTGCATTCTTTACTTAACTTAAAATGGTAAATAAAAGACATATGGTAGATACAATATGACTGGTACAATTTTGCCGCGGTAGCAATCATTACAATATGTAAACATAGTCACATTATCTCGATATCATATCATCAATATAAATCATGCATCGTGATTTAGAACCAATTGAGCACAAAATTAAGACGCCATCATTTATGTCTTCATAAAATCCGCATTTGGAAGAATTATCAAAGGAAATAATTACAGGTACATATACTCTTAAAAAACAAAGAACCATACCTTTTATCATTCTTTTGGTTTCACTTTTAGCTGAAGGGTTCACGGTGTAGACTGAAGTGTTTTATACGATGAACTTCAGATTAAGTATCCACACCTTTTTACTCAGACATCCAAATGATCAATAAACACATGATTTAATCATAAGGAATGTAAACAGGCAATACGTACGTTATACAGTTTAGATTGCTATTTAAAATGATGACAATTATCTGAATTAAACAAGGAAACTTATGTGTATGTGCTTATTGACTTTTCTAAAAAGGGTAACTTTTTGTAGGTAAACACAAAATATATACATCCTTATGTCTGCCTTTGGTCACGAAGTGGATCACATGCTCGTCTAAATGTTTGACATTACTGTACTTCCAATAAATCGTATATTGTCAGCAATTACATTTTAGCGACAGTTATTTATGTAAAAAGAATATGTCCATGTATTTAAGGCGATTAACTATCAAAATCATTTGCGAAGTTTTTACATTTATTTTATGACGAAGAATTTTTTTCCCATTAAATTAAGATTGATATTTGATAAATGTAAAATGTATGCAAGCTCTAAACGTTTTGATCAATGGAAAAGTGAAGCTTGTTTTAGTATATTTAAAAGCTATTTTGAGATGAATAGCCTAAGAACATAGAACATATGTGTACATTGTATAGTAAGTATTAGTCGAATGGCTGCTTAATGGGAATTCAATCAAGATCCGTTCTTACAAAAACCAATTTAATATTATGCCCAAAAAAATCCGTTCTACTATGAGTTCGAAGTAAAAATAAGTCTAATTGTCTCGAACTAAAACTTAATGTGATTGATTATACAAATGTTTAACTAAATATTGGTTTTGAGTCTGTTACTACAATGTGACCACATTGTAATAATGTACATATTTGGTACGCTGCGTTGTTTATGATCTTAAAACATTTTTCACGTTTAGTCATTATGACTTTTAGCACTTACGACTCGGTTCACAGCACTTTCAATTATTATTATATAGCCTGACATAAAGAATGTTCTTCCCTCTTTTGTTATTGTAGCTGCATATTTCGCTACCATTGCCAGCAGGCAAATCATAAAGAACAGATCTGTCGTATTTTTTTTTAAAAATTATAAATACAACCAAGTCTGGACCTTCTTTTGGTTTATTAAACGTTTGAAACTTGCAAAAAATAAGATATTGACAAAGTGATCCTCGATAATTGCACATAGCAATATATATCCTGTTTATGTTCGCATTTGTTTAAAGGGACATGGCCACGATTTTGGTCAAACTCTGGTTTTCTGTGTTTATTATTTACAATGCTTTAGGAATGCAATTCTAATGATCAAATGAAACTTGAGAATCAGTCGCAGAAATATAGGCAAGATACAGGGCTTAACATTCTTTGTCATGTAAACAAGGCTCCTGCCTTGTTTTCGTTTACATATGTTCAATATACCAGTAAAAATCCTTTTAAGATCATTTGTCTATTTTCTTTTTCATTTTAAGCATAAATAAACAGTTTCTACCGTTTAAAAGATTTATTTTAGGTCGAAAACTGGAATTTTGACCAAAATCGTGACTATGCCCCTTTAGAAAGAAAAATGACGATTACAAACTGGCAACCATCTCAAAAATCTATAAAACGAAATACGAATTTAAAGCAGAGGAACACGGACCTCTAAAAAGATGGAGGTGGGATCAGGTGTCTTGGAGGAGTAAGCATCCCCTGCTGACAGGTAGCACCCGCCGTGTGCTCATTGTCAAGAATTATTCTCTAAGTCTTTTAGGTATAGCTATATCACTAAGCTACATGCATTACCCGATATATATATATATATATATATATATATATATATATATATATATATATATATATATATATATATATATATAAAAACCACAGGGATAATTCACTATATTGGAGCTCCACCTCCGCCCTGGCCGAGGCTTGAACTCACGACCTCCGGAACCCACTCTCCTAGCAGTGAGTTGCCACCGCGCTAACCACTCGGCCATCTACATGATCTAGGCAAGACAACAATCTTGCTTTCGATGACGAACGGAACCTAGCGCGCTGGTCGCTCGCTACACGGTCGTTTGAGATACAGGTGGAATACAGTTAAACGTCAATTTGAGAAAATCGAATCGGTTCCGGGGGTCGTGAGTTCAAGCCCCGGCCGGGGCTGAGGTGGAGCTCTGTAACAACCGTTAATGATACAACGCCGCTTAATGATATAAATAGCATTAAGCGTTGCAATTGCAACGCTTAATGCTATAAATTATGGCATTAACAGTTGACATGTCCAACTGTTAATGATAATTCGCCGCTTAATGATAGAATTGTATCATTAAGCGTCACAAATGCACAGCAGCCTTAACGCTTAATGTAACAAGCAAATATCGACACCCTCAACCGCTAATGATACAAACTTTATATCATTAAGCGTTGCAGTCGCACCCGTTAATGATACAAAATTGTAAAAATGAATGGAATTAAATCTTTTCATATTCTTCAATTTGCTCAATAATCATAATTTTAGTTTTTTAGATCAATTCTATGTAAAAATCAAAATTGTATATAGGAGTTCCGGCACGCATAGTCACTAATTATCTTTATATTGCTTACAATGATACATATTGAAGTAATAAGTAGCTAGATAACATAAATTTGTTGCTAAGGACTACCGTTGCCATGGTACCGGAGACCAAAGATAGAGAAATGGCAAATCTTATCAACTTAAAGCAATATAGAAAGAAATTTCAGCTTATCAAAGTTATGAAATATAACATTTTGAATTAACTATTGATCAATTTTCAAATTATAGAAAAACATTGGTGGGCAAATCAACTTCTAAAGAATGTTTCCATTATTTTGAAAATATATTCTCCTATTTTTTAAATACCAAAGAAGTGATTTTTGAACCAAACTCATAGATGAATAGCTGTTATTAAAATATGCACGTCATATAAAAATTAAAACATGATACCAGCCATTCTTTGTTGCCATTTGTGGGAAACATTAATTGTTCAAAACGTCATTGCAACGGCAATTTATTTTGCTAAAATGCAGCTTCAACTGATGTTACATGAAAGTTGAGGACATGTTTGATCATTCCAATCATTAATGCTATATGTCTCCAAAAAAGCTTAAAACGGCCATTTTGCAATCTTGTCCCTCTGTTACCATGACAACCGGTCTCCATGGCAACAGTTCAAGGTTGTCTTGCATCTTTATATACCAATACTGAGGTATCAATATACAGTACCCGCAACGTTATTTTTTACAAGATAAACGATAGGATAGGATTCACGCACGATATGATAGGATTAACGCACGATAGAACAGTATATACGCACGATACGATAGCATTAACGCACGATAGAACAGTATACACGCACGATAGGATAGGATTGATACACGATAGGAAAGGATAAACGATGTTCATAATAAACATATAATCGTTTCAAACGATCTTCATGAATAACCTGATAATGGCATAATATGAGAAAGAACACGTACGAATAAAGATTTACGTGGATTTTCTTTTTAGTAACAATTGCCGAGTTGTTAATCATCGCTGCATCATTTATAGAATGTATAAAAATGACCAGTTATTTTTTTTTAAACAAAAATTATGAACTTAAATGATTAATAAATTATTTGTATTGTTAAGTTAAACATTGCTTTCATTACCGAACACTCTAGCCGATCGCCGCGAATATTGCAGCCCCAGATCAAATCACACGAAAAATAGCGGGTTCAATTATATAAATCCAACTCTTGTTTAAAGTAAATTTAAAATCTATCATAAATACATTTCTTTCTGTATAAGAAAATGATGCATAAAAAATGAACTATATGACATACAAGTTAGCAGATACACATTCCGCGTACGATTTGTTAACATTGTTTTCATTACCATACACCCTAGCCAATTGCCGAGAACATTTCAGCCCAAAATCAAATATCACACGAAAAAAACCGGGTTCAATTAAAATACAACTCTGGTTTTAATTAAATATAAATTATTGATATCATAAATGCTTTTGTTTCATTAAAATATGATGCATTAAAAACGAATTATATAGCAGAAAAGTTAATGTTTACGCAGGTATACACTCCGCGTACGATTTAATATAATCGATATACAGGTAAATATGTTACCTTGTTCCTCAGAACTTCGATAGTTTACATTATATTTTTATTTCCAATGCTTACAGATGTGATTTACATGTAAAATTGGTTAATTTAGATCTAAAAAATTAAGAAATTAGTATCATGATAGAATGCTGGATAGGATTTTACAGTTCTTGTTCGATAAATTTTCTTATACGGCGCACTGAACGACCTGCAACTTTGAAATAAATGTATTTACTTATGAAAAGGCACGAAACGATTAACACGATAGGAAAAACGGATAAAATTGAACGATGAACCTGATAGGATTAAAGCACGATAGGATATGATTAACGCACGATAGAACAGTATACACGCACGATACGATAGCATTAACGCACGATAGAACAGTATACACGCACGATACGATAGGATTGATACACGATACGATTGGATAGGATTGTAAAAAATAACGTTGCGGGTACTGTACGAAACATGAAGAAAATCGGTTACTATGCGTTACCACCGAATTTTGATATTTATAGACAAAATATCTTAATTTACTACATGTATCTGTAATGTTACTGCACGTCAAGCTCTGTAATAAGGATATTACTTTACATAAAAAAAACATGCAAAATTATGATAGATTTTGAGAATTGAGCATGGCAGCAAAATATGCCAGATATTGTAGAAATGTCATTCAATATAACATTTACGAGTAGCAATTTATTATTTGAAGGAAAGGAGTTGCTTGATCAGAACCCCCCCCCCTTTTTTTTCTTACATCATTGCCAATGTCTCAATTACTTCTCATATTGACAAATAGCTTGTTCGTACGAACAAATCCTAATTCGTCGAACAAATCCTAATTCTTCCAAACAAATCCTTATTCGTCCGAACAAATAAGATTTATTTATGTTTTTATTTGGCCATCCACGCCGCCGGACTAATTCATCTGAACAAATAATTTATTTTTTTTCATTTGGCCCTTCCATGCCGCCGTAATATAATCATGTATATAAAAGAGGCATTTTCTTTTTACTACCGAACACTTTTTTAATGACCAAAATCAAACTAATTATTTAATTTTTGGTAACAGTTATATGTATATAAGGTCTAACAAAAGGACATCTTGGTCTGTATGGATTTTTTTGTGATTGACATATCAAATAAGATAACGTAGATGCATGTAAGTGTTAGTTATAGTATTACATCAGTAACTTGTTCAAAAGGGCCGGATTACTTGGAGTTACCGGGTGCAAATCATCAGATCAGAAGTAATGCGTAGCATGGAGTTTGATGTAATGATCTTTGCCTTGCAACGTGACGCATTCTGATTCCTTACATCAAGATCCTCTATCATAATATATTTTTTTTCCACTAGGCAAGGTAAAAAACAAACAAAAACATTAAATTTATTGAACACAAATTATTCCAAATAAACACTTTAAAAACGCAAGTAATAATATTTATTGTGTACCACGTCATTAGCTTCAGAGAGTGGTGGTAATACAAGTAACCTATGCTTCGTGTCTCGTTTGATAACGGTGATTCAGGCTTTGCGACTCCACGTGATCATGGACGCCGGGACTTTATTTACCGATAAACTGTTTCGCGACGACTAATGTTTGCGACCAAGCCTTATCCAGACCCCTGTTGTTATACATGTTACAACCACACGACAAGTAATCGTTCGTGCCTTGAAATATTCGCGATTACGAAGCTCTCATGACCTCGAGAAAATATCTCGCACAATGTTGGTTTACAGTATATATATATATATCACCGGAAATGTAAATCTCTCGCTTTTTTAAGCGGTTAGCATAAACATGTCTGCTGAACGATTTATGCCATTTTACCAAAACAATTAGGCAATTGAATGCTTAGTCACAGTACAACCTACATATATAATTGAACAAAATATTGAGCGCACTGAAAGCTAGACCAGTTAAAAGTGTGTGTATCACATTTTTTTAACAAGATTTCAAAACTTCTTATTTAATCTGATATAGTTATTTCATAGACCTTAAATACATTTACCGAATTTTGATCCTTAGTTGGGAAACAAAACGACATATTTAATGAAAAGAATAAACAGGATCAATAGTATGAATAAAAAGGTGTTTTGAGAGGAAAAATAGTTGTTTATTGTGTCATTAAATTAATGACATCGTCAAAAAATACAGGTGATTTTAAAATGAAAATATGCATGCTGATAAAACCTATATAATAATACACCAGAAAAACTCGGTTATAGCAAAGTATCAGGACCAGTGGATTTACTTCGTTATATTCGTATAACGAATTTTCGTAATGATAAGTCTAGTGAATTCGCTATAAACGTGTTTTTCTTCAAGATGACTATTATTTGTGATTAATGAGGAATCAAATAAAATATCTACTTTAGAAACCGCAAATACACAAATAATTTTGACCCAAAGTAGTGTACTATTTTCTGGAATACTTGTTGCAATGATCATTTATTCTAAAGCCAGTGTGAACGCCAAAGAAATTGTATTCATCTGTTATAATTATTCAAAATTCAAAAAACAATTATTCAAAATAAATGTGTTAAAGTATTTGTCCTCTCTAACACATATTCCCAATAATATATGTCAATTGCATGTACAGTGTATAATCGTGCATGATCATCATTACATGCAAACAATAAAAACAATAATGAAAATATAGTTCACTTTTGTTTTGCTATTTCGAACAGCGCTCAAAGACCGATTCATCAGTGCCGTGTTTATGTGTGTGTGTGTGTGGGGGGGGGGGGGGTAACAAAAGTTTAATGATTTGATTGAACAGTCTTAATATTTTTGTTTTGTATAATATAATTGTTGCACTAAACTGAATTTCTGATTGATTTTTCTATAATAGTGTTCACACGTATAACGTCTAACATGCTGGACAGAAATCCAAATAAAAACTTAAAGGGGATCAATATAGTCTTGTTATAACTGTTGACGGCATGTGTACAGAACTATTCTTACGAAATTTATAGACATTGTCTACATCGCACACATGTAAAGGTAAAATACAATTCATCATCGTCATATACACTACATGTATCTATCTTCATCCATCTTCATCCATAAATTTTATTCATACATCGAACAATTATATTGTAGTTTTTTAATTTAACGGGTGAAAAAAGCCCCGTAGAATGCTGGACAACTCGCCCCCAAGACAGCTCGCCACCAACTCAAGACAACTCGCCCCTAAATTAGGCCAACTCGCCCTCAGTCAAGACAACTCGCCCCCAATGAAAAAGATATATTTTATACATATTTAATTGACATATAGTGTTAATTTTTCAATGATTTTCGAAAATATTAACAGGAAGTCGAATATTAAAATTAATTTTATTGTTAAATACATCGTAAGATTCAGAGCTTGCAACCATTATTAAGTCGTCACTTTGAAGAATCAAAATTATATATGTTAATGTCACTCTAATTATTTACAGCTTGGGTTTCCTAATAGTTTTCCTAATTATCATAATCACATGAATAATATAACGATTAATTAAACGCTGATTTTATAATTACCTTGGTCATAATTAAGTTATTTTCAAACTTAAAACAATGTTCTCAATTTAAATTGTTCCGGTTTCTAAAATCATAATTTTTCAAGAACACTTACATTTTATATGTATTTGCATGATTTTATATTGGGAAAGCCGGATAATAAATAATGAAAAATTTATTTTTTAATCAGAATTCATACAACCTTCGATGATTATAGATGCATTTGAATCAAACTGTTCAAGTAAACCTGTGATTGAAAGTTTTGAAAGTCTGTTGAATTTCAAATTAAAATCTATCAAAAATTGAAATAGAACATGAAGAATATAAATTGCGTTGTGTGATTTGAGGGAAAAAATTAAATGTTCATTATAGACTGTGTCGTAATACGAACAATAATACTGGGAGCAAGTTGTCTTTATGTTGGTGCGAGCTGTCTTGAGTGGTGGCGAGTTGTCCTAAATTTGGGGCGAGTTGTCTTCGGTTTTACCGGGGGCGACTTGTCTTGGGGGCGAGTTGTCTTGGGGGCGAGTTGTCCTGATTCCGCGTTGTTACCCCCTCCCCCCACACACATAATACCTTACTCTTTGTTTGAATTAAATTTGAGTCCAGTTGTCATATCGTAAATTTTCAATTTGAACTCGCCTATAGTAATTTCAAAATTAACAATATGAAACAAAACATTATGGTTATTTTAATGATATAGAAATTCATAATAAGTCCCTATAGCATAACGAGTAGAACCCAACCCCCTCCCTCCATCAAACGGCCAGTGGCTGAAAACCCAAAACATAGATCTCGCACAACAGTACACACTTACATTGGCCTAAGTGCCTGCGTGGAATTAGCCCCCCCCCCCCAAAAAAAAAAAAAAAATTAAATAACAAAATAAATAAATAAACAAAGACTAAAAGATAACATTTAGTACTCCCTCTTGATAACATGATCCATAAAAATAGTTTTTTAGTTTATAAATAATAGAATACTGATCAGTCCCGTGAGTTATATGACGAGGAAAGCACTGTCTGTAGCACTTTTCATCCCACTTCCGTTAAGCAGCCGGTCTCCTAGGCAATCATGTAGTTGTTTCAAACAATCTACATATTCAAGAATTTATGCGTTAATTTACTTGTGTATAAAGACAATCATGTGAAGTGTTTGCATTCGCTTCTGTTGGTCACAGTATCATCTGCTTTTTCATTCAATACTTTGTTCAATGTACATGTACATGGAATAAATATTAAACAATTTGTTAAAAATATGTTTAAAATATGGATTAATTAATAAGGGTACTAGTATTTCAGCTAACATCATAATTAGTTTTTTCATGTGAATTTAAGAGAAATGTTTGTTGAATTATTAGACCATTGATGTTTAAACCCATTTCGTAAAATGATTAGATTAAACTATGTCTACATACATAATTTTCTTATACTAGTATGAATACAGTATGGATACACAACTAAGTCATTTATTACTATTCATCATTAAGCGCCGATTATCTAGCTTCTTATTACATCAATATGTATCATCGTATGCAATATAAAGATAATTAGTGACTATGCGTGCCGGAACTCCTATATACAATTTTGATTTTTACATAGAATTGATCTAAAAAATTAAAATTATGATTATTGAGCAAATTGAAGAATATGAAAAGATTTAATTCCAATTATTTTTACAAATGTGTATCATTAACGGGTGCGACTGCAACGCTTAATGATATAAAGTTTGTATCATTAGCGGTTGAGGGTGTCGATATTTGCTTGTTTCATTAAGCGTTAAGGCTGCTGTGCATTCGTGACGCTTAATGATACAATTCTATCATTAAGCGGCGATTTATCATTAACAGTTGGACATGTCAACTGTTAATGCAAGAATTTATTGCATTAAGCGTTGCAATTGCAACGCTTAATGCTATTTATATCATTAAGCGGTGTTGTATCATTAGCGGTTGTTACAGAGCTCCAATATTGTGAATTTCCCTGTGCTTTATGTATATCTTTATCATTCACTATGGGCAGGTATATGTCAATTTGAGAGTCATTGTAATGTCTGTGCTTATAATATATATATATATACCGTACCGATCAGACCCAACCTAACACCATAGTAAACCCCGGGTTTACTTTTTGGGTTACTTGGGGTCTACTCTGGGTTTACTTTTTGAAAATTTGGGTCCACTCGGGGTTTACTCTGGGTATACTTGGAAATTACTCTTTTATCTTACCATCCTACTGCCTGTAATTCCTGCCCCTTGTATATTCCGAATACACAGTTAGCGTCTGCTTTCAGGGGTATACTTCTGACCGGGTTTACTCTCTGAGTCCACTCTGGGTTTACTCTAGGTCCACTCTAGTAAACCCGGAGTAAACCCAGGGGTTTACTTTCTGTTAGGTTGGGTCTGATCGGTACTGTATATATATATATATATATATATATATATATATATATATATATACACCTTACTCATTTTGTAACTCATAAATCATTTAAAATAAAAAAATATCAATTGTACCAAACCAAAAGGACAAGCGGAAAACCAATGAATGAAGAATTTAAATTTATTTATTTATTCACCAATTTACGGATTTAAAGACAATTGCGAACGATAAAATAATGTTTTTCTCTCTGTTTAGCGCACGGTTAATTTAAACATAAACATTGGAATATTTATAGCAATTACATTTAAAGGGCATGGTCAAGATTTTTTTTCTGCAAATTTTAATTTTCTAATTTTAATAGTATTTACAATGCTTACATGTACGGTATTCCAAATGGTCAAGTACGTAAAAAGATAGTTGTTTAGCACCGTTAGCATACGATATCGACAATTTATCTTCATTTGGTGCAAAATCTGGAAAAAAATTATTAAATTTAAAATTTTCGCTGACTGTTTTCAGATAAACTCAAATTTTCTTTTGCATTATAACAAGTATGTACTCATTCGATCTCATCAATGATAAATCATCCTTTTTCCAATCTAGATGCATTGCATTTTACTAGAAGTAATTACACGATTCCATTGACTAATAAACAGTACTAGTGTTCTATATACATGTATTCTCTGGTGATCTATGAAATATTAGTTGTAACATGTATATGAACTTTTACAAAATCAAAACCTTAAGCGAGTACATGTACTTGCAAACCACCGAATATGTATCAAAAAACAAATTTTAGAAGATTGATATCCGGTTGTGCAATAGATACATTTTACACACAAGAATGGTAAGTTGATCTAATGAAGGCAATTGCGACATTTTTATAAGAATATATGAATGTGATACTATCACCGATTTTCGGGTGATATTTTTAATTTTGTTAAGTGTCGTAATATGTTGAACCTGAAAATAGGACAGGAGACGATGAATATAAGTTTAGATGTTTATTTCTTGCCGTCCGAGGAAAAAGTGCTAAGTGTTGTGTAAAGACAATCATTAATAATCACAAAAATAATACCAGCAATGCCACTTTAAATATTACAAACATGGGGTGGCTTGCAGTGACATGTGCACAGATCACCATTAAGACAATTCTTACACATTTGATTAAATAAAAAGGACATTGCCCAAGACGCATTATACAGTCACTGTAATAAAGGAATATGATGTGACACTATAATTTCAAGTGTAAGGGCACCTTCATAAAACAACACATACTCAACATCACAGGACTGAAGTGAAATTAAATGAAAGTCTATCACAATATTGAAAGGGGGAAATTAAATATCAAAATGAAATTGAAATATGAATGATAATTAACTTAAAATGGGGATTAACTTTAAATGGGGAAATTTACTTTAAATGGGGAAATTTACTCAAATGATAAAGTTCACTTGGCATTGTAAAAGGACTTAATTTTAATAAAGAATAGACCAAAACATTAGCACATGGTTTTGTTTACATTATTACAAAGACTTCCGGTGAACAGCTTCCGGTATCGAAATAGAGCTGGGGGGTGTTAAAGTACTAAACAAACACACAAACAAAGAGTGCGGCAACCCCGAAAAATAAAGTATATACTACACATAAAAAACATAAAAGCTATGCAAAGAACGCTACAGGTAAAATGCTACACTGTTACTTGTTTACAAAAAGACCTCATGAAAAGTGCACATGTACTCATGACCATAAAAAGGACTTGTAAATAAGCATCATCAAATAAACATGACAAAATCTAACTAAATGCATATGTAAAAACATCAAACAAAGTTACTTACACAGGTAAAACTTACATATTGGGCACCGATCAAAGTTAAGACAAAAGAGTCGCAGGCGTCTATTTTCATTTTTGCACAGAAGGCGATTATAACCACAGGAAGAAGCTCTGCCATTCAGTCAACTGAATGATAACTGAATGGTCTGGAAAGGTGACTGAATGGCACAAATATGCCATTCAGTCACTTTTCAGTTACCTTTCAGTCACCTTTCAATTGACTGAATGGCAGAGATTCATCTTGTGAACCATTAAAGCCGAAAGAGACGGATAATAACTTTCCGGTTAACAAATTTGAACAGGTAATAAATTTGGAAATTAAGATAAAACAAGAAAATCAATATTTAAAAGGCATTAGTTTAAGGATTTGAAAACCGCAAATAATGAAACGAAAGGACTTAACAACAAATTCAAAAATAAAACATTTCCGAAATAAAGTGTCAATATGAAGTCACAAACAACGCATTCACAAAAATGATTGTAAAAAGAAAATGTTACATTAAATAACGTTAAAATAAAATAATTAAGTAAAAGGTTACCTGAAAATAGAACAGGAGACGATGAATACAAGTTTAGATGTTTATTTCTTGCCGTCCGAGGAAAAAGTGATCGGACAAAGCAAGATAGCGTCCCCTGTCCAGCCCTGAGTTAATCTTGTCAACAATTGTAAAAACAAAGTGTGAAGCGCAATTGGCTTAAAAGCTGACATCAAAAAGGACAATTTACCCTTCGGCATTTAGCTTCTAAATCGAAGAAAATGGAAAATGACATAGGTGTGAATTAAGTTTGTTTAACGAGTTACTCTAAATAAATCGGCTTCATTTGATTTGCGTGACACTAATTGATTTCACAAGTGTTCAAAGAAAAAGTTATCAATAGTAAAAGAATGTATACTCTTCAGAGTAAGTAAGTAAATATTTCTGACAATAGGTAAAGAAAAGTACATGTAATGGAATGTAAGACAAAGTTCGGATCATGTTCATTATGAATGAACTAAATATTATAATATGAAATAAATGTCCAAAAATAGAAATTGTTTAGAAGGGTGAAAATGCCCACATGATAATACAATGGGTAATTTTTTTTTCTACAATGTTAAAGACAAATAAAATGCACGGATTTTAAATAAGCGTTGATTTTTATTTGAAAACTTTTAGCTTATGAAAAGAAAACGAATGAAGGTGAACGATAAAAATCACTTTTTACAAGAACACTTTTAAAATGAGATCTTACACATTTTCATCTGTTTCATTACATGTATCACGATCATTGACCTGTAATTTGTTGTTACCCTGTAAAATGAGGCATAAGCATAATTATAACGATTTTTTCTATACTTTGATCGTGAATTTCTCGTGGTACCGGTGTTCATATAAAAACTTGGCTATACTCTTTAGCTAAATCTTCACTTTTAGCGTAAGGAGAATATACCGGATATTCGACATGCTGAACAAATGAGGCATTAAATTCTTTTTTTTTTTGTAGGAGGATTTCCTGTCTATCTTCACTAGTCAAGGGCTTTCGGTCCACTCCGTTCCCATGAATAACACTTGGTTAGTTTATAGTGACCGGAGTGAAATGACAGCCCTTGCGAATATTCAAGCCTCAACGCCGCTAAAACTAAAATTTAAAACTTTAAAAAACTCTAATATCCAAAAAAACTATTAAACTCGATTATATTAAACAATCGTATATGTGACATTATATATGACATTTTTTATTGTTATCAATAGATCTAGAGTTATTGAACGTTAGAGCCCAATTACAGGCACATGACATTATATAGTTTTCTCACAATCATAAACTATATACCCCTGTATAAATAATTTCCTTATTATGAGAATCGGTGGTTATGCAAGTGTTCGAAGAGCAGGCGTGTATATCGTAGCTTTTGCTATATCTGTGTTCTTTACAGGCGACTTTTATTGTTTACATACATTGACAACATACTGTTTTGCGTGAACATGTACATTTATAATATAATGAATTATCTAAATATATTCGAAATGTAATCAAACGAGAATCAAATGTTAAACATGTACATATATAATTATTGTTCTACTGATTAACACAGCTTAGATGACAGGTAACACAAGCACATTGAACAAAAAATCTATCCGACCTCCTACATAGGTTTCTATTGTAAACCACATACATTTAAAATGACAAGCAACACAGAGCACGATATTCTAAACTAGGGATACATATATGCTGAAAAAATGATATTAAGGAACAAGAAGTATAGCTATCACCTGTCAGTACTACTGATTCCAATCTAATCCTTGTAGCAAAACATCTTTTAATTTGTTCTGTTTTACTCCGTTAATACATATACAAGTCTAAAGAATGATACTTTCACTTTTTGCACTTTTAAAAGAAACGTTTAAAAGTATTAACAAAAAGAGAGTAAATAAAGTTAAAATACATGCCTATTATCTGTAGCATTTTGTTAATTTTCTTTCAGCTGACGAATAAAAGGTGTCGATTTTTAATGCACAATTACATAAAATTCATTTTTTTTTTACAGTTCATTTCATTTTTTCTATTTATATAGGTATATAAGCCTATTCCAACACATACGAATATTGATTGTAGTTTGACCATGCGGAATTTAAAGTGAATACATAAATGTCATTATTAAGGAATATTTATGTTACAGCTCTAAGTGTTTCTCAAGGAAACATTGTGTTTATTTACTCCTTCTTTTTTTTTACAAGGTCATATTATAATTAACTTTCTTAAAAAGGGATCGAGTCCTGTCACGATTCTGATCACATGCTATTTAACTTTAAAACATCGTATTGTTACATGTACACGTACCTATTACAGAAGTAGCGTCATGGTTAAATTAAAAATAGCATGCAACATGTCCACGCACATGTTTATAAACCTGCATATTCTGTCAATCTTTTGTCATAGGAATTCTTCATCTTAAACCAAGTGTGACACATTAACGCTGATTTTAAAGGAAATGATTTTTAGCCGATTTAATTTTTTTATTAGTCAAATAGAAAGTGCTTTAAGCTTTTATTGTTTACAAAAACGAGTTAAGTGCTATGACCGAAACTTTTCTCTCATGTAATTTTCATAAAATATAAAAGGCAATATTGAACTGATTAAAACAAAATATAATTGCATATTTAATAATCGTGGAGTGAAATTTTAACAAACTTATTAAAATACAGTTAGACTGACTTTTATCTATTTTCAAAAGAATTCATCAATTACCCTTCCCTTATTGCAAGAAAATAATTCACTTTAGTTATAATTGCTTAGTAATAATGACATTATTAACTCTTAAATTACACCTTTGATTTTATAGACTCACTCAACTTGAAGATTTACTGTATGACATGTAACTCGTGCTTGAGTGCTAATTCCTATTGTTTTTAATTCTTGTTTATACATCATTGTCATCAGTCATTAATTAGAATTTTGATTGTTTGGGTGTAGTTTTGAGATTTCAGAATTAACCCTATCGAACTAAAGTTCAAATAAAGTGCGTTTTACCATATAGAGCATTTAAGTCTTATTGTCGCCGTATACTAGTATACAGAAACAACTGTTTTTCCCCCCGATGACAGTTTGATGGAGAATCCGGATAATTAACTACCCGAAACTGCTGCTATGTTTAAGCAGTTAGATCATGTGTACCCGCAACCCAGCGAGTTTTCCAAAATAATCAACACATACCGAGAATGCAACCCCAGAACAGCGTATTAGGCCATTTCGACCATAAACCGACGTCGCTGCTTTTTGAGTGGTGGACATTCCCAGGACTTTTAAGAACATACTTTACACCTGGATTACCTCCAGCATGTACATGTAACAGGTGCGGGATAACGTTAACCTGTGAATACACGTACTCGCTCTTTGTGCCTCGTGTGTGGATTTCTTGGTCATTATGCTAAAATGTGCTTCTTAGCGACCGTTCTATTTCATTCGAATCCTAGGAAACATTTCCTGGTGTGGCGTCCAATCACAGTTTCATTTTAATTATGGTTAAGCGCAGATTGCCGTGTTGCATTTGGGGATCTTCCGAAATGTAGAATACATTCTGCATACCGCCATAGACCGGCCAAGACCTAAGCAAACGACGTTTAGATGCAGACCACGTATGCGCATTCTCTGCAAAAGTTCCGGTGATTTTTTAGAACTTTCTGAAGCGCGTGTGAATTACCATGATACGCATAATACGACTAACACTATGAGTTTGAGAATTGGACTGAGATGTGTTGTGAATATATCACAATTTTAATTATATGTTTATTTCTAATATATATGTCCGTTTATGTCAGATCAATGTACTTTGTTCATGTCTAATCCATTTTCCCTTTTTTTCGAGTGTTTACTTTTAATCAGTACATAACTAAAGTAAGTGAGTTAAGCAAAGGAAAGTTAACGTTTTGAGAACAGAAGACTGAGAGGAAAGGAGAACGAGATTGAAGGATAGTATATATAGACATTAGCATAGTTTAGTAAATAAAGAGTGAAGCTTAAGTTGGGAAGTAGATATATGGGGTAGATGGGTGGATTTTCGTGCGAGAGAGGAGCGGTTGATTTAAGGTTATCTGTTTTCTGTGTTTTGGTGTCAGAGTACGGTGTGAGCATATATTTGTATATATAGCTGTATTTGTATGAATGTGTTGCGTGTGAATTAGCTTTAACAATGTGGTAAGTTATTCATACTTTTGTTTTCAGTCTAATATTGTGTTGTATTGTTGATTTATCTATATATCTATACTACTATATTAAAATAATTGTTGGCATTTAATACCAATAAATGGGAAGAGTATTGTCTTTTGTTTTATATATATTTTAAACAACATTGGTACTTGAAGATTACCAATGTGTTTTTATTTTTTCTCAATTAAGCTTCGCTTATTAAAAATCAACGAAAATTCCTAAAAAAAAATCCGGAAATCATCTGGATTTTTTGGGTTTTACAATCTTGTGCGTGCGCATTGCATTCACGCTAAATCAAGCTGGTGTTCTGGTCAGAGAAAAAAAAAGTACTAAGTTGATATATATTTGTAATTTTACAATTTCTCTTATAAGAAAATCATAAATATATATGAACGGAATATATAGCAAATTTCCAATGAAAATTTACACGTATTTGTATTTATCGTTTCTGAGCTTATTCCATGCATAGGCCTATATGTGATATTGTGGAAACATAAACTAAAGGCAAAAGAAATGTTTGATTCCAAGCAAAAAATTCACATTATATTTCTTAGGAGAGTGTAAATAGAATGTTCTATCGTTAAAATGGTTAATGTCTTACGGACCCGGTCTAACGATGGAATGCGTTCCGTGTATTGTCTCTGTAGCAAAGAAACACGGGAGATAACCCCAACTCAGTGCACTTACTGGGTCGATTTCAAAAAATGTCTGACTTTAGGATATTTAAAAAATTCAAAATTTTCATATGTATATTTTGTTGTAAGCATGTTCATAGTAAAGACTGATTAATAAACTGCATTAAAGAACAAAAAATCAAAAAACAAACGACTTCATTCCGTAGATATGGATGATTTTACATCGGATGACCGAAAAGTTTGTCTCTGGTGTTACCACATCAAAATCAGAATTAATTCAGAAGTGGACTTAGTTTTTCTTCATTTTATAACATAATTACATTAAAAGCATTAAAATTATGACATGTCAAAAAGGGTTTATTGTTACAAGCAGTATGCCATATTTTTTTTTCTAGAACTGACTCTGGCTCGAAATATGCAAAATATTACTTCATAGTATTCTGCATTTAAAGTCTTCCAGTGAACTTGCACAGTAGAGCTTCGCATTAATATGTCAATAAAGTTTATATTACAGACCGTGAATAAAATACGAGATGATTAGAGATCAAAGTAAATAAAAATAACTAAAAATATTGATAGGTAACAGGAGGGACATCAGTGTAACACTAAGGACAAGAAGGAAACAGGAAGGACAATTCTGATTTGAAGGATCCTGAAACATGTTAAATCAATAGTATAGAGTATTTTAAATTTCTCATGGTTATCAATTCAATTAACCGACCGAAGATGACAATCGAATAACTATTATTTACTTTGCATTTCTCTTCTTATTTTCAAAGTAACATAAAAGACATTAAGGTAAGGTTTGCGGCTTGCATTTTGTAGGAATTATACCAAAGTTACATACCATTTTGTTCACTGTACTTAAGTCTATTTTCTCATAAAATTCAAATGATTTTGCCGGACCCGTTTTATAACTACAAAAGGTCAAAGTTCATGATTTCATATTTTCATGTTGATGAAATGTATATAATTTCGTAAACATATATACATTTTATATGTCACTATTATGGGGTAATTTACGCTTATAATGTTAAAAAATAATGTCACTGTTTTTATCATGATTTATTTTTTAAAATTTCAAATGAACTATTTAGAAAAAGAATAAAATGAAACAAGTCTCAATTTTGGACTATTATTATGTAAACGAAAACATCTCATTTGAAACCTAAGTCCACTGATTTCAGGAAAAACTTATCTTAGTATATGTGTAATCTGGTGTTTCTAAAACACTATTCAAAACTATACGATGCAGACTTCGTTTTTGTGGAAATTGATAAAACGCTTGTGTTCTATTACTTTATGAATGAAACTACAAAACCCCGGGAAATAACAAAAACCCTACAACAATTATGACGTCATATAAATTTTGACGTCATAGCTGAAATAAAGAGTAGCTGGTGTTACGTCACAATGAAAATCTGGGAGTTATCTCCCTGTAACCGCAAACCTTACCTTAAATGTAAAGAAATAACGGTTACCTTAAATCTACATAAAACATTATTCAGCATTCAAATGACACTTTTTTCTCTTAATAACTTTTTAGATGAACTATTTCTTAGTTAGAGATTTTGGCATTTCTTCATCTATAACTTCGTATTTCAAGTATAGCTGTGTTTCCTGAGTAACACGACGGACATTTTTTTTTACTTCGTTCACTGCAAACATCAGGCTTTCATCTGGCATTAAAATCTACAAATTTTAGTATAATCACTTGGGTTAGTAATGGTGTTATAGCGAGCGCAGCTCGCCGGCGCGTAGCGAGCTCTAACGGCAAGGCGTGTGTGAATAGAAAATTCGGACCAGTAGCACATTCATTCAACGGATTTTTTTGGCGTCAGTAAATCGGACCAGTAATGCATTGTTTTAATCATCCCAGTAGTTCCCTGTAATCATGGCAATTTTTATCACTTTACACTCTCACGAGAAACAGCAAGACAATCAAAACAATAACGATGTATACGACATACAGTCAATGTTACCTCTAAAGTTCACCTCAGTACACTCTCAATCAAAAATAATCGAGTGACGTCACAAAGGTTTGCACATTGATCCGATAGATTTTTTCGGCGTCAGTAAATTTTGACCCACAATTCATAGTACCAATGGTTTCCAAGTCCTCACGTTCTCGCGAGAATCAAAGTAAAACTTTTAGGAAGCATATAAGATGTGTAATTTTAAGAACATCATACTTTTTAAGTAAATAAAACAGTATACTTCGCTTACTTTTATTTCTCAGGGGAGTTTTAAAGAGTCAGACGACACTTAAACGTGAACTTTGACGTCATATGACATTCAACTAAGGTGCAAGAAGGGATGTATAGTATATTTATGACACATTTTGTGTCATGGTAACACGAAAGACAAAAGTTTTAAGACACACTTCATATGTGGGGAAAAAAGTTATATTTAGGGAAAAGATTAAAATTTTATGGATAATTTTAAGAGCTATATTTCAGATCTTTCAAACAATAAATATGTTTGGCATGAAAGACAACTTTATCACGAATATTTTTGACTTGATGTCATAAAATTTTAATTTGGGACATGCGAATATTCGCTAAAATTGCATCTAAATGTTTGAAAATATCTAATGTTATAACAAATTATGTTTTTTTCTACATGTCAAACTAAGTTCACACAATATTTGACTGAATAGATTATTCAAAGCCTCAAAATTATTTAAATTTATTGAATTATTACCATGACCGCAAAAAGACGACCTTTAATGAAATCAACCCTCCTATGAAAAATCCCGAGAGTTCCGAATGTCATCATGGTGTGTAAATTTGAACAAATTGTAAAGTAAAAAACGTTGGTGAAAAAGTGTTGAATTCTTCCATTATATGGATTAATTTTTTTTGAGATGAAAGGTATTAATATTTTACGTTATTTAATGTTATGATTAATTTGACTGGGTTTTTTTCCAATGCAACTTCATTAATTTTCTCCAATATCGTTTCGGAGCGATTTTTCAATTTTCTGCCACATTATGTGTATATGGGAAGCATTCTAACCGTGGCCTTTACGATACACAGTTAGATTATTCTAAATATGGAGAGTGTATTGAAATTATTAGCAATATGCCGTTACGCAACAATTTTTCAAATAAAAAAAAACAAAACTAAAATACCAGAATTATATTAACATTCATTGTTTATTTCAAAAGTACCTTACAATATGAATGTGTCGATGTTTCTGTTTCGTAAATGCCCGATATGCAATATGTCAACCCGTGCACGTACGAGTCAAAGTCTACTGTTTATTAAATTTGAAAAGAGAACCAGATGACAGTTTTCATTCAGGAAATAATTCAGGAAAGTAATGGAATAGCTAGCACAAGATGGGGTTTGGATGTGTTCATGCTTGGAGGTTTGACATGTAAAGTAAATGTCAACACTCTGACGAGAGACTTTTTGCTCGGGATTCCTGTGTGCCTATCCGTGTTAGGGACTCTAGGCATGTTCCTAACTAGATGAGTAAGCGTTAGAGATTGTGTTTGTGTGGGAGTTTTCGTTGTTTTCTGAAGCAAACTTTCACAAAGTGGTGCCATTTAAAAAAACTTTTTGCATTTTGTGTTAAAGATCAGACTATCTGTCTTACTCTACATGACTCAAAACAACCTTTACAGCTAGGGTAATATGGTCCTAATGGTCTCTTAGTCTTGTTTCTGATGTCTGAATCCGTGCCACTAAGGAAGAGAACCAATTCAGCCTTAATTTTTTTACTACCTATATAATGCTGCAAAGTGTTCAAAATAGAGACAAGAGCGATATTATCTGTATACAAGATTACTTGCTTCCCCACTAACTCATTGCCTAAAACGAAATTGCCTAAAGTGAAATATATCATACACTGTACCTACTTTTGCTGCATGAAACTTCTGTCTAGGAATCTTAAATAAGCCCTATTAGTTTTGAATAACTAAACACCCTAGCCTTTCTAACCAGTGATATCTGTGAATAATTGGTCAAGTTGAAAGTCAGTGACCAACTCTACTTGCTTACATGATGTCATAAACTTAAAAAACTTTAGAAGCACAAGCAGCACTTGCTTTATTATACCCCCCGCAAACGAAGTTGTTTTTTTTCTTTTGGGGGGGGGGGGGTATATAGGAATCCCCTTGTCTGTCTGTCCGTCTGTCTGTGCAAAACTCGCGTCCATGTCTTTCTTATGGAGAAACATTGGAAGTTCTTACTTCAGACAAAGATTGCTTATGACCTGAGGGTGTGTCATGACCTTGACTTAAGGTCATTTGGGAAAGGTCAAGGTCACTGGCAGGAAAAAGTACAAAATACGTGTCCGGTCAATATCTTTCTTATGGAGAAACATTGGAAGTTCTTACTTCACACAAAGCTTGTTTATGACCTGAGGGTGTGTCATGACCTTGACCCAAGGTCATTTGTGCAAGGTCAAGGTCATTGTTTAAAAAATGCTTTATTCCTGTCTTGTATTAATGGAAATGATTAGAAGGTAAAACTTGACACAAAGCTTGCATGTGTCAGGTCATATAAAATAAATTTTTAGATTATCATTCCCATCTGCCCATCTGGAAATTGCCCGCCCTGATGTATTTTATCTTCTTTTTTTGTGGAAAAAAAATTTCGGAAAAAAATCAGGCTCGGGATACCAAAAATTAAAAACATTTAATGGCTGCTTGACACGTGGATTATGGTTTGATTTCAGTCATGTTTGTTATCAAAAGGATGCAAATGTCTTCATGCGTTAACATTTAAGTTGAAATAAAATGGAATTTAAACAATAGAAATTGGTCTGTGTACTCATATTAGCATTAACAATTTTTAAAAAATGAGCAGTTATTGATAGGATATGAACGGTTAATGAGATAGCATCCATCATTTTCTATAGTAGGAAAATACTTGAGTTATGATTTTTTTTCTTAGCGGGGGGTATCAATCGTGAGCTTGCTCACAGTACCTCTAGTTTTCACAGAAACTCGACGTCATTCATAAAGCTTGCTAAGGAATTGGTGGCATACGAATGTTCGGCATGGAGAAATAGCTCTGCCGAAATTAACTAAGCCAGTTAGCGACTGAATTCCGCTAGGTGTAAGATACATGTACTGTTTTAGATCCGCCACCATAATGTATTAATTAGCACATGCAGTTTAATGTACAATGCACTTAAACACCTATCTTGACGGATTTCAATGAATGGATTATATTAAAAACTTGTATAAGTCATCTAATTACTTAGATAAATTACTAATTTAAAAAGTTCTTTACAATGGCTTTCACAATTTTATAGCTTTAATAATAATACAGTTTCATTCATTCGCTTTTCTAAATATGTACTTATTTCTTTATTGAAATTAAAGAGCAGTATAAAAATATTAACAATAGTTTGTATTCTGTATCAATAGACGTAAAGAAATTTTAAAGCATTATATACATTTACACTATATGTCCATTTTTGTCACACCTCGCAGTAAGAACCCGTTCTCTGTTGGTCATTAAATTTACAATTTTTAATAAAAGGCATTATAGTCTATCTAAATATGCAGTAAGTTTCAATTTAGTATCAGCAGAAGTGAAGAAAACTTTTAAACATTAAATATTTACAATAATAACTTCTTTGGCCTCGCGCTAGATTCAGAACCCTTACCTTGGGGACCGGAACATGGCATTTAGACTGCTTTATTGTCTTTTAATGTGCTAATGTGAAGTCAGTTTCTATTCAGTATCAGCAAATGTTAAAATGACAATTTTTAAACATGAAATGCATAAACACTATATGATCATATAAAGAAAACTTTTAAACATTAAATATTTACAATAATAACTTCTTTGGCCTCGCGCTAGATTCAGAACCCTTACCTAAGGGAACATGGCATTTAGACTGTTTTATTGTCTTTTAATGTGCTAATGTGAAGTCAGTTTCTATTCAGTATCAGCAAATGTTAAAATGACAATTTTTAAACATGAAATGCATAAACACTATATGATCAAGTTGGCTTTGCCTTGTAGTCAAAACCCCTAACCCGGGGCACATGAAATTAACAATTTTGGCAGAGGGCTTCCTGATCTAGATAATTATGTATTCAGTTTTTCTTATTCAAGTGTGAGAAGAGAAATGATATTAAAACATTATGTGCATTAACACAATATGATCATTTTGAATCCGCCCTAGACTCATACATACTCCCTAACCCAGGAAACATGAAATTTACAATTTTTGTAGAAATCTTCCTGGTTTACATAATTATAAATTTTATTTTTCTTACGGATGTGTGAGTAGAAAAGGAGAATTTTAAAAAGTATACGCATTAACACAATGTAACTGTTTTGGCCCCGCTCTAGAGTCAAACCCTTACGCCGGGGGACATGAAATTTAACATTTTGGTAAAGGGTTCTTGTTCTATATAATTATGAATTCGAGTTTTCTTCCAGATATGTGGGACTTAAAAAGCATTTTGGAATAGTCAAAATGGTCAAATTTTGCATCAAGAGCCCTTATGGGGCAAGAATAATGAAATTTACAATCTTCGTTCCCCTTACCCTAAAGATGCATCATACAAAATTTGAAAAGAATTATCCATGTGGTTTTCAAGAAGAAATTACCAGTGTTCAATTTACAACGAAGACGGATGAAAGCCAATTACAATCGGTCACTTGAGTGACCTTTGTCATCTACAAATGCCAAGTGGTAATCAATTTAATTTGATATCAGGTTAAATTGTATTGTGTCACTATAACATCATTATTAGGCCAATCGAAACATAACAATATTACCTCAATGTTGGTATGCTCGTAAACTAGGAGCTAGAAAAGCAGCTTTCACAATGCTCCTTTTGATGAATAAGCATGTGATACCTTTATTACTCACCATATCGTATGCCAATTTTTTTTAAATAAATATTTTTTTTTCCTGCGCTCATACATCTGTTTTACTGCAATCCTTTATAATAAATAACGTTTATAAATATATACCACATTTTGAACATGTACATGTATTTACTTCCTACTTTCGACACTGAAATATAAAATAATGGAAGACGTTCCTTCAACAGCAGTAAAATAGCTTAGCGATTTTAATAAATAACATTTTTTCTTGATAAAACCGTATACCTAAATACTTATAACTTCAATATCACAATTGTTTTCCTTTAATTCACTTCTGTATTCATTTGCTCCCAAAAAAATATCGGGGGGGGGGAGCGCAAAAATTCTAATAATTTGATTTTCTATATATAAATTTAAGAAAAACTTTTGCTGCGAGTAACAGGTTTTTTTTACTCTCACATCGTACTGCGTGTATGGCAAAACATAACCTAACGACTCTCGGACTGATATACAGTGACCTTTGGCTAATATAAAATGCAATGTACAAATTCTAAATAATAACGTATTTATTCTCAACTCAGGATAAAATGAGTCCTTATAAAATCATTACATGTAATAAAAGACCATAAATTACCTTCATGTTGGTATGCAAGTAATCTAGGGAGAGAACAACTTTTACAATGTTGATGAATAAACTGGTAATAACTTGGTTACTCACCAAATCGCATTAACATCTTTTTTAGTAAAAAAAAGTATAATCCCTGAGCTTATAAATCTGTTTTACTGCAATCCTTCAAAAATGAATAACGTTTATACCACGTATAAAACATACAAGTACTTCCTGTTTTCGTCAACTAAATATCAAATAATGGAAGACTTTCTTTTTAAAACAGTATAAAGGCTTAGCGATTTAATGAATAGCAATTTCATTATTGACAAAACCCCAAATGGATGTTGATATGAAAAAATAAACTATCGTCAAAACCTTTAAAATTAATTTCATGATATCAAGGTCATAATCCATCAGCTATCTTGTACAAAGACTGAAACTTATACAATACTTTATATTCAATAAAGGATAATTTTTTTGAAGATTTACGTCATATAGATTTAAGATTCATGTACATACATACAATCAAAATAGTTCACGTAGAATCAATGTTTTTTCTTCTTCTTTAAATTCAAATGATAATCATTATATACATGTAAATCACCTATATGAAACCTAATCATAGTAATATTATTAAATTGTTGCTGTGTGTCCTATGTAATTATTACTTTATGAAGGTCGAACATTATCGACAATTTAAAATATGACCGGTGATAAATGTCGCAGCATGATTTATTAACGGGTAAGAGGAATAAATGTGTGAGGAAGTCGCAGATTAGCTCATTTTTTAACGGAAAATCAGTGTTTATTAGTATTTATTTGTTGTAAACATATAGTTTGTTGACAAACACACATTCAGCTAACTTGTTTAAGTGAGGGCGCCGTTAACGAATCACTTAGTAATTAATTCGCGTTGATAGTACGTACCCGAGCCCGAGTTAAATTAATAATACACCATTGTTTTATAGTACATGTACCTTGACTGACTTATAACATTATATATTTCTTTCCCAACAAACACTGATTAAATATAAAAAGTATCGCTGTATTATAATGAACGATTTTTTCTCTTTTTAGCGGATTATTTTCTCCATTAGCGAATCACGTGACAAACAGCTTATTATTTTTTGTTAGGGACAGTGTAAAAATACCTTTTCACGTTTTAAAATGCCCTTTTAACAATAGAAAGGCTAAGGAATTTTTTTGGATGAAGTGTTAATTTTATTGCACCCGACAATTAACACCACGTATAACACAACATGCGGGGTGTATGATATGTTGTACACGGGGTGTAGGCTTCCGAAGCGAGAAAACGGTGTCGAAGGTACGATATTTGTCCAAATAATTAACTAAAGGACTTATTTTGCCATAAAGAGTATGCTTACGGAAGAAAGCATGAATTAAGGAATATATAGACACGTTTTATTCCATAATTGTACATGTTCTAGTTTTCTCAAACACCTCAACACAATTCCGACAGTCAGGGTGAGTTTGACCCTGACGTACGTTAATGATCAAATATCTGGACAAAGGTTCCGTTTATCATCACTGTTTTATTACTAACAATTACATACCATATGTGTTTGATTATACATAAATTTTCTGTGAATAAAATCAATCGAATACAGAAATATTTGCGAAAAAGTGATGTTGTACACGGTGTATACAACGTGTTGTACAACGGGTGTATACAATCGGTTTTTATAACGAGTTAACGACATTCTAGAGTCTTGACAAATCTTAAAAAGCAGTTCATATTCTTTAACAGATAACATATGTTACTTTTATCATATTTATTATGTCTATCACTTTCATCATTGATACGATTGATCAATTAAATATAGAAGAAGACGATATTATATATCACTATTTATAAACAAGCAATATATGGGTATGAATAAAGATTGAAACGTATATTTTTCACCTTGTAAGTTTACTTTTTAATATTTATGTTTCAGAAAACATGTATACAAATGTCACGGAAAAAGAGAAGACTCTGGCTTAATAAACCAAAGCGCATATCTTTCAAGGCAACTAAAAACAAATATGCATTACTTAATGATTCACGTAACTTGCACGGCAATACACCCCCTTCTAGTAAAAAGCATCAGTGCACTCCTTCAAAAGTTCGAACTCCCAAAAGAAAGAAGCTTAGTTCATACACAAATGATGACCAAAATTCTCCAACAAACTTTCAGTCACCTTCTAATTTTCCTCACAAAGACAATCAGTCCAAACACATTTCAGAAAGTGACTCTGGATTGTTCCGATGTTTCTTCGCAAAAATGCAAGAAAGTGAATATTGTACTGATTTTATAAAGTTCATGAAATGTGTTGTTGATGGATCTTTCAAATTAGACAATCTATCTTTTGTGCTTTTTATGGAAACTGTTCAGTTTTTTTGTACAACAAATACTTCAGAAATGAGGTATTCGGACACATCAAAACTGTTTTGGAAAACAGGTTACAGATTATTCCATGCAAAGTTTCTGTATTTCATGGGAGGACCAAAAAATATTGGTCAGATTTCAAATGAACAATCTGAGACTGGAACGTTTAATCCTAAAAATGCACAAATCAACTTTGCGGTTCCAAGCATTGGTCAGTTAACAGAATTTTGCACAAGCAATGTTCATCTTAAAAATACAATCTCTCCTGGAATTCTTTTTCCTGTTATTGATGCTTTGAAAAGTTCAGATGTATCATGAAAATACAATATGGAGTTCTTGAAGTGTCTACAGTTGCAAATTCTTTTTCTGCCATTGCAACTCCTGTCGACAGAAGGGTGTGGTGTAAGAGCAAGGATACAATGGACGTCAATAACTCTGAAAAAGATTTAACATCCGTAGACCAGAACTGGCTTCCAGATTCGGTTGTAAATGAACTAAATACTGAAGAAAATGACATTGTCCGATCTATCATCACAGAAGTATCCAATGAATTCAGATGTTCTGAGACCACATATGAAAAAACTCACATAGGTTTAGATGAAACAAACAGATCAGAAATTGAAGTGGATTTTGCTATGAATGAGACAGACACAAGTATTACAAGCTCACAGGCTTCCAATGATAAAGAATGCGATACAGAAGAAAGTGGTAGAAAACCAGAATCAGTGCAAAGACTTAAGGTTGATGAGACGCTAATTTCGTTAATCCTTGAAGCACTCAAAACTGATCAAAGTACTCTAAAACGATGGGAGCAACGTTCTACCGATCATTTAAAGAAATATATTTGCTCTGTGCCAGCACTTTGGGAACTCACACATACAGATCTCAATGTTATTTACAAGTCAATTGACCATAGAGTTCCAAAAACATTCAAGAAATTTGGAAAGTCTTGGAAAAAATCTCAAAGTTGATTATCTAGCTGAACTATTTGGATTGATCACTGTACCTGCTCAAAACTCCAGAGTACTTCGACTAAAAAGTCCAAGCTCTCTTAAACAACTTTCGACCAAGGTTATTCAGTCAAAACGATACCCAAAACTTGCTTTAAGATTTGCTTATGTAAAGTATTTATTCCCCTTTGCTTTGTTGGAATGGCAATCGGAGAAACCATTTTCATGTCCGATGCAAGTTGAAGGAATAGCAGAAACAATTCCATTCTGGTTTTCATATCCAGAAAACAATACTGCAAGTGGAAGTTTACTTTGCAAAAGCATCGATTGCTCACATAATCTTACCCATCTGAGAGTTCGCACAAGTACAGTTGGTTTCTGTGGAATATCATCGCAAGCCTGGAGAGAATGCGCAAAATCAAACGAAACATCTTTAACATTGCCATTCGTTGAAGATCTAATTGATAAGCAGAGCGTTCTAAACGCCCGCACGCACTTTTCTGAAGAGGTGGAAACCTGGATGAACGATCACGGATTTAGCGACTCTGCTGCATTGACAAAAATAGTAAGAGAATGGCATGATGCCTGTGATACGCCGGGTATCTCTGCGATTGAACGTATAGGTAAACTTCTTTCAATGAGAAAATTATTATCAAAAGATGTAGATTTCTCTTGTTTTCCACCACATGGTCGCTACTTAAATGGCACACCAGCAGTCACATTTGAAGGAATGTTAATTCATATTGATACCAAAATTCAAATGCACAATTTAACCAGCTCGTTTAATATAAGATCTATTGGCAGTCTTGCTGCGGAAACGACTGTCGGTATATTACAGTCATTGTATCCAACTTATCAAGTCTCTATTAAAGCCAGGGATGTGCCATCACTAATGTCTAGTGTTGTGGATGTTATGTCCTGTAAGAGCAATCCGAACAGGTATCTTGAACTTTTAATACAAAATATAATGGATCAGAGAAAATACAGTATACTGGGTTATTTTCGACCCGTGTAATGTTCGCCCTTCTACACTTGCAAACAGTTTCGGACCGTATTTAATTCGCCCAGACACAGTTGTATTTAAAGAGAGAAGTTTGAGATATTGGAATTTGTCCTGTCCGCTGACATCATGGGCTAAAAGAGCGAAAATAAGACGGGCAAATATTTCCCTGTATATAAAATGAAAATACCAAATATCGAAGCATTATTCATAAATGTTTCACTTTTTGTAAAGTACATGTATACACATTGTCAAAAAGTATAAACTATCGAATAAATAAAATAGTTTTTTGTGGGTTAACTTCGAATTTCAGGGGCTTTCACATGAGAACTAGTCGCACAAGTGGGATATATCCTTCATATGATGGCGATTCTTCAGAAGCACAAGAACGTCAAACAATAGATTCAATAAACGAGAAAACAATTGTGCCAAGGTGGTCAATTATACTGTAAATCGTCAATATAATAATTCTGGTTTTGTTAGTTAATATGTAATGATAAATGAAATATCTTTTCTTATCATAAAATTAAACATTTCGTATATGTCAGATTATACGTGTACATAAAAAATTCTTTCAGAGATCATGCTTTTGACCTTCGGAGGAAAAAAACCTGCAAACGAAACATTAAATTTGGAAAAGTATCAGGTCCGCAAGCTCCCTCCCCTGGTGCTCTGCCAGTACGTCAATATCACAAAACAGACGAATCAAATATTTTACCTACAAAACGTCTTGGTATCGAAATATAAAACTGTGGAACTTAAAGACGTCAAATATGGAAATAAAGACATGCATATGACATTTGTTATTACATGTTCGTGTAATGACTGTAAGAAATAGACAATTTTATGCAGTATACCATAAAAAAAAGAAAGATAAATGTTCAATTATAACGATAGCCTATTAAAAACTGATTTTTTTAAACCTTTTACAAGTCTTTCTAGTTTCTTCCAATAGTTATTTGAATTTCCCTATAATTTATAATATACATGTATCAAAGTTTTAAAAAATGACAATTTGAAATACATATGCAACTGAAGAAAAACATAAACATAGCAAGAAAAAGAAATAGCTATTCATGACCCGACATATCAAATTCTTCAAAATAAAACAAGTGTATTAGAAAATATCTGTAAACGAAATTATTAAGCTAACTGCTTAACAAAATTGTCAAATTTCTTTTTAATAATCTCGAGTTCTTATTCTGTTGTAGAACACAACAAAAAATACAGGTTCTGATATGAGGGTTAATCTAGTCAAAATACTCAAATACCAGACTTTGAACACGCCTTCTTATGTCTGTTAAGAGAGGACCTGTATTTAAACAATTTCCCACAACAGCAAGGATATGCAGGAGTGGTTTCATGTTTTTTTTAATGTGCACTTTCAGGCATCTTCTCAATGCATATTTTTTGTTGCAATGATGGCAAGAATACCTCTGTTCTGATTTCTCCTGTGTGCAATGTTTCGAATGTTCTTTTAAGTTTTTAAAGTTTTTATTGCAAATGGAGCGGTGCTGTGCCTTTTCTTCATGAGATTACAAATGCCGTTTTAAACCGTAATTGTCTTTGAATTTACGTTCACATATGCTACATTCATTACCCCCACCCTTATGCTTAAACCTTATATGGTTTGACAATGCATGAGCATTCAGGTGTCTATACAAGGACGATCTGTGTTTAAATGACTTTGAGCAAAATTCGCATATAAAGGATTCTTCTTCGTCATGAACTTCCTCTGTGTGATCAATTTCTATCTCCATCTACAAAGCAGTATTGAACTAATTTAAAACATTTGATCAAAAGATTTATCAAATATACACTGTTGAAAGTCTGTACCTACCGTGTGTTGTGCTAACCAAGTTCTATACACAATAATCTAGAATGATCCAAGACAATATTAAGAGCAACATTATCAAAATAAATAAGCATTAAACATTTTCCATTGATATTATGCACTAGTCACTTAAAGAAAAACCGATTGTATACACCCGTTGTACAACACGTTGTATACACCCCGTGTACAACATCACTTTTTCGCAAATATTTCTGTATTCGATTGATTTAATTCACAGAAAATTTATGTATAATCAAACACAGATGGTATGTAATTGTTAGTAATAAAACAGTGATGATAAACGGAACCTTTGTCCAGATATTTGATCATTAACGTACGTCAGGGTCAAACTCACCCTGACTGTCGGAATTGTGTTGAGGTGTTTGAGACAACTAGAACATGTACAATGGAATAAAACGTGTCTATATATTCCTTAATTCATGCTTTCTTCCGTAAGCATACTCTTTTTGGCAAAATAAGTCCTTTAGTTAATTAATTGGACAAATATCGTACCTTCGACACCGTTTTCTCGCTTCGGAAGCCTACACCCCGTGTACAACATAGCATACACCCCGCATGTTGTGTTATACGTGGTGATTCATGAGAAAAGAAATTTACAGTGAATTAAAATGATTAGATCATAAAGATGATACACCAATTTACATGCATGTATTTAAAAAATCAATCAATTTGAAGTCATTCCAAGTTACCAAAATTGTTATTTTATGAGATACATGAATATCCTTTCATATTTTACAAAGGAAAAAAAACAGATGCCAAAAAATAAAAACACAAACATGCATAATTAAAATGATTATAACCAAATTTTTCAAGGCTCTGATGCCATTAAACTGGGGGGGGGGATACATTCATTTTCTAATTTAATCATGATTTGAACAGTACAGTTCCATTTCAGCACCCTCTTCTAATTTTGAAAATAACTCTTTAAATTTATTTAACAAATTATCAACATCTATATTTCTGAGAATGTACTTGCAGGGTAGAACCAAACTATCCTCTTGACTACTAGTACTTGTCTCATTCTCAACATCTACACATACATTTCCTGCTTCATCTGTATAAGTCAGTGAGGGTTTTAGCATTTCATGAGTGATGAATGTACTGTCAACAGGATATATCTCTGCTGATTTAAAAGCATTGATTACAGTCAATGGTTTGTAAAAAAAAATTTGAAGGTCTCTGACAATTTTAATGCATGAGTCATGAGTGATGACTGTACTGTCAACAGGATATATCCCTGCTGATTTAAAAGCACTGATTACAGTCAATGGTTTGTAAAATTTAAGAAGGTCTCTGAGAATTTTAATGCAAAATTCTCTTTCCCAATCGCTTTGCCTCGATTTTCTCTGCTGTACTTTCTTGATGTAAGGTACCACTTAGACTTAAGTGGTCCAAATACACCTTTATCCAGCGGTTGCATCAAGTGAGTGGTATTAGGAAGAATTCTATATAATTTAATTTCTTTTGATGTGGCTTTCATGAATACATCATGGTCAACATGGCTACTTACGCTGTCAAAAGAAGCAAAACTGGACGCTCTCCCCCAGCATATCGATCAAAATGGTCCACGAACTTGGAAAACGTTTCTCTGTCCATCCACCCGTTCTTTGTATATGCAAGATGAGTTCCATCTATAGACCCATTGGGAGGATTATAACCCCTTGGCTTTGGTTCTGGGTAAACAAGAAATGGAGGCATCATTTGCCAAGAGACACTCCACAAAACATCACAGTCAGACGCTGTTTCCCAAAGGAAATGTGAGGCACACCTAGGTCTCGTCTATTTGGCCCTATGACTTTACTTTTGTTGCTGCCCATATTGAAACCTGTTTCATCAGCATACCATATTTTGCTTGGTTTGTCAATCAGACCAATGCTTAGCATAAAATCTCTAAACCTCTCATACCATGCATTCATTTTCTCTTTTGTAACCTGAGGTCTCTTTAGCTCCAGTGCTGTCTCTACTCTTTGGTTGATAATGTGGGAATTTCTATTCATAAATGCATAAAACCATTTTGTACCTTGTCTCCCATCTTTAAACGGCACCTGGCGCTTTTCTTTGTTAACAATTGACTGTACAAAGTCTAAAAACTCACACATCCTCAAACCCATACCCCTTTGTGAAATCTCATAAAGCCACTTTGCCATGGCTTTTTTTCTGATTCAGTGAATACGGGAGGTTGTCCTTATGCTTTATATGGGTCTACTTCACCTTTCCAACGTCGATATAGAAATGAATAAGACAGCTCATTCTCCTCTGCTGCTTTCCTAATTTATTGATTGTTTTTACTTAATCGTATAGTGCTCTTCTGACTTTCTGCCTTTTGTGTGGAGACATTCTCTTTCCGCATCCTCTGTATTTCTTTGATATTTTGGCCGCAGATTTCTGGGAGGTATGTTTCTACCACCTTTTATTTTCACTTTTTGGGGAGAAATATTTGAAATTTCATATTCTTAGTTATTAATTGTCAGTAAAAGTAAGAAAAAAATATTTTAAGCTACATGTAGTAATATTGCCTATATTTTTCATGAATTTCTTAATTACAGGGATATCACAGTATGGTTTAAATTATAATCGGATGGAGAATTTTTTTACAGAAGGGGAATGAAGTGCATTTATTAAACATTTATTATTTCTCATTGTAACAGGTGTGCAAATACATGTACAACCGCATGCGGAAAAAAACCTGACAGGGTCCCTGCATCTATAATAATTCTCTTGTAGCAGTGATTCGTTATTGGAAACCTAACTACATACAACTTTTTAGCTAATATAATTATTCTCTGATTAATAAATTGTATGCCACTTTCAGTGTTCTTAGACAGACTGATAAATTTTGCAAATTTGCTTACCTACAGCGTACCGTTCAGACTAGAGCTCATCCGTAAAGTGAAAGTAGTCTGCTGCCCGCTCGCATCTAGTCTGCGTCATGAAAAAGCTTGTTCGTTTTTGTTAAAAAATTACGACATTGAAGAAGTTGAATTTTAATAATTTAATGATAAATGAAAAAAGCAAGAAGAACTCAACATGACAGGATAGGTAAGCTTAGTATTGGTCTTTGATAAGAAAAATACAAAATTGTTTATCTGAAAGTGATTCGTTAATGGGAACGATTCGTTAACGGCGCCCTCACTGTTGTATTTAATGTATTCCTATATTCGGCAATAAATGGGCTTAATCATTAAAAGCTTAGCTTTAAATGAAATGTAAAACTGACAATAACAAACCGTCAAACATCTTAAAAATCCATAAAACGATATACAAATTCAAAGCAGAGCAACACGGACCTCCAAAAAGATAGGGGTAGGATCAGGTGCCTAGGAGAAGTGAGCATACTTTGCTAACCGGCCGCACCCGCCGTGTGCTACTTATCACAATTGGGCATGTCATAATCGAGGTAAATTTCAAAACCCGGAAAACGTCATAATACGGAAAAACGAAACGTTGATGATTTGGTTTGTTTGTGATGGTCAAAATACAAACCATGAGCAAACACGGTCCTCCATTACATTGGAGGTAGAATCAGGTGCCTAGGAAGAGTGAGCATCCTCTGCTGACCGGTCACACCCGCCGTGTGCTCATTGTCGTAATCGAGAAAAAACGGAAAAGTCCGTAGACAATTAAGTGATTAATAATGGTCTCACAATTACATGTAGTATGATATACAATATAGCAATACATATACAAAAGCAAATATGTATGTTTATGTGCAAGTTTGTTTGTTATCACCTCTCATACGGGTGTGCCCCCTTGCGAAAATTATTGACAATGACGAAATTTGCTAGACGTCCGTTTTTCTAAAAATAATTACCAATTTTGGGGAAATAAGAACTGGACATACAAATAGAGTATAAACTTTTATTTAAGCCATGTCTCATTAATAGTTTTGCGCAAATTGTTGTAAGTAAGTACGCTTTATGGACCTGATGCATCAAAATGGAATACAAAAAATGCGATGCATGTATCGTGTTTGGTCATTTTTTACTATTTTATGGACTCAAACTTAAATTCATGGTGTTTTTTCTATAACATGACATCGTAGAAAAAAGATTTGGTAAAATAAATTATATGTTGACTGATTACTTTTCACGCTATAAGCTCAAAACCAAGAAGACCTTGACGAAAAAATCCGTAAAAATAACATTTTGCTACAGTTTTCTGCTTAGATCTGTCAACAGTGTTAGATATCATTTAAACATTAATTAATTGACGATTTATTTAATTCTGTCTCAAAATTTTAACCGGTTTTAGAAAGAGTAAAGGAAAAATTCGGGGGGGGGGGGTGGCATCAAAACAGAGAAGAGAAGATATAAGCATCATATCCTAGATAATCAGAAACTTTGTTTTTCATTTTACTTCAACAGAATCGAGTTTCTCAACATTAATTATCTCTATCTCTCATAGAATACATATATTACCGTTTTAATTACTTATTATTGTCATTGTTTAAGTTTTACTTCAACAGAATTTAGTTTCTCAACATTAATAATTTCTTTCTCTCATAGAATACATACATTACCGTTCTAATTGCTTATTATTGCCATTGTTTACATCAGCGATGTAGAGCAAAATCAACACTTTGTATCTTAAACGCTATGTAAAAGTCGAACCAAATAAATATTGTAAAATCCTATTATGACGTAGTGCGATACTCGGACTACTTTAATGCACCTTATATAACAAAGAGCACGTCATAGATTTTCATCGCTATAATTGAACAAGGATTACTTACTTTTAAGAAATAAACAGCAAGTTATAAAGTTCACCGGGATATGCTTTTGGTTGGTCACGTGATCAAATCTTCTGTGAAGCCCTTCAGTGATCAAATCTCCTGAGAAGCCAAGTTCATATCCCGGTGAACTTTTTAACATTGCTTTTTATTTACTTATATTAAAGTTTGAAAAAGGCAAACTGTTTAGAATTATTGAAATAACCGTGTTTTTTATGTTAATAACAATGCAAACGATAAGCGCGTGCAATTATCATTGTGACGTCATGAATAAGTTTACACAGAATTGAACGTTTTCGGTATTATATAGGTTCATATAAGGAAACATTTGCAAATGTAAATATTTCAAAAATGAACAGAGTTTTTATATAAATGTACCAGGACTCTTACCTCTTTTCAAGGTCTGTTTTTATGGCGCATGTAAAATCACACGCACGATTTTTTTTTTGGTATATTTGGTCATCTTATATGATTCCTATCCATCATCTGCCTGTAAGAAGTATAAAATAACATTGAAAGTCTGTATTGAAGATCACAGCAACATTTCCAAATTATTTTGTCTACACTTCTTTAAGAGGCACATTACAGTAATAATTCTCTTCTGATTTCTTGGTGGAGTATAGATGCAGGGACCCATATATTATAGCATTTGCGATTTGAGAAGAATAATTATTTTCCCTATGTAAAATTGGAACAACCCCCCCCCCACAAACACTTCTCCTGAAGATCATGAATGTGACAAGCTTCCATTTACACCATCTAAGGATGCTTTCACTTGTAATACCATACATTATAGCATTTGCGATTTGAGAAGAATAATTATTTTTCCTATGTAAAATTGGAACACCCCACCCCCCACTTCCCCTGAAGATCATGAATGTGACAAGCTTGCATTTACACCATCTAAGGATGCTTTCACTACAGTTACAGATATCCTAGGCAAATGGGTTTTTTTTTTGAAGATTTAAAAGATTTTTTTTCTTCAAATTCGACTCCCCCGATTATGGCCCCAACCTTACCCCCGGGGAACATGATTTGAACATAATTTAATCTACACTACTTGAGGGTGCCTCCACACAAGTTTTAGTTTTTCTGACCAAATGATTTTTGAGAAAAAGGTTTGTTAATATTTTTCTATATAGAGTCCTATTAAAAATACTGTTTCGCTATCCTAACTCTGGGGAACATGATTTTGACAAAATTGAATCTGTACTACCTGAGGATGAGTACACACAAGTGTCAGCTTTTCTGGTCAATTCGTTTCTGGGAAGAAACTTTTTAAGGTCTTCCGTTTCCAACGGAAGACCTTACTATTATTGTGCTTGTAAGATTATCCTTATTTTTTTTTTTTTTTTTTTTCTTCCTAGACGCGAACTTTGAGGCTTCATATCTTGCTCATTTCTGAACGGTTTATAGACATTACAAAACACTATCTAAAACATTTCATAAACTTTAAAATTCCTCTTCCGTTAACGAGTTATTCCCCTTTTAAAATTTTTTAGGGCCTTTGGTTTCCAGACAAAGGCTCCGAGACAATGATAGCAGGGAATGGAAATTCAGCGAATTTGAATAACAGAGACATTGAAGTTGTGCACATCGATTTTTGTTTTTCGATTCCATTGTTATTTAGAAAAAGGTAGGGGGTCAAAAAATAGGATTCCAAAAAGTGCGAAAATTTAGACATATTTTGCTTTGTATCTTTTAAACGAAAAATATTTTGTTAAAACATGGAATAAAAGTTGTGCAGAATGTTAAGGGCTTTCATTTGACACCAATAAAAAAGGGCTGGCCCCTAAAATTAAGGGCCAATAGCGCTTGAAAGTTTTTGCTTAATAACTCAAAAACGGTTAGGATTTCGATATGGCTGTCGCTGGAAAAGTTGTTTGTTGGGATCTCATAAAGGTCGTTACAATGTTATTTTGTTGGTGATTTGTGTTGTATGAGTGTAAAAAGCTGTACATGTTAGCATGTACATTGTTTAATTTGGCAAGTTAACGAAAGTCTATGTGCGTGCAACTGGCATAAAGTTACCACAGAAAGTATGCTGGTTTATACAGGAATTTTTTTTTTAGAATAGATTTTTTTTTTGAGTTTATGTCAGTTTTGTTAAGTTCTTATAGTGCACAATCCCTAAAACGAGAATCGGAAAACAAAACATTCTTCTTCCTTTGTAGTAAAACACAAACTACGGATTTAAAATAAATCTATGTATTACAATTGAGTTTTCATACTGCATGCATTTAAAATCTACCTTGAATAAGAGCTGTGTGTGTACCGTTACGTAAGCTATCACTCACCCGTGGCCTAGAAAATCGGTCACCATAGTCGCGACGGGGCTAACAAGCGGTCAGCGGTTATCTAATACACGAGAGTTGCGTCTCTCATATATGAGTGTATTTAGCCGCGCACTCTAGAATAGTTTAATTTTATATACCCGTAAATAAAATACAAGATCTGTTTTAATTTCTTCATGTTATAAGAGTTTGTCCATCTTGTTTTTATTTAATTAAACATTAGAGTGTAAGAAGACGTTCCGAAAATTTATAAAGGCGATATTACTACAAATCGGAAACTTCGTCAGTCTTAAATTAATGGTTGGTTTGTAGGTCTAAAATGTTTATAAATCTGTACAAATATTGTTTTAAATCAACAAACAACCCACAAATATTAAAACTTTTAAATGATGATCATTCCTCGCACATGGCCGAGGAGATCCCGCGCGAGTGCATGTTTCAGACTTTTGTACGAACACAACTATTTTCTTTTATTATGATTTCAACTATGATATTGGTTTAAGATGAAAAGATAAATTTATTTTACATGTACAGTTGAGTTAGCAATGATTAATACGATTGCGCACAAGGTAGTTTATTATAATCAAAGTTCCATGTTTCATGTTTGCGGTAGGTGCTGGCACGATAAAAGGTGTCCTTAATTGAGGCATTCGGATTTTTTTTTTAATTGGCAAAAAGATAATCAGATTTGACGAAAATCATTTTTTGGCGACTTCTTCTTATGTGTAACATTTTCACTTTCCCACCCGTTTGTTTATTCGCTCAGTCTGTGTTAATTCAATCGCAGCGTGCGACCGAAAATCTTGTGTCGCTTCAGCGCACACAGCTGAGAACATCTATAGCCCCAGTCGGGTTATGTTTATATGGCTGCAGATCATCAATTGTTATGTAATTGAGTAACAATGTATCGAAGGTTATCGAATATATTATTGAGTATCGAAGTGTGCTTTCACTACAGTGGTCAATTGTTAAACAATAAGGCTATTATTCGAAGTCAATCATCTTCACATTATACATGAAGGTGCGAAATCGTAATCGGATAATGTTGCTAATAAATCAACCTGTTGAACACGCTAAACTTCTACAGATATGAACGGAATAATATTTTATACTTAAAAGTTTTAAGTCAAAGGAAAATTGTTCTCGGATTAAGAAGTTATGAAATACGACTACATTAAGCCATTATGCAACGCAGTCAGTCGCCATAGAAATCATCAAAGTACTGCAAGTGTCGACAGATTTCTTGTTTCTTTGAAATACATGTACCATGATAGCTCACTACCAGAGTAAAGCTAGCCAGCACTAACTCCAACGCACTAACAAAAAACAAGTATTCCTTTTAAAGGAATGATCGGCAATATGATATATTGATAGCTAGAAGCAATCAACATGATCAGTTTGATGTAAAATAATAAAATAAGTACTAACAGAGTATTATTTGAATTTGGAATTATTTTGATTCTTGGAATTTAGGGCTTTCAAGAAAATTGCCCTTAGTTAGACTAACTTAGACAACTAACTTGAAATTTTTATTGTCTGTTGTGTTAGTTCCAACTAACTTTATAGTCAACTAACATAAATTTCCCTTATGAATATTGGCTTATACAGACTATAGTTGAAACTTAAAGGAATGATTTCAACATCCCTGATATTTTATTCATTCAAGTCAGTTTAAACTTGTATTTGTTTATTGTTTTTTTTTTTTATTTCATTTTGTGTGTTTTATTTTGTTTAATTTATTTTATTTCATGGCATTGAATGTGCTGGTGTTCTTTTTTTTATTCATTTTGTTCAATCTATCTTTATTTCTTCAGTATACGTTAGCGCATGCGTAGTTGGGGGTTAGTCATGCCAGGCACGACTAACCCCCCCCCCCCTTTATTTGGCGCACGCGTAATAGGGGGTTAGTCATGCCCGGCATGACTAACCCCACCCCCACCCCCTTTCTCCAGTTCAATCTCGCCGAAGAAATTATTAAAAGATCCAAAGGGAATAAATATCCTTTCACTTCAAATACTGCTCAGGCAATGTAACCAAAACATTGCAGAATTCATCACAAGCTAGCGTAAATTTCACACTCTACCGAAACTTCCGAGGTCAAGCCTTGGCAGTTCTACCATGTCAATTTCACTAACCTTGCACATTTTATCCACCGCGTGAACTTTGCTACAGAAAAAACCGCTCAGTTAACTGTAAATTGTCAAATATACAATATACACGGCTGCCATAAAAGAAGGCATCCTTCCTTATCCGCTCACTGCAGACGCTGGTAGCGTCACTTCCGCTGTGACGTCATATTTACCCCAAGCACTGAGAGAGTATAGGTGGATCCAACCGTGTTACAAATAGATGTTGTATACTATTGTTCAACCAATATTCTAAATTAAACATGTATGGGTCTGCAACATTTTGATAATTATTTGCAGATTATATACAATGTATATACCAGGTTTTGTTTTGTTTATGCAAATGATGGAAAGTGGTAAAATTATTGTGATATTGTTTCACACCCCTCTCCCCACTACAAAGGGAGGAGGGCTGGAAAGAACCTTGATTTTTTACCGGTAAATTGATTTTTTTTTTACAAACTTGATTCCAACCACCAGTAGCATCAGGTATATAAAGGATCTGGAGAAATTAAGAACCCCTGTGCTTGAAAACTCCATCTGAAATCTATAAATTTCAGGATCCACCCTTGTATTTCATTGCATTTAAAAGCGCCGGTTTTAGTGTGCAAGTCTAACAAAATCCACTGCAAAATGACGTAAGACCAACTGTTACGTCATGAAGCGAAAACCTAAGATTCAGCATGGTTTTAACCACATGTCCTGTGAGAGAGAGAGAGAGAGAGAGAGAGAGATTTATTTTGTATACAGAATGATATTGCGTATTTAGATTGCGAGTGTACTTCATTGTTAATTATAACTCTTAGTATGCACAATATATTTCTATAGCATCCACAATATATTTCTATAGCATGCACACTATTTCATGTAGACCTATTAGCAAAATGCATGTTTTCAGTGTTATTTTTTATGCTTTATATAACTTCCATATATGTGCTTATTATGCGTCACTCCTATAGCTATATTACACGCACTTCACATAACTCTTACATTTCCAATTTGAATTTTTCTTAATCTGTTTTATTCTGTAGTATATGCACCCTCTGATCCTTAAACACCCTCTGTAGTATGCTAGCTAGCTTTGTAACATAACTGCATAGTGTGCGCTTTTGTGCTTATGCGTATGGGTCACTAACCAGTTAATCCAAGCACTATGGACACTGGGGGTTCTAGCTTGTGCTACGGAAATTAACAGCATTTCGCTTTTTTCTGGTACATGTATACTAGATATTTTATTTAATACGACAAACCCTTTACTTTTTTTTTTACCGGTCTCCATCGTTCCGACCCTTTTAATCAGTTAATCGGATAAGTTTCTCGCATAATCTTTGTTTATAGCTAATATTGTGTCAAAATCTTTTATATATATTTTAGGAAAAGATTTAACATCCACATGTATTTATATAAAGCGATTGCATATGATTTATACGAGTTTCTTTTACCTCAGTGAATATAAGTTCCCGTGCTATATTGTCTAAACTATTCACTGGAAGCATTCTATTTCCCTCATGTTTTTAACCTGGAACACCTCAGGTGTTATCTGAGTCGCTCAGTTAAATTTTGATGCCGATTACTGTAATTTGCAATTGTTTATATCATAAAGAAATCTGCATCGCCAACAAATCAAGTACTATTTGGTATAATAAAATACTTTTTAACTTGCTTCTCCTTGTAAAATAGTTCCTGTCTCGGGGAACAATAAACTTGCTAGCGTCCTCATAGCCGGTCAATAGGTATATAATAAACAGTGAACTACATAGTTCTTCGTAGCTTTTTTTGTTATACCGTTACCATTCGGACAATACAAAACACATTTAAAACTTTCTTGGTTTAGTCACATAAGTATTTATATATTTAATTGCATGTTAAAATTTAAATGATAAATGAACAGCAATGGAGCGGCCAGATTACCGCCTCCGATGGATGACACTCCAGCAACAATGATGAAGACATAATAAGATATGATGTAATCATTACATGTTATGTAATACATATAAATACAAAGTATTTGGAATTGAAGCGGCCAGATTACCCTCGATAGAAAACACCCCAGTTACAATGATTACTCAAAAAGGCATGTAGTGACATGTAATGTAATAATTAATTGTTGCGTAACAAGTGAGTTAATACAGGTAATTGGATTGTTGTGGCCAGAATACCATCCCCAATGAAATAACACTCCAATTCCATTTGATGAAGTCGAAAAAAGTCTAAATGTAATATATAAATGTTATGTAATAAATGAATCAATACATATATTGGGATCAGAGCGGCCAAATTACCGCCTCCGATTGATTACACTCTGATTACAATGGTCAATAACTAAATTCATCTTTAAAAATACGGATACTAGGACGGAGCGGCCAGATTACCGCCTCCGATTGATTACACTCCGGTAACAATGGTCAATAATCAATAACATGTAATGTAAGAATTAACTTACACACTGGTTACAATGGTCAATATTCAATTACATGCTATGTAAGAGTTTAATTAATCATTAAAAATACGGATACTGGGACGGAGCGGCCAAATTACCGCCTCCGATTGATTACAATCTGGTTACAATGGTCAAGAATTAAATTCATAATAAAAAAAACTGATGACAGAGCGGCCAGATTACCGCCTCCGATTGATTACACTCTGGTTACAATGGTCAATAATCTATAACATGTAATGTTAGAATTAAAAAATATGGATACTGGGACGGAGCGGCCAGATTACCGCCTCCGATTGATTACACTCTGGTTACAATGGTCAATAAATCTATAACATGTAATGTTAGAATTAAAAAATACAGATACTGGGACGGAGCGGCCAGATTACCGCCTCCGATTGATTACACTCCGGTAACAATGGTCAATTATCTATATCATGTAATGTAAGAATCATTTGATATTTCACTTCAATGAACATTTAAACCAAAGAAAGAAGTATACAGTAAATGTTGATAAAACCACAAAAATAAATTTCAAATCTGTCTGAAGTTGAAAATAAGGACAATTTTTAATTTATACTTGTGTAAACATTACATTTTTCAGTGTAATGTTTTGCTGCATCTCGATTTAAAAGATGTTACCTAATTATTTATATTTTAAAATTGATCAGAAATTTAATCTTTAAATTTAGTTGCATGAAAAATGACAATAAAATACTGCGAATAATCTCAAAATTGTACATAAATCGTTAATGATTTCTTAGATTTATAGGTATGGAATTTTAGCATGAAAGAAGTTATTCCTCAGTTTTTAGTTTTTTCAAAGCTGCCTCAAGATGAATACTGAGCTTTCTTTTGGTTGATGCGATGATCGATTGGATTCTTGAGTTACTCATCAAATCTCGGTAGGAATCGTTGACTTGCACTGTGAAGTCCACCTGAACATCAACTCCTTCCAACGGCCGGCGTTCCTTTGCTGTATCGCAATATCTTATGAACTCTGTTGGTACTGTTTTTCGATTGATGTTCAACTCTACAATATTAAGAGACTAAATTTCTAATAGCTTATTTGACGATAGATGCTTTGGAATCATTCATAGGGGTCAATGTTGGTCGGAGTTCTAATAGATTTTAAATAATATTATTGTATACGTTGGTTGAGATTTACGTTCAGAGAGAGAGAGAGAGAGAGAGAGAGAGAGAGAGAGAGAGAGAGAGAAAGAGAGAGAGAGGGGGGTTACAACCATGATTAGATCTCTAAATTATGTCCAAATGAAATAGGTAAAATCAATAGATTTTAATACCGCTGTTTTGGGCTCTTACAGAATAAAAACTCCAAACTTTCATTTGCTCCCCATCTCTCTCTGTCTCTCTCTCTCTCTCTCTCTCTCTCTCTCTCTCTCTCTCTCTCTCTCTCTCTCTCTCTTTATGATTTAATTAAATTACTCAGAAATTGGTCAATTTGTTCCGTGTACTCTTCGTACACCTCCTCAGCTTCCTCCCAATCTTTGCACCCAGTGCGCTCAACGAAAATTTCTTTCATTAGACTCCGCTTTTTCTCTTTCTCAACCAGCGCACACATAACTCCAACGTCTTTACTTGTGGCAATTTTACGCAAATAGCATAATGCCATTTCTTTTGGAATTGACATTATTGCCTTAAATAGCTGAAAAGCAAATTATTTGAAATGTTTGTCAAAAAATCAATAAAATATGGTTTCATAAAAGCCTGCCCAGATCACGTGGTCAGTTTTGTCATATCTTGTCAATACAGTTCCCAGCCTGTTATTATTTAAATTCAAACTAAGATAATATATTAGACATCTATTTTTTATTTTTGTTTTACCCTCTGATTTATGCTCATTTGGGGATTTTCCGATCGCCATATCCTGAAAATTCTTGTCACCTATCCAAATACTTTGTTATCACTGCTCGCAGTAGAAAATAGCCCTCTAAGTGACTCCTTCTTTGTCTATTGATAAAAATCATAACAGTTTTTTTAATCAGTATTTGTTTATTGTCATTATGAATCTTACAGCTATCTATCTTCTTCGCTAAAGTGAAATAAAGTTAGCGTATAACTCTCAAGAAAAGTCACCTCGCTGCTCAGTTTTTTGAGGACCTTAAAGGCCACCTCCTGCCAATCCTCATTTGCATTGCCTTGACAACTCGTATAGATTTGTGTGATTTGTTCTACTTCATCCTTAAAGTTAAGATGGACAGAAAATGATCGCATTGTTATAGATTAGGGAATTCAACAATTTGAACAAAATTAAAAAGTTCAATTGGTTTATGAAAAGTTTTAACATGAGGATTTTCCATTACTGTGTGTGTGTGTGTGTGTGTGTGTGTGTGTGTGTGTGTTGTAGTTTTGGATTTATATTACTTGAAAAAACATTCTCTTCGATGTAGTTCTCTGATTGTGCAGGTTTCCGACCATCTTGGCCTCCTCTGGAGACAATCCACAGTACAAATCAACTTTAATTGTCCTGTATGAAGAACGTTTGCATGGACACATGTATAGTGTATAAAATAATCTATTGAATATATATATATTTTTAATTTGAGCCAGAAAGATCTTAACCTGTACTCTGACAATAAATCATTGTCGGGCTCCTCCTCTATGAGTTTCCTACAAGCGAGAACCAGATGGTTCCCCCCTAGCAGAAATATCCTGTACGCCTCAAGTCTCTCAGATGCAAAGTCATCTGGATTACTAATCTAAATTAAACAAGAAATCTATCAAAAATGTTTGCACTACAGGTCTAATGTTAATGAATTTTGCGAGCTATCTAATGATCAATTTGAAATCATCAATTATGTAGACAATGAAAACATTCCCCTTTTCCCTCTTACTCTATATATGCAGGGATATTTGGTAATGGGTGTACAGTGACCTTAGATCACGTTTCTAGGTCAAAGGTGAAAGTCAGAGTAAATCTCTTAAAATACATTCCTGGACCATAAATTATGTGTCTTATTATCTTCAGAATTCACAGTATAGGGTCAAAGGAAAATCCTCATCCTAATGTCCATTATTTAAGTTGAACTCACCCAAATTGTAGCCAATTCATAACGTTGTCTAGAATTTACTTTAGTGTCTATTGACTGGTTTGAATTTGGATTGTAGTTTGCATCTATTACACTATTACACTTGTTTTAGATGCAACTTAAAATTTAACTTGATTCATTACATCATTGAATAATATACCAATTTCACGTTAGTACAAATATATATGTACGCAGTGTATATTTAAAAAAATGTTATGAATTTATAAGGATGTTCAAAATTTATAATCTAAAAGCTAGTTCTTTTGTTTTTCTTAAAAAAAAAGATATATAAGATTCACCGAAATTGATTCATACTTCTGCTGGATCCAAGAGTACAGGCACAATTGTGACAGTACCTCCAGGTGCATGCAACATTGAGGACTTGATGCAATCTACCCAAGAATCTTCCAGTTCCCTGCACCTGTACACGTGTATTGTCATTATTAAACTCTTTAGAAGCACGTAACAGTAATATGTCAATAGGAACTGATTTTTACTATTTCCTAAGACGTACCCTCAACCGGTTCATATTGTCAATTTCCCCCTTCCATATTCACTTTACTAGCCTGCTACATAATTATATACACTTCTTGTAATTAAACAGAATCTGCTAAACATGAGACTAATAGCCCTCATTCTTGAAGTGAAAATTAGGCTTCAGTGAAAGCGCAAAAAGATTTGGATTCGGATGTGGGCTGATATTAGAAATCAAAACTGTTTCGATGAATAAATTTATCATAGATTTTATCTTTATTAGGTTTTAATCAATTGAGTTGTCGTCCCTGACAGTCGATTTTTCCTGCAAACTTTTTCTCATGTTCTCTCACTTTCTTTTGGATATATCTTAGATAATAAAAACAGAGTAGCTTAAAAATATTTCATTCTGGTAGAGAGTTGTATTGTAAATTATGGGATTCATCAATATTATGGCAAAGAAGCATGTTCATTTTTTAATGCAACATATTTACATCTACTGAGTATGATTACCCTATTTCTTACGAAAACTTCAGTTAATATATAGCTCCATAGAAACTGACAGGACTGATATCGACACGCCCCGTTTATCGATTGGTCGAAAACTACAGCGACCTAAGAAAAACCACGGACTGCACGAAATTATCATGGTGATGTTAGACTCAAATTCCCATAGGAGACGATTTGACTGTTTCTTTTATCTAACGCATTGATGTACATTAACAGTAATTCAGTTAATTTAACTTACTTTTTACAATCAATTTATTTATTTGTTAAACGAAAGATGTAAATATAGATGTAAACAATAAAATGCTTTCTTTGACGATTGCAGAAAAAAATCACATAAACCGCTAACGCGGGTTATGTATTTTTTCTGCAATGTCCCCACCTTCATATCCCACATGAACAATTTAACTTAAGAAAGCATTTTATTTTTTAAATAGACCAATCTTGTGTAGCAAAAATCAGTACATGCGCTGATCCAGAATATTTTCTTTAAAAGGGGTGTTCAGTGATAATGTTGGTTGCCAGGAGAGGGGATTTTGTCAATGGGTTATTTCATTCAACATTAATATGCGAATTTAAAATGTTAGAATTTCATTGGGAGACCCCCCCCCACCCACCCCCGTCTTTCTAGATCCGCGCATGCGATATCCAATCTAGACTACCTGAACTCCTGTGGAGCTTGTTGGAGCCTCATTGTTGAAATTTCATACTGGCCTAAAATATACGATTCTTTTAGTTCTGAATAAACGACCGGAGATCATAAACATTAAAAAGAACCAGAGAGCCTTTATTTAAATCTATAATTTTTATAGTTGCTATAGTTAAAGTTTTAATTTTGAATTTCGTTTTTTTTTCGTGCATTTCCAAACTCCATTTTTTGTATATATTTGTATTATTAACGTACCAACAAGTTTGTTTTTTACAAAATCCAACTCCTCAGATTGGCTAGATGTTATTGCCATCATGTTTGCGTAGAGGGGATTTGGCATTGCATTGGATATTGTCCCATGAAAATGCAACTGTAAAATGATTGAACGCTAAACGTTATTCTTAATAATTAGAACTCAACATGTCATTTATAATTAAAGAGGTTCGCTCCTCAGGTTTTGGGTAGCTAATTTGGGTCACCTCTAGTCTGACAATTCTGCATCACATATTAATTCTAGTGGTATATTTATATTTTACAATGCCAAATAAACTTTATTGAATAAAATTGTTTCAAAAAAATTTCATTTTTACAGAGTTTAGTAACGAACTATATTTTGTGGCGGAAGGTTTTCAAGAAAGAAATGAACAATTTTCATAGCTCATTAGTTTTAGAGTACTGTTACTTTAGCTTCCTAATTTTCAGCACAGACCAAACTTCTGGATAGTTTGTGTATTATGATATATACATGATGTTCGAATAAACATATTTAAACATTATTTTAATATTTCTATCGATATGTTTTGGCATATTTAGCTTATATTTCATAGAAGTTAAGAAAAATTAACTCCAATTTTGGCCTGAAATTAGCTTATTTCATGCTATATCTCAAATTTTTGAGATGTGACCCCTACTTGTTTTACTTTTATATGAGACAATAAATGCATGTCTATTTGTATGCAAAGTTTTGGAAAGATGACATTACTATAATTTTTTTTATTTGCGTTATAATTTGATTACTCCAAAATTTTGTAACATCTGTTGTGTGTTCTTAATGTACTGGGCTTTGAAGCCACCAGTAGAGCAAGAATTTTTAAACTTTGACTTAGATTTTACTTTTATAGTCACTACATGTGTTCAACCTCATACTGTATAAAAATCATAACTAAATAATATTTCAAACTATAAATATTTGTTTGATTTCTTCAAATTATCAATTTCCATGTCAAATTTTAGCAAAAATTTCAGGAAAATTATCATTTCTGTTTGGAGCCCAATATTTTCAAAAAATGGCATGTGACATGGGTCACAAATAAAATAAATGAACATTTTAGGTCCCCATCTTTATATCCCAGTGGTTTTCGGATGATTGACATTACTATTATTTTAGGTGCCAACCTCCTTAAGTCAATGAAGTGAAACATGAAATCGCAGACTTTATTGTTTTAAATCGATAACTTGTGTCGTTAAGTAAAAATCATGATAATACATGTACACATGTAATATATACAGTTTTTCCAAACCTCCTCCCCGTATCTCTGAAAAGATTATTTTACAAATATTTATTTAATTTGCTCACCACTCTCTATTTCTTTCATTTTAGTAGGTTTTTTTTTCATTATTGTACTGGTTAATAAGTATTCTTTATTAGCCCCCCCCCCCCTTTTTAGCGCACGTATGCTATGATATTATAGGCCTCTGTAATAAACCTAAGGGTTACTCTATAGCTTACATTTTATTTTTGGTGGAAAATATTGTAAAAGAAAACGCGGATATTTTGATGTTGATATTGTAAATATAAGTGTACATCTGTACATTTGACGGACACTCACCCCCCCCCCCCTTTGCACCAATACATATAAGTTAATATCGCATTTTACTCACCCATAATTCTGTGGACGTTCTACCATAGTCGATAAATCGCAGGGCCCCAAGATCCTCCCCATTTTCTATGCTGACTGCCCTCCCTCCATTTATAGATAAATAAATTTCGTTTTCCCCCGACTTTTCCAAACTCCAAAACGCAGCCATATTTCTTACAGAAACGTCTGCTGTGAAAATTGCGTCAATTTTTCACACGTGACGTCATTACTATTTTCGCACAGCACTCGTAAGATGTAGATCTAGATCTCTTAAAGAAAATATTCTCTTGTAGTGCACGCAGTTGATAAAAGGTGAGAATATCCCTTTTTTTTTAAATATTTATATATTTTATTAAGTTATTTATAAACAAAACTATTTTCTAAATGTATCTTATATTGCAAGAAGTGTAGTGGACTTCACCGTCCCCTTTCTCTCAATATATTTTTATAAATGGAAAAAAAATAATGATGCATGTTAATTGTTCCAAGTTAATAAGTAGCAGTATTTATTATAGAGGTAACGTTAGATTGTCATCATACTGTATTTTTTTTGTATGTGTGTGTATGGAGGGGGGGGGGGGGGCGGTGAGGGTTCTACCCAAAAAGTCAGGTATTTCCAGAGGGAAAACTATGTTGTTTTTTCATAAGTTTGATCTAAGTTTCTGAAAATTCAAAATATTCGCTGAAATTTTTATCAGACAATATTTCCCTTGAATAATTTTCATTAGCGCAAGTGGCCCTTATGGAAATTCCCATATTTCAATGTAAACAATCGTCTGCTTGATGAATATTTTAAATCTGTACACCATAATTTCATTATTATAAACCGTCAACAAATTTAATTTTTAAATAAATTTGGGAAAAGCCGTTCGTAAACTCCTTGTCAAATTTTATATTTTTAACGTAATTATTAAATGTTAATGTATCTTCTTTTTCTTCAGAATACTGAGTAGGGCTCTTCAAAGAGCATTAACACGTATACAAAGAAAGAGTTGTATTAAAATAATTTAATGCGACTGAAAAACATCGAATGCCATCATAACTTGCTATTGAGGTCGCATTATAACGTAACCTTGTTTATAAATCAAGCCGTCTTCCTAGCTACTATTATGCAACATCAATAGATCGAGGTCAGTTCATGGAGCATCTTCTTATGATTGAGGTCAGTTCATCGAGGTCAGCTGCATTACTGAATGAATCTTTCGATCGAAATTCTTACGTGTGAGACAAAATGTGCATTCTTGAATTAACAGGTCGAACTGTATTTTATGTATGTTTGCATCTCTTAAGGTAAATGAATTGAAATAAAACCGAGTAAAATGTTATATAAATACTTAACCAAACAAGTTTTTATAAGAACTACTTATGCAAGCGGAATGTGTGCGCACGTGGAAGCATTTGCCGGATGCCTCATATGGACACAACAGTGATCGGCCGAAGCCGATCACAATAAGTTAAAATTATCGACTATTTTTCAATCGTTTTCCGATCCCGATGTTAAACAACTGAAATTATTAGGCCGCCTTGCACCCACACTAGGACTTGTGCTCATAAGGTGAGCCCGGATTCCTCGAGAACGGGTGTACCCTCGAGGATTCCGGCGCCAAATTAGGCACTAGTGACAAATTATTTCTGTAATGTAGCGTTCTAAACATGGCGCCCTGCGCCCAAACTAGGACTTGTGCTCATTAGATGAACCCGGATTCCTCGGGGGACGGGTAATCCCTTGAGGATTCCGGCGCCAAATTAGGCACTAGTGACACCGATTTCCGGCGCCATGGCGCGGAGTAGACCTTAAGTGAACAAATTATTTCTGAAATGTAGCGTTCTAAACAAGACGTCCTCCAAACATTGAAAGTTCTTACTTCACACAATGATTGCTTATGACCTAAGTGTTGACTTGTGCTCATTAGGTGAGCCCGGATGTTTCGGGGGACGGGTAATCCCTTGAGGATTCCGGCGCCAAATTAAGCACTAGTGACACCGATTTCTGGCGGCAGGGCGTTGAGTAGATCTTAAGTGAACAAATTATTTCTGTAATGTAGCGTTCTAAACAAGGCGCCCTCCAAACATTGAAAGATCTTACTTTACACAAAGATTGCCTATGACCTAAGTGTGTGTTATGATTTTTTTTAAGGTTATTTTGGGAAGTTCAAGGTCATTGGAGGAAATTTCATAAGTTGTGTCTGTAGATAAATACTTTAGTTATGATTTTGTTTTTCTTAGTGGGGAGGGGGGAATTATTTGTGAGGTTGCTCACAGAACCGCCAGTTAGTCCACTGAGAGCACTCTCCCCCTTTCTCGCAACCAAAATTCACTTTAAATTAACTTAAAGGAAATTGAATTTTGGGGCATTGTTCCCCCCTCCCCCAACCTACATTTTGGTAGAAGGCAATATAAATTTTTATGGCAAATTGAAAACAAATTATATTAAACAAAATAAGTTATAGGTGCCTCACAACTCCCCCCCCCCCCCCCCCTCCCCTACCACTACCACGGATTAGATTTTGAAGATTAATTTTTTCTTTTATTGGCTTGTTAATACATTGCGGATGAATTTGTTCCCCGAAGCAAAAACGATGCTGAGTGCTTGCATGGCCAAACATTAATACAGAGAGTTGTCCCTCCCACTGAGCACCTCTCGTACAGCGCACCCTTAGGTTGGAGAAGCCGTCATCATTTATTTTTAATTTTCTGAACTTACTTTTATCATATTGACAATCCTGTCGGATTAAAATCACCACCCTTCTGCCTACACCCATCAGGGTCTGATAGGTATCGATAACAATTCATCTTCACTTAACCTCTATATTTGCACACAACCTAAATATATATCTCATTTACCAAATACATGACTTTATCTGTTAATGCGAGGTGCAACTCTTCAATACTCAGTCTGGGGGTTACATAGAAAGCAGGATTAAAATAATTTGCCTGTCTCCATTTTAAAAATTCCAATACGTTTTCTAAAGCCCTGATTGGTCAGAATTTTAGGTCGGGTGAAGATGACCCCCTATCAATACCTGTCAGACCCTGTAAGGAGAAGAGGGTGCTTTTAATCAGACTGATTGACAATCTTTTTCCGACAGGAAGCTGCAACGGAAGACCTCTTCGTTGCTTTGCAACGAGCTCGTTTCTAGTTTTAAATAAATTTCTATAGATTTTTAGGTAAAACCTCGAAGCCCTCTCCCCTCCATTGTTGCCCTTCTCTGGCGATCATAATATGAAACAAATTTAAATCTAATTACCTAAGGATGCTTCTAAGCAATACAGCTTTTCTGGTCTATTGGGTTTTAAGAATGTCTTTGGAAAAAAAAAAGAATTTATACCTATGGAAAAAAAATAGCTGCCTCTCCCCTATTGTGGTGACACTCTTAACCCGGGGTCATGATTTGAACATACACTACCAGAGGATGCTTTCACTAAAGTTACAACTTTTCTGGCCTATTGATTTTTGAGAAGATGTTTGAGGATCCTCGACACCCCGTGACTTCTACTTTTTAGGACAGTACGTCACAACATTTTGAACACATTCAGAAACAGTTTATATCGCCAAAAGTTGGTGACTATATCTGTGGCGCAAGGGGTGTAGCTTCGGTCTACCAACCCGCAGGTCCCGAGTTCGAATACTGCAGGGATTTTTATTTTTTATGAAGAGCGGCAAAATTTAAAAAGTTTTTTTTCTTTTTTTTATGAAGAGCGGTAAATTTTAAAAAGTTGATTTTCCCCCAAAATTGAAATTTTTTGTGGGCATTTTCAAGTCGAATACATGCTAAAAATCCAAATCTTCAAGTAATTTTGAAGAAGGGGCGTGTATGCAGAACTTTCCTCGGGTGTGTGGAGGACCCTTATAGATTTTTCTCAATATATTACTAAGTACATGTATACATCATATACAAAAGGTTAGAAACTCATTGTCAGCTCTCTAAATGTATGTTTAATTTTCTTTTTCAGTTTCTTACTACTAGTATATACATATACTATGTGTATTCATAACAAGAAATAAAGCAGTGTCATACCACAAGGCTTTACACTGTCGTTAACGATGGATGCAGATGCAATGGGTGTGGGTGCGCTGAGTCTGACAGGTGTATTAGAACGGATAATGATATGCAAATAAGTTCTTTTTGTGTTCTCAACGAGACACTTTTCCTTGGCTTAGCCATGTTGAGAAAGCTGGGCACATAGTTCAAAGAGAATGAACTTGTGTTTGTAAGTCGGAGATAAAGACCTGTACTGAAACTACATTGTAATTGTACGAAGGACTCTAGCAAAACCTGGGTTTATATCGATAGAGAAAGGCTGTTTGTTCTATTGGATCTCTGAGGTACAGTGTGTTGTTCTCTGCATTGAAAATACCATAATTGATGTTGACGAAATCAAGACCCAAGATCAATGATTTAAAGACCTGAAATTTATGTAAGATGACAGACCCATCAAAGGAAATTGGTACGGATATAGCACCAAGACTAGCGTGTCTTTCACCGCCAACAGCAACAGAATCCCTTACACTAGACGGACATAGCTGATCTGGTTTGATACCAAGTTTGTGTATTATATCATACCTCATTCCGGATGTGCTCGCACCCTTGTCCACTAATGCATTGATGGAATACCCATAAATAGAAGCAACAGTATTTTCTCCACAGGCATACAAAGACGAACATTATGGGGTTGAGGATTGGAATGAAATGTGTTGTGAATAAATCACAATTTTAATTATATGTTTATTTCTTTTATGAACAAAGATGCTTATGATAACCTTTATGTTTTATAAGTTTGATTAATTTCCAAATAATGTTAACGTATGTCCGTTTATTTCAGATCAAGGTACATTGTTCATGTCAAATCCATTTTTCGTTTTTGTCCGAGTGGTTACTTATGGTCAGTTCATAACTAGAGGAAGTGAGTGAAGCAGAGGACAGTGATTGAGAGGAGAGAGGAAGGGGATTGAAGGGTAGTAGAGGTAGACATTACCACAGTTTAGTAAATAAAGAGTGGAGCATAAGTTGGGAAGTAGATATTGGGGTAGGTGGTTGAGTTTTCGTGCGAGAGAGAAGCGGTTGATTTAAGGTTATCTGCATTCTTTGTTTTGGTGTCAGATTGAGTACAGTGTGAGCATATATTTGTATATATAGGTGTATCTGTATATATGTGTTGTGTGTGAATTAGCTTTAACAATGTGGTAAGTTATTCATACTATTGTTTTCAGTCTAATACTGTGTTGTATTGTTGATTTATCTCTATATGTTTATGAAATGTGAAAAGAGAACCAGGAGTTTTCATTCAGGAAAGGATTAAGGAAAGTAATGGAATAGATAGCACAAGATAGAGTTTGCATTTGTTAATGCTTAAGGGTTTAGTGTTAGACTCAGGATTTGTTAACTGGATGCCTATACGTGCTAGGGACTCTAGGCGTGTCCCTATCTAGATGAGTAAGAGTTAGAGCTGGTGTTACTGAGTTTGTATGTCGTTGTTTTCTGAAGCAAACTTTCACAAAGTGGTGCCATTTAAAAACAATTTTTGCATTTTGTGTTAAAGACTGGGTAATTCTGTCTAAATCTACATGACTCAATACAACCTTCGCAGCTAGGGTAATATGGTCTTCATAGTCTCTCAGTCTGGTTTCTGATTTCTGAATTCGTGCCACATGGGGCGAGCAAAAATTCAACCTTAATATTTTGACTACCTATGAGATGCTGCCATTTAAAATTATGCGCGAGTTCCTTCAAGACTAAAACTCTTATGAAATTCGTGACTCGTTCATATACAATTTTGTGACCTTGTTTATCTCATTTTTCCTTTATTTCATAAATTGTGCACATCACATGAAATTCACTGGTATGACGCGGCTTTAAGGATTCCTTACGGAAAGGTTTGCATCCGTTGAAAAATTGTTGTTGAATTTACCCACTGCTTGAATTCCCCTGCTTTTGCAGTACATCACGTTTCAAAGTCATATTTTCCCCAAGGCTACGTTTTCTCCCACGTTCTGATGCAACATCTTTTTTTTGGTTTTTGTCGTATTTAGCTTGTTTTGCTGTCGTACCTTCGTTGTTGTTACATGTATTGTCAGTTGACCGATAACCGGGTTTTCTCTTCGATTTTATAACAAAATTGTCCATCGTCGAGCTTTACTAGTCATAATCGCGCGACATGTCATATGTACACATTTTTTCCGCGCTTAAACTTAACATTTTACAGAGACTGTTATGTATTAATATTAAATAATAAATTGTAAATTCGTACGAAACACTAATTTCTGTTTTAGTGTAGTCAAGAGTTGTGTTAAAAAAATCACTTGCCCTCGGATACTGATTTTGTATTTGCCTGATTGGAAAATGCACTCGCTCCGGGCGTCGGGCAATGAGATATGTCAGCCCCTGCAGTCTCAGAGTAAGCTGTCTTTAAGGGGCCAAATGTGTGTCTTTTCAGCTAAATCAAGGTATTTGTATAGCATAGGTTGAGGTTTAAGAGAAACTTAAAAATTCATTTGGACACAAGTATTTTCCTACTGGACAGACAACTGAATGTCTAGTTATTTTGTTTTCGAGATGTATTTAATTCTTTTATAGCAGAACTCAGATGCCCTAAAGGATAATAAACTTGTGTAGTGGTTGAAAAACTGTTCCTGTCTTGATTTAATTGAATAGCATTATTTTAACGAATAACGGCAGTCATAGCATTTATGTCATTTGGAAATGGCCGAAGCTTCTTTTATTGTAGGTTCACACAGTTCCAACCAATGTGGATTGTCAGTCAAACTTAACAATGAGCTCATAATTAAAGCAAGAACGCTTTTATAATTTACGAAAAGCAAACACGACTTAATACAATATGACATATAAAAAACTACATTCAAGTGACAATTATAAAATTCATGTAAGCACATTAAAGGTGACATGAACATATAAAACCATTTGGTCGCCATATTAGTTTCCATAGCTCAACTGCCACTGGGGTATATATACCGGTCGAGAAAGTTACGGTCGGTTGCTTTCCGATCGAGGCATTCAGGTTGCATGGAGTTCTAAATGGTTGAATCACACATTGTATAGTTACATGTTTGTAAAAAAGAATATAGGATACTACAATCAATGAATTATAAAAGAAGGTTTATTCTTTGAAAACATTCCCAAAGTATCCGCCTTATCTTGCACAGATAGTGCTGCTTTCGCATGCACATCGAACACGTGTGGCTTTCATACGGAGGGCATAACGTCTGTATTTTATTGTAGACCCCGGCCGCACTACATCCAACATTCGAACTATATATTCAGTAGATATATTATAGTAAATCAAAGAATATAACAACGTAACATCGGCTTTTTATGAGTTTCTACAAAAACACTCCGTTTTCTAAAGACCTTGCTGTCACTGCACGATCTGCTACAATGTGTGGTTTGCGCATGTGCGATGTTATATCAGTATGACAAGGAAAACGTTCTACAATGATCGAGGATTTTTTAAATATATGTGCCTGGATTTCTGTCTGTTTTGTTTCGTCTTTCTTTGGATATTCCTTACAATTGCTGTGGTTGTCATTATTTTTCTCTTTAAAACGCGTTTCTACAATTTTTCCATCCAATGAAACGAGTTCGGGTGAATAAATACCTGATTGCGGTAAAGTATGAATAGTGCTCTCGGCCCAACATAGGGGGTGTGTAGCGATGAGCATTACAATAACAATAACCAATATGGCGGTAGTCGGAAATAAAACGGAAATACTGCGAATTTATCAATTCATCTTACATGTATCTTTAATTTGTTCTTCGGTTGATGAAGGTCGTGTTTTTTAAAAAAGGATAATAATTCTAATGTTCTGTACAATTATGTAAGAGTTGATGAATAATTATCTTTTTCATTTGCACTTTATGAATATATCAGAAAGCTGGGATATTCAAGAAACAATTAGCCTTCGGTATTTTCCTTTTTCAAAATAACCGTATTTTCGTTTTATTTCAATACGCTGTGATACTGTTATTGTGGTTCGATGATAAAGTAATTGTCGCTCTGTATTTTACTTGGCACATCATCGGTAGCAGTTGTCTGGCCTTCTCTGTTGTTGTTACCAACTCTTGTCAAGACTTCATATCTGTTCTCTGTGACACAGCAAGATGACACTGGTCTTGCGTGATCATAGGATTCATTCATATCCTCCTTGTCCGATTCATGCAAATGACTGTACGTTTCTTCTCTTGAGGATACATGTGGACTCTCTGGTCGTCGCATTGGTTGAAGTCGGATGACCTAGATAAGATAATCATAAGAATATACTGTTTTAGCACACAAAATACATTTTGATTTCATGTTTAAATGTGTAACTATCTTGAGCGTTAATAATTTCAACATTTTCACAGCTTCCTCTCAGATTATACCAGAGTTTTATTAATCATTTGTTTATATGGGAAGGGACACCTAAATAGCGAAAATTATGATCCCCAAGGCCATGGCTTTAAAATTATATGCAACAGTCATTTAAATCAAATTGACATTAAGCATTTACATTTTAACTATGATATTCCGAATTTTGAGAAAATTACGCTTGTAACAAACTTAATAAGTGTTTGTTTTGTCGAGAACATAATATGTATATAATAGAAAAATAGAATAAAAGAGACGTTATATTGCCGTCTAACTTTTGTACCAGTACTCCTTGTCTTCAGAAAATAAAATGGCAATCACGTGAGGCATTCTAATGAAAAGCAAAACAAATGGTCATTATGGTTGAGTTGACGTTTCTATTAGTAGAAATTTCTTCTACATATCCTTTTCCTTCGCGACTTACAGGTAGATTCATTGAAGATTCCTTTCTTAACCTTGATGCGATATCTGCGTTATATTTGACTACCTTTATTGGTCAGCATACATATTAATTCCTTTTCTTATTGCAAACAGCCCCTTTTTAATGAAACGTTTATATTTTGTAAATATTTGTAATACTGTTAATCTCGTTATATAGCAACACACTAGCCCTTAAATATATCGAAGATATTTAATCCGACATAGTATCTTGCATTTTTACTAGCTAGTGATGTAGCTGTGCTTACTGTCACAACTTTCAACGCACCTGTATGTACCATCAAAAACTCATATCACAACACTATTTTAAAATATATGAAATGGGAGTGTAATTGGCTTTTAGAAAGAACGAATTGATATTTATCTTACTGCTTGATCGTTGATTTCATTGTAGACAGTTTCATTATCTACTGGCCGTACACTTTCTTGAAGGTTTTCATCACTTCGAGGTTTGCAATCCGAATTTCTAAATCCAAAGACGTTTTTCCGTATTAGTCATAGAAAAATACATTTCTACATTGTATTAATTGTCGACTAAATTAACGTACATTGGTTTGTTCTTCAAAACGTTTGCTTATTAGCAATTATTTACCTTCAAATCTAATCAAAATTTAAATCACGGCGAAAATTGTCATTTTTACATGTAATGAATTCAAGCTATATTACCTGATTTTGGGGAAAAGAAATGCGCGACAGAAGCAGAAAAACACAATCGTTGTTATGACTGATCCAAACACAGTTCCCCCAAGTACTGCAACAACGATAACTCCAGTAAAGAAAACTGCATCCGATTCACAATCTATAATTATAATAAATGAAGAACATTGCACATTGTATGCATTTCATTAGAAGATATGCACAAAAGAATATAAAAATGTTCTAGATAATAAAACGCATACATTCAACAATAATTTATCATATTTTTAATATTTATAAGTGTCGCAGGGTATTTGAAAAATATATCAATTATCAAACTTTTATTTCATACTAAGGTGATCTATCCCTAAAAGTGATTGAATTCATTATCATCCAAATAGTTACATGTACATCTTTTTATTTGTTAAAAATCAATATGTCCGATTCTTACTATTTTTGAATAATAATAAAAATCCAAATTGATACATGTATATTAACTTTCCCCATTATAATTTTAGTATATTGTATTATTTAGCTTTTAGATTTAAGTATTATTTTTCAATTTTTATTTCGCGTGCGATAGGCTGTTTTTTTAATATTAGGTGTATACGTCACTTAAAGGGGCATGATCACGATTTTGGTCAAAAATTATTATTCCAATTTTAATGTTAACAATGCTTCAGTAAGTCATTTTTAATAGGCAACCAAAATTTGAGTGTCATACATTGAGTTATAAGCGATTACAGAGCTTGAAATTCTTTGCTATATAAACAAAGCGTTTTTTTATATTTTGAATGTTGAAGTGAAAATTCCAGTTATAGACCTTAAATGAATATTTTAAACGTTAGGAACTGCTTATAAATGCTTAAACTGAATAACAAAATAAACAAATAAGCTTGAAAAAGATTTTTTACTGGTAAAATGAACCTATGTAAACAAAAACTGAGCACGAGCCTTGATTACATTACAAAGAATTGTGAGCCTTGTATCTTACTTAAAAGGGCATGGTCACGATTTTGGTCAAAAATTAGTTTTCCGATTTGAATGTTTTCAATGCTTCAGTAAGTCATTTTTAATAGGCAATCAAAATTTGAGCGTAATTCGTTGAGTTATAAGCGAGTTACTCTGCTTACAATTCTTTGCAATGTAAACAAAGGGTTTGTTTACATTTTGAATGTTGAAGTGAAGACTTTAGTTTGAAACCTCAAATGATTGTAGTAAATGTTAGGATCTGTTTATTTATCTTTAGAATGAATAATAAGATGGAAAAATCAGCTTGTAAAACAACTTTTACTGGTAAATTGAACTTATGTAAACAAAAACAGGGCACGAGCCTTGTTTACATGGCAAAGAATTGTGAGCCCTGTATCTTGCTTATAACTTTACTACTGACTCTCAAATTTTATTTGGTCATTGGAAATGCATTCCTAAAGCATTGTAAATAATCAAAACAGAAAAATAGAACTTGACCAAAATCGTGACCATGCCCCTTTAAAACTCTACGAATGACTCTCAAATTTTATTTGATCATAAGAAATGCATTCCTAAGGCATCGTAAGTTATGAAAACAGAAAAATAACATTTGACCAAAATCGTGATCATGCCCCTTTAAATGTACCGTAATCGTTAAAGACCGGGTCTGACCTAGTTGAAAAGAACTAATTTAAAGCCAAATATGATGATTTTGGCCCTGTCAATCCGTGAAAATTAGACTTCATAACTTTGAAGCCAATTTTTTGTCAGTAACTCATTACACATTTGTCTTCACATTTCTGCCTCGAAAATTTTTCGGGAAACATCACGGACGCTTTTATATGAGCTAAAACCGGAGGCGGTATGGTAAAATGAGCCTTTTTTTACAAGTATTCTCATTTATTTTTATTGATTTCATATGGGCGCCAACCTTAAACCAAAATAAAATTTAACACACAGATATATTGATGATTAATCGGTTTCGTGTTGGTTCAAGTGTGGCGCCATACTTTTATAAACTATTTTTTGATATCTTGATGCATTCCGGATTTGCGTTTTATAAACATTAAGACAATATTAATTGAACTTATCATCAATTTAAAGTTAAACTCTTAAATATTTAAGAATTCTTTTGTTTTTACGTAAAATTAAAGTTCGAATCTCTCATTCGCATTGAATCCGACGAACGAGTTACCACATTGAAAAGGGATTTTCCAGCAGGCTAAAAATAGATATCTACCATGTCAACACAACGATGGACCTGTCAAACTAACAACCTATTCCCCCCTGAAAACAAGATGTGAAATTACGAGATTTTGGTGTGGTAAGTATTTGTTTCTTTTTATTAAAAGTAGAGACAAACTATTGACAGCGCGAAACGTCAAATGCATTATGCACACTTTAGAAGATCGAATCTACCAAGTAAATATTGACATATTAAGTCAAAGCTGTTGCTTTTGTGTGCGTGCTTTTATTTTATTTTATTGATTTAAACTAGTGAGTATATATTCATTGTTTATTACTGAGCCCGAACTCGAACATCAGCACCAGGATTAATAAAAATTGTTATTGTATGAAGCCCCTCTAACAAGGATAGTATTATGGATAGATTATTTTACGTGTAGGGCCTAACATATTTGAAAAGTGCAGATGAATCTGCATAATAAGTGCCCTCAAGGCTAACAAAATAATTGTTGTACAAATATGGGAAAGAACATATTATTGTTGCTGTTGTTGTTGAAAGCCCCTAATTTTGAGAGTTACCTCTCTTGGAAAGATACATTTTTTGTGATGCTTTCTTATATATTTTCAGCAAATTCTTATCACCTTTAAAAAATTGTTTATCAACAAAACAAACTAACAATATGATTTTTTATTTATATATGTTGCAACATAATTAAGAGTGGGAAAATGTGAATAAGGTACATGTCTAAATCGTATATTATAATGTGTTTAAGTTCGTATTTTTCTCATCGAATAAATAATAAATATCCAGAGGCGGATCTAATAGAGCGTTTTAAAGCAAAACAAGGTTAGCTTTTTAAAAAGCTAAGAAAGTCAACCAGCGGATTATTAATTTTAGGTCAAAAGTGAATACACGATCTATTAAAATACAAGAGATACAGTTTCAAGAACGATTATATAATACTATACGGGTGTACAATTAGTTTGCACCTTTATTTTTTAGCTGTTGGTGAGGAGACAAGCGTGTAGCAGTGTACATACTGTATGACTCTACACCTACTTATTACTTAAAGTTTCAACTTTGCAAAGATTGCTCTCTGAATTTCATGGTCCCGTCGCAAACCACTGCCAATATCTTACTAAGAGAGTCGGGAAGATATATATGCGGACTCCGGTCCGTGGCTGCGGACGATACCCATGTACAGTCTTCCCATACGCAGTTTGACCTAGAAACTGACCAGTTTCATAACTTCTACACATTTCTCTAAAACGGACTATCTAAATTCTTCCCAGAATTCTAATTTACGCAAGCGCAATTGAAGTTTCATCCCAACTTAATTAGTCAGCCCGCGGGCTGACTAATTATTGCAGTGCTATCAGCAACAACGGTTCTTCTATTAAATGTCCTGCTTGTAAAAAATTCAATGTTTACTAATTCCCACGATCAGATGAAGTGCCAGATTTAAAAGGTACACAATGTATATTCGTATAATACATTTAACTATTGCACTAGAGAACAATAACATATCAAATATCTGAGAGGAATTTGTCCAATGTTCTAATGAATGTAATTACTCATAAATTAATAAGTAAATAATGCTTTGCGAGATCATCACATTTAAATAAATGTTATAGATTGAATACAATTTAATGATATAATTAAAATGTCCCCAATAGATATGTGTAATTCGCCCCAATGTCTTTTTATTCTTTACACTAATATTGTAACTAAAGCGCTTTGGTTATTTATTATATGTAAGACGTAGCTAATAGTTGAGCATGTACGGAAAATTGAATAAGACAAAACGGTGACTGAAATTATAAAAGATAAATGTTTTTGATAAAGTTCAAAAACATGTGATTAAAATTGTCTATATATGACGTACTGCAGAACAGTTATAACTTTTATTTAGCTCCTTTGTTAATTTTACAGATAATGCCAGGACAAAAAACGGAGTACTTTAATTGTGTATTGTGTTCAAAACAAACAAAACCTAAGGAAAGACGACATATTGACAACAGCATAAGGAAGTATCTAAGAAAAAAATTTCTGTTGGAAGGAAATGAAAATTCAGTCATCTGCAGTAAGTGTAGGAACATATATTACAGAGAAAAGTCATGCCATAAACCCACTGAAACTCAACAGTCTAGGAGTTTATCTTCTCAAACAAGTGACAAAGGACAGTTATACAGTCCACCTACAGTATCCTTGCAACTTCAATCTACAGCAAAGACTCATGCATATTGCATTGTTTGTAAAAAGCCAGGACCCAAACTTGTAGTTATATCCTCAGAGTGTCGCACAGCCGTGTTTGTTCAACATATTGTTTTGATTCCATCTGGAAATAGATGTTGTCCCGCACATGTGAAAGATGGACTTTTAACAAGTGCAGCCATTGAACAACTTCCAACAACAGATCATGCATTTGTCAACAGAACCGCCATTCTTAGATTACTGCAGCACATGCGCGTTCTATGCCAAAGAAATGAAAAAAACCATCTTGACTTTGATGATCTGCAAACTCTTACAGATTCTGACTGTCTATCTCTGCTTGGACTTAGTATGGACAATTTCAAAACTCTTTGTGACTGTTTGAAGGATCATGTGAAACAAACAGCATCTAGAAGTTTACGAAAATCTACATCCATATTTCTATGCAAGTTGAAATCTGGATTATCAAATCAAATACTGTCAACTTTATTTCGTACTTCAAAATCCAGTTTAGGAAGAGCAATCAATGCTGTAAGAAATGCAATGATGACTTGTTTTGTCCCATATAATCTTGGATTCGAACACATCACAAGAGAGGACGTTATCAACGAGCACACTCGCCATCTAGCCCAAACATTGTTCGGCGACATAGACAAGAGTCAGGCCATACTGGTTTTAGATGGAACCTATATATACACCGCCAAGAGCAACAACTTTAAATACCAACGCCGCTCTTACAGCATCCACAAAGGAAGGTCGCTCATCAAGCCAATGGTAATCGTGACAACCACAGGCTATTTTGTCTCGATTCAAGGACCATATTTAGCAGACCATAAAAACAACGATGCATCAATCCTTGAACACATTATGAAAACGAATGCAGAGGACATCAAGAGTTGGCTGAGTGAAGACGATATTTTCATCGTTGACAGAGGATTTAGGGATGCTTTGCCCCCTGCTTGAAGATTTAAGTATCCAGGCAGAAATGCCTCGATTTTTGGAGAAGGGGGACAAAAACAAATGAGCACTGGTGATGCCAATAAGAGCAGACTTGTTACAAAGGTAAGTAATCTGAAAAAAAAATAATCAATATGCATGTTATATATACAACTACTGACAAGTTGACAACAATTTTATTTCCGATTTTATCCTTAAACAGATCAAATGGGTAGTTGAGTCATCCAATGCCAGAATCAAAAGGTGGCGATATTTGGACCGAACCCTGCCTACAAATCAGATTCCTTTCGTCGGAGATTATGTCAGAATCGTATGCGCCCTGTCGAATAGGTTCTTCCCACCTTTGAGCAAAGGTCACAGTATAGAGGAAGACGAGGCCGACGCAGCTAAAATGCTTTATCTGTCTAAACAGGTACGTCTAATCACATTCGGGTACTCGGTAAATAGTTTAACACATTAAAAGGTGACAAATCAATTGTTTAACATTTTACCGAGCTTACCTCACATAGGTATTTTTAGATAACATATGTTAACCTAATATAAAATGTAAATACATTGCTTAATTGTGTTTTAACGAGTGATTGAAGACAATGGTCTTAACAGAAGGCCAACTCAATGGCAGCCAGTCCCTGAGTGTGGAATAGAGAACTTTCCCACCCTGGACGAGGAGCAGTTGCGGAATTTGACTTGCGGGACCTATCAGCTGAAGCTCTCTCGCAGCTATATTCAAGAACATATTGATGGAGACTGTGACATTTGGTTCCATAAGGATAATGACAGGCTACTGCGAGTGAAAATTCAGAGTCGCCACACATCATCAAAACAGTACTTAGTCTGGATTGAGTACTCTGATTGCTCGATAGATGCCTGGTACTGTACATGCAGGGCAGGTGCCAGAGTAGTGGGTATGTGCTCCCATATAGCGGCCATTTGGTACCTGTCAAAAGGAAGACATGAGGGAGGGAAATGTGGTGTGCGTGATTGGGGTGAGCATGTCCTCGATGCAGCAGCCATTCCGCCTGCCGTTGATGAGTCTGACAGTGATGCGAGCAGTTGTGACAGTGTACCCGAGGATTGAACAGTTAACAGTTGTGGTAATGAATATTATTATTGTCTCAACCATATTACCATTGCTCTGTACGACATGTATGATCACATTGTTAAATTATCGATAGTTCGTATTTTGATCTCTTGTTTACTTGTTCCTGGCCATGGTTTTGCGTGTTTTGTTTTTGTTGTTGTTTTGAAAGGGTATTAATAATATAAAGTTTAGAATCTCGTTGTATTGAAATACTGTACAATTAGCACTGTGATGAATTAGAGAGCAAGAGAAAGAGAAGGCAATGAAATGAACCCAATGATAAATATAAAGTACATTTGTCTAGATGTATAAATAACTGAAATTGTTTCTGCTATCTTTTGTCTTGATTTTGTAATTAGACTGAAGAGTTTTTATATTTTTAATTTTATCTAGTAAATGACTTTTAAAATGCATGACTTTTTAATTACATATATATCTATTTGTGGTTTACTACAGTACTCATGGGTCTTTTCTGGAAACATGTTTTTTTTTGGAAAAATTATTCTTGTTATATTCATTAATTGAATTGAAAATGTTTATCATATGATAATTGGATTTAGATTTGTAAACTTGTGTCTTTCATTTTTTCAAAATGGAATTTACTTTTGATAATAGTAAATTGGTTTTTATGCATAAGCTGTACAAGAATCTGTAAATAATCCACATTTCTAAGGCATCCAACGACACACCAGATAAATGATATGTACATGTATTTGGTTTAAAAAATATATTATTGTTTCATTTATGAATAAAATCAAATCTTTATTTCATCAAAATTATTTTGAAAGATTTTTTCTAATTTTTTGTTATATCTACTTCCAAACCAAGTTCATATTAATAATCGTCGCCATGACGTCACGACGTCAGAGCACACAATTCAATGCTATATTTAGAGGCTTGTATATATAGAACGAATAGAGATATCGACAAAAAGTAAAATATTTTAGAAAGCAAATATTGTGACCATTAATCTCACAAAATATCACTAAGTTTGGAGACAGAGCCGATTTTCATAGTTTCTGGCTTTAGTCCTTTACACGGGTGGCAATTAAAGATACAAAAAAAACAGGCCTCACCTCAAAACGGATACATGTAACACTGCAAAGTGAAGCTAAAAATAGGTAGCTGCATACCAAAAGCACGTGTTTATCAGAAAACTAAAAAAATCTTTAGGGTCATTTAGTAATGAAACTGATGATAGTTCCCTTTCAATATTTTCATTCTACAAATAATAAGCACCTAAAAATGTATGTACTTGAATGAAAAAATGACAATAACAAACCGTCAACCATCTCAAAAATCTATAAAACTAAATACAAACTCAAAGCAGAGCAACACGGACCTCCGAGATAGAGGTAGGATCAGGTGCCATGGAGGAGTGAGCATCCTCTGCTGACCGGTCACACCCGCCGTGTGCTCTTTGTCGTAATCGGGAAAATAAAAACCGCAAAAGTCCGTAGACAATTAGGTAATTAATTATGGTCTAACAATTAGTATGAAAAACGTCAGTCAGCATACGACTCAGTGGAAAATTGTATTTGCTGACAAGGTCGTCGTATCAACCATAGAACTTACGAAAAGATGACTTTAAACGAGACTGTTGATAGTCCTGTTTTATCAACTTGTTTGTCAGTAGCTTGCCTCGTCTTAGAAACTGTTCATACGAAGAGCATGCCCTTGCGTATCGAATTAACTGAGAGACAAAAACACCATATGCAGGTGATGAAGGTATATTGCTACATAAGTAGGGAAAGTTGACTATAGAAAAATTGAAGTCATCGCGTTTATCATAAAGTTTTGTTGTTAGGTTACCATCAATGTCCATTTCCAGTAAAATATCCAAATATGAAACAGATGACGCTGACTCTGTGGTATCTTTTATTTCAAGTTCACTGGGATATATCGAGTCGACGTAAGTATGGAAATAACAATTGTTAATTGATAATACGTCGTCGATATACCTAAATGTTGAGTTGAAGGCCACGGCGAGTGATTTATTTTTTTTCACGTACAAGTTTTTTTATAAATTCTGCTTCATAAGAATACAAAAATAGGTCTGCTAACAATGGGGCACAATTGCTACCCATGGGAATTCCAACAGATTGTTGGAAGACTTGATTTCCAAAAACTACATAGATGTTGTCTATCAGAAACTCAAGCATCTTTTTAATGTCAACTTCAGAGTACTTGTGTGTGCAATCAGAATGGTTTTTAACGTTTTTAATAGTTTTTTAGATTTCCAATGACAAGGTAAGCATTTTTACGACTTCCATTTTTATTGAAGAAACAACTGTCGATGATATCAAAAAGTCTGGATTTTAAATTATCGTGGGAAATGGTTGTATAAAGCGTTGAAAAATCGTACGTTTTGATGCTATTGATTTTGGTAAGATTTTGTGACCTCAAAGCGTCTAACAATTCTTTAGAGTTTTTTAGTATCCACATCTGATTCACACCACTTCTGGAGTAGATTGTTGTACAGTACTCTTGAAGCTTCTCCTTAACTTCTGTAAGAATTTTAGTAAGGAGTAAAGAGAGAGGTTTGGTAGAACATTTACTGGAACCTGCTATATATCTCTGTTTGTAAGGACGTTTGTGAAGCTTTGGAATCCAGTACAAATAAGGTAAATCAAATTTATTTTGTTTATTGGGGATATTAAAGGTATTTATAATCGATTTATGATTTTGAAGTATTTCCTGCTTGGAAAGGCTGCTATGGGTGTAAGTAGGATTACCATGTGTAGAATCGAAACCTAGTTCTTTGAAAATGCAATTAATATAATGTGCCTTACAAACAAAGACAATGTTGTTGCTTGCCTTATCAGCAAGGACCAGTACATATTGATCATGCAATCTACCTAGTTCTTTTCATTTTGAACTTCTAAATTGGTCACTTGCAAACACATTTCTGATGGGTTTTTTTTTATCTAAATTTAGAACTTTGTTGAAACTTTCATCATCAAGCATCATATTTTCATATGATTATTTAGAAAAGTACTTTAAATAAAAACAAACTCAAATCACTGATGTCAGAATAACTCTGATCAACAATAATGTGGGTAAGGAGCAAGAGGCTAATGCTCATGAGTCTTGACTCAGTGGGGATCTCTCCCGCCAAACGCAAGTTTAACGTCAATAAATCAGCCTCCTAAAGATATTCAAAGCAGGTGTTTCAGTAAGTAAAACAATAATTAAATGGTTTTGGATATGGGCTTAATTTTTGATTATCATAAACATTTGAAAGTTTTATTCATATACAATATTAAATCGGATGTTAACGTTACAAACTATAATTAATTGTAGCACATTACAAGCTTCAGTTCGTGACACAGCTGTCTCCCCTTACCGTAAAGATGCTAAAGGATGCTGAATTTCGCCTCCCTAATTTATAAAATAAAGATAGTTATTCTAAATGTATTGGTTTTCTCTTTGTTTGACAGAGATAACTGATTTAGATTTCCCAAATTTTGCGAGTAATTATTTAGGGGATGCATCCTATTAAGGCAGATTGTATGCCTTACTATCGTATTTCAATTGATAGGTATGCCTCATTTATGCTCCATGAATCAATTTTTCATGGTGATCCTCAATAATGAATTATAAGGAATTGTGATTTTTTCATCTCCTTTGATTGATTGTAATAACATGTAGTCTATTTCATAAAGTTAATTATGTTTGATAGTACAAATAACGATATATACTCTTCATCATACTTAAATAAGTGACTCTTTGGTGATATACACTACGGTCAACGCGGATCCCGTATTTTCCCGCGACACCGTGATGGTGTTTTAATCCTTTCCGCGATACACCGTCGCGGTATTGTGATCGCGGTGATCGCGGGGCCACGATTTTACCGCGATGGTGTAAGACACCGTAACAGGTGTGTGTTAGGTATCAGAGATTAAACCGAGAGAAAAAAATGCGCTGTTTTAATTATTGTTAGAATTTAGATATAGATATTATTAGAAGAAAAATCCATTATTTCTTTGAATTGTTTTTTTAACAAAAGCTTCTAGAAAACTATTGCTACATGTATTTTGTTAGTATTTACAAGAGCCGAAAACATAGCATGTAACAATGTATTACGCAAATCATGCATATACGTGTACTTGAAAATTATTAATATTTTAAGGTATTATATTTTAGCATATGATGAGTTAAAAATATGCCACAGATTTTAAGAATACAAATATTACGCGATTCACTATTATGAGGTCGCTACCGTAGGCATCAACTCAACTTGTATGTTTTCCCCTTAATCTGACTCTTATTTAACTCATTAACTACTTTCCGGCTTTTCTCTCTCTATCTCTCTCTCTTCTCTCTCTCTCTCTCTCTCGTTATAAAAAAATAAAATTTTATGTACATTTGTGTAAATTATCTTAAGACGGTCTGTGTTAATTATAGTTTAGGGAACGGTATGGTCAATCATGGATCAATTATCACCTTGCAGGACAAGTGTCACCTAAATAAACATCCCGTTACACGGGTCCCGCGTCTTACGCCTTGAGCCATTTAAATGACCAAGTAGATGTAAAATTTAGGTAACGCTAGCATATACACAGCCACTTCGAGGTATCGAGAGTAAAAAAACAATAGATTATGAATAACGGGATTGCAGGAGGGATCAAGGGTTTTGGGAGAACAAAAGAGTAAATTTGCTTAGTTATACATGTAAAGGGAAAAAATTCGGGACCGGAGACTCATTTCGAGCGATCAAGAACTTCAAGCGATCGAAGTTCGAGCCACCAAGAGTTACCTGTAAAGTATTAATACATGTAGCCGTTTTCAGAAAAAAAGTAAAATATTAAAGGAGTATGATATATGCAATAAAGCGTTATTATGAATTATGAAGGCGACAATAAATATCGTACGGGCTATAGGCTGACCGTCTATATTCGAACACAAAATAATGCACAATTCAGACAGAAACATTGAAAATCAGTCATCCCTGTGTTTACGGGTGTGTAGAACTATTACATAACACTTCCTGTCTGTGACAGCACCCGTGCTCTGACCACGTGCCGTGAGAAATCTTATCGAATGTTGAGACACCTCTCTCTCTCTCTCTCTCTCTCTCTCTCTCTCTCTCTCTCTCTCTCATTTGAAATAACTAATATTTTATGTGAACTGGTAAAGTAGTACATGTAGCAGTAACGGCATTCTGATTGAAATGCAGATCTCTACATAAGCGCACACGTTGTCGTAACGGGTGTTTTCAGAAAAATATATCATACCAGGGGCTATAAATATAAGCCCCTGAGTATACATGTATGCGCGTTCTCTCTCTCTCTCTCTCTCTCTCTCTCTCTCTCTCTCTCTCTCTCCAAAATCAAAATATATAAAAATCTAAGAAATTTGAAAATTAAAACTTTCTTAATTTTAACATGGCTAGAGGAATAAATAATAAATCACATATCGTGTAAAGAAGTTTTTTACTTATGCACACAAATCGTATGTTCATATGATTCCAATAATGATTCAAAATTTACATTCATTCAAACAATCACATTTTTACCATTTTAAAAAGTACAAATACTAGCTCCATTCCTGATTAACCCTGGTTATAGTCTGTTTGTTAATTGTATTTTAATCGAGTGTAAAGTATATCATTAAGAGGTAATTTCATAGATGTATTTTGTAAACATTGTATTATAAATAAGCAGAAGAAATTTCTTTAAATTTAAATTGAAAAACAAATTTTCATTTTTCATTGCCCGGACGGCAACCACCCAAATTCTGTATACACATACTGTATACGTAATGTTACGCAATTCCCCTTCCTCTGTTGGTCAACGGACACTGCGAAATTTTAACATGTGATGGATTCCCCAGAATATATGATCATTCATATTTTTAAATCCCGGGTTTTGAACGACCATCATACTGGGCGACCCACTGAACATCATACTTTTGCCAAATCGGATAGGAGAGTCATTTTTTAAATACACATGATTTTACCATTAACATTTTCTTAAACTGACTGAACCTTATATATTTTACAACGATTGATAAACAAGTTCTACAACTTATATTAATATCTTTCGTTGGCACGGATGTTAGCGCGAGGGGGTCATTGATGTGGGAGGAAGCCAGAGTGCCCGGAGAAAACCCACGTGTCCAAGCGGGCGACCACCATACCCATTCACATACAACCACTGTCGATCACGGGGATCGAACTCGGGTCGCAGCGGTGATAAGCGAGTGAATTTTAAAACATTTTATATCTACATGTACTTTGTTATTCATTAAACGAATTCTTTATACGTATTTAGAGAAATGACCAAGTGTAAGGTATGTTTTGAAGGTAAGAATTAAATATGAAAGATTGTAAATAAAACGCCAATTAGTATCCCCTTTCCCGAGGCTACATAAGATATTTTGGTGAAATGTTTATTAATTAATTAAATTAATTGATAATCGATAATTGTCAGCGATGAATGTACCATTATTAAATATGTAAAGTATACAAAATTCTGTATTAGCATAATTACACGTTATTTTTATTTTCCCAACCTTTTTTTTACAATAATAATAAATTGTAACAAACAACTCCATTTATAATATAAAGGAATATGAATTGATATTAATCAATTCCCTCTATCATATTTCCCTTATGAGAAGAAATTGGGGGAGGTAACTCGCGTTAAAAACAAGAACAGTTTTCACCTGAGACTGGTTTCACAGTACCGCGATGGTGTGGACACCACGAGGCCTCGCGGTAAGTACGCAAACCGCGTTGACCGTAGCGTAATTGTCTGTGCTTATACCCATAAATCAAATATCTTCCAACGCAGCTATCTATGCTAAACTCCCAAAGGTCCTGATTGTAAGTCAACTTATTTTTATCGTATTGTATTTTACATTTGACCCAACTGGTCTTTTTAGCCATTCATATTACATGACTGTTAGTAGAGATTAATATAATCATTCATTATTACGAGTGTGGGATAGTGAAATTCCACCGAGGGGACAAGATTCACGGTCTAGGACGAGGCTCTGCTTGTCCTAGACAGTGAATCTTGGCCACGAGATGGAATTTCACTATCCCACACGAGTATATAATGAATTGTTATTTTTCTCGAATTATTTAACATTAAAAAACGATGTCCGACAACTTTCTTTTATGACGTTCAAAAGATTACTTTCGGTTTATCCTTCCGCGTGCTTCAAATAGTGCAAGTCAAAATGAAAGCACACGACAGTTTTTTTCAAGAAAAAGATGACAAATTGTAATTAATCAAGCAAAACAATTGCCTAATGGATAATCTCAATCCATCATTTTGCATTTACCAACAGCAGACAGCGTTTGCTTGCATTTTAAAACGGCGTAGTAATACACAGTGTAAGACAGAAAAATTTCACACTGCTGTCTCACAATACTGGACAAACCGATCTCACACCGGTGATAATGCGAGAAAATGATATCTTAGTGGGGTATTTTTTTCAAGTAAACCCATATTTATTGCCTCTAGCGACGCAGACCATGCACTCGCGTACATGAAGTATTGTGGTAGAATTTGCTCTAAATTAGTTCTCATTTAAGAAGACTGATATTGATATTTTTATATATGTATAAAGGTTAAATTGCAAATATTTACCCGTAAGAAACTAAATATATCAGTATCAAGAACAAAAATATTCGAGCACCCTTTACATAGCTTTATGTTTCTAAATGTAATTGTTATATTAAAAAAAAACTATAATAAAAAAAATAATATATAATATAAAATAATATCCTTTTCTTTTTGGGATTATCTTTTCCATTAATGACGTTGATTTCGTTCGATTTGGTTGTGGTTTTGTAATTTATAATATGAATTTATATTTTAATTCAAGTAAAAGTTTATTGAGGTTTTTAAAGAATTCCTCAGTTATATGTACCAATCTGATTAAAATCAGCCGTTCTGATACGCTACCGCTCTCGAACATCTGAAACAAGCCGACCTTTTACGCTACCGCTCTCGAACATCTGAAATAAGCCGCTTAAAGGTCACGTCCGAACGACCCGACAATATAAATATTTAAATATAAGGTGACCTTTTTGACCCATGAGAATCCACGTCTCTTAAAGACTATCGGGTGAAGTAACAGCAAGGTAAATATAACCGCATATATTTATGGGAAATTATCTGCTGGCAGAGTTTTGCTAGCCACAATTTGATTGGCTTATCGAAAGGTCGTTCGGACGTGACCTCTAAGCGGCTTGTGTCAGATGTTTGAGAGCAGTAGCGTATCAGAACGGCTGATTTTAATCAGATTGTTATATGTACATGTATAGTATTTTACATTTCCATCCATCCATGAATCCATCAACCCATCCATGAATCCATAATCTATGTTCATGTATCTGTCAGCTAAAGTAAAATGTCTGACAATTTCAAAAGACCCTAATTACACAAGTGCCTTTCCATTTGTACATAAACTCGTTGGTTCCAGGTAACAAATCAAAGTACTAAAGTACTTACGGGAGTTGATTTTATCGATTATTATTTATTTTAAAATCAACGGTATGTTATTTAGCATGGCAAGTAGTTTCCTATTTGTATTTGAATTACGCACATTTTTTTTTATAATATGAATTTTCCGACAGGAATTTCGTGAAAACCCCATATGAATCATGTTGTGTAATATTCAAAGATTAATTCAATCAAACTACGTATCAGTAATCGAACTATTTCTGAGAAATTGTATGGATCCAAGCAATATTGAACTCTAGTCTCGTTCAACCAGACGCTTGGCTGTCTCCGTTAATTTTCGACAAGCAAGAGAGACTCTACCGAGCGTCTGGGTGAACGAGACTATATTGAACTCTGGCGTAGAAATACATACAATGTACGACAACAAAAAATATCTAAAAGGTCAGTGGAAGAAAAATGGTGCACTGCTTTCCAATAGAAAATTACTTTAGTACAAAAATGTATTTTCATGACGTGGGATTTCATTTATTTTGTGAGCTTGCTCATAGTTCTTCTAATTATGTTTTCTTTACATAACAAAAAACCTTCGAGAAAATTATCATTGGACCAGGTGTACTTACTTTTTCTTTCTTTACACTTTTTATTTGTAATCTCAACATACCAACAATTCATGTCTAAAAAAAAGAAATATGCGTTTAATTGCAACAGCACATCCAATGGTATCATACAGCTAGATATCTACCAAGATATATTGAAAGTTTGATTTATTTATTGCAGAAAGTAAAACCATACGCTTTTTTCATTGTGAATATTTTATTAGCTGTATGTCAAAATGAAAGAAAAAATGTGTGATTTAGATGTACATGCATTATCTTTTTAATTTTTTTCTATATAGTTTCTAAAAACACGTAGTGGCTAGTCACTTAAATTCTTATTTATTTATATTATCTTAATACAGTAGTTAAACTAATATTCTCAAAATATTATCTTTCTTTACTGTCATCTTTTACGGGCACAACTGCATTAAACAACAAACATCAGTATTGGCTTTCTTGTGGATTGAACTTTTTGTTCGGGAAACTTTACAAACAGCTTTCCATCTACGGTTTTTCAATTAATTGGTTAATGAAGATACACCATGTGACGTGTGTTAAAATTATAAAACTCAAAAACGTTTCCCAATATCAAAGTGATTAGGCTCTGTAAATAAATGTAGATTTAAAAAAAAATTAAGAACGTGTCTTCAAATATAATTACATGTACCATAAAATTTGAATTCACATTTGCTACATTTAATAATAGTAACATTTTTTTCATTTAAAAAAAAACCCAAATGATTGTATGTTGCAGATTCATTGACCTAATGAGTTTACAGGTTACACTACTGCCGATGAGAGCAATTGCATAGAGATCAGTTGAATTTCAAAATGAGCACAGTTCCACCTCATTGCATATAGTAGTTGATATAAAGATGAACTTCCATTAAATGAAAAGCATATTAATATACGGGTATGGTTTCGATTAGCAGCTTAAACCTACTGTTAGGTATAGTATTTCATTTATTTTTAATTTCATTCAGATTGTGTACTTGCACAAAATATGCAGTCACGTCGTTATAACTTGAATCATAATGCATAAAATAATTTATCTTTTCTCCCTAAATTCAGTTTTGGGCAACTATTTTTAAAATTGTTAAAGATATTGTTCTCTGTGTGATTTTTTTTTAATAGCGAAAGGTTCTTTTTATACGCTTTTTGTTTTGTGTTTACTTATTAAAGGTATATGTGGCGTATTTTTAGTGAATAACAAAAATAATATCTGATTATTTGCTTCATTACTTTATTCAAAGATAGGACTTTCACATAAATTACGCTGTATAAGTCAGTCGCATAACAAAGATACAAGAAATCAAAAAAAATATATTTTATTTTTTACCGTGCCGGTAAAAAATACAAAAGATTTGAATAACCCCGCCTTAAATGGGTCACGTGACTCGGTCTATCAATGGCGACGACGAGAAAGAGGGTTAGACCGTAAAGTTTGACAGATTTGGGAAGGAAAGAAAAAAAGAGACAGACTGACAAGGATAGTAACAAAGGGAAGTTTGTCATCGGAGACCATGTAGATTGGTGGAATAGGAATTTAAGCCGAATTTAATTTAAGTTTCCATCATGAAGTTGTAGGGGTTTTGCTAGTTAGGTTCGTGCTCCATGTGTTCCGTGTCTTAACTTCAAATGGTTTAAACCACAAGTGGAATTTCGTTTAGAGGAATTTTTGAATAAAGAATAAATAAACACTCTCAGTACATGCATCCCTCGGGGAGAGGGGTATTTACTCTGTTTACCGTGTCGATGATGCTAATACCGTGTTTCATCTTTATACACATTATTAACAATTTATATCGTTCTACATTAATGAATAGCGGAATAATAATGCTTCGAGTATCATCTGATATGAGAATTATCCAATTTAAGACATGAAAAACGTTATTCTAATTTGTAAACAAACTGTTCTTCCATGTGTTTTCAATGCTGGGTTTTCCCGCACTCATGCGCAGTGGCGTTATAAATGGCGGATAACATTAATATTCATCAGACGTGTAGCAAAGTTTAGAAACAAATAACTAAAGACAGAACATGGCCCAGAGTTTGTGAAACGTCTAATTATAAGAAGTATGATGTATATTTTTACTTAAACTCATGTCAAAAATTTTACTCCAAATACGCCGCATATACCTTTAAAATATGCTTTTTAAAGACACACCGGCATTTCGCCTGTCTACAGGAAATCTTTATTTTCGCAAAGTCCTGTTAAGAATGAACCCATTGCGGAATAAATGACAGATCCTAACAAAAATGAATACATTAAAAGTCTCTGCTTTTATAATGTCCATGTATTTGTAAATATCAGACATGTTTTGTTTTGAAAATATTTTATAAATTAAACAAAAGGGTCAGAAACAAGTTCTAAAAACTTACTAGTTCTTCTCCTTAAATATAACAATAATTGTCATGCATATACATTTAGAACAAAAGAAAATATATTATAATATTGATATACACAGACAAATTATTTGAATCTTAAAGATTCGGCTATAAACTTCTGCACAGAAGCAAACATGCTTTTGTTGATCAGACATTTGTAAGGACAGAGCAGAATTACAGCTGCAAAAGCATATGTACCTGTTTTAGGAAGTTTAGGATCAGTATTGCAAAATACACCAGATGCAGTTTTTGTTATCACGGAGGAACCATCGTCTTCTTCTTTTTGATCACCCTTTTGCTGCTCAGTTTCATTCCCTTTTGGTCCCCCTTTTATCTGGTCATTTATAACTGGTACCCCATTTCTCTGCCCTTTTAGGATTTTAGGAAAATCTTTAAGTAAATTTGATTTAGCATTTTAAATACATTTCGGCATTTATCCATTGAGTTGATCGTAATGCGTAACTAATCATTATGACCTTACATTTATATTGTGGTAATAAGCTATAAACAGAAAGCGGAACCGACGCTCTTAAAAAATGTTCTTATTAGTTTTTTCACGAATACGTATAGAACGTATATGATCATAAAGCACAAGATGTACTATACTAATGTACTTATTGAAGCAAATGAACATTTCACAAAAATCTAGTAAACATTTATTTACCTTCACAAAGATTACTCAGCGAAAGTATCTTTTGTTCAGTGTTACGTATTATACATCCATTTATATTGTTCTCTAGAAGAAAACAAAAAAAGGTAAATGAATATACATCACAATATATCAACAACCCTCATTGCTATTGTTGTAAAGGGTTGTATATGCAGCACAGCATTAAGCTGACAACAAAAATTAATAAATGAATACATCACAATATTTTAACAACAGATCTGTTATTATAGATATACAATATTTTTACTGTGAAATAATTAATAAAATTCCATCTTTTTTTAAGCATGAAAAAAACTAACTAATTATTAATGCACCTTTAAAATGGCCGCTATTACATCTACACCTGTATTTGTTAAAGAAGATGTACGGACATTCAATAAAATTTACATTGAAAGAGTTTTATTCCACTTAATAATTTCATTGCTGGTATTAATTAACCATCACTATAACAATTTGTGTTTTAAGAACACAAGTATATGTTTCAAGACTATATCCTTATTTAAAACGCATCACAATGATGTAAAGGGATGTTTCTGACAAAATGTGACAGCATAGGCGATTTATAATTGATATTTTAAGTAGATAGTCTGAATTATTAAGATAATTCTGAGAGTAAAAAGTATTCAGAGAAACCACAGATCATATTTCTTTTCCTAGAGCGTATGATCACATGATCAGCCACATGCCATATACTAAACGAAATTCAGATTTAAGTAAAAATGATATTATTTTCTTATACATGTACATGTATCTATCGGGACTACAGATCTGAACTAAAAATAATCTGTGATGTTTTTAAGGTCTTCCGTTTCCAACGGAAGACCTTTATATTATTGTGCAGATTAAGATTATTTAGGGTCTTCCGTTTCCAACGGAAGACCCTCTTGTTATTCTACTGTTTCTTTCTATTATTAAGGTCTTCCGTTTCCAACGGAAGACCTTATTGTTTTCGTACGGTTTCTTTTTCCCTATTATTATTATTAAGGTCTTCCGTTTCCAACGGAAGACCTTATTGTTTTCGTACGGTTTCTTTTTCCCTATTATTATTATTAGGGTCTTCCGTTTCCAACGGAAGACCCTCTTGTTATTCTATTGTTTTTTTTATTATTATTATTCTTTTTCTTTTTTCTTCTGACTCCGTTTTGGCTTTATATCTCAAAAACTACTAAACCGATTTTCATGAAATTTTCAGGGATTATGAGAAATTCTTGTCCCTCAAAGCCTTCAAAAGCTGAAAAATGACGTCACTTCCGTTTTCTTATAACGTCAATTTTAAATTTTTCAAAACGCGATTTTGTCCAGTCATTTTTTTTAAAACGGTTATATATAGAGATTTGAAATTTTCAGTGATTGTCTATTTCTCGATCTACTTAGGGCATTATGACAAAAAATCAGAATCCGTCACTTCCGGTCGAAACAGGAAGTGAATCAAATTTTTCGAAAAAATAAATTTCTTGATCAATTCTAAAAAGTGTACGTGTTTTGTAGAGCTTATTTAGCTGAATCTAATTCTGAAATCCGTTTTAAAATCGGACGATGCATCGCTGAGATATAAGCGTTTAAAAATTGATTTTTCCGGAAATTTTGATTCCGCGTTCTTGGTTAAGAAAGTAGTCTTATGTTTAAAGTTAAATTAACTCGTACCTAAAATAATTCGAAAAATTGCTACGTGAACACATTCGGATTTTTTTTGTTAAGTCGTTCTTAAAATCGCTTATGTTTTTGTCAATTCGTACTTAAAATCATTCGGATTTTATTAAGTCGTACCAAGAATTATTCGATTTTTTTGCCTTTTTTTTTTAAGTTACTTATATTATTGGTTTAAAAACTCTGCTTCTTACAGGAACTTTAAGCTCTACTTTCGACATTAACGGAAGACCCACTCGTTGCTTTGCAACGAGCTTTGCTCTAGTTTTTCTTTTTTTTTCTTACAAATTTTGTGCCCGCGATTTCTCAAAAATGGCTCGGCCGATTTTCATAAAACTTTCAGATCTGCTAAATATTGATCTTAACTTAATATACATTTTTTTATTTTGATGACGTCATTTCCGTTCTTGAGATAATGACGTTTTAGCGATTTTCAGAGGGTCGGCTTGTCCAGGGATCTACTCCTAAACGGTAAAAGATATGGAGTTCAAACTTTCAGGGATTGTAAACAAGAGATTGTAGATGTGTCATTTGGCATTCATATTTGTCATCCTCAAAAAGCGTTAAAGCTCGCCTGGTCCCGAAAATTGAGACTAAAAAACGTCGTAAAATTTTCTGGTTTTCTTCGTTTATCTCTTTTCTGAAAAATATTTTGTTAAGACATGTAATGTAAAAAAAGTTTATATTTACAAGAGCTTTCATTCGATATCAAGAAAAAGGGGCTGGCCCCTCAAATTAGGGAACCAAAGGGCTCTAAAGTCTTTTAACTATAGCCCTTTACTGAGAGATATTTTGTGAAAGATTATAGAAGCAAATATGTTTATCTTACAGTTATGTATCCAAGCAATGTAATGATTTTATCATGCATTACGTAATTAGGGGTTTTTAGGGGTCAAAAGTCCAAAATTTTGATCACCTATATCTCAGAAAGGAAAATATTTTGAAATGTAGTACAGAAGAAAAGATGTTCAAAATGATCTCCTTAACAATATGCAACATTCAAAATTTCGTTTAATGGCCCCTATAAGGAGATTAGGGATCGGCCCCTAAAACGTTCTTTTCCAAATATCTCAAAAACGGTAACGATTTTCTATACACTTGTTGAACAAAATGTTTTTAGAATTAAACGGCCTTTCATTTGATATTAAGAAAAAGAGGCTGGCCCCTTAAATTAGGGGACCAGAGGGCTCTAAAGTCTTTTATCTGTAGCACTTTACTGAGATATATTTTGTGAAAAGTTAAAGAAGCAAATATGTTTATCTCACAGTTATTTATCCAAGCAATGTAATGATTTTATCATGTGTTACGTAATTAAGGGTTTTTAGGGGCCAAAAATCCAAAATTTTGATCACCCATATTTCAGAAAGGAAAAATATTTTGAAATGCAGTATAGAAGAAAAGTTGCTCAAAATGATGTACTTAACAAAATGCAACCTTCAAAATTTCGTTAAACGGCCCCTATAAGGAGATAAGGGGTGGCCCCTTAAATATTTTTTCCCATATAACTGAAGAACGGTAACGAATTTCTAAACACTTGTTGAACAAAATGTTTTTAGAATTAGTGGACCTTGAGTTTGATATCAAGAAAAAGGGGCTGGCCCCTTAAATTAGGGGACCAGAGGGCTCTAAAGTATTTTATCTCTAGCACTTTACTGAGATATATTTTGTGAAAGGTTATAGAAGCAAATATGTTTTTCTCATAGTTATTTATCCAAGCAATGTAATGATTTTATCATGTGTTATGTAATTAGGGGTTTTCAGGGGCCAAAAGTCCAAAATTTTGATCACCCATACCTTAGAAAGGAAAAATATTTTGATATGCAGTATAGAAGGAAAGTTGCTCAAAATGATACACTTAACAATAAGCAACCATCAAAATTTAGTTAAACGGCCCCTATAAGGAGATAAGGGGTCAGCCCCAAAAATGTTTTCTCTCATATATTCAAGAACGGTAACGAATTTCTAAACATTTGTTGAACAAAATGTGTTTAGAGTTAAATGACCTTTCATTTGATATCAAGAAAAAAGGACGGGCACCTTAAATTAGGGGACCAGAGGGCTCTAAAGTCTTTTATTTATAGCCCTTTACTGAGGGATATTTTGTCAAAGGTTATAGAAGCAAATATATTTGTCTTACAGTTATTTACCCAAGCAATGTAATGATTTAATCATGTGCTACGAAAGTAGAGGTTTTTAGGGGTCAAAAATCCAAAATTTTGATCTCCCATATCTTAGAAAGGAAATATATTTTGAAATGCACTATAAAAGGAAAGATGTTCAAAATGATGTACTAAACAATATGCAATGTTTAAAATTTCGTTAAACGGCCCTCTAAGGAGATAAGGGATCGGCCCTTAAAACGATCTTTGCCGTATATCTTTAAAACGGTAACGGATTTCTAAACACTTGCTGAACAAAATGTGTTTAGAGTTAAATGACCTTTGATTTGATATCAAGAAAAAGGGGCTGGTCCCTCAAATTAGGGAACCAGAGGGCCCTAAAGTCTTTTATCTGTAGCTGTTTACTGAGAGATATTTTGTGAGGGTTTTAAAAGAAAAATTAGGTATAATACGTTTATATATCCTAACATCATGATTTACTCATGCGTTACCTAACTAGGTGTTTTAGGAGCCAGAAGTAAAAACTTAAATCGTGTCTATCTCAATTGGAAGAAATGCTAGTATTTAAAAAAGCAGCGTAAGAGACCTTAAAAAAGCGATGCAGAAAAGCATTAGTACTCCACTCCTTTTTACAGATCATGTTTTCTTGTTGAAAATCTAAGTCGATGATGTCATATCACCTTCTTAAAATCGGACGGAAGACCTCCTCGTTGCTCGCAACGAGATCGTGTCTAGTTTTTCTTTTTTTTTCTTACAAATTTTGTGCCCGCGATTTCTCAAAAACGGCTCGGGCGATTTTCACGAAAATTTCAGATCTGCTAGATATTGATCTTAACTTAATATACATTTTTTTATTTTGATGACGTCATTTCCGTTCTTGAGATAATAACGTTTTAGCGATTTTCAGAGGGTTGGCTTGTCCAGGGATCTACTCCTAAACGGTAAAAGATATGGAGTTCAAACTTTCAGGGATTGTAGACAAGAGATTGTAGATGTGTCATTTGGCATTCATATTTGTCAGGCTCAAAAAGCGTTAAAGCTCGCCTGGTCCCGAAAATTGAGACTAAGAAAACGTCGTAAATTTTTCTGGTTTTCTTCGTTAATCTCTTTTCTGAAAAATATTTTGTTAAGACATGTAATGTAAAAAAAGTTTATATTTACAAGAGCTTTCATTCGATATCATGAAAAAGGGGCTGACTCCTCAAATTAGGGGACCAAAGGGCTCTAAAGTGTTTTATCTGTAGCCCTTTACTGAGAGATATTTTGTGAAAGGTTATAGAAGCAAATATGTTTATCTTACAGTTATGTATCCAAGCAATGTAATGATTTTATCATGCATTACGTAATTAGGGGTTTTTAGGGGTCAAAAGTCCAAATTTTTTATAACCCATATCTCAGAAAGGAAAAATATTTTGAAATGCAGTACACAAGAAAAGATGTTCAAAATGATCTCCTTAACAATATGCAACCTTCAAAATTTCGTTAAACGGCCCCTATAAGGAGATTAGGGATCGGCCCCTAAAACGTTCTTTTCCCATATAACTCAAGAACGGAAACGAATTTCTAAACACTCGTTGAACAAAATGTGTTTAGAATTAAAGGACCTTGAATTTGATACCAAGAAAAAGGGGCGGGCCCCTTAAATTAAGTCACCAGAGGGCTCTAAAGTGTTTTATCTGTAGCACTTTACTGAGATATATTTTGTGAAAAGTTATAGAAGCAAATATATTTATCTCACAGTCATTTATCCAAGCAATGTAATGATTTTATCATGTGTTATGTAACTAGGGGTTTTTATGGGCCAAAAATCCAAAATTTTGATCACCCATATCTTAGAAAGGAAAAATATTTTGAAATAAAGTATAGAAGGAAAGTTGCTCAAAATGATGCACTTAACAATATGAAACCTTCAAAATTTCGTTAAAAGGCCCCTATAAGGAGATAAGGGGTCAGCCCCTAAAATGTTTTTTCTCATATATTCAAAAACGGTATCGAATTTCTAAACATTTGTTGAACAAAATGTGTTTAGAGTTAAATGACCTTTCATTTGATATCAAGAAAAAGGGGCGGGCCCCTTAAATTAGGGGACCAGAGGGCTCTAAAGTCTTTTATTAATAGCCCTTTACTGAGGGAATGTAATGATTTTATCATGCATTACGTAATTAGGGGTTTTTAGGGGTCAAAAGTCCAAAATTTTTATAACCCATATCTCAGAAAGGAAAAATATTTTGAAATGCAGTACAGAAGAAAAGATGTTCAAAATAATCTCCTTAACAATATGCAACCTTCAAAATTTCGTTAAACGGCCCCTATAAGGAGATTAGGGATCGGCCCCTAAAACGTTCTTTTCCCATATAACTCAAGAACGGTAACGAATTTCTAAACACTTGTTGAACAAAATGTGTTTAGAATTAAAGGACCTTGAATTTGATATCAAGAAAAAGGGGCGGGCCCCTTAAATTAGGGGACCAGAGGGCTCTAAAGTCTTTTATTAATAGCCCTTTACTGAGGGATATTTTGTATAAGGTTATAGAAGCAAATATGTTTGTCTTACAGTTATTTATCCAAGCAATGTAATGATTTTATCATGTGCTACGATATTAGGGGTTTTTAGTGGTCAAAAATCCAAAATTTTGATCACCCATATCTTAGAAAGGAAAAATATTTTGAAATGCACTAAAAAAGGAAAAATGTTCAAAATGATGTACTGAACATTATGCAATGTTCAAAATTTCGTTAAACGGCCCTTTAAGGAGATAAGGGATCAGCCCCTAAAACGATCTTTGCCGTATATCTTTAAAACGGTAACGGATTTCTAAACACTTGCTATATAAAATGTATTTCGAGATAAATGACCTTTCATTTGATATCAAGAAAAAGGGGCTGGTCCCTTAAATTAGGGAACCAGAGGGCCCTAAAGTCTTTTATCTGTAGCTGTTTACTGAGAGATATTTTGTGAGGGTTATAAAAAAAAATAGGTATAATACGTTTATATATCCTAACAATACCATGATTTACTCATGCGTTACCTAACTAGTTGTTTAGGAGCAGAAGTAAAAACTTAAATCGTGTCTATCTCAATTGGAAGAAATGCTAGTATTTAAAAAAGCAGGTATAGAAGGAAAGTTGCTCAAAATGATGCACTTAACAATATGCAACCTTCAAAATTTCGTTAAAAGGCCCCTATAAGGAGATAAGGGATCGGCCCCTAAAACATTCTTTCCCATATATCTCAAGAACGGTAACGAATTTCTAAACACTTGTTGAACAAAATGTGTTTAGAATTAAAGGACCTTTCATTTGATATCAAGAAAAAGGGGCTGGCTACTAAAATAAGGGGACCAGAGGGCTCTAAAGTTTTTTATATGTAGCCCTTTACTGATAGATATTTTGTAAAATATTATAAAAGCAAATATGTTTATCTCGCAGTTATTTATCCAAGGAATGTAATAATTTTATCATGTGTTACATAATTAGGGGTTTTTAGGGGCCAAAAGTTCAAAATTTGATCACCCATATCTCAGAAAGGAAAGATAATTTGAAATGCAGTATAGAAGGAAAGATGCTCAAAATGATGTACTAAACAATATGCAATCTTCAAAATTTCATTAAACGGCCCCTATAATGAGATAAGGGATCGGCCCCTAAAACGTTCTTTCCCATATATCTCAAGAACGGTAACGATTTTCTAAACACTTGTTGAACAAAATGTGTTTAGAATTAAAGGACCTTTCATTTGATATCAAGAAAAAGGGCCTGTCCCCTACAATTAGGGGACCAGAGGGCTCTAAATTTTTTATTTGTAGCCCTTTACTTAGAGATATTTTGTGAAAGGTTATAGAAGCAAATATGTTTATCTCATAGTTATTTATCCAAGCAATGTAATGATTTTATCATGTGTTACGTAATAAGGGTTTTTAGGGGCCAAAAGTCCTAAGTTTTGATCACCCATATCTCAGAAAGGAAAAATATTTTGAAATGCAGTATAGAAGGAAAGGTGCTTAAAAAATAATGTACTTAATAATATGAAACCTTCAAAATTTCGTTAAACGGCCCTATAATGAGATAAGGGGTCGGCCCCTAAAACGTTCTTTGCCGTATTCATTAAAAACGGTAACGAATTTCTAAACACTTGCTGAAAAAAAATGTGTTTAGAGTTAAATGACCTTTCATTTGATATCAAGAAAAAGGGGCTGGCCCCTCACATTAGGGAACCAGAGGACCTTAAAGTCTTTTATCTGTAGCCGTTTACTTAGAGATATTTTGTGAGGGTTATAAAAGCAAAATAAGGTATAATACGTTTATATATCCTAACAATATAATGATATACTTATCTAATTAAGTGTTTTTAGGGGCCAGAAGTAAAAAGTTAAATCGTTTCCATCTCAATTGGAAGAAATGCTAGTATTTAAAAAAGCAACATAAGAGAACTTATAAAAAGCGATTCAGAAAAGCATAAGTACTCCACTCCTTCTTACAGATCATGTTTTCTTGTCGAAAATCAAAGTCGATGATGTCATATCACCTTCTTAAAATCGGACGGAAGACCTCCTCGTTGCTCGCAACGAGATCGTGTCTAGTTATTATTATTCTTAATATTCTTTTTCTGCCTTCTTTAAAGCTTAATTTCTCGAAAACTATTCATCCGATTTGCACCAAATTTTCAGGACTTATACAGCATCGGAGGGGACAAATGTTTTTAGTTACATTTTTTGATGACGTCACTTCCGGTTTAAGATATTGACGATTTAATGAAATTTTAAGGGTCATTTTGTCCACGCAACTCCTCTGAAACTATTCACGATAGAAAGTTGAAATTTTCAGGGATTGTAGATGAAAGTCTGTAGATGTACCGCATTGTTTTATAATATGGATAATACGCAAGGCGTTGAAGCTCGCCTGAGGTCGAAAATTGACACCAATTTTTTTTACAATAATTTTGCACATTTTCTGAAATATTTTAAAACCTGTAAATATTTTGTTAAAACATGTAATATAAAAGTTCTTTCAATTTCCACGGGCTTTAATTTGATATCAAGAAAAAGGGACTTGCCCCTCAAATTAGGGGCCAAGAGGGTTCTAAAGTCTTTTTGCAATAACTCTTTACTGAACAATAATTTGTTATCAAGTATAGAAGCAAAAATGTTCATTGTACAGCTGTTTATCTATACAGTACTATACCTAAGTCATATGTTACGTAATTAGGGGTTTCAAGGGGCCAGAAGTCCAAAACTTTGATCATTAATATCTAGAAAAGGAGAAATATTTTGAAAAGCAATGTTGAACAGAAGTTGCTTAATATACTGTTCTCAACAATACGCTACCTATTCTTTTTTTTGTTGGTGGCCCCAGTAAGGTGTTTAAGGGTCGGCCCCAAAAACACAGTTGTTCAGATATCCTTATAACGGTAAAAAATTCTTGAACACTTGTTGAACAAAATGTGTTTATATTTACGAGTCCTTTTATTTGATATCAAGAAAAAGGGGCTGGTCCCTCAAATTAGGGGCCAAAAGGGCTCTAAAGTCTTTTTATAATAACTCTCTACTGAAAAATAATTTGCTATTAATTATCGAAGCAAAAATGTTCATTGTACAAATGTTTATCTATACAGTACTATACCTAAGTCATATGTTACGTAATTAGGTGTTTCAAGGGGCCAGAAGTCCAAAACTCTGATCATTAATATCTTAAAAAGGAGAAATATTTTGAAAAGCATTGTAGAAGAAAAGTTGCTCAAAATAATGTTCTCAACAATATGATACCTAAAAGTTTTTTATTGGTGGCCCCAGTAAGGTGTTTAAGGGTCGGCCCCTAAATCAAAGTTGTTCAGATATCTTTAGAAAGGTCAACAATTTGTGAACACTTGTTTAACAAAATATGTTTATATTTGCGAGACCCTTTCTTTGACATCAAGAAAAAGGGGCTGACCCCTCAAATCCGGGGCCAAAAGGGCTTCAAAGTCTTTTTATAATAACTTTTTTTGAGCGATAATTTGTTATTAATCATAAGAGCAAAAAATAAGAGCTTATTAAGCTTAATTTAAAGCTGAACTCCGTTTTAAAATCTGAGGATGCATTACAGAGATATTGGGGTTTAAAAATTGATCTTTCCGGAAATTTTGATTCCACATTCTTGGTTAAAAAATAGTGTTATGTTCAAAGTTAAATTAACTCGTACCTAAAATCACTTGATAATTGTTGAATCGTATTCAAGCACATTCGGATTTGTTTTTGCTAGGTCGTTCTTGAAATTAATAAGGTTTTTGTTAATTCGTACTTAGAATCATTCGGATTTTGTTAACTCGTATCAAGAATAATTCGATTTTTTTCTTTTTGTTTTAGTTTCTCCTGTATATTAGTTTATGAATTCTGCTTCTTACAGGAAGTTCTAGCTTTACTTTCAACATTAACGGAAGACCCACTCGTTGCTTTGCAACGAGCTTTGCTCTAGTCTTATTTTTCTTTTTTTTTTTTTTCTTCCTAGACGCGAACTTTGAGGCTTCATATCTTGCTCATTTCTGAACGGTTTTTGCTCAAATTTTCAGAGCTTATAGACTTTACAAAGCACTATCTAAACCATTTCATAGATTTTAAAAATCCTCTTCCGTTAACGAGTTATTCCCCTTTTTAAAAAAATTAGGGCCTTTCGTTTCCAGACAAAGGCTCCGAGACTATGATAGCAGGGAATGGGAATCCAACGAATTTGAATAACAGAGACATTGAATTTTTGCACATCGGTTTTTGTTTTTGGATTACTTTCTTTATTTAGAAAAAGGTAGGGGGTCCAAAAACAGGGTTCCAAAAAGTGCGAAAATTTAGACATATTTTCCTTTGTATCTTTTAAACAAAAAATATTTTGTTAAGACATGTAGAATAAAAGTTGTGCAGAATGTCAAGGACTTTCATTTGACACCAATAAAAAAGGGCTGGCCCCTTAAATTAAGGGCCAAGGGTCCTTGAAAGTTTTTGCTTAATAACTAAAAAACGGCTAGGATTTTGATATAGCTGTCGCTGGAAAAGTTGTTTGTTGGGATCCTATGAATGTCGTTACAATGTTATTTTGTTGGTGAGTTGTGTAGTATGAGTGTAAAAAGCTTTACATGTTAACATGTACCTGTGTTTATTTGGCAAGTTAACGAAAGTCATTGTGCGTACAACTGACATTAATTTACGACAGACAGTATGCCTGTTTAAAAAGGAGGCTTTAATTCATAAGAAAAAAATATTTTTTTTAAGATACATGCTTTTATGTGAGGAGTTTAAGTCATCTTCGTACATTCTGCACAATCCTAAAAATCGAGAAACAGATAATATAAACATTCTTTTTCTTTTCTAGTAAATCGCACAAACTACCGGGAAAAAATAAATCTATGTGATACATTTTAGTTATCTTGCTGCGTGCATTTAAAATATATCTGGAATTTAGAGCTGTGTGTGTGAACCATTACGTAAGCTATCCCTCGCTTGCGGCCGAGAAAGTCGGTCGCCATGGTCGTGGCTGGACTACCTAGCGGTCAGCGGTTATCTAATACACCGGAGTCACGTCTCTCAATTTATGAGTTCATTTAGCCGAAAACAAGAATTGTTTTAATTTTGATCACACATAGACATTTATTCTTCTCAAATTGAATTAAATGATAGAGTGTCAATTAAGAAAACGTTCTGTTAATTAATAAAAGAAATGTCATTCTCAATCGGAAGTAATATCAGGCATAGATCAATTGTGGGTTTTAAGTAAAAAAAAATAACTTCTATTTGATAGATTTTAGTCATTATAATACTGCAAACATTTCAAATCTTCCTGGGTTCTGAGCTGTGTGTGTTGTAACTTTACGTAACCTATTCCTCGCCCGCGGCCGAGGAGATCGGCCGCGGGTGCACTACCAAGCGGTCAGCGGTTATCTAATACACCAGATTCGCGTCTTTCATGTACTTGATTTGAGTTTATATAGCCGCAAATACAGGAACTGTTTTAATTTTAAGTTATTAATGTTTTATCGAAAATGTTAATTAAGAAGTCATTCTGAAAATTATAAAATCCGATATTATTCCTAATCCAAAACATCGTCAGACATAAATCAATGGTGGGTTTGTAAGTATAAAATGTTCTAAGAACTGTAATAATAATGTTTTAGATCAACAACAAAAAAACACAAAGATTACCCCTTTAAATGATAATCATCCCTCGCACGCTCTCACATGGCCGAGAAGATCGCGCTCGAGGGGACATCTACATGTACCTTATCACACGTGTATATGTTTATTGATATTTTGTATACGAATGCAAAACTATTTGTTTATTTTATTTTCATTAATATTGGTTTTAGATGAAAGATGAACTTATCTCCCTTATTCAGTTGATTTAGCGTTGATTTAAACGTTAGGGCGAAAAATCTTATAAAAACCTCATTAATTGAATAAAAGTAATCTATCAATTCGATTCTAAATATGCAAGGCCGATTGTATAAATAATATATTAACTATAATAAAACTTCGAGATATTTACCGGCATATGTAAAATTGATATGTGTTTAACTTAAGATTAATATACTGCATCGTCGGAACCCACGGGTTTTCTATCCGTTACACTGATTTCAAGCAATGTAACGAATGGAAAACCCGTGGGGTTCGACGATGAATCGACTGAAGTTACTCATGATCATTTCCGTTAATTATTGCTTAGACTTTTTACAGACTTTTAAGACAATATTCAAACTTTGCCTGGCCAGCGAGTCATATATGCACATGGATATATGTATATATACTGGTGTAAGAATTAATATTCGACCAACGCAAAAATTAAATAGTGTAGAAAGTAAAATAAGTTTTCTTAAGAGTTGTACCAAATTTTAGCAGGGTTTACATAGTAAAAAAATCATTAATTTTCGAAGCGTTATAGGAAGTTTAAAAACAAAGTCATCTCTGTGCTGCTCTGCCCCCCCCCCCCCCCCTTCTCCCAGTGCTCGAGCTGAATTAAAAAAATTGGCGAACAAAAATCGAAAATTTATATGTGTCGAAAATCAATTTTTGGTGACTCCTTATTTGTTAACGTTCTTCCTAAATAAATGTTTCACTTTGCAATCTGTGTGTTTATTCGGCCAGTCTGCAGCGTGTTAATTCAATCACCCCGTGCGACCGAAAATCTCGTGTCCCTTTAAGACCGAGAAAATAAGCACCGCCTTCAAATTTACCTGGTTAGTGTAACCCTTGTTAATCAACTAAATCGAGGCCCCAGTTTGGATGTTAGAAAATGATTGGCATTTGTTTACTCGTTCTGTGTATACCATGCCCAGCGCTCGCGACGACGGTGCAATAAACTTTTTTCTTTTGATTTGATGCATACTGTGACGATAAATCGCTATCTTTTAGCACTTTAAACAAAAGAAATATTAAAAGATATGAATTAAAAATTTACTCGTACTTGGTTATGTACCACACTAAATGCGCTGATCACCTATAGTCAAAATCATGTGGTGCCGATCATGTATCCATGAAAGACGTCGTTTATCAATAAAGATGTTTGTGAATAATTGAGAATAAATGATTAAATGAAATCAAATATTGCGTTCACGATTTATATCGTTAGTTATCACATTTCTTTGAGAAATTTCACGAGCTGAAACCGGAAGAGAAACAAGTACAGACAGCTCTGGTGCATGCGCAGCTGGTAGAATTATTGTGCACTTTAATTTAGCAGCTGATCGGAAAAGATTTACAAGCATTGGTTGCAAAGTCACTGTGTAGAAACGAACTAGGGTAACGCACTTTACCCTAGTCCAAGATGGCGAAAAGGAAACACGCTTCAAGTTTTTTCGCACAAGTATTCACCTTTTTAATGGTTGCTTCTAAAAACTATTGCGCAGTATATGTTGGGCGGTGTTAGTTTTCAATGTCCACTCGTAAATCTGTCTTAAATTGCTCGTATTTATAGAGATAACGCGTGTCGAAGATTCGCTCCAAACTAGGGTAAAGCCGATGAGGCGATATTTTGTGATTAGGGTAAAGTATTTTTGTGATTAGAGTAAAGTTACTTGTTTAACATTTAAATATATACTTTGTAACTGCTTTAAACAATTTATAAAATTAAAATAGACTTTTTTTCGCTGCTACTGTCGTCACGTCATGCACACCAATTGAAGATAGTTTCTGAGGTATCGGATGTACAATTTAGACTGGGGCCTCAGGATTTACCGTTATGATCTCGATATATTACGGAGATTGGAATACATTTTCAATATGTCGAAATATTTTTATTTAACATAAAAAAAACAGTAAGCAAGAACGTCATTTGTCATTGTATGGCGTTATTATTTTTTTTTTGCCACGGCGCATTTGCGATTACGAGAAGAAAAAACCCTACTTTTATATAGAGTAAAGTTTGCGGTTCATGTGTAACTTATTCAAACGTAATATAGGTTGATCGTCTTAATCATTGATTTAATTCGTAGATTTTGTTGCTGTGCATAATTTGAATTTTGGATATTCGAGCGATTGCATGACCCTATTTAATGATTTCATTTTTTTATATCTAGTTTCATCAATGTGCATTCAAAAATAATGATATTACAACTTTATTTTTTATTTACAGTCATTTACATGTATTTTATTAAACATATGAAGTGCTATTCGTACGTTTGTTAAATTTCTTTGCATGCAAGAAACACACCATATCGTGTTTTAGTTTTGGTAATATAAAACATGATTTCATATATACATTTTTTAAAACTACAGACCCTAAAATGTACTACTTCACCACACGCTCGCTAAACGGCAGTTCAACCGAAGCGCCACAGTTTTCACGAAACGCTACACGGTTTGCCAGACGCTAAACGGTTTGCAAACCGCTTTTGAATTTAATTATTCACAGATTTTATAGGGGTGTCATGTTGCAAGTTTTGAATTTACTGAGTGGTGTAAATACGTTGTTAATTTTGTATGTACACTCACCGAGAATAAAATTCAAAATTTTCAACATGACGAGGGGTGCTATGCAATCAAATAATTATTAATTTCTTCTTTGATCATACTAATCGCGTAGAAGAATATTTTCCGTGCATAAAACCAGAAAAAAATCAAAACTACTAGAAGATACGTACGCCTAACGAAATAAAAACGAAGTTTCCGCAGTGTATCACTGTTTTATTTTTTCCTTTTTTAAAATTCTAAACATTGTATTGGAAAGAACAAAATAAATAATTAGATTTCAGACCCAACATCTGTATACCGGTGTATATTTCCTAGCTTAATTGCTTGGACAAATTAATTGTAACATTGTGATTAAACATCTTGGTATTTTCCGTTAAGAGGGTTTATAAGAGTAAATGATTACATGTAAAATCGTCTTTTTTTCTTCTCTCGCATTTCAGAGAATATGAACAGGATGTTTTTCACTCTATTTTTTTTTGTGGCTGAATTTCCTATCATTCAAAATTGTACTATGCAGATTAAAATAGATTAATATCTATTGGCCGATGACATAACAAAGACGGTGACCACCAAATGAAATCAAATACCAAAAGATAAACAGGATGAGTTAGCAGATGTCTGAGGTTTTGTGTGATAACTGTACACAATCATGGTGTTAAAAAATGCATGCGTTTTACAACATGACAGTGTCACTTATAGTTGATTTGGATTGCCTATGAAAGTCATAATTTGTTTACGTAAAAAAAACATGTTGACGGATTGCGTATTTGAATATTGTACCGATACGGAAACGATATAGACATTCTTAATCGGCAGCCTCCGTTTCAAATCTGTCTTATTCTTTTGTTTGTTGAAAAAGAATACAAGTTTGATTAAAAGATTAGGACAGTGTTAAATTGTGTTCAATGAGTTGAATGTTTCTAATGAATTCTCATTAACCTGATGAAACATCATACACGGTTATCGCAAGCTTTACGCGCCCGATGTGACCAGCAATTCACTACTTCGCTGTAGTGGTAACACATACTTCTTCGTGCAGATATTTTGCTGAATAAAAAGCTTAAAATTTTAAATTTTAACTCTCAAATTACAAGTTCTCAATCGTAAAGTAGTAGACAAAAATCAAATTACAGGGAAACGGGAATATGCGTTATAGTACATGTGCCATGATTGCGAGGAAGGGGGTTAACATCGCGTGTTGTCGACATGATCATTGTAGAACACAAATTTTGTTCATAAAATTATTATTTTTGAAATATGTTGGCAATTTTTTTTGTATAAAATATTAATAATCATAGCAATACGTGTTATTAAATCGTGTATTTTTTAGTGTTGAGGTGTTTTACGCAATGGGTTATTGATTTGCTAGAAGAGTGCGTTTCTAATCTACAAAACAGCCCCTTAAGATAGACCCTGTAAAGTATAAAAGAAGACATTTATGCTCTCTATAAGAAATTTCTTAAAGCGTTACCCTAATCACGTTTAAAGTTTTAAAAAGCTTTACCCTAGTCATGAATTTGCTTTACCCTAATCATAGTCGAAAATTTTCCTTGCTTTTTCTCTATAATAAGGAAAGATTCTGTAAAAGTTTTACAATTGTTACGTTTATACACTTCAAATCTTGTAAATTTATTTATTTATTTAGTCATACTACCCCGACAAATGCGTAAATTTAGTGTAAAATAATCGAAGCGTACTTCCCCATCGCCATCTTGGACTAGGGTAAAGTGCGTTACCCTAGTTCGTTTCTACACAGTGAAAGTTGCATTAGCATTTGAGTACGATGGGGTGATTGTATTATTCACAAAACATCAGGATATATTCTCAGTTAATCCCGACAGAAACTTGTTCAATCAAACGAAAGATTTTGCACAAGTATATGTCGCACGCGGTTTTTCATGCGTTTATATTCATTTCAAGGAAAAACAATTTGTTTTATAAGTACATATAAATACGATATTCTTTTTAAATAAACGGAAAAACTCTTTTGAGAGCACTTTTATACTCCGTGTATATATAGACATGTATACACAAGCGAGCGTGTTTCCCTCGGGGTTTCACACCTCTTTCAATATAGGCTCCACCCCCATCTGAACTTACCTAAGGTAAACTGACCGGTTAAAAACCTCGGCCTTTAAGTGCACACAACCCTGGACACAGATAGCCATAGGTAATTTATGGATGCAGATCATCAATTGTTATGTAATTAAAATACACTCGGAAGTGAGCTATCACTGTAGTGGTCAATTGTTGAATATAAGTTTAAAGTTTTAAGTCAAAGATGTTAAATAATAATTATTTGTTCTCACGTTTAGAAGTTATGAAATACGTTATTCAATGCAGTCGGTCGCCATAGAAATCATCAGAGTACTGCAAGTGTTGACATTTTCTTATTTCTTTAAAAGACCTTAGGACATAATTCACTTGACTTACAGACTAGCGACACAGTTGCCTCCCAAAAATGTATGCACTTCTCAAAGTTACAATTAAATGTTATAGATATGTATTTTTCAACGGATTTTATTAATTGTTGTAAATGTTAAAGTTAGAGAAATCGTATTTTCTGGAGGTTGACATTATGTAGAACTCTTTTGTTTAAAAAACAAAAACAAATTGTTTTGAAGTCACACCATCTCTTTTGGTTTGGTTTAAATATACAATGTACACAGTGCTCTGAACAAAACGCTGGTGTATGCCTTTCTGTTACTCAAGTAAAAAACTGAACAAAATTGATTACTTTTAGGTTCACACGTCACATGTTAATACATGTATGCATAAATATATGATTTTTATCAAATAAATGACATTGTATCTTTAAAAAATTCCATAATATTATAACTAAAACATGTATATGTGACATTATAGAAATAAATGTAAACCAGAGGTCTCTCTTCCTGTCACACGAAAGTGACAAAAAGGATTTTTGATTCAGTTGGAGTTCTGCCCCCACCCCTGCCAACATTTTCTGAAAATTAAATTTTGGGGTATTGACACCCCCACCCCCACACACTTTCTAGATGAGCGCTCAAGGCCAAAAATAAAATATTGGGACATTTAAAACAAATCCTATTTGAAAAAAATGAAGTTAGAGATGCCTCACAACCCCCACCACTGCCGCGGATTATGATTTTGAAGATTTGTGAATTTCTTTTACTTGCTTGTGAAGATTTCAGATAAATATGCTCATCCTTTCAAAAACAATACTGAGGCCTGTATGGCCAAACATTATACGGATAGTTATCTCTACCACTGAGCACCTCAGTCTCGTATACTAATAGCGCACCCTCAGATGGGAGAAGGCATTATTGTTTATTTACAATTGGTGTTCTTTTCAATCTCTAATTTTAACACTGCACTTTACATAAACTATTCCATGTTTTAGCGGTAGAGGTTTAAGTATCAATATAGGGAATCAAAATGTTTATGAAACATAACACTTTTTTCCATGCATCAGCGCAGTGGATTTTGTGTTTATTACACTATGATATAGGAATACCAGTAGTTTGAATCCTGTCATCAGTTGTACATACATGTAAACGTATTTATCGATTTTCTGGTTGGAATAATTAAATACATGTACATATAAGAGATGTGTTTTAAGTTATCATAAATTGATATAATCATGAAATAAGTTAAAAGGAGAGTTTGTCTGGTAGGAAAATAATACTTTGAAAGTGAGCCTCGTTTTCTGAACTTACTACGGTATTATCATATTGACAATCCAGTTTAACGACAGCCCACCCTTTTCTCCTTACACTCAACGGGGTCGGATAGGTATCAATAAGAGGTCACCTTTCTATGACCTTTAAATTTGCATACAATCTAAATATATACACCTAGCTTATCACAGACATGCCTTTATCTGTTTTATGAGAAGTGTAACTCTTCAATACTATGCAGTCTGGAGGTTGCAGTAATATATAGAAAATAGGCATGAATTAATTTTTCTGTCTCCATTTGAAGAGTTCAAATTGATTTTCTAAAGCCCTGATTGGTCAGAAGTTAAGGTAGTGTGAAGATGACCTCCTATCAATATTTGTTAGACCCTGACAAGTGTAAGAAGAAGAGGGGTAGTTTTATTAAGACTGAATGACAATCCTTTCTTGACTTGCAATCTGATTAAAATTTCTATAGTCGCTAAACGATGATTTGAAGAAACTCCACTTGAGGTCACCTCCTGGTGAACTTTGCTTTGACCAATGAAATCGTCGGTTCCATTCCTCATTAAATGATTTGGAAGTTATGCCAATACATTCTTTAGATTCCCTAAGGGCGTCTAATATCAACTTATGCTCCATCTCTTACTTGCTGATACCGAAAGATTCACGAACATGTGACATCATTTCGTCGTACGACTCAATTTTTGTTTGTAACCCGAAATTACCGTTTCTAACACTTGCTCTGATTGCTAGAATAACTCATGTATATTTATAAACAAACGTTCAACAGGGGGTGACCTCAAGAGGGGTTTCTTCAGATCCTCTTGTAGCGAAAATAGAAAAACAAGGAGGGGATCAAGGATATGATTTTAATCAGATTGTCTCGACTTGAAGCTGTAACGGAAGACCTTCTCGTTGCTTGCAACGAGCTCGGCTCTAGTTGTATATATATCTGTATATGCTCTTGTATTGTACACATGTTCATGATAATGTAACATTAGCAGCAGTGTATTTATTGAATGGAAAACAAACATGAAATATTTGATTCAGAATGAATTAGAATAGATATCTGATTCTTATTTGAGAAATAAATTAAAGTTCAGATTTCAATAATAATTTTTGTCATTAGTTCATTATCGTCACGATAACGAAAATAAAATAGAAATTCAACGGTATCAACGTTCTTATAGTTTGGTAGGATTACTTACGAGAAACAGGATCCTGTTGGTAAGAGCTATGAATTTCGTTGATAAGGAAATAAACAAGCCAACAAAGTGCTTTGACTGAAAAAAAACCCATAATTACGACTGACATCTTTAAACGAATAGTTATACCAATCATATTTCACCTAACTAATGATACAAACAAGGAGTTTATAAGGTCACTATGTAAGCCGAATTTAGCTTGTCGTTGAAAACCCACTAGAAGTCTAGCATACGCATATGCACCATGGACCAACTCTTTGATATATTATCGGGTTACATGAAAATATTGTTAATTTTGCAATAAAAAAAGGTAAGGATAAAAAAACCCACAATGGTCGAAAGTAATGTCCATGGTATAAATCGTGCCGCTTTTTAACTGCAATCTGTTAGTATTAACGCATTGGTTAGACTTCTTTCTCGAGCCGACTGGAATGACCTCAGTTATTCATGAGAACTGCTATTGATTCAAAACATCTGTACTTCTCATGCAAGTACATGTATAAGGGGAATATACGCTGAATGTAAACATTTAAATATGGCTACAGCGATTGAGTATACCACATGGCATTATTTAGAAGCATACACGTATTGAATTGTATGAAAAATATTTAACAATCATGCATGTTAGGAAAAAGTTTCGTTCCAACGATCCTCCACATCCCATGAATTATATATTTTATGACAAAACGTCTAACATGAAGATTTAATTCCATTAAGAATAAACTGACTAATATGTATGTTTGTCTATCTCATATGTACGGTGGGGATAAGGCATCAACTTTCAGATTCCGGCTTCGAATAAGACGGGAACTTTTGTTTAATATTTTGAAAATTATGTTTTCTCCCAAAATTGCTGTTTTTCAGTAATTTTCAAATAAATTGTACACATTTGTACATAGCATATCTTTTAATACATACAATGAGACTCGATTATAGCGAAGTTCTAGAAACCAGTGGATTTTCTTCATTATACATGTAATTCGTTATAATCGAATGACGAATTCATAAAAAAAACAAGTAAAGCGAATTTAAACAGTTTGAACTTAGTAAGATTTAAATAATAACTTAATTTTAAACCAAACATGATCGAATTGTAAATTACAAATAGGGATTTCTGTTGATAAAAATTCATTCAATTAATTATGAAAATGTGTATTCCCTACATTTGAAATTATATGCTGTCTTTTAGTTCGTTATAAAAGTGGTAAAATTCGCGATCGGTATATTTTGCATCTACAGGACTCTAAATTAACTCGCTATTTTCGTATAAAGTTCGTTATAACCGTATGATTTAAAAAGGATTTGTGCGACTCAAAAAACGTCGCTGTATTTGAGATTTTGCTATATCCGTGTTCATTCTAGGCAATGTTGTTACTTGTTTAAGACACTTTACTCAAAAAAGTGGTGGACCCTTTATGTGGAAGATAGACAGATAAGTTAAACTTATTAATAAGTAATACAATGTACAAATATAGGCCTTATAAACTGCGTTGTTTATAATTTTATTATTAAAAGTACCTTTTTGCGTCAGTATTTGGTTGCATAAAGGAGGGGAAAGTTGGGTTTTCCCTTTTGACCTTTGGGTTGGCCCCGCAAAGGGAAACAACTTTTGGAAAGTGTGGATTGGTCTATTATAAAGGCTCAGTAATGAAAGTTATCCTCTCAATCGTACCGTTCTGCATTTTAATGATGTTTATGAAATCTTCTAAATTTTCAGTGAGTTCAAATCGACAAATTCTTCTAGATACATGTAAGTGATTTAATGGTATAAACTTCATTTCTTTAACAACATTTTTGGTTCATTCTCTAAAAAAAATATTTAATAGAAAAATACATACTTGTTAAACTTACAAGTTTTAGATGCCATGCCACAAGTTGCTGTTGTTCTACTTGGCTGTATGAATTAAATAGTTGCATTTGTTGAAAGCAATACAATGTTACATCATAGTGTAAACCAGATCTTTGTGCAGGTTTGTAAATCTCGCCCAATCCTTTCCTTCCTGCTTTTCGGATCGTGCTTTTTTTTTTACTAAAGGAGACACATTTATCTAGACCTGAGTGTTTGAAACCAATGGTATCTTGTATAATACACATCCATTGTACTAATAAAACAGTGCATAAAAGATTGTGTATGTTTAGCATACAGGAGGCAACATGATGATTTAATGAGATTAATTCTGATACACAAATATGCAGTCGTTTCGTTTATATTTACATATTTGTGTATCAGATATAAGCCCATTAAACCAGCATGTTGCCTCTTGTATGCTAAACATACAAAATCCTGTATGCAAGGTTTTAGTACATTGTAGTACAATGGGTACTGTTTTAGTAGTACAATGGGTGTGTGTTATACAAGTTATAAAAAAAATTATAACAATATATAATATTTAGGCATTATTTCTTGTAGATAATTTTGATATTTCGTGTAGTTTTTAAGGTCACCAAAGTCACTCATGTGACCTATTGCAATTGGTCTTCGTGCGACGTGCGTTAACAATTTTTCATTTTTAACTTCTTTAAGAAAGCTGCAAGGCCACTTGTTACCATTCTTAGCGTTAAGCATCTATATGGTAAGAGAAATCTAAATTGTGAAATTCGTGGCTTTACCACCCCGGTGCATCACAGGCGGGACCAAATATGCAAAAAAGGCCAAATTTTAAAAAATCTCCTTCTCTATCCGCATTCATTTAGGGAAAAATAAAATGCATGGTTAGGATGTTCATGAAGCCCTCTACCAAAATTGTGAAATTCATGGTACTTTGATCAGGGGTTCAGGTTCTAGGATGAGGTCAATATAGTTATAAAGTGAAATGTAGTAACTCTTAGAAAATCTTATTCTTTACCTTCATACATATTTTTTTAACTAAATGCATGGTAATGATGTCCGCAAAGTCCTTTACCAGAATTGTAAATTTTATCGTCCCTGGGTCAGTGGTTCAGGTCCTAGAGCGGGGCCAATATGGTCACATAGTGAAAATGTATTGATTTAATAAAAGTGTCATTTAGTATTCAAGTTTATTGTTTCATTTCTTTGACGCCATATCAATAACTTATGAGGTACGAAAGAATAAAGTTAAATACAATGTTAGAAAAAAAATACTAGGTCTAGTAAGGAAGAGTTGTTCCACATTGGACTTTGTTATTCAATAACATTTTACTTTTTAAAAAAGTTGTTGTACTTACATGCAACAATTTAAACAAATCTTTGCGATAGAGGATTTTTTCAATATTAAAAAATGTCTTTAAAAAGAGAACCCATGGTTTATATGCTTGCATACTCGTACAATTATCTTGATAAAAACCGTTGAATTATTGTAATATTGTGTTAGATTTACGCAATAAAGCATGTTTTGTTCTATAGCATCAAATGAAACGGAAACATTTTTTTCACTAAGATAAAAAAAATTACAAAATTGTTTCATATGTGGACCTAAATGCTTTTACGATACTAAGGACAACAATTGGTTTTTGTTGTCTTGTTAACAAGATCCTTTCCTTTTTTCTTTATAACTTTTTTTTTTGTTTAAGAATTTTTTATTGATACTAATGGTTTGTTTTATGATGCATGTAATAATTGAAAGATATTACACAAAAGGGACACTATATATGTTTCATGGAATGAAATTGTGATTAATTGTTACATGTAATTTTTAAACAAATAAAAACAGTAAATGAAGGCATGGGTACCGTTCGTCTGAGGATATAGAGAAAATGTTTCATGCAGACTGTTTCTGTTAGATTAATTACAACAAAAGTAAAAAAACAAAACTTCCTGTATCTTATTCTTTAGCCAAAACAAAATAACTGGCACTGTTGTCCGCATTATTGCCTTCAATTTCCACCAACTGAAATTCGTTTATTTCTATTGTAGAGTAGGCTTCATTTCTTACTGTCTCGGGTCCAGTTCTATTTGTATTTGTAATAGTTGAGTAAGCTCCGGTTTCTTCAATCGTAAGTTTACCATAATGTTCAGATTCTATTTCTTGTTGACCGTTCAGTGGCATTGCATGGCCATAGTAGTTATTTCTGTCCTTCACGTCGAAGTCTTCTCGGAGATGATGGTAGATTTCGGGATTATTTGTTGCAGTACTGGGCATTGCTTGATCTTTAGTGATTGGCAAAACATTTGATTTTTTTGTACTTTTCTAAAAAATATTAATAGTTCGTTTTATAATAATATGAAACATGGACATACTGAGGAATGAAGGCAATATTATACATATATAATTATATAAAATAACATACTAAAATTATTGTTCAGCAATTTCATTCTTTACACACCCTTTCTTAACCATTCTTATATTTTATGGAAGTCTGCGACAGGGGCTCGTTTACTTATTATATAATAGTTCGTACGCCCAGTCTTATTTCTTCTCTTCGCCGGCGTACATGCGGGACTATCGCAAATAGTTGGGTTTACCAAAAAGCCCGTACACTAAAATTTTGCAAAAATGTTTCGCCTAATCATACAAAGAAACAAGTTCTGACTTTATTTTAATTATTTCATATATATCATTTAACTGCAATTATACATCGGTTATTCGAATTATATAATTGTCATTCTCAGATAGTTCTCTAAAAAGATTTCTAATTTCGAGATCTATTCGCCACGTAGTTCACTGAGGCAAATTATGAACATTGATAAATATATGCTTTATTTATTTTACCTACACGTGATTGTACACAGTTAAGGTTCTTTTTAGTCTGAAAGTGTTGGGAGAGAGAAAGAACGAGAGAAAACAATGTTGATAAGCTTCATTTAAATACAAGCAAATACTGTTACATTGTCCTAACAAATGTAGTTTTAAAAGGAATAAAATTGAGTAATTTGACTTAAGTTATTAAAAAGCGATAATGGATACAATGAGATTTATTCATTAAAAATGAAACAACAGTGTTTCCTTTGAAAACAGATTTTCTGCTATTTCACGGCTTACAAGTTATATTCCAGTGTCTTTGTGACAAAATACATGTGATATTTTGTTTTTAATTTTTCAGTTCAATGTATCGTGTACTGTGCTAGTAGGCAGTTGATATAGTATATTTTAGGATAGCGTCATTTAATCGCTTGTGTTGAAATTAAATACCGGGTTTAACTTTTTTAACAAAATTCATTCATTGATTAAATATAAATTTATGAGTTTCTATACTAAAATGATTTTTAAGTTACACCCATTATTTATCAAATTGATTTTAATAGCCCATGTAAATTAATTAAGACAGTTCTAAAGCAAATATGAATACAAATATTCAAATGTATGATAATCTTGCCTTCCATGACACGTAACAATAATATGTACATTGCCTTAAAGGGGCATGGTCACGATTTTGGTCAAACTCTATTTTTCTGTTTTTATTTTTTATAATGCTTTAGGAATGCATTTCTAATGATGAAATGCAATTTGAGAGTCAGTCGTTGAGTTATAAGCAAGATACAAGGCTCTCAATTCTTTGTCATGTAAACAAGGCTCGTGCCCTGTTTTTGTTTACATTGGTTCAATATACCAGTAAAAAATCTTTTTCAAGCTGATTTGTTGATCTTTTTATTCATTTTTAGCATAAATAAACAGTTCCTAACGTTTAACAACAAAGGCTTTGTTTACATAGCAAAGAATTGTAAGCTCTGTAACTCGCTTATAACTCAACGAATGACACTCAGATTTTGGTTGCCTATTTAAAATGCCTTACTGAAGCATTGTAAACATTAAAATCGTAAAAATAATTTTTGACCAAAATCGTGACCATGCCCCTTTAAAATCATTCACCATTTATGTTTATACGCGAGGACATACGCCTAACCATTAGCAGATTTTATATTTGAAAGTCACATGAACGTGTTTAGTGCTTGATGAAGTCTTAACTATACTCTGTCCCGAGTTTTTGCTTCCACCACTTTTCGCTTGATATTTCGATAATCATAAACATCTTTGTGCTCAAATTACGTTCATCCACTAATATGAAAAATGTCAAGATTATCTGTTTTGAAACGCCCCCTCTACCGCTTCAGGTTTCAATGCATTACCCAAAATAGAAAGTCTACGGGGATTTTGCATTGCATCAGCCAAAATTATCCCGGATGATAACGTTGAAAAATTGTGCGAGGTATTCCGAGTAAGTTCCGAATGGTAAAAAGTTGTAAACATTTCCCATTATATACTTCCGTAAGAAATCTGTTTTCGTTCCAGTGAAAATTTATAATGTGTCAATGAAGATATCTTCGAAACATCAAACAGAGATGAAAGCAATAACTTTTGACAGACTATAGCTTCCGAATAGGTATAGGTCATTTGAGAAACGAGCCCCTGAGCAATGTTGAATAACTTATATTATAGAGTCGTTTGTTTCTATCATAAATGTTTGCCTGTGTATGAAATTTTGATATAATTTATAAGTGTTATACGTGTTTGCTCGGTTTATACCGTAGAACATGAAACCTTAAAATTCATGGTATCGCTTATCCACTCAGCCGCTCTTACATATTACATTTCTAATTTTTCAAATAACAGAAATAACCCAGTTAATCAAAACTGATTTAGATTTGACAAACAATTGGATACCATGGTAACAATTCCTTTGAAATCAGCTCATTTATAACATACGAAGAACATAGTTACACCATTTTTAACGACGAAACAATGCTTAAACATTTAGTTAAAAAATAATCACACAATTGACCAGACAAGATCTTTTGGTACTGGGCAATTTTCAATACAAAATGAATGAGGCTTACTGAATCATTTTCTAATTTATTGAATGTCTCTCTTGCATTGGCTCTAAAAATCGCTTGTCGGCTATTTAAGGCGTGTATTGGCTGTACCAGGGCACGGTTTCTAAAAAAAAACAACACATTAAAAGTCAAAAGTGTATGAGAATAGCAATCGTGTAACGTTAATTTTATAGATATGTCATAAAATATGTATGCATTGAAGGATTATAGATTATCATGATAAACCACAGAATTTACTTGAAAGATTGTTTTTGTCTTTTCTGCAGGAAAATTGATATAAAGCCAGTTGTCACTGCCCCCATAATAAGTCCAATAAATAAAACTCCTACGATTAATCCAGAACGCAGTGTACAATCTATTGAATAGATGATTCATAAGTAAACTTAACGTAAATAATTCAAAATAATTTTCTTAAGGCGTTTTGTTGTTGCTAGAACTGATTTAGGGGATAAATAAAATTTTCCTATTATGAATGTATATATGACAAGAGTATACGACAGTTTTGTTTCATTGATTTGGAAATGCTGAATTAATATTGATATACTAAAACTATATTTGATTTGTTTCATAAAAATCAGAAAAATACTAGCCTTGGGAAGATCTTGCCTGAGTAATCGTCACAATGTTTACTGCACTTGTAGTTTTTGAACTTGTGTTCTCTTGAGACAATGTTGTATTGGTTATACCATGCGTTGAACTGGTCATAAAAGGAAAAGAAGTTGAAGAGGTCTCTAGTATTTCTCCTCGTGATGTTGCCTCGTTTGTTTTTTCCGTTAAAGCTGATGTTACACCTTGTGTAGTCTCAGGTTCCGTTGAGAAAACTGTATTCTGTGTTGATAAACATCCCGGTAATGATGAACTAACATCATTTCTACATGTACCATTGCCTAAAAACAATTTCATCTTTAAAAAACTTTCAGAGCAAAAAAAAATCCATTTTCAAATGGCAAAATAGTACTTACAGAAGTCCTGTTCCGAAAATACACAGGTGATTTGTAAAGGTAAAACTTTCCCCGTTACATTTACGGCAATCGTTTGATTTGATAAAAGAAAGTTAATGACCATCTTAACAGTTTGATTTCCATGGTTAGGTCCAGTACAGGATGTCGACGATCTTGTTATATTACAATAACGTGTACAAGAACCTGTATATTTTAACAATTCAACATTATTCCTGCTAGTTCTATTTAACTAAATAAATAAATATAAATATATATGAGAGGACAGACAGTCATTTTTTTTTATTTTAATAAAACTATCGAATAATATCTTACATTCCAAAATCCTCGTAGTGCATACAATTGCGCTTTGGTAGACATTAATAGCCTCCTTCAGACAAAACATTCTATAATGAGAAAGTCAGGCATTGGATAATAAAATCAAGTCTAAGTTATAGGTATCGATTATACTGATTACTTCTTTTGACGTAATTTGTAATTATAGTGATTATTGCTCACTGGTAATCGTAGTTTCATTGCTTACAGTTTGTTTACTGGTGTAATTATAATTACTTAATCGATTACTTTCAATCAGTACTGAGAAAACAGACACTCTGAGAGTTTTGCATAAGCATGAATGAATGTTTAATTTTTTCAAACCATATCAATGATACATGCGTTTCAAAACAAAAATATTTACAAAAGTACAAATAGAAGTTAAGAGACATTTTAATGAATCGAGCTAATATTTTTTTACATACATTGACGATTTTTTTAAAAAGAAAATTGTATACATGTCTTTTACCGGCATCCCCAATTTTGAAACAATTGTCGTTTAATATGCTAAATAGGTCTGTAAATTTTTTTAAAAGACTTACCCTATTAGTAATAAAACAAGAGATTGTGGGGCCAAATCGCTCACCTGTGCAACAATAGCCATAACTTATCAAATGTACTTTATGCTATTAAATACAAAACAAATTGCGCAGGTCAAGGTGATGGCATGTAGACGCTTATAAGGGACTGTGTATTATTTCTCAAAATTTCTATGGATTTATGAAAGTTATATATGAGGAATGTGGACTACACTGTACAAGTATGTACTTTATCTATGTGCGTGGTTTAAATCTTAGGATTAAAAATACAATGACGAATATTGTAAAAAAAAAAGTACGGCCCACTGCTTCCCCATTAATCTTCCATTGAGAAGTGTCCACCGCCAAAGATCCCAAAGTATGACAAGCCTAAACAAACAGTGCGTTAAAATTTCAAGCACCTGCAATGAATAGTTGCTGAGAAAAATGCTACAAATTTTTGTTACGGACCGACAGAGAGACAGACGGACAGACAAACACACAAGGGTAAAACAGTAAATCAGTATAATTATCCAATATGAATAATGAAATCCAAAGTCTTAAAAAATGACTAGATGACATGGAACAATATTCAAGGAGAAATTGTCTGAAAAGTGTCGGAATACAGGAACATGGCGAAAATACTGACAAAGCAGTACTCAATGTCAAAAACGGCATTATTCTTAAAGAAGCGCAAGTTTACTTAATTATATCTAGCATTGAGAGGTCACATCGTGTTGGACCACAAAGGGGGGAAACCAAAAGGAAATCATTGCCAAAAAAGCTATCTTGATAGACACATAACAAACAGAATATTAAAAGTTACAATCACAACCCTTTCAACAACAGCAGAATTTACATCAATAAGGCCCTATTTCGACAAAGATCCAAACTATTTGCTGCTGTGCGAAGTCTGGCTATGGAGAAAACCATTGAAAGCGCGTAGAGTGCTGATGGCTGCATAAAAATCGAACTTCTAGACAAAACCATCGTGTCGATAACTCGTGAGAACGACATCGGTCGATTCATCCCTGGAGCTTCCGATGTGCTTCACAACTTCCTGGATAATGCAGCATCCGCCAGGACGTCAACCCCGTTTCTACGTTTCTAAGGGTTCCATAACTCTGTAAACACATTCTAAACAATGCCCATGTCTCTGTGTTTCGTTGTATATATCATGCGATTTAAACCTCCTTGATTAAACGCTTAACTTTGTTGAGTCTGAGTCTAAGTCTTCCCAAAGAGGAAATTAAATCCTCAGTGTGTTTTCCAAAGATGTTAATAGCAAACTGTTGCTACTTTCTTGCTTTCATATAAAATAATACTTTTTATTTTAATGTTCTGAAAATACTGTTATAGCAAAATTTGAATTTTTTTATCTACACTTACCATTTGTTTCCCTAGAAGAGTTCCAATTGCTTATTAGTTTGTTACCAGTAATAACAGTTATAGTTGCTTACGTCTCCTCTAATGCTACTTTTTATTTCATAGTATTTTGAAAGCCTAATATGACGTGTTTTTACTCGATTTTTCTTGTTTTCATGTTTATTCTTATTATGCCATTTTTGATGATGACATAATTGCAATTACAGAAAAACACTGAGATGATAGTATTTGTGTTGAACCTTTACTGTTGAATAGTTACCACACCCCTACAGCGGAAGAACCAAAATAAATTTGGTGGTGGGGTGGCTTTATATATCTTTAAACATCTCAAATATGTTATTAATACGACCTATGTCGTTCAGATATTGACATTTTTTGGCGTAAAATTTATACTTGTGGTGATATATTTTAGTAGGCGTTATATATAGACTCTCCTAGCCTGTTAAGTTTTTTAGAAGCACTACAATCACCATCAATTAATTTAAATTATAATAATTCTATTAAAATTACAGACAATAATTCAATAGAAATTGCAGTAGGAAATTTATCAAACTCCCTTTGTATTGGCTGCCAAAATTTCATTGAAACCAATTATATCTAAAAATAGAAAAAATAAAAGTAATAAACACATTCATTAGCTTAAAAACAAATGGTTTGACAAAGATTGAAAACTCATGCGCTAAAAACTAGTTACACAGGGTACCTGATACGGTCGCAACCTTAGGGTGCGTTTGATTGAACGACACGAGTACCTCGGGTTGCCAGAAGTGTCAATAACACATATATTTAACGACACTAGTGTTGAACACGGGTTACGAAAGTTTACTCCTGCTTTTAGTGAGAGCACAAGTGTTTAAAGATGGCGGAAAACGATGAGCAATTTTGAGTTTGACATATGCAAATTTGAACTTCGGGGTTTATTAGTCTAATATATCACTCAAAGAGTAGGATTTACTAAAACTTTTGTATAACTGATATTTTTCCAGACTTCAAGTAGAGTTAAAAATAAACGGAGAAAAAACATTAAAGCATTAGTTATACTTCTAATGCTGGATTGATGGAAATGTTTAACTCTACAGGTAAAACGCGACATTGATTTTTCTTAGTTTTCTTTTTAATTAATTCTTATTAACTCGTCGAAATTTTTATCGTTGAGATGCATATTTCAATTTAAAATTATTTTCAGATCGGGGAAGGTAGGGTCTTATTAGTTCTGAATGGCAGGGAAAATTTACAACAGATTTACAGGATGAATGTTTTTAACAAAAGAGATTAAAGGGGCATGGTCACGATTTTGGTCAAATTCTGTTTTTTTTTATTTTTATTATTTACAATCCTTTAGAAATGCATTTCTAATGATCAAATGAAATTTGAGAGTCATTCGTGGAGTTAAAAGCAAGATACAGACAATTCTTTGTAATGTAAACAAGGCTCGAGCCCTGGTTTTGTTTACATAGGTTCAATATACTAGTAAAAAAAAAAATTAAACCTGATTTGTCTATCTTTTTATTAATTTTAAGCATAATTAAACAGTTTCTAACGTTTAACCCATTCATTTCAGGTCTAAAATTGGAATTTTCACTTTAACATTCAAAATGTAAACAAACGCTTTGTTTACATAGCAAAGAATTTCAAGCTCTGTAACTTGCTTATAATTCAACGAATTACACTCAAATTTCGGTTGCCAATTACGAAATTATGCATATATATATATATATATATATATATATATATATATATATATATATATATATATATATATATATATATATATATATATAAAAGCACTAAAAATAACCAACGACACGAACAATAAAGAAAAATATTGTCAAATTTTCGGGACAACCCGTCCCTTCTTCAGGACAACAAAGTAAAAACTACATATGAAAGGAGTAAAACATCCCAAATTTTTCTTTCTCGGGCTTATGATCTTTAATACAAAGATGTAGTTGACACGTTCCCATTCGGTGTTTTATATATTATTTAGTTTTTAGTTTAGTGCTAGTTTTGTAGATGTTTTACTCCTTTCATATGTAGTTTTTACTTTGTTGTCCTGAAGAAGGGACGGGTTGTCCCGAAAATTTGACAATATTTTTCTTTATTGTTCGTGTCGTTGGTTATTTTTAGTGCTTTTTTATATCTCATCTTATAACCATGTATCTTTTGATCCGACACTATAGATAACGAGTGTTGTTGTTTTTTTTAGTGCTTTATATATATATATAAATATATATATAAATATATATATATATATATATATATATATATATATATATATATATATATATATATATATATATATATATATATATATATATATATATTCATAACCCGAATGAATCACCAAAGAAAGCATTTTATTGTTTATATTAATATCTTTCTTTTAACAAATTAATAAATTGAGCGTAAAAAGTAAGTAAAATTCACTAAATTACTGTTAACGTACATAAGTACGTTAGCTAAAAGAAACAGCCAAATCGTCTCCTGTGAGACTTTGAGTCTGTCATCATCATGGTTATTTCGTGCAGTCCGTGATTTTTCTTAGGTAGTTGTATGTTTCGACCAATCGATAAACTGGGCGTGTCAATTTCAGTCCTGTCACTTTCTTGTCAGTTTCAGCCGCTGTAGATTTCGACCAATCGATAAACGGGGCGTGTAGATTTCAGTCTGGCTGTTTCTATAGAGCTATGAATTAACTATATGTCTCCGTAAGAAATAGAGGGAATAATACTTGGTAGATGTAAATATATATATATATATATGTGAATATATATATATATATATATATATATATATATATATATATATATATATATATATATATATAACACTCAAATTCATTCTTAATAATTTTTGACCAAAATCGTGATCATGCCCCTTTAAACTTTTAATGATAAGTACATGTACTCTACAACTAATATACATGTAACTTATGTAAATTTTTGATCCTAACATAAAACAGTTAGCCTTGGATAAGCTGACAGGAGAAAACGTATTCTCCATTTTTAACACTAGAGCAACAGTTGTCGTTTTATTCACATTCCTAGAGTCTAGCCATTGCGCATGCACTAACATAACCCTAGAGTTACTAGAGTCAGTTCAATCAAACGCGCCCCATGAAATACATACATTATGAATCAATATTATAGAACCTACAGAATTTATAACAAACTACGAAAACAAAAATTTAGAACATACCAATGTAATATAATTGATCAGCTAAATGCTCTTAACTCATCTGATCCCAACAATTATTGGAAACTTATAGATGAACGAAGACATAACATTAAAAATGCAATTGATACGCCAATCTCTTATAACTAGAGGTACTGTGAGCAAGCAAGCTCAAAAATGATACCCCCGCTAAGAAAAAATCATAACTCAAGTATTTTTCTGTTGTACTATCTATTTAACCGTCAGGGTTCTATCAATAACAGCTGCTCTATTTTTTTTTAAGTGTTAATGCTAATATGAGTACACAAACCAATTTCTTTTCTTTAAATTCTATTTTATTTCAACTTAACTGTAAATAAATGAAGACTTTTGCATCCTTATGATAACAGGTATGACTGGAATCAAACGAAAGTCCACATGTCAAGCAGCAAGCGTTGTGTCAAATTTTACTTTCTAATCATTTCCATTAATAGAAGACATGATACAGACAGGATTTAAGCATTTTTTGAACAATGTCCATGACCTTGCCCAAATAACCTTGGGTCAAGGTCATGACACACTTGCAGGTCATAAGCAATCTTTGTGTGAAGTAAGAACTTCCAATGTTTCTCCATAAGAAAGTTAGGGACCGGACACGAATTTTGCACTTTCCCTGCCAGTGAAGCTGACCTTGCCCGAATGACCTTTGGTCAAGGTCATGACACATCATCAGGTCATAAGCAATCTATGTGTGAAGTATGAATATCCAATGTTTCTCCATAAGAAAGATATGGACCGGACACGAATTTTGCACAAACAGACGGACGGGCAGACAGACGGAAAAGATGATTCCTAAATACCCCCAAATCTTCGTTTGAGGGGGGTATAATAACATTGAGTGTGTTAAACGATATAAATAATTAGGTCCCACAATTTATGCATCAGAAACACTATGTAGTGCTTAAATTGACGGTTGCAACAAAGCTGAAAAACCTTACTTCAAATTGCAAAAAGATTTCTTAACCTTTAACCAATCAATTACAACTGATTTAAATATATTTGACCACACTATCAAACCTATTATTTTGTACGACTCCGAATTGCGAGGATTTTTTTATCCATCAACTTCAAAATTTAGAAAAATTAGATAAATATACCAAAACTTAGAGGAACAAAATCTACTTCTCCGATTTTATAAACATTTGCTAAAGGTTCATTATAAAAGCAGCATCTTTTTTTTATTCAAGTATTCATATAACTTAAATCATAATAAATTGCATATTAACTTGATAAATGAGAGAGAGAGAGAGAGAGAGAGAGAGAGAGAGAGAGAGAGAGAGAGAGAGAGAGAGATTGCTCTAGATATTGAATAAATTCTACCAGTTTTCCCAGACCTCAGCAAATAGTACTTGTCTGTTATTTTTACAAGTAATTTATCTATTTGTGTCGTACATAATCTTGATGGAGGATATCAACCCATTCAGAGAAGGTTTCTTACTACAGCATCTAATATTAATATATATATATATATATATATATATATATATATATATATATATATATATATATATATATATATATATATATATATTAGGGCTGCGCAATAATATTGCGGTGTATTGCGGTACGTGGATAAAAAATATCGTATCGCAATACATTTGTTTAATACCGGTATATCGGGTTAATTGATCGGGCTCGGAATTTCGTTACGGGCTCGGGATTTAAAAATTCTGATTTGAATTAAAAATGGCTGATGCATTTGTTATCGTTCCAAACACGAAAGGAAAGTCGGAGGTTTTGATATTATGACTGCTCAAAGAGCTTCCCTAAATCCAAAACATGTTGATATGCTGATATTCTTAATAAAGAATTTGAAGTAGGCCCTGTTGTAGCTGCAATAATGTAGCCCTCTCCGATTTTTTATATCTGATGTTTACTGGAGAGGGATACAATTCTATAGGATCTCCGTAATGGTGCAAAATGAATTTTTTAATGCGTCTGACTTCGGTCGGAAAAGATCGTTGTTATACTTGACTTCCTTAAGATAAAGTGATTTTTTAATTCAGGTTGAACAAACTAACCGTATATACATCAAAACCAGATAAAACACATCAGCATGTTTACCAGTCGTCCTTTTCAGCAGCCATGACAGTTCTCGCGTGGTTTTGTGGAATTTACGCTTGGAGTTTTGATGGGCTTGATAAAGTGAAATTCAGTGTAAATAAGCGATCTTACCTCGTTCTTTCACTAAAACATCATTTACAGAAATTGTATGTAATGAAAAATTCATATTTACCGCGTTAATTATGTTTAAAAAGGGGAATTCCTATATTCAGTTTAGGATCCGCTCCTGAATTTTCATTGGCTGTCCCAACATAAAACCGGTCAAGGTCAGTAAACATGGCGGACAAATTCAACTTGCGCTGTTGACATACACGAAAAATAGCTGATATATGGACTATACTTGATATTTTTGGATTAATTTATGCCATACAAATCTACAATGTTTGAGTTCATGTAAGAAATGCAAATGTTATGGTCATTTATATACGATTTGAGACGAAATCGTTGCGGGAGTGAATCACTCCCGCACTTGCACCATTACGGAGATCCAATGGAGTTGTAGCCCTCTTCCCAAAAAACAAAAAAAAAAACAAAAACAAAAAAATCGGGAGAGGGCTACATCATTGCAGCTAGCCCTGTTGAAGTTGTAACTTTGTCTCCCTGCAGGTTGACACAATCAGTCAAAACATTCATTTCTTATCGTAACTGTAAATTCATTTATTGTTGCACAATTGTTTGATGTTCTTCTTCCACCAGATCACTGGACTGCCTAAAAAGCACTGTACTAAATGTACCTAATTAACTGACTACTTGGGTCTAGTCTTGCTAGATGATAAATCGTCTAATGTTTCAAGGGTTTTCTTAAAAGGTTTTTAAATTAACAACATCAATGTTTTATTCTTTTATGTTATATAGAATTATAGAGCAAATGAATTATGTATACAAATATATCAATTACAATCTATCAACGTTTATAAAAAAATCAAATTTTGATTTAAAAAAAATATTGCAATTCATATCGCAATACATTTTAAAATATCGCAATACAAAATTTTCCCCCAATACCCAGCCAATATATATATAATATTTGTTTTGTAATGCAATAATATATTTCACTTGATCTATAAAATCTCGTGAGATCCAAGAATGAATTCTATCTCTACAAAAACCACATATGTATGAATATTTCTGAAACAATAACTTAATTCGAAATTGAAACCATTGAAGTTTTGTATTTTTAGTGATTTGGACGGTAAAAAATGGTCTCCCATTCTAAATCACCTAAATTATAATTCAGAAGACGGCTCCAACTTGTTTTGCAGAATGGTTCGATTGTATTATTTTTAAGAATTTTGTATAGATCTCAGGAGTTTTTGCACTTAGCAGTGAACATATTTTTTGAGTGATATATGGCATACAAACTTTTGAAAAAAGAACCATATTTTTATTTTTTTAGCCATTCTCTTATAGCTGCTATCAGCCCATTGTATTCAAGAAAGTTTACATTAATGCCATATATTAAATTGAAGTTCATGACGGAAACATCTTTTCTCAAAACATCATTAATGAAAACCATATTTTTCTACAATAATTTTTTATAAACAATTGTTTTCCTTCCAACTAAGATATTTTTGTTAAAAAGATAGTGGTTCCATATATATATTTGTTCCTAGTTCTGGTGATTTATCAGAAAAAAATATCCATGCATCTAAAACATCCTTCCAGAATATATTTTGTTTTACATTTTTTAATTTTTTCTTAATACATTCTTTCCCACATAAAGCAATTTTCTTAATATCTAAGTCTAAATCTAAATGCACTTTGTTTTTTTTTAAGATGATGTTCTTCATCCAAACCATTTTCAATGACATAGTGAATTCTTTGATGCCAATCATCTTAAAACCACCCTCTTTAAATTCCTTAGAACACACACCCTTTTTCAATCGAATGTGATAACTTCCCAATACAAATGAGTAAAATTCAGTCTAAATCTTTCAGCTGTGAATCAGAGGGGTTAGGAAATGAAGCAAAAATGTTATTTAAGGTTGGCAGTTAAAGCGTTTTTAAAACCGTTAAACGACCCAATGGTGTAAGGTTTCTACGTTTCCAATGTCTCATTGTGTTTTTTATATTTACAAACTTTAATCTAAAATTCACATCAGCGATATTTTGCAGATTAGTGTCAAATTCTATGCCAAGTAATTTAAAAGTTTTTTTGCCCAACCCCTGAGCTTCATTTGTACATATAAAATCATCACAATGTTTTTTTTTTCCTTCCTATCCAAACAACTTTGCTGTCAGATCTGAGCTAGGACGATTTCATGTACACTTTGATATTATTGAAAATATGTTATATTGGCACAGACTAGAAAGACTTCAAGAATTTCCATTACTCAGTGAGGCTTTAAAATGCTACATCATAATGGATTTACCTAATGGTACTCTTGCATCAACTTCCTTCTAAATCATGTTAACATTAAACCCAATGACGCTTTAAGTATGTCACATTCCAGATTTAAAGTCACTTAAAAATATTATTTAACATCAAAATGATAGAAATTTATATAAGGATGGTAAGTTATGTACAATCACTAGCATAACGAATAACTTTAATTTTAATTTCTAACAAATTATCAACCTAGATCTGTAATAACAAAATTTCAAATATCAGCTCAGACTTAAAGTCGAAATTGGTCGATATAAAAAAAAACCCGAAGAAGATCGTATCTGTACCCATTGTGATAAGAACGATGTACAGGATGAAATTTATTTCCTTCTTGGAAGTCCACATTTGAATGCACAAAGACGAACTTATTGATCTGTGTATTACTAAATGTCCAAACTTTCAATATCTTTCTTCTAATAATTTCCCTGAAATTTTTAGATCATTTCCAAATTCCTTCTAAACCTTCCATAATTAATAAATTTGTAACGTATTGTCAGTTAGACGATTTACCATTTATCAATTAATTTGCAATATTATTAATATGCCTGTTTATGTATCTATGTGTACATACTTGTATGTAAACATCGTTTTGTATACATGTGTTCTATCTCCTTCTTGTGATTGTAAATCTTTGTTGCCCCTTGTGACTAAAATTTGCTCAATAAAAACAACCTTATACACCTCCTCAATCCTGTGCTGAATTTTGGGCAAATTTTTCAGACACAATGGAGCAAGCACTTGATACTGAATACAGCTATTTTTGGTTGGTGATTTTAAAGTTAACATGCTTGCATCAGGTAACAACACTTATTTTACAATGTCTTTAAGAAACCAAGTAACTTTGTAGTAAAGAGTGGTTCGTTCATATTCTTGTATAGATCTACAATGTTATTGTAAATGAACCCATATGTAGTTCACATTCCCCTGTTACTATTCATTTATCATTTAAGACCCCAAAACAAAATGCTTACAAATGTGTAATAATAAATAATAACCTTGCTAACTACCAGGGCTTAAATGCTGATTTGACACTTGTCAATTGGGATGAAGAAGTATTCAATTCGAAAAACATTAATGATATATACAATAATTTTACTGAAATAATACTCAAAACATATTGAAAAGCATGTACCAACAAAAACTTTTACCATTCGACCTTCTGATAAGCCTTATATAACTACTGCTACCTGCAAACGAATGCGACAAAGAAAAAGAATACACAAAAGAGCTGTGCGTAACAATAACCCACAAGACTGGCAACAGTTTAACTCCATCCGTAATGAAATAATAAGCGTACTTCTTAATGCCCAAATAGATTACAAAATTAAACTTGCTAACCAACTTGTTAACAAATCTATCCCGCATTGCTAAATCTGTGACTTGACTAAACAAGAGGCCCATGGGCCATATATCGCTCACTTTAACAATATTTCTTGTATCATTCTATTTCGTTATTATGAATTGAACTCTCAAAGAATATTGTAAAACTCTCATATATTTCAAGATTTTAAAAAACATTAATTAAACAATACATAAAAAGAAGCCTACTTACTGAGCCAGTTTTATTCCAGTATGTGTTGATAAGCTTGAATATGTTTTTGTATATATCTTACTATATAACATGTTTCTTTTCTAGAGTCTGCCTTTTTATTCCTAAGAAATAAATAATACCCAAAAGAAGCCTACTATTCGGGGACATCATATCATGATCATAAGATCTAAGATGCTTTAACTGACCAATCTTAATATCCTAGGCATCAACGCGTTAAAGATAAAAAAAATAATTCTAAAACGAACTATAAAAAATTACAACAAGAGGCAAATCGGCCTTAACGGTCACCTGATTAGCATAAAACCCATACACAAACTTGTCGAGGTGTCTCATATATGCAGTTAATTAAGTTTCATTCTGGAGTAGAAACATTATAAATTTGTAATGACGACCACTTACCTGCCTTAAATCTTTCAAAAAGAACTATGAAACCTATAATTTTAGCGAAAAACTTAAAGATCATAATAGAGTGCATGACCTGATATTGAAAAGGTGCAAGACGCTGATAGTAAATAATTTTCCAATATTTGTTAACTTTCAGGATAGGTTTTATGTGTATATGTTTTCATAGATAAACTAAAACAAGGTGGCTAGTAAACATGTTTTATCTTAAACAACCTATCATCCCCCATCCCCAGGGGCAGACAGAAACTCCATGTGGGCATTTAAAACAAAAAACAAAAAAGCTTTAGAAGCCATCATGAGTTACTCACTTCTCATGTTCCAACTTTTGAATATTCAACCTTCATTGACAATTAATCACCATCTGGCATTTATACCAAACTCATTTTACATGTATCAGTGATTTTAGTTAGTCAATTATTACTTCACTATTAACAAGTATATTTGTTTATTTAGAAAGTTAAAAAAACTGATTTGTTTCAAATGATAAAAATACCTGCATAACTCTTTTAATCAAACAACTTCTTTATAATTACATTATATTCAATGATTAATTACTAAATATGAACAAGTAAAGGAAGATAACTCCATTATGAAGAAGCAAGGGAAGATAACTCCATTAACTGTTTACCCCCCCCCCCCCCCTGAACTCTTTCCAAATGCTTTCACAATCTCTTAACTTTGATAGACAGCTCCATTCTTACTCTTTTCTATATTTGTGAATTTACTCATTTCTTTCATTGAAATTCCTGAGCAGAATAAAATAATAAGACATATATATACCCCCCTCCCACCTATTAACCTTGCCTTACATTTAGGTGACATGAAATATTACTAAAGAGGACAGCTCAATATTTGTTTTCTAAATATGCAGTCAGTTTATATTCTGTGTCAGTAGACATTTTTTTAAAAATTATATCTATATTAACACTAAATTACCATTTTTGCCACACCCTGCATTAAGAACCCCTACCCTATAGGAGTGTTTTGGCCCCGCCCTAGATTCAAATCCCTACATTGGGAGACATGAAATTTAAAATTTTGATAGACGGCTTTTTTTTCTTTCTTTATATGCAGTCAGTTTTTATTCAGTATCAGCTTAAGTAAAGCAGACGATTTTTTAAAACATTTATTGCAATAACAGTATATGACTATTTTGGCCCCACAGTAGAGTCAGAACCCCTACCTCGGGGGACATGAAACTTAAAATTTTGGTAGAGCGCTTTCTGGTCTATAAAATCATGAATTCAGTTTTCCTGACAGGTGTGTAGTAGTAAAAAATATAATTTTTAAACATTATATGCATTAACACTATACATCCATTTCGGCCCTGCTATAAAAATATATAAAACTATAAAAAATTACAACAAGAGGCAAATCGGCCTTAACGGTCACCTGATTAGCATAAAACCCATACACAAACTTGTCGAGGTGTCTCATATATGCAGTTAATTAAGTTTCATTCTGGAGTAGAAACATTATAAATTTGTAATGACGACCACTTACCTGCCTGAAATCTTTCAAAAAGGACTATGAAACCTATAATTTTAGCGAAAAACTTAAAGATCATAATAGAGTGCATGACCTGATATTGAAAAGGTGCAAGACGCTGATAGTAAATAATTTTCCAATATTTGTTAACTTTCAGGATAGGTTTTATGTGTATATGTTTTCATAGATAAACTAAAACAAGGTGGCTAGTAAACATGTTTTATCTTAAACAACCTATCATCCCCCATCCCCAGGGGCAGACAGAAACTCCATGTGGGCATTTAAAACAAAAAACAAAAAAAGCTTTAGAAGCCATCATGAGTTACTCACTTCTCATGTTCCAACTTTTGAATATTCAACCTTCATTGACAATTAATCACCATCTGGCATTTATACCAAACTCATTTTACATGTATCAGTGATTTTAGTTAGTCAATTATTACTTCACTATTAACAAGTATATTTGTTTATTTAGAAAGTTAAAAAAACTGATTTGTTTCAAATGATAAAAATACCTGCATAACTCTTTTAATCAAACAACTTCTTTATAATTACATTATATTCAATGATTAATTACTAAATATGAACAAGTAAAGGAAGATAACTCCATTATGAAGAAGCAAGGGAAGATAACTCCATTAACTGTTTACCCCCCCCCCCCTGAACTCTTTCCAAATGCTTTCACAATCTCTTAACTTTGATAGACAGCTCCATTCTTACTCTTTTCTATATTTGTGAATTTACTCATTTCTTTCATTGAAATTCCTGAGCAGAATAAAATAATAAGACATATATATACCCCCCTCCCACCTATTAACCTTGCCTTACATTTAGGTGACATGAAATATTACTAAAGAGGACAGCTCAATATTTGTTTTCTAAATATGCAGTCAGTTTATATTCTGTGTCAGTAGACATTTTTTTAAAAATTATATCTATATTAACACTAAATTACCATTTTTGCCACACCCTGCATTAAGAACCCCTACCCTATAGGAGTGTTTTGGCCCCGCCCTAGATTCAAATCCCTACATTGGGAGACATGAAATTTAAAATTTTGATAGACGGCTTTTTTTTCTTTCTTTATATGCAGTCAGTTTTTATTCAGTATCAGCTTAAGTAAAGCAGACGATTTTTTAAAACATTTATTGCAATAACAGTATATGACTATTTTGGCCCCACAGTAGAGTCAGAACCCCTACCTCGGGGGACATGAAACTTAAAATTTTGGTAGAGCGCTTTCTGGTCTATAAAATCATGAATTCAGTTTTCCTGACAGGTGTGTAGTAGTAAAAAATATAATTTTTAAACATTATATGCATTAAAACTATACATCCATTTCGGCCCTGCCCTAGAGTCAAAACCCATATCCAAGAGGACATGAAATTTAAAATTGCAGTAGAGGACTTCCTGGTAAACATAATTAGGAAGTCAGTTTTCTTACAGATGTGTGAGAGTAGAGTAGAAGATTTTTAAACATTATATACATTAACACTGTATAACCATATCCCCCCCCAGGTCCTGAACCCCTGACCCAGGGGCCATGAATTTCACAATTTACGTAGAGGAGCTAGTGGACATCATAACCATGCATTCAGGTTTTTACCCACATGTTTGAGAGTAAAGAAAAAGATTTTCTAAGATTTAATATATTTTCACAATATGGCTATATTGGCCCCGCCCTAGGGCCTAAACCCCTGTTTCAGGGGTCATGCATTTCACAATTTAGGTAGAAGACTTCATGGATATCATAACCATGCATTTAGTTTTTAACAAATATATATGGGAGTAGAGAAGAAGATTTTCTAAGATTCAATACATTTTAACTATACGGCCATATTGGCCCCACCCTAGAGTCTGAACCCCTGATCCAGTGGCCATGAATTTCACAATTTTGGAAGACGGCTTCATTGACCTCATAACCATGCATTTAGTTTTTAACAAATATATATGGGAGTAGAAAAGAAGATTTTCTAAGATTTAATACATTTTTACTATATGGCCATATTGGCCCCACCCTAGAGTCTGAACCCCTGATCCAGGGGCCATGAATTTCATAATTTTGGTCGAGGGCTTCATGGACATTAAACCAGGTAATCAGTTTTTTCCTCACATTTGTGGTAGTAGAGAAGAAATTTTTTGAAATTTCGCTTTTGTGGGGGGCATATTTGGCCCCGCTTGTGGCGGCCCGGGGTGGTAGAGTCATGAGTTTCATAATTAAGATTCCTCTTACCAAAGAGATGCTTCACACCAAAAATGGTAACAATTGGCTTTGTTGTTTTTAAGAAGAAGTTAAAAATGTAAAATTGTTAACGCACAACGGACGACGCACGGCGACGGACGAAAACGGATAGCAATAGGTCACCTTAGATTACTCAGGTGACCTAAAAAGTGATAGAAGGTCATTGTGACCCTCACATGGGGATAGGAAGATATGAGGATGCTTTGAGAACAAAAAAACTAAGGGTAGCATTGTATTTCTTTAAAACAATATTTTAAAACAGTTTCCCCATATCTTTTTATGAACTTTTAGTATTTTTGTAAAATTTTAATTTTAAAAAGAAATCTAATCGAGATCACCATCTTAGGTCACCTGAGTAAACTCAGGTGACCTATTGCTATTTGTTTTCGTTCGTCGTCGTGACTCAGACGTTCTTGAGACGATTTTTACAAATACATCCCCCCCCCTTTTTTTTTTTTTTTTTTTTTTTTTATAGTTTTGGTGTTTTGTCCGCTTAGTTTCATTTTTGCAATTTATAATCATCTTTCATATGGATGCTTTATGCTAAATTTGGTTGAAATTGGCCAAGTGGTTTTAGAGAAGAAGTTCAAATTGTGAAAAGTTTACAGACGGTCGGACGACGGACAACATGTGATCAGAAAAGCTCATTTGAGCTTTTAGCTCAGGTGAGCTAAAAAATAAAATCCCTCTCCTCTTTCAACTGTGTCAAGATGGTAGAATACTCGTTCATTACATTGACAAGACCAATGAACTAAACTCTTTTTTCTCAAGCATATCAAGTCTTAAAAATGACCCAAAGCAACCTGAACATGGGCATGGACCCCCTGATTTTGAATTTAAAGAGATTTTAACAACTGAGCAAGATGTCATTGACTAATTAACAAAAGGCCAATAGGCCTTAACGGTCACCTTATTACCAAAGTCCTAGTTAACATAATTATGAACTTGAAATCAGTTTTTCTTACAGATGTCTGAGAGTAAAGAAGAAGACGTTTAAACAAAATATGCATTAACACAATATAACCATATTGACCCCTCCCCCCCACCGGCCTGAACCCCTATCCTGTGGCCATGAATTTCATAATTTAGGTAAAGGAGTTCGTGGACATCATAACCATGCATTCAGTTTTTTCCCCACATGTGTGAGAGTAAAGAAGAAGATTTTCTAAGATTTAATACATTTTCACTTTAAGGCTACATTGGCCCCACCCTAAGGCTTAAACCCTTGTCCCAGAGGTCACGAATTTCACAATTAAGGTAGAAGACTTCATGAAAATTATAACCATGCATTTATTTTTCAATTAATTCATTTAGTTTTTAACAAATATATATGGGAGTAAAGAAAAGTTTTCTAAGATGTAATACATTTTTACTATATGGTCAATTGTCCTCAGCCTAGAGCCTCAACCTCTGACCCAGGGAACATGAATTTCTCAGTTTTGGTAGAGGGCTTTATGGACATTATAACCATACATTCGTATTTTTCCTCACGTGTGTGGGAGGAGAGAAGAAAATTTTTGAAAATTCGGCTATTGATGCATATTTGGCCCCGCCTGTGGGGCCCTGCGGATGGTAGATTTTATATTCTTCTTACAAAAGAGATGCTTTACACCAAAAATGGTAACCATTGGCCTTGTAGTTTTCAAGAAGGAATTAAAAATGTAACATTGTTTACGCACGACGGACGACGCACAACGCACGACGAAGACCAATTGCAATAGGTAACCTGAGTGACTCAGGTGACCTAAAAATACTTAATGTAATCAAACCTCCAGGACCTGACGGTATTTCTCCAAGAATTTTCAAAGCAACTTCTTCTTTCTCTAAACCTCTCACTAAACTACTAGTATTCAAACTATCATTTAGTAAAAAATGTCTAATGCTAATGTTACACCTGTATTTAAGAACAACGGTAGTGTTGAAAATCTTACTAATATAATATAAACCTATTTTTTTCACATTCTCATTGTGTAAGATTATGAAAATACGGATTGTTCAAATATATGTTTAATTACATTAAAGACAATGAGCTAGTATCAAAATTCAAGACAGGGTTCCAGCCAGGGGATTCAATTGTTAACCATTTTTGTACTAGCTTTCAAATTTTTCTAAAAACGTTTGTCATAAAAAGCCATCGTATTACTCCAAAAACAATAATATTTGCCTGTATAATTGTACTAACGATAACTTTTACAAATTTCAAGTTTGCTGCCGCTGAATTTTATATTACAAATCTGCAAATGAGTGGTTTTGTGATTTTTGTTAAGCTTATAAAATCTTACTTTAAAACACTGAAAACGTTATTAATATTAAAACGTATCTTTGAAATAGACTATTATATCATAAAAAGAATGTGAAAAGAATCACCATAATCATTTTTTTTCCTCTTACAATTCTTTATTGAGTAAACTGCTCTATAAAACAAAGTATTTTGTCAATCTACAATCACTAAAGTGCACGTTAGAGATCACCATTTTGTCTGACCAGTTTTGAATGAATCAAATCATAAGCAAACAAAACATAAAATACTTACTCCTGTGGTAGATCACATGCTTTCAAAAAATATATTCTTTCGACAAAAGCCAACAAGACAAACGAGAATCCTAAAATAAAATTTAGAAAGACACATTTTTTAATTTGTCAATAAAATTATTTCATATGTTGAATAAGTTATGAAATAACTTGCATTTATAAATCAACTAAAGGTACTGTGAGCAAACTCACAAGTGATACCCCCCCCCCCCCCGCTAAGAAAAATATTATAGCTCAAGTATTTTTCTATTAAAAAGTAATGGATGCACCTTTTGTCTTACAGTGACCTTGAACTTGCACAAAGCTGTAGACCAGGACCTAATTACAGGTCAGAAACATTCTATTTGTCAAATTTTAGCTTCTAATTATTTTCCATTACAAGATATGGCCTAAATAGTAATATTACATTTTTTAAAACGATGATCTTTCACAACTGATCATAGCACACCCTCAGGTCATATGCAATCCTTGTGTGAAGTCAGAACTTCCAATGATTCTCCAAAAGAAAGGTATAAAGCAGAAACAAATTATGAATTTTTTTTCAATGACCTTAAACTTGCCAAAATGACCTTGGTTAATACATGTATGTATTTTTTTAAATTGGTGATACCATTCAAATGTACAAGCAAAGCAAGTGTTTGAAAAAAATAATATATTTCATTAGGTGAGCTGCATGTCCTGCTGTAAAAGAAAGATGATTTCAAAGAATCAAAAATATATAACATTAATGTTACACCAGAAATCTTGACCTTGGGTCAATAATATCATAATTTAGCAGAGGTACCCTTGCTCCCAATACTAATAAATTTGTCCTTGTGTTTCCGTATTTAAAAGAAGGTTTTTTTTATTACTCCTGAGTTTAAGGATAAAAAATGTTTCAATCAAGGATTCCCTTTTGTACAGATGCTTCACACTTACTTGGTCAAAAGCTTTGATCTGTTAGATGAATGTTTTTTAACGTAAAATGTTTACAGACTAGACCCATTGACAACAGAAAAGCACTTTCCTGGTTTAAACTTAACCTTTAACCTCATAATGACGATACAAAAATAACTGTCAATAATCAGAAATTATTAGAAACTATCAATCAAACCCGCCATGAAAAGGCTAAAGGGAAAGGTATTGTACTCATGATAATTTTTTTTCAATCACGAAATACATCTGTAGTACTTTTTAAAGATTGATGTCTTTTTTTTGTATTGCCCACATGGACAAAAATGGCCTAAAGGACTTTGTTTCTACGGAGCTATCTAAGAATTCTAAATCAAAGTGGGTAATTTTTCAACGTACAAAAATAACACGGTCAATAATTTACTTTTCATCGTTACGTCTGTATTTTCTGTTCATATCTTTCAAATACAGCATGCCGAATCAGAATATGATACTTAGTATTTTTATTAAAATCTACAATCTTGAGTTTGTAAAATGCCACACTTTGTAAATGTTTTCCTAAATATTAATCGAGGGGTATCAAATGACCGCATTTAGAATTCCTGAAGCATAAAAAGTCGCGGGATAAACATTACACTCAAGTCTTTTAAACAAGGCAGATATCATTTTAGTCTGTCGACCTCTCAATCTGTTGTTAATGATTCAGGCTAATATAGATACGTTTGCATTCCATACTTAACTCAAAATGGTAAATAAAAGACATATGGTAGATACAATATGATTGGTACAATTTCGCCGCGGTAGCAATCATTACAATATGTAAACATAGTCACATTACCTCGATATCATATCATCAATATAAATCATGCATCGTGATTTAGAACCAGTTGAGCACAACAATTAAGACGTCATCATTTATGTCTTCATAAATCCGCATTTGGAAGAATTATTAAAGGAAATAATTACATGTACTCTTAATAAACAAAGAACCATACCTTTTATCAATATCATTCTATCGGTTTCACTTTTAGCTGAAGGGTTCACGGTGTAAACTGAAGTGTTTTATACGATGAACTTCAGATTAAGTATTAAGTATTCACACCTTTTTACTCAGACATCCAAATGATCAATAAACACATGATTTAATCATAAGGAATGTAAACAGGCAATACGTACGTTATACAGTTTAGATTGCTATTTAAAATGATGACAATTAACTGAATTAAACAAGGAAACTTATGTGGATGTGGTTATTGACTTTTCTTAAGGGTAACTTTTTGTAGGTGAACACAAAATATATACATCCTTATGTCTGCCTTTGGTCACGATGTGGATCACATGCTCGTCTAAATGTTTGACATTACTATACTTCCAATAAATCGTATATTGTCAGCAATTACATTTTAGCGGCATTTATTTATGTAAAAAGAATATGTCCATGTATTTTATTTTATGACGAAGAATTTTTCCCCATTAAATTAAGATTGATAAATGTAAAATGTATGCAAGCTCTAAACGTTTTAAACAATGGAAAAGTGAAGCTTGTTTTAGTATATTTAAAAGCTATTTTGAGATGAATAGCCTAAGAACATAGAACATATGTGTACATTGTATAGTAAGTATTAGTCGAATGGCTGCTTAATGGGAATTCAATCAAGATCCGTTCTTACAAAAACCAATTTAATTTTAAGCCCAAAAAAATCCGTTCAACTATGAGTTCGAAGTAAAAATAAGTCTAGGTCTGAGGTCTCGAACTAAAACTTAATGCGATTGATTATACAATTGTTTAACTAAAGATTGGTTTCGAGTCTGTTATTACAATGTGACCACATTGTAATAATGTGCATATTTGGTAACTGCATTGTTTATGATCTTAAAACATTTTTCACGTTTAGTCATTATGACTTTTAGCACTTACGACTCGGTTCACAGCACTTTCAATACTGTAAATTCCTAATTTAACGCGAGGAATTAATTTCCGCGTAAAATCGCGAGAAGCAACCCTCGCGGATTTTAAAGTCTCGCTTTTATTTTTCAGACAGTTTTGAACTATAGGAAATTATAACAAAAAATTGGTGATCGCGATTTTATATTCTCGCGATTTGATACAAAACAGCGGAATCGCGGAATTAAGTACTCGCGTAAAATAAGGAATTTACAGTAATTATTAAATAACCTGACATAAAGAATGTTCTTCCCTCTTTTGTTATTGTAGCTGCATATTTCGCTACCATTGCCAGTAGGCAAATCATAAAGAACAGATCTGTCGTATTTTTTTTAATTAAAAATACAACCAAGTCTAGACCTTCTTTTGGTTAATTAACCGTTAGAAACTTGCAAAAAATAAAATATTGACAAAGTGATCCTCGATAATTGCACATAGCAATATATATCCTGTTTACGTTCGCATTTGTTTAAAGGGACATGGCCACGATTTTGGTCAAACTCTAATTTTCTGTGTTTATTATTTACAATGCTTTAGGAATGCAATTCTAATGATCAAATGAAACTTGAGAATCAGTCGCAGAAATATAAGCAAGATACAGGGCTTAACATTCTTTGTCATGTAAACAAGGCTTCTGCCTTGTTTTCGTTTACATATGTTCAATATACCAGTAAAAATCCTTTTAAGCTCATTTGTCTATTTTCTTTTTCATTTTAAGCATAAATAAACAGTTTCTAACGTTTAAAACATTTATTTTTAGGTCGAAAACTGGAATTTCTACTTCAACATTCAATGCCATACTGGAGCATTGAAATCAATTAAAAACGTTAAAATAAATTTTGACCAAAATCGTGACTATGCCCCTTTAGAAAGAAAAATGACGATAACAAACTGGCAACCATCTTAAAAATCTATTAAACGAAATACGAATTTCAAGCAGAGCAACACGCACTACTGGCTCTAAAAAGTACTGAAAGTGTCATTTTTTACTGATAATTTCTGATATTTACTAATATTGTACTGTCAGTGTTGAGAATTACTGATATTTACTGATAATTTTACTGTTGTTACTGATAATTGCTGTGGGTTCTGATATTTACTGATAATAACTGAGGCTTTTGCTGCGAGTTCTGATAATTGCTGATATTTACTGAGAATGGCTGTCGCTACTGAGAATAACTGATATTTTTTCTAGATCCAGGAGAGGTAGAAAAATGCCAAAAATATAAAAAATTAATATATAAATTTATTCATAAATACATGTATGTACAGTGGAGCCTCAGTTATCCGGACGCTTTCGTTCGCAAGTCCTATCGTCCGGATAGGTGAAGCGTCCGGATATCTGAAATGTGTCTATTGTTGTCATGAATGCTGATGTATTTGTATACAATATATCCCAGTGCTGATACTGTTTTGCTTTTTGCCTTTCATAATAAATAGCAAAACATTGTAGAGTTTTCCTATGAAATGAACATTTCTAAATATAAAGAACCCCGCGTTTTCTGATTATTTTGTCAGGAAACATTAACCGGACTATAATAATAACCGAATCTAGCTAAATTATTTGTGACCACGTGTGAACTGTGCCCATTAACATGTACGTAATGTTTTCAACTATCTATTTCTAGACATAACAATTTCCACAATAATTGATTTATATGTACTTTTAAAATGTATTTTCTATTCTTAAAAGAAAGTCAATTTTATTGATAAAATTAACGTTTACTATTGGAAAATTGCAAGATTCACCAATACACTTCCGATGAGTTGACATGCTTTCTTTTTGTTTTCTTCCCGTACTTCTGGTTTTGACTTAATCTAACAAGACATTCATGAGACAATTTGTTTTAAAACAACGTTTTAATAAGTAGATAAAACACAAAGCTATGTAAAACTTTCCAGTTTTTTTTTATTCAGTAAGCACTTTTTTTTTTAAATACAGGGATGTTTAAAAAGCGATGGCACTTGACAGGTGCACAGGTTAAGATATCCAAGCTACGTGCTGTGAGGCGTGACTAATCCTGTCTGCCCAGCACTGTCGGTAATTTTGAAAGTGATTTGGAAAGTCAGTGTTTATACAAGCTACTCATGAGGGTCTAGCACGTAAAAAAGGTGTGGAACTCAATTGACAGGATTGTATTGAACGGGGTATCATCAAATTTTACCGTCCGGTTAAATGAAGCAAGATTGATAGTAAAACAGTGTTTTGTGATAAAAACCGACCGTCCGAATGCGGAACGCGGAATTCCGGATAAATGAGACAAAATAAAGTATAAAAAAATCTGTTCCCAAATAAAATCGTCCGTAAACTAAAGCGTCCGGTTATCTGGCGTCCGGATATCTGAGGCCCCACTGTATCTATTTTTCTTTATAAAGGCAAAATATTTACATTTATTACTTTATACGACAACACAGACACTAAAAACCATATATATATGATTGACTAATTTTTAACACAATTTTTGCGCTGTTTGCCAAGTATAAGGATTGACATTATTTTCTTTTTTCGTTGATTACCGCTATTTAAATTTTGTAGCAATAAAGATTTCAGATATTATCTCCAATTCACCGGCAATAAATCATTTTGATCGGCATCGGAATACCGATAATTGAGTCTTTTTTGCCGTTATGCAAGTGTGCAATTTTAACACAGTAGTATGTTCACCCCCCCCCCCCTTCGACACTCCGAAATGCCATTAGAAAATACCGAATGGCACTTGTATTCTACAGAAATTACACTAAATGTTTACTAAAAATTTGTTGTTGGTGACTGAATCAAAACTCGAGCAATATTACGAATATACGCCCATGACTCAACAGCTTAATCAGTGTTTCTAAAACAACGATGACTCTTTCAACTGTTTTAAAACTGTAATTGAAACTTATACATCTTTTGTTCCTTGTTTTTTATTTTTCAAATCCATTGCCAGTATTATTATCATTAATGTTTCCTGATCAATAAAAGAAACAAACGAAATATTATAAGTACTACTTTTATTAATTTTTATATTCCATATTTATAACGTTATCTTATAAATAACATCATGCGCGGATCTAGAGGGGGGGGGGGGGGGGGGTCGGGGGGGTCCCGACCCCCCCTCCCCCTGGAAAATTAAAATTTATTAAATTTACATAGAAAATTATCGAAAATATGCCTCGGACCCCCCCCCCCTTCCTGGCAAACACAATTATCCTTCGGACCCCCCCCCCCCCTGGAAAAATTTTCTGGATCCGCGCATGAACGTAATAGAATACATTATTGTAAATATACGTCCCTGGGTACATGTAACGTTATCAGTCCTTTTACAGCCAGATTTGAATTCAATCAAAAAACAAAAACAACATAATAATTTTATAAAATGCAGCAACTCTTTGTAAGGTACTATTTAATAAGTGAATAAAAAGTAAAAAAAAAAAAACATCACTTCATTAATGTAAATGCATTGGCCATGATACATAAACTACTCTTAATTTCTATGATTAGCAAGTACATGTACATGAAATAGCTAAAAAAAATTAACCAACTGTGCTAATAAACAAAAGAAGATAAAGATAAATGATTATCAGAAAAATGTAATTAATTAGAGATGGCCGAGTCTTACCCATCTAGAGGGCATCTCAACAACAAGATACGGGTACGCACCATCTTAATTGAATTACATGTTTCAACTTTTACTGTGTAAATGTTCTTTCATTGCCTTACAATCACTGTTGGTTTACCTTTCAATCCATCCCTTTAGTATTTAAAATTAACTTTGTTTCATCACATTAATACAAATATTTATAAGAGTGAAATATGATATTTTTTGTTGTCATTTGTAGTTAAACACTTCACTTTAATTGGTTTTCAAAATTGCACTCCCTTCGTTAAATATGTTGCATAAACATGTCTTGAATATCTTCCATCTAGAAACATGTGACATTAAGTTAACTTTATTAACATCATTTTTCTGAATACATGTACCATACCTACACAGTACATTGCTACACGTAAAATCATACATGTATTATTTACAGATTTTTGATATCGGCATCATTTAACACGTGAATGGTGTTGTCTTTTTGTACATACACAAGTGGATCACTAATCAAGTTCACATGAACAAGTCTCTCGAAGAGAATTGTATTTGTAAATATGTATACTCCATCTTTCCTTTCCCCCAATGGAAAAACATCTACTACAGCCCATGTCTGTAGCGAACAGTTTACATTATGTTCAAGAAACATTCTCACTTCCCCGAACTGGTGGCCCTGGACACTTTCACAATTGATGAGTTTTTTTTTTTAGTTGTGATGTTTTGAACAAATCTTTCGATCTTCTGAGCTGTATGAGTATTTCTCGCTGGCGTATTCACTGAAGAAGAAGATGTTGATTTTCATTGAAGTCTCGTAGAACTTTCGCATATGTGTAGACATTGCCTCGGTAAGGATGACATCCTTGTCCTCGGATTGGCTGATCTGAAAAATGGTGACTTCAGGGGAATGTTGGACTCTGTTCCACACTTCATCGGCATCATCTGGAGGCTTGTATTTCTGACTCACCACCATGTACATACACCAGTCATACACCTGAAATGCATATTGTTTGTCAATGAAACAAACCACATTTTCGCAGCAAGTAATGTGTAATGGAATCATCATGATCATTCTAAATACTGGTATTAGTGGATTATAAGCTTACATGATACAATATATTTCTGAAATATAAAGAAAGGCTAATTTGTTGAAGAGGATGCAACTCTCTGGTATTTGCATAATTAGTACCGGTATAATCCAACTCATCATTGTAAATGAACTCTGTTAACTCTTGTTATATTTCAAATAAATAGATCTTTAAGCTGAGAGTTCTAAAAAAAAGAATAAAGTTCAAATTTTAAAGCTAAAATATTGGGTTTTTTTCTTTAACTACTAAATGATAGTTTATTGCAAAAAACAATTCACACCAAGATTTTAAGGTGAATCAGACGTATAATTTGTTGACTATCCAGCCTCCTTAAAGGGACTTGGACACGATTTGAGCTAAATTTGTTCAAAATTTATTTTTTCATTTTTAATGTCTAGAATGGTCAATATGGATGTTATTAATGCTCTGTCAAAATTTGAAAGTCAAATATTGAGTTACAAGCGAGTTACAGAGGTTAAAACTGTTTGTTTTGTAAACAAAGCTCGAGTCCTGTTATTGTTTACATATGTCTTGAATTGGTAAAAGTTTCAATCTAATGTTGCATTTTGTTGTTGATAAACTTATTTATGAACACATTGAATAAGTTTATCTTGTTTCTTCAAGTTATTTTGTCAAAGAAATGGTAATTTCTTTACTTTACATTATTTGTAAACAAATATAAGACTCGAGCTATGTTTACATAACAACGACTTCTTTCCTCTGTATCTCGCTTGTAACACGACTTCTAACATTCAAATTTTAGTAAATCATTCAAAATACACAAGTAAACTATTTAATACATAAAAATCAAAAATAAAATTTTCATCTGAAATCGTGTCCAGGTCCCTTTAATACTGCTATCCAAATGCCATTCCACTAATGAACACTCATCCTGCTCTAATAAAAATTGAAAGATCACAAGTCTGATCATAATACAAGTACTTACAACATACGTCTCCATCACAGTTGCTTCTTCTGCTCCTTTCTTTAAACACTGTCTACTAATCCATCCATTGGCCCTTTCATATGGAAAGAGCCATCTCCCATACAGAGGACCAAAGGTGAGGAAGCCATCCACAACATGATGCAGCAAATGAGTGACCAGATTCTGTTCAAATAAATAATAGATTTTAACTTTCAGATTAGATGTATTATAAAATTATGTTTTCCTAAATACTAAAATATTTTAAAACAAGTACTAGCAGTAAGCTGACAAAAAGTTGAATCAGGAAAATACCCTTTAGTAAAGCATTAAAATATTACCTGCATGGAAAGGGGGAAATCTCGTTCAAATAGACTTAAAGCCGAGTGTGCATCTTTCTGCAGTTCAGGAATATCTTCTTTCTTCAACTGTGTTGACACTAATCTCTTGGTAATATTCAAGACCAAAAGCAGGGTTTCCTCTTGTTGCTTAGGTAGAAATCCCTTGATGCACCAAGCAAGAGCACCACTTGTTACGAACTACAATACATAATACATACAAAACTGTCTGGAGGTACACTTATCATATGTAACACCTTTAGTTAAGTTGACATACATTCTTTAGAAATAATAATTAATTTTAAGTTTTTATCCATGTTAGAGTAATTAAATGTGTATGTGTTACAGCATAGCACAATAAGTAGACTTTTTAATGTTTTATTTCACATTTTTATGTGTTGCAGTATAGCACAATAGGTAAGACTTTTAACTACATATATTACCGGTTATATACAAGTCAAAAGTTTGAAATCAATGGTGCTTTTATCATTTAATTTACATCTCTGACAAAATTAAATGTATTTTATCATGTTTATGCGGTTACTTAGATATTTTTTACAATTTGAAAAAATTTTGAAAATGGGTTTTCATATTAATGTAGTCGGACAATTCTAATATCCTACATTACACTGATTCAATGATCATGAACAACAATCACACTGAATCAATGATCATGAACAACAATCACACTGAATCAATGATCATGAACAACAATCACACTAATTCAATGATCATGAACAACAATCACACTGAATTAATGATCATGAACAACAATCACACTTAATCAATGATCATTAACAACAATCAACAAAACCTGAATTTTATAAAACCTATATCTAAATTTATAATCTGTTATTACATACATATATGTATATACTTAATGGTTATTCAATTAAAACATGTGAAATGTTATAAAAAAAACTTTCCTGAAGTTTCGCATTCATAGTTCGTAGTGTCCACGGCTTTGAAAAATGTGGTCCAGGTGAAATGTTGTGGGCTATGCTGTAGGTGATTGATGCTGCTCTGGCATCCGCTGCCTTTATTTGTTCCTTTGATAGGGACCAAGGTGTGGGGTGCAATACAATACTATCTTCAGGATTTTCATTTTCTTCATTCAGTCTTCTTTTTTTGTTTCGTTGAGGAACTGGTCCGTGAGGTGACAAGGCTTCAGTCACTGCTGAGTTTTGCTGAACCCAAATTTCAGGAAATCGGTTGAATGACTTTTCACAACTTCTTACATTGACTCCATCATGTTTGCCAATCAGCATGTCCATCACGTGTGAAATGAAATGCATTTGTTGTAGTCTGTTGTGGTAGGGGATTTTCATGAGTGCATATGTGCCCTTCATTCCAGTCTCCTTCTGGTGTTTCTGCTTCTGAGTTTTGTTTGGCAGTCTGTCATACTTTAGTCTCATTTGTTTTTCCTGCTTATTTGAAATTGTTGTTAGATTTTTGGTTTCTCGGTCCTGCAATGCAAATCCAGTCCCTTCCCTCATCTTGTCACCAATGGCAGGAAATGTCTGTTGGATATATGTATGGCCTTCTTAAGAGAATGGAAGTAATGTCCGACTTCATTACAATATGGGCATGATCGAAGAGCTGAGTGTCCAGAGAGATGAAGAAGTTTTGAGTAGGCGGGAATGTCACAAAGAAACTGCAACAAGGCTACTTTAACTGTTGTTGGTGCCCCGATGTAAGCAATCTGTAGCGGAAACTCTGTCAGATCTAGGAGCTCTTCAATGAGGATTTCTAGGTAGGGTTCTAATGTCTTTGGTTCGCATCCTTTTGGACCACTAGGAATGATACCCATCAACAGCATAGGTCCCATAACTTGGCGGATAGTTCTCGGCAGGTTGATCCAGGTAAGAATTAGTGGCCACATGGATTTTTTGCTGGAAGTGTGCTTGTTCGGATAAACTCCATCCGTAAATAAGGAGAGTGGAACACATAATGGCTCCTCTGTAGCTCCGAAAACACCACCAGTTTCAAACCATGAATTGTATAGTGATCCATCTACAAAGTCAGTCAATGTTCCCCTCACACTGATTTTATCTGCATACAGAAGCTTACAGAGGTTAAATGTTCCAAACCATCTTGCTGATCTAGGTCCAAGGGGCATATATGTAAATGATTTTCTCACTTTGCCATTGAAGTATCTTGGCTCCTTGCATTTAGGACATGACTGCAATCCAGCAAACTCTGTATTGTCTCTATACACAACACAGTCATTAATACACACATCATACCTATATAATGGAATAAGGAGATGTTTAATCAAATCTTTCGCCTCCTTATATGATGCTGGCAACTGATTAGGTTGTGGGAGAGTCCTTTTTTCGGTCTTAAGTACATCTGTTAAAGCACTTTTAGACATCCCATGATTGGTAGAAAACACATATAAATGTTGTGTAACAGCTTCCAACAGAGTAGTGTTCGCTCCCGAGAAAAGAGGTGAATGGAGATTTTCATACTTGTATGCAGCCTCATCAAACTGATACTTTGGAAGCAAGGGCACTGCTTTTTCGCTGAAGACTTTTTCTGTGTGGCGATGTAAAGTTCTCTTTGGTACCCACTTGCCATTGAATATTCCACACTTGCAGTACCACTTGGGATCTGTAATAAGATAAAAACAAAATAAATAATCTAAACATTGTTTTTATGACCTTTTTTGCCTACTTGCATGCCTAAATCATAGTTAGTACATAAAACTTACCATTAGACTGAGTGTTTTCAGCAGAAGAAAACATTTTAAATAATGTCAAAAATGCAATACATACTTGTACGTGAAAAAAAAATCACTCGCTGTGGCCTTCAACTCAACATTTAGGTATATCGACGACGTATTATCAATTAACAATTGTTATTTCCATACTTACGTCGACTCGATATATCTCAGTGAAATTGAAATAAAAGATACCACAGAGTCAGCGTCATCTGTTTCATATTTGGATATTTTACTGGAAATGGACATTGATGGTAACCTAACAACAAAACTTTATGATAAACGCGATGACTTCAATTTTTCTATAGTTAACTTTCCCTACTTATGTAGCAATATACCTTCATCACCTGCATATGGTGTTTTTGTCTCTCAGTTAATTCGATACGCAAGGGCAAGCTCTTCGTATGAACAGTTTCTAAGACGAGGCAAGCTAATGACAAACAAGTTGATAAAACAGGACTATCAACAGTCTCGTTTAAAGTCATCTTTTCGTAAGTTCTATGGTCGATACGACGACCTTGTCAGCAAATACAATCTTCCACTGAGTCGCATGCTGACTGACGTTTTTCATACTGATTGTTAGACCATAATTAATTACCTAATTGTCTACGGACTTTTGCGGTTTTTATTTTCCCGATTACAACAAAGAGCACACGGCGGGTGTGACCGGTCAGCAGAGGATGCTCACTCCTCCTAGGCACGTGATCCTACCTCTATCTTGGAGGTCCGTGTTGCTCTGCTTTGAATTTGTATTTCGTTTTATGGATTTTTGAGATGGTTGACGGTTTGTTATTGTCATTTTTTCATAGTATTGCCCCATTACAGATCTTGCTACATGCCGACATTGCATGATTATTGAAACCTAACTAACAGCAACCTCTGAACCCTGTCTGTCCCCGAGCACTGCGATTTGAGTGGGAGTGGCTTTAAAGTAATGTCTTAGCTGATTGGCTATATATCATTAATGAGTGATTTCATAGGCAACAGATAGTCTACAACATACATTTTTAATCAATTTTTTAAAATCATCATTAGAATTTACAAGGGAATAAAAACTGTTTGACACTCTAACTCAAATTTGTTCTCAGTTCAATATACCTGTATATAAATATGTTGTATGTTACATATATGTATCACATATATAGGTGCAGTTTTCAACATGCATGATCAGTACTGCATTTGGTCATAAAATTTTAGCAGTAGTTAGCCTGATATAATTATCATAGAAATAGTTGAAATAACAAATATTCTTGAATATGATGTTGTGTATATATCGAAACATTTTTTTGCACGTTGACCACAAATAAATAAACTTATCAGTTTAGCTTCTCTATATGCACATGAGTAGTATATATATTTGTTACACAAGAATTAATACCACACTTAATATGATAATTAAGTTAAGTTTGATTTCTATATATAAATTATCAGCTTCATAAAGAGGGGGTGATAGAAATCTATTGATAAATAAACACTACATGTATAATGATAATTGAGAGACTTAATTAGGTAGCTCACTAGGTTAATTACTTGTTAATCCTAATTTTTCACCCTTCAATGCAATATGTATTATTGTTTGTAAGACTAAAATATTTGTTAATATTTCCTCAACACCAAAAATGCATTCATGCAGTCATAAGAATAAAGACTAATGCAGTCAATTAAATACATATGAACCCTTTTTCCAGTATAATTATCTAAGCTTCTAACAAAGTACCTATAATTAAAGATCAAAATAGATATGATTACAAGGTAAAGCTAGGTGACAATTGAAGTTGCCAATTATTGAAACAACAAATAACTTGTTAAAATTAGGAGTAGTTAATTGATCATGATTAATGAGCAAATTTTCAAACATACATGTAGTACATGTTACACATTTGTCAAAGTGTGTAAGGACAGTCTAGAAGTAACAGTGTTTTGTATTAACTGACATCATGAATTCGTTCAACTACCAAACTCTGTCGTTTAACAACGCGGACTACAGCTACGGTTCAAATGGATCTATGCAGCAGAGTACATCATATTTGCCCCAAAGTGTTTCCAAGGCTTGTGACTATAACTGCATTTGTTGTGCCCGTTTTCACGTTGGAAACCCTTGCCCGTGTAATACACCGAAAACATATATTGGGACCCAAACAGACCTGGAAGTTCCCCAAGGACTTGATTCAGAGCGTTTTTGGAAACGTGGAACCTATGAGCATAGCATTGTACAGGTAAATATGTGACTGATATTCTTATATATTTACAAACTTTCATTGTCCCATATATCATTAAAAAATAAATTGTTTTAATTCTCCTGTAACACAGATACAGTAGTATTTTCATATATAATGACAGGCGCATGATACATTGGTTTATAAATACATAAATATTTAAGTTTCTCTTCAAATGAAAATGTAACATTATCAATAAATATCATTAGATTTATGAGTGTAATTAAAATTGAAATACCGGTATTGAATTTGCATGTACTAGCTTAAATGTGTGTATTTTGGTGGCAATTTTAGTGTACATGAGTACAGCTAGAACATGTTTACTTAATATGAATATAGTTGAATATATTATATTTAGATTACTCTTAAGCTTTGGATTTAATTGTTCAATAAAGTAAGATGATGATCAATGCAGATGCATTTAAAGAAGTACATTGTACAGGCCATGCGCTGATCCAGAAATTTTTTCCAAGGGGGGGGGGGGTTCCGAACAATAATTTTGTTTGCCGTGGGGGGGGGGGGGGTCCGAGGCATATTTGCAATAATTTTACTATATAAATTTAATAAATTTTCATTTTCCAGGAGGGGGGGGGGGGGACAGGACCCCTTCGACCCCCCCCCCCCCACTAGATCCGCGCATGCAGGCCAAGGGCTCTAAATTTATTATGTTAACAAAATGTAGATTTAACTGTCGAGTACATGTACATGCATGCATATATAAGATACATGCATGTATATGACATATCTATTTATTATATCAATTTGTTTAAATCTACTGAAGAGCCTGCAGAGCAAAAGTGCTTAATTTAGTATTTTAGATAAAGTTTGAGCATTGGATTTTAGTTTATTTTTTTAAACTTTATTTCCTACCATGATACCAAGAAAACAGTATTTTTTTTATTAAGATATTAAAAAAAAAAAAAAAAAAAAAAATATATATATATATATATATATATATATATATATATATATATATATATATATATATAGCCACGACCGGGGCTTGAACTCACGACCTCTGGAACCCATTCTCCTAGCGCTGGTCGCTCACTACACGGTCGTTTGAGATACAGGTGGAATACAGTTAAACGACAATTTGAGAGGATCGAGGCGATACACATTGCATAGATATATACATATAATAAGCACAAACATTGCAATAACTCTCAAATTGACATATACCTGCCCATCGTGAATGATAAAGATATACATAAAGCACAGAGAAATTCACCTTATTTGAGCTCCACCTCCGCCACGGCCGGGGCTTGAACTCACGACCTCTGTGCTTATTATATGTATATATCTATGCAATGTGTATCGCCTCGATCCTCTCAAATTGTCGTTTAACTGTATTCCACCTGTATCTCAAACGACCGTGTAGTGAGCGACCAGCGCGCTAGGTTCCGTTCGTCATCGAAAGCAAGATTTATGTCTTGCCTAGATGGCCGAGTGGTTAGCGCGGTGGCCGCTCACTGCTAGGAGAATGGGTTCCAGAGGTCGTGAGTTCAAGCCCCGGCCGTGGCGGAGGTGGAGCTCCAATAAGGTGAATTTCTCTGTGCTTTATGTATATCTTTATCATTCACGATGGGCAGGTATATGTCAATTTGAGAGTTATTGCAATGTTTGTGCTTATTATATATATATATATATATATATATATATATATATATATTTATATATATATATTATAAAAAGTCTTTTAAAATTAATGAGCATTTAACACGTAGATGTTATTAATACTCATGTGTTTCGAGATCTGATAAATAAGTATAATAAAATGAGCAAGCATTTCTTGCTTTTTTGTCAACCCTGGTAATGAAAGTTTAACATATAAATATGTAAGCTACATTTACCTAAGATAACCATCCATTTATTGCTACATGTACGATTACAAGGACAACTAATGAAGAATAGTATGATCATTTGTGTTTAGTTTAAAAAGTACATTATTTATAATGTATAAACGTGATAAATAATGATAACTTTTTACAGTGAGTATGGAGTTATTTAAAACAGCATGCAGGCAAAATGCCTAACAGTACGGTATTTAGTTATTTCCATCAGATATCAAGGTAGCTAGAGATGACTTAACCCAAACTTACAATAGTAATCAAATATATATTTATTATGTGTTTGTAGTTATAAATACAGAGATTGACCTATAATCATTAATGTCTCAAGTACATATGAAGGCAAATTTTATACATATGTAGTACAGTTAATAATCTCTACATTTTTGTTTTTAAAAAATCAGCTGGTAGAACATATCTTCACATTATTGTCAAGTAGATTTTATATAATGTACGCATACATGTATGCAATGTATGTGTTACATTAATTTATGCATGTAAGCTTTTTTACTTGCACTCAAGTATGATAAGTATGATTTTGAGTACTTTATATAATTTTATATTTATTTCTTGTTTTAGAAATCAGTACATGATGTTGTTCAGAAGTACTACCTCAGTGGGAAAGCAGATGCCAGCTGGGAGCAAGCTACGAGTGAGATCATGATTTCATTCACAAAGGACATGCCCCAGACATTACCAAACAGGCAGAAAATTCAACAACGCATGAAGAAAGCTATTTATTGGCTTAAATTCTATGGGAAGAAAAAGTAAGTAATACATGTAACGTTTTACCTTTTCAATATATTTAAAACTTATTATGTGAAAATAATCATTTTTTTTTATTATCTTGAAAAATATCTATGAATATGATGTTATAGACAATCACATTCTGTAAGCTGACCAGAAATTATTAATTTTATCTTTTAATTAACAATTAAACCAAAAATTTCCCCAAAGTTTTCACATCATTGACCTTGCAGGTGTTCGGTGGAGGGGGGTCTGTATATTTATATTTACACCTAACAAATGTCTGGTTAGAACAATAGGCGTGAAACTCTCTGAGCTGCACTGGTCACTACAATTCGCAATGGAATACAGTTAAACGACAATTTGAGAGGATCGAAACGATACACATTGCATAGAAATATACATATATCATAAGCACAACCATTGCAATAACTGTATTCCACCTGTATTTCAAACGGCCGTGTAGTGCGCGGCCAGCGCTCTAGGGTCCGTTCGTCATCGAAGGAAAGATTTTTGTCTTGCCTAGACGGCCGAGTGGTTAGAGCGGTGGCCGCTCACTGCTAGGAGAGTGGGTTCCATAGGTCGTGAGTTCAAGCCCCGGCCGGGGCGGAGGTGGAGCTCCAATAAAGTGAATTTCCTTTTGCTATATGTATATCTATTGTATATCTATATTCTTCACTATGGGCAGGTATATATATATATATATATATATATATATATATATATATATATATATATATATACCTTACTCATTTTGTAGCTCATATATCATTACAAAAAATCAATTGTAACCAAACCAAACGGACAAGCATAAAACCAATGGATGAAGAATTTAAATTTATTTATTTATTAACCAATTTACGGACTTAAAGACAATTGCGAACGATAAAATAATGTTTTCCCGTCTGTTTAGCGCAAACATTGGAATATTTATAGCAATTACAATTAAAGGGCATGGTCAAGATTTTTTTTCTTCAAATTTTACTTTTCTAATTTTAATAGTATTTACAATGTATACATGTACGGTATTCCAATTGGTCAAGTACGTAAAAAAGATAGTTGTTTAGCACCGTTGGCATACGATATGGACAATTTATCTTCATTTAGTGCAAAACCTGGAAAAAAATTATTAAATTTAAAATTTTTGCTGACTGTTTTCAGATAAACTCAAATTTTCTTTTGCATAGATAAACTCAAATTTTCTTTTGCATTATAACGAGTATGTACTCATTCGATCTCTTCAATGATAAATCATCCTTTTTCCAATCTAGATTCGATGCATTGCATTTTACTAGAAGTAATAACACGATTCCATTGACTACTAAACAGTGTTCTATATACATCAATTCTTTGTTGATCTATGAAAAATTAGTTGTAACATGTATATGAACTTTTACAAAATCAATACCTTAAGCGGTTACATGTACTTGCAAACCACCGAATATGTATCAAAAAAACAAATTTAAGAAGATTGATTTCCGGTTGTGCAATAGATACATTTTACACACAAGAATAGTAAGTTGATCTAATGAAGGCAATTGCGACATTTTAATAAGAATATATGAATGTGATACGATGGGTAATTTTTTTTCTACAATGTTAAACAGAAATAAAATGCACGGAATTTAAATAAGCGTTGATTTTTATTTGAAAACTTTTAGCTTATAAAAAGAAAACGAATGAATGTGAACGATAAAAAAGCACTTTTTACAACAACACTTTTAAAATGAGATCTTACACATTTTCATCTGTTTCATTACATGTATCACGATCATTGACCTGTAATTTGTTGTTACCCTGTAAAATGAGGCATAAGCATAATTATAACGATTTTTTCTATACTTTGATCGTGAATTGCTCGTGGTACCGGTGTTCATATAAAAACTTGGCTATACTCTTTAGCTAAATCTTCATTTTTAGCGTAAGGAGAATATACCGGATATTCGACATAATTTACAGGATTTCCTGGCTATCTTCACTAGCCAAGGGATTTCGGTCCACTCCGTTCCCATGAATAACACTTGGTTAGTTTATAGTGACCGGAGTGAACCGACATCCCTTGCGAATATTCAAGCCTCAACGCCGCTAAAACTAAAATTTAAAACTTAAAACTCTAATATCTAAAAAAATTATTAAACTCGATTATATTAAACAATCTTATATGTGACATTATATATGACATTTTTATTGCTATCAATAGATCTAGAGTTATTGAACATTAGAGCCCAATTACAGGCACATGACGTTATATAGTTTTCTCACAATCAAACTATATACCCCTGTATAAATAATTTCCTTATTATGAGAATCGGTGGTTATGCAAGTGATCGAAGAGCAGGCGTGTATATCGTAGCTTTCGCTATATATGTGTTCTTTACAGACGACTTTTATTGTTTACATACATTGTTAACATACTGTTTTGCGTGAACATGTACATTTATAATAATTATAATGAATTATCTAAATATATTCGAAAATAATGTAATCAAACGAGAATTAAATGTTACATACTTATTGTTCTACTGATTAACACAGCTTAGATGGCAGGTAACACAAGCACATTGAACAAAAAATCTATCCGACCTCCTACATAGGTTTCTATTGTAAACCACATACATTTAAAATGACAAGCAACACAGAGCACAATATTTAAAACTAGGGATACATATATGCTGAAAAAATGGTATTAAGGAACAGGAATATAGTTATCACCTTTCAGTACTACTGATTCCAATCTAATCCTTGTAGCAAAACATCTTTTAATTGTATTTGTTCTGTTTTACTCCGTTAATACATATACAAGTCTAAAGGATGATACTTTCACTTTTTGTACTTTTAAAAGAAACGTTTAAAAGTATTAACAAAAGGAGAGTAAATAAAGTTAAAATACATGCCTATTATCTGTAGCATTTTGTTGATTTTCTTTCAGCTGACGAATATAAGGTGTCGATTTTTAATGCACAATTACATAAAATTCAGGTGTTTTATACAGTTCATTTCATGTTTTCTATTTTAATTAGGTATATAAGCCTATTCCAACACATACGAATATTGATTGTAGTTTGACCATGCGGAATTTAAAGTGAATACATAAATGTCATTATTCAGGAATATTTATGTAACAGCTCAAAGTGTTTTTCAAGGACACATTGTGTTTAAGTATTTATTTACTCCTTTTTTTACAAGGTCATATTATAATAAACTTCCTTAAAAAGGGACCGAGTCCTGTCACGATTCTGATCACATGCTATTTAACTTTAAAACATCGTATTGTTACATGTACACGTGCCTATTACAGAAGTAGCGTTATGGTTAAATGAAAAATAGCACGCAATATGTCCACGCACATGTTTATAAACCTGCATATTCTGTCAATCTTTTGTCATAGGAATTCTTCATCTTAAACCAAGTGTGACACATTAAAGAGACAGTACGGCGCATCTTATTAAAAAACCGACTTGAAAAAATTTTCCGATCGGGTTCGGTATTTTTGTTCTACTCATAAATGTATAAACTTTCAGAAAATTACAAATTTCTCCGTGAAATAAATCTAATTATTTCATTAAAATTAATAATTAGGTATAACCTATACATATATACATCGCCACGTGTTACAGGGTTCCACTTTCTATACCATTACGCATGCGTATTTACTATAAACAAACCAGCATGGCGAGTAAGAGACCGGGTAGGCCTGCTTACTTGAGTGAATTGGCAAAGATAATAAGGTAATAATTGTTCAAAGTTTTTAAAATAACCACAGTTATTATTTTGTAAGCATGTATTTTGCGTGTTTATCATAGGAGTTGCTACAACCTAAATTCATTTTTGTAAATGAGGCCCCTTGAGGGATAATTTGACATATTTATGTCTGTTAATTTTAAAATGAATTGAAATTGGTAAACGTTAATAAATTATCGAGAAAGTGATGATGTTTTCCGTTTAGAGAGTCCCTTTTATCTCGTATACCATGATGACCGTAGTCGGGCAAAGATATTGTAGTTTTCAGCACGTGTCAATTACTGTCAATCAAAATCCACGTGGTACAAATAAACGCTATAAGATTATTTCGGTTTGTTCGACCCTTAAATTTCCGGAAGCTCATAATTACATTAATTAGGTATGTAAAAAGGATTTTTATGTACTTCAACTGTCACAATCAACGTTATTTCGTATTTCCTAACGATACAATGGGTAAATCTGAAGTTATTCACACATGTGTTTTCAGCTGTACTGTCGCTTTAACGCTTATTTTAAAGGAAATGATTTTTAGGCGATTTAATTTTTTTATTAGTCAAATGGAAAGTGCTTTAAGCTTTTATTGTTTACAAAAACGCGTTAAGTGCTATGACCGAAACTTTTCTCTCATGTAATTTTCATAAAATATAAAAGGCAATATTGAACTGATTAAAACAAAATATAATTGCATATTTAATAATCATTGAGTGAAATTTTAACAAACTTATTAAAATACAATTAGACTGACTTCTATCTATTTTCAAAAGAATTCATCAATTACCTTTCCCTTATTACAAAACAATAATTCACTTTAGTTATAATTGCTTATAAATAATGACGTTATTAACTCCTAAATTACACCTTTGATTTTATTGACTTACTTAACTTGAAGATTTACTGTATGACATGTAACTCGTGCTTGAGTGCTAATTCCTATTGTTTTTAATTCTTGTTTATACATCATTGTCATCAGTCATTAATTAGAATTTTAATTGTTTGGGTGTAGTTTTGAGATTTCAGAATTAACCCTATCGAACTAAAGTTCAAATAAAATGCTTTTTGCCATATAGAGCACATGTCATTGTCGCCGGATAAGCAGAAACAACTTTTTTTCCCCGGTGACAGTTTGATGGAGAATCTGGGTAATTTACAACCCGAGACTGTTGCTATGGTTTTAGCAGTTAGATCATGTGTACCATCAACCAATCGAGTTTTCCAAGTTAATCAACACATACCGAGAATGCAACCCCAGAACAGCGGATTTTGCCACTCTGACCACAAACCAACGTCGCTGCTTTTTGAGTTTTGGACATTCCCAGGACTTGTACGTACGAGCATACTCTACACCTGGATTACATCCAGCATGTAACAGGTGCGGGTTAACGTCGTTTGTGTGAACACTCGTACTCGCTCTGTGTGTCTCGTGTGTGGACTGCTTGACCATTATGCTAAAATGTGCTTCTTCGCGACCGTTCTATTTCATTCGAATCCTAGGAAACATTTCCTGGTGTGGCGTCCAACGACAGTTTTATTTTAATTATGGTTATGCGCAGAATGTCGTGTTGCATTTGGGAATCTTCCGCAATGTAGAACACATTCTGCAGAGACCGGCCATGACCTAAGTAAACGACGCCTAAATGCGGATCACGCATGCGCATTCTCTGCACATAGTTCTAGTGATCTTTTAGTCGAGGACGTTTAACTTTCCGAAGCGGGAGGGAAATACCATGAAGTAAAATTTTCACAAACTTTGATTGAAGACATTTTAGTGAAAATTAAATGACTTCTATCTATTTTTAATTTAAAAATAATTAGCAAATTACCCTTCCCTTAGTACAAGACAATAATTCACTGCAATGCGAAGTCCGTTCTTTTCACCATGACGTCGGGAATCTGTCACATTTTCTGATTCTTCAGTTTTTTCCTGCTGGAAACATTTCTTTTATCAGTATGTTTATTTCTGCATTGACTTGAGGAGATTGACAGTAGAAACTTTGACATACATGTTGTAACTCCTTGGTGTCAATATGCTGGGGCTGTAATTTGGCTTTTCCTGACGCTTAAAGTTCGGTGGCAAAGAATGTGTTTGGTAAGAAGTCCTTTAAGTAGTTTTTTCTCGGATGATGAAGAGAGAGAGGTGACTTTTTAAAGACCAAGTTAAATGGGATTTTGTGATTTAGTGTTTGGGCATTTCTTTAGTGTTGTTGTGTCTAGGGAGTAGATTATCCTGTCGTTAACGATGGATGCAGATGGAATGGGTGTGGGTGCGCTAAGTCTGACAGGTGTATTAGAAGGGATAATGATCTGCAAATAAATTCTTTTTGTGTTGTCAACGAGACACTTTGCTTCGGCTAAGCCATGTTGAGAAAGCTGGGCACATGGTTCAAAGAGAATGAACTTGTGTTTTGTAAGTCGGAGATAAAGACCTGTACTGAAACTACAGAATAGGGTGGTATTGTAGTTGTACGAGGGACTCTAGCAAAACCTGTGTTTATATCGATAGAAAAGGCTATTTGTTCTATTGGATCTCTGAGGTACAATGTGTTGTTCTCTGCATTGAAGATACCATCATTGGTGTTGACGAAATCAAGACCCAAGATCAATGATTTAAAGACCGGGAATTTATGTAAGATGACACTGGATATAGCACCAAGACTAGCGTGTCTTTCACCGCCAACCGCAACAGATTCCCTTACACTAGACGGACATAGCCGATCAGGTTTGATACCAAAATTGTGTTTTAGATCATACCTCATTCAGGATATGCTCGCACCTGTGTCCACTAATGCATCTATGGAATACCCATAAATAAAAGCAACAGTATTTTCTCCACAGGCATACGAAGACTAACATTATGGGTTTGAGGATTGGAATGAAATGAGTTGTGAATAAATCACAATTTTAATTATAAGTTTATTTCTTATATGAACAAAGATGCTTATGATAACCTTTATGTTTTATAAGTTTGATTAATTTTCTAACAATGTTAACGTATGTTCGTTTATTTCAGATCAAGGTACTTTGTTCATGCCGAATCCATTTTTCGTTTTTTGTGCAAGTGGTTACTTATGGTCAGTACATACTTAGAGGAAGTGAGTGAAGCAGAGAATGCAGAAGGTTATCTGCATTCTGTGTTATGGTGTCAGATTGAGTACAGTGTGAGCATATATTTGTATATATAGGTGTATTTGTATATATGTGTTGTGTGTGAATTAGCTTTAACAATGTGATAAGTTATTCATACTATTGTTTTCAGTCTAATACTGTGTTGTATTGTTGATTTATCTCTATATGTTTATGAAATGTGAAAAGAGAACCAGGAGTTTTCATTCAGGAAAGAATTTAGGAAAGTAATGGAATAGATAGCCAAGAGATGGGGTTTGGATTTGTTAATGCTTGGGTTTTAGTGTTAGACTCAGGATTTGTTAACTGGATGCCTATACGTGCTAGGGACTCTAGGCGTGTCCCTTACTAGATGAGTAAGCTGGTGTTACTGTGTTTGTATGGGTTTTGTCGTTGTTTTCTGAAGCAAACTTTCACAAAGTGGTGCCATTTAAATCAATTGTTGCATTTTGTGTTAAAGACTGGACAATTCTGTCTAAATCTACATGACTCAACACAACCTTCGCAGCTATGGTAATATGGTCTTCATGGTCTCTCAGTCTGGTTTCTGATGTCTGAATTCGTGCCACATGGGGCGAGCAAAAATTCAGCCTTAATATTTTGACTACCTATGAGATGCTGCCATTTAAAATTATGCGCGAGTTCCTTCAAGGCTAAAACTCTTATGAAATTCGTGACTCGTAGTAATTTAGATGTTCTAAGTGTACAAAGTGTTCTATAGCAATAAATAAAATGAAGACAATTTTTTTCACGAAGATAAAAAGTTTACAAAATAGTGTTATATCTTTACCAATCGAGCAAGTGACTATGCAAAATTCACTCGCCCTATTGCCACACCTAATTCATTATTGTGATTAAAAAAAACTATTTTCATGACGCGGTATGACGCGGCTTTAATGATTCTTTACGGAAAAGTTTGCATCCGTTGAAAAATTATTGTTGAATTTATCCACTGCTTGAAATTCCCTGCTTTTGCAGTACATCACGTTTCAAAGTCATATTTTACCCAAGGCTACGATTTCTCCCACGTTTTGATGCAACGACTTTTTTTTTTGGTATTTGTCGTATTAGCTTGTTTTGCTGTCGTACCTTCGTTGTTGTTACATGTATTGTCAGTTGACTGATAACCGGATTTTCTCTTCGATTTTGTAACAAAATTGCCCATCGTCGAGCTCTACTAGTCATAATCGCGCGACATGTCATATGTTCACATTTTTCCGCGCTTAAACTTCACATTTTACAGAGACTTTTATGTCTAAAGTATAAATAATAAATTGTTAATTCGTATGAAACACTAATTTCTGTTTAGTGTAGTCAAGAGTTGTGTTAAAAAATCACTTGCCCTCGGATACTGATTTTGTATTTGCCTGATTGGAAAATGCACTCGCTGCTGGCGTCGGGCAATGAGATTTGTCAGCCCCTGCAGTCTCAGAGTAAGCTGTCTTTAAGGGGCTAAATGTGTGTCTTTTCAGCTAAATCAAGGTATTTGTATAGCATAGGTTGAGGTTTAAGAGAAACTTAAAAATTCATTTGGACACAAGTATTTTCCTACTGGACAGACAACTGAATGCCTAGTTATCTTGTTTTCGAGATGTATTTAATTCTTTTATAACAGAAATCAGATGCCCTAAAGGATAATAAACTTGTGTAGTGGTTGAAAAACTGTTCCTGTCTTGATTTAATTGAATAGCATTAATTTTACGAATAACGGCAGTCATAGCATTTATGTCATTTGGAAATGGCCGAAGCTTCTTTTATTGTAGGTTCACACAGTTCCAACCAATGTGGATTGCCAGTCAAATATAACAATGAGCTCATAATTAAAGCAAGAACGCATTTATAATTTACGAAAAACAAACACGACTTAATACAATATGACATATTAAAATCTACATTCAAGTGACAATTATAAAATTCATGTAAGCACATTAAAGGTGACATGAACTCATAAAACCATTTGGTCACCGTATTAGTTTCCATCGCTCAACTGCCACTGGGGTATATATACCGGTCGAGAAAGTTACGGTCGGTTGCTTTCCGATCGAGGCATTCAGGTTGCATGGACTTCTAAATGGTTGAACCACACATTGTATAGTTACATGTTTGTAAAAAATAATAAAGGATACTACAATCAATGAAATATAAAAGAGGGTTTATTCTTTGAAAACATTCCCAAAGTATCCGCCTTATCTTGCACAGATAGTGCTGCTTTCGCATGCACATCGAAAGCAGCACTATCTGTGCAAGATAAGGCGGATACTTTGGGAATGTTTTCAAAGAATAAACCCTCTTTTATATTTCATTGATTGTAGTATCCTTTATTATTTTTTACAAACATGTAACTATACAATGTGTGGTTCAACCATTTAGAAGTCCATGCAACCTGAATGCCTCGATCGGAAAGCAACCGACCGTAACTTTCTCGACCGGTATATATACCCCAGTGGCAGTTGAGCGATGGAAACTAATACGGTGACCAAATGGTTTTATGAGTTCATGTCAAAGAACACGTGTGGCTTTCATACGGAGGGCATAACGTCTGAATCTTATTGTAGACCCCGGCCGCACTTCATCCAACATTCGAACTATATATCCAGTAGATATATTATAGTAAATCAAAGAATATAACAACGTAACATCGGTTTTTTATGAGTTTCTACTAAAGCACTCTGTTTTCTAAAGACCATGCTGTCACTGCACGATCTGCTACAATGTGTGGTTTGCGCATGTGCGATGTTATATCAGTATGACAAGGAAAACGTTCTACAATGATCGAGGATTTTTTAAATACATGTGCCTGGATTTCTTTCTGTTTTGTTTCGTCTTTCATTGGATATTCCTTACAATTGCTGTGGTTGTCATTATTTTTCTTTAAAACGCGTTTCTACAATTTTTCCATCCAATGAAACGAGTTCGGATGAATGAAATACCTGATTGCGGTAAAGTATGAATAGGGCTCTCGGCCCAACATAGGGGGTGTGTAGCGATGAGCATTACAATATCAATAACCAATATGGCGGTAGTCGGAAATAAAACGGAAATACTGCGAATCTATCAATTCATCTTATCTTTAATTTGTTCTTCAGATGATGAAGGTCGTGTTGTTTAAAAAAGGATAATAATTCAAATGTTCTGTACAATTATGTAAGAGTTGATGAATATTTATCTTATTGAATTTCAGAATACGGTTTTTTTTATTTGCACTTTATGAATATATCAGAAAGCTGGGATATTCAAGAAACAATTTGCCTTCGGTATTTTCCTTTTTCAAAATAACCGTATTTTCTTTTTATTTCAATACGCTGTGATACTGTTATTGTGGTTCGATGATAAAGTAATTGTCGCTCGGTATTTTACTTGGCACAACATCGGTAGCATCTCTGTTGTTGTTACCAACTCTTGTCAAGACTTCATATCTGTTCTCTCTGACACAGCAAGATGGCCCTGGTCTTGCGTGATCATAAGATTCATTCATATCCTCCTTGTCCGACTCATGCAAATGACTGTACGTTTCTTCTCTTGGGGATACATTTGCACTCTCTGGTCGTCGCATTGGTTGAAGTCGAATGACCTAGATAAGAAAATCATAAGAATATACTGTTTTAGCACACAAAATACATTTTGATTTCATGTTTAAATGTATAACTATCTTGAGTGTTAATAATTTAACATTTTCACCGCTTCTTCTCAGATAATACCAGAAAGATCTAACTGAGTTTTATTTATCATTTGTTTATATGGGAAGGGACATTTAAATAGTGAAAATTATAATCCCCAATGCCATGGCTTTAAAATTATATGCAACAGTCATTTAAATCAAATTGACATTGAGCATTTACATTTAAACTATTATATTCCGGATTTTGTAAAAAAATAACGCTTGTAACAAACTTAATAAGTGTTTGATTTGTCGAGAACATAATATGTATATGATAGAAAAATAGAATAAAAGAGACGTCATATTGCCGTCTAACTTTTGTACAGTACCGATCAGACCCGACCTTACACCAGAGTAAACCCTAACTAAACCCCGGGTTAACTTTTTGAAAATTCGGGTTTACTCGGGGTTTACTTTGGGTTTACTTGGAAATTGCTTTTGAGGTCAACTGTACGCACTGAAGTGTGAAGCAGACCAGTCTTTTATCTTACCATCCTACAGCCTGCAATTCCTGCCCCTTGAATATTCCGAATACACAGTTAGCGTCTGCTTTCAGTGGTATACTTCTGATAGGGTTTACTATATGTGTCCACTCTGGGTTTACTTTGGGTTTACTCTGGGTCCACTCTAGTAAACCCAGAGTAAACACAGAAAGTAATCCTAGGGTTTAGTTGGGGTTTACTTTCTGTTAGGTTGGGTCTGATCGGTACTGTACTCCTTGTCTACAGAAAATAAAATAGCAATCACGTGAAACATTCTAATGAAGAGCAAAACAAATGGTCATTATGGTTGAGTTGACGTTTCTATTAGTAGAAATTTCTTCTACATATCCTTTTCCTTCACGATTTACAGGTAGATTCATTAAAGATTCCTGTCTTAACCTTGATGCGATATATGCGTTATCAAAAGTTTTAAAACATTCGATTTGACTACCTTTATTGGTCAGCATACATATTAATCCCTTTTCGTATTTCAAACGGCCTTTTTTAATGAAATGTTTATATTTTGTAAATACTTGTAATACTGTTAATCTCGTCATATAGCAACACACTAGCCCTTCAGTATATGGAAGATATTTAATCCGAAATAGTATCTTGCTTTTTTACTAGCTAGTGCTTTAGCTGTGCTTATTGTCACAACTTTCAACGCACCTGTATGTACCATCAAAAACTCATAACACAACACTATTTTAAAATATATGAAATGAGTGCGTAATAAGCTTTTAGGCATACCGAATTGATATTTATCTTACTGCTTGATCGTTGATTTCATTGTAGACAGTTTCATTATCTACTGGCCGTACAGTTTCTTGAAGGTTTTCAAAACTTCGAGGTTTGCAATCCGAATTTCTAAACCCAAAGACGTTTTTCCGTATTAGTCATAGAAAAATACATTTCTACATTGTATTAATTGTCGAATAAATGAACGTACATTGGTTTGTTCTTTAAAACGTTTTGCGTATTAGCAACTATTTACCTTCAAATCTAATCAAAATTTAAATCACGGCGAAAATTGTCATTTTTACATGTTATGAATTCAAGCTTTATTACCTGATTTTGAGGGAAAAAAATGCGCGACAGAAGCAGAGAAACACAATCATTGTTATGACTGATCCAAACACCGCTCCCCCAAGTACTGCACCAACGATAGCTCCAGTAAAGGAAACTACATTCAATTTATAATCTATAATATAATAATAAATGGAAAAATTGCACATCGTATACATTTCATTAGAAGATTGCACAAAAGAATACAAAAACGTTTTAGATAAACGAATACATGCGACAATAATTTATCATATTTTTAATATTTATAAGTGTTGTAGGGTACCTGAAAAATATATCAATTATTAAACTTTTATTTCAAACGAATTTGATCTATCCCTAAAAGTGATTGAATTTATTATCATCTAAATACATCTTTTTATTTGATAAAAATCTTACTATTTTAGAATAATAATAAGAATCTTAACTGGTGCATGTATGTTAACTTTCCCAAGCAATATTTCAGTATATATTATTTAGCTTTCAGTTTTAAATATTATTTTTCATTTTTTATTTAGATCTTTCGCGAGCGATAGGCTGTTTTAAATATTATGTCACTTAAAAGTACCGTAATCGTTAAAGACAGGGTCTGACTTTGTTGAATATTTACACGGCTGGCAATTAAAGATACAAGGAAGCAAGCCACACCTCAAAACTGATAACACTGTAGAGCGAATCTAATAATAGGTAGCTGCATACCAGAAGCACGTGTTGATCAGAGAACTACAAAATCTTTAGGGTCATTTAGTAATAAAACTGATGATAGTTCCCTTTCCAGATTTTCATTCTACAAGTAATAAGCACCTAAAAATGTATGTACTTCTAAATTGGTCACTTGCAAAAATACTTCTGTTGTTTTTTTATTTATACTTAGAGCTTTGTTGAAAATTTCGTCATCAAGCATCATTTTTTTTACATAATTATTTAGAAAAATACATTCAATAAAAAAACTCAGTTCACTGATGTCAGAATAACACTGATCAACAATAATGTGGGTAAGGTGCCAGAGGCTAATGCACATGAGTCTTGACTCAGTGGGGTATCTCTCCCGCCAAACGCAAACGTCAATAAATCAGCCTCCTAAAGTTATTTAAGGGAGGTATTTCAATAAGTAAAACTATATTTACCGGAGGATTTTGGATATGGGCCTAATTGTTGATTATCATAGATATATGAAAGTTTTATTCATATACAATATAATAAATCAGATGTATGTAATGTTTTCCGGTTAGAAAATATATAAGAACGCTAAGTTCCTCAAACACGTGTCTTTATTGAAACACTCGGAAGTACTGTTTTACAAAATACGGGATTCACATAAAACATAGCATGACAAATGTGACGTAACAGGGGAAATCTAAAAAAAAATACAAAATCAGTAATATTGCATCTCCTCTTTTTTAAAAGAATGCAGTGACATGCTGAAAGAAACACAATGAAGCACATACATAATACACAATTTACAAATACAGGATAGAACGGGGCTTTTCCACAAGACCAGACCCAGTCACATAAGGTTAAGATTCACCAGTACTTGCTGGGGCACTTTTTAAAGTTTTAAATTTTAGGTCACTCGTAGACAAATTGTCTGAATTTATACAGTAGTGGGAATTGCCAAATGTGGGCCTAGGACCTTAGTAGGGCTCTGCTTAACGCTTAATGGGGTAGCAGATTCATTGTCACGACTCAAGTTGGTAGATGGTTCAAATTCCGGTATGGTAGCCTCGCGGGACTTCATTAAATCGCGCATATTCCGACGGTACTCTCGACCATCAGTCGTTCTTACGGTGTATGACCGAGGATCAACTTGACCGGTTACAATTGACGGAACCCAAGTGCCTTGTTATCCCCTCGCGCAACTTGTTGCAAAGGGGATATAGCATCGCTACCGTGCGGGTGCGTGTTCGTATGTGTGTGTGTGTGTGTGCACTCCTTTTCAATTTTCTAGTAAATTAAAAAAAAAAACCTTCCAATAGAATTTCCTCAACCTTTGCACAAATATGCCTCATTGTAAAAGATTAAAACAAATGCAATGTCATATTATTTGGTCAAATTTTTATGCAAAAACTTAAATAAAATTACACCATTGTAAAGGAGGGGGCATACATTATGACAAAATTCGTTAAAAACTAAACATATTTATCATAGATTGCACACTTCTTTAAAATAAAAAATAAAAAATGCATGTGCCTTTCCAAACTATTAATACTATTACAAATTATTATTTCATTAAATCAATGTCATAATCAACTTTGTATACGAGTTATCAATCGAAATTTCTGAGTAAGAGTTATAAATCACCCAGAGCGAAGAACAACGTTACGCGGAATTACGGTGAGTTAATAGAATCAATCACCCAGAGCGAAGAACAACGTTACGGTGATTTAATAGAGTTAATAGCTTAATGTGTGTTTGAATGTTTGTTATTTGAATTTAACACGCATAAATATAGTCAAGGAACGGTTTAGAGAAATTTTATTGAACTCGTCACTGTTCGTTATCGAGGACACTCGGCGACCACCGAATTCGTTTTCTTTTCACTATCCTCGGATCATCAGTAGAAATTGGGTACTTGCAGCTTGCATTCAATGCACTTTTGAACATGTAGTCAATGAGGCTCATTCACCAAATCTTTCTGCTATCAGAGTATGTGATCAAATATACCGGGCTTGTGTGATGAGTATTCTGCTAGTGTATGTAAGTGTGTACATGAAGGAGGAGGGATATTCGATACATTAACCCATTATTATTGAAATATACAGCTAAATTTAAAATTTGCAATAAATCTTGCTAATACAATTATCAGAACATATATTTGAATTTATTTGAAATTGTTACTCAATGCAAAAATTAAATATACAGTATGTTAACTATATTTTAAAATCAAAATGTCAATCCTAATTAGAATATGCTGTGGGTTTCTCATTAAAGCCAAGGACCTTCTTCTCCTCACTTCATAATTAATATGTAAAAATTGGAATCATTTAAAATTTTTGAATGACAAAATTTTACTCATTTGTTAACAGTGGATAACTTTTCAAACGGGAAAACGACCATGAAAACACAATTTGAAAAACACATTCTTGGGATTAAAAATCTTATGTTGAAAACATTAAAAATCCACAAACATTGGTTCCACAATAATTACCGATTCCACAATAGTGTTTTAATTCTAATTAATCATTTATATCGCGAGGGGATGCTCCGCTAAGCAGTGCTCTCGTTTCTTAATTCTTACGGATTTACCCGTCTCGAGAAGTTTAAGTGCTGTGGATTGTCTCGAATAGTATTCCCTTTGTTTTTGTCGACTAAGGACAAGCTGGGTGCGAAATTGCTCATGATTGACGGGTTTCGGTTGTAACTGTTGGCGAGTTGGTGATATGATAGATCAAATACGTCGACTCATCAAAGCTTGCGCGGGAGAAGTATTACCGTCTAATGGAGTGTTCAAGTATCCAAGGATACCCATATAATTAAGGATCCTTACGGTCAGCCATATATTTACCAAATATGTGTTTAACGGTTTGTACCGTTTTCTCGGCGAGACCATTAGGGTGCGCGTGAGTTGGACTGGACAAGAATACTGGGGGCCGATATCAGATACAAGTTTCTCTGGTATCCCATGGTAGGAGAATGCAACTTTGATTTGTTGAATGTATACCTCAAAGTATCGACTGTAATAGTCAGCTATAGTAACAAAATCTTGTCCATCCGAACTAAACAAGTCAGTGGCTACTTCTTGCCAGGGACGCTCAGGAACCTCATGAGGCATAAGAGATGGCTTGGTATTAGCGTTCAAGACATGTATTACACCTAAAGACCATTTCCTCATTGTCCGAGGACATTTTTGGCCAAAATAAAATATCGCGCGCCCGTTTGGTGCATTTTGTTACACCCATGTGGACGGTGTGTATGCGTTAAAGCATAATCTGCCTATGTCCCTTCGGAACAAAAATACGGTTGCCCTTGACTATCAGGTCATTAGCTACACTAAGCTCGTCGCGAAAGTTCCAAAATTCTTTCACTAACGGTAAACAGTCGCGTTGGTTGTCTGGCCAACCATTCATAATTGTGCGCTTCAGCTCGAGACTCTGAGGATAATCGGACATAATGACACGTGTCACATCCAATCGCGTGTCGTTGATCGGAATGCTCGACATAACACTGTGTACTAACGCGTTTATGTTATCAGATAGCTCTGGGTAAGTATCACTAAGAAATATACGCGAAAGCGCATCAGCTACCGGTATGTCCTTGCTGGCTTTGTGAAAAATATCGATGTCGTATCGATATAGCTGTAAAAGCATTCGTTGAAGTCTCGCGGGGGCTGCAGCTAACGGTTTCTTCAAAATGACGATGGTCTATTTCAACCGTAAAGCGTCTGCCGTAAACATACTGATGGGAGCGCTTACACCCAAACAGAAGTGCTAACATTTCCTTTTCCATTTGCGCGTAGTTAATATCGCTTGAGGTCAGCGTTTTAGACGCGTATGGGACGGGTCTAGAGTCTTGTAGTAAAACTACGCGAGGTCCGTACTTGGATGCATCGACCTGCAGTGTGGCGGGTTTTTTTACGATCATAGTACGCTAGTACCGGACCAGGGAATCTAATCAAGATCTTCTTAACTTTCTGAAATGCGCTACCTTGTGGTTCATTCCACATGAACCCAGAAGTGTTGTGGTAGAACTGCCGCATTGGGTGCTTGATCTCGAATATTAGGTTCGGAGAGAATTTCGCTAGATAATTATTCCGAGATCCGTCTTCAATCTCTTTGTGGTCGCGAAGGTTTCCCATATCGCGAATAGCGTCGATTTTGCCGGGATCCGGCTTAAGGCCGTCTGTGGACAGTATGTGTCCGAAATATGGAACTTCGGTAAGTCCAACAGCGAGTTTGTCGAAGTTTAAGTTTCGCGAGATCGCGTCAAGACATTCTGTAAAATCGCGTCGTGCTCCTTGCGCGTTTTGTCATAAACTAAAATGTCATCGACATGTGTTGTGACGCTCTGCAATCCTGTGTTGTGACGCCCTGCAATCCTTCATAGATCTCGTCTATTTTGCGCTGAAATTCGTCTCGGGCAGATCTGATGCCAAAGGGCATGCGCAAAAATCTGTATCTACCTAAGACGTGTTAAAAGTAGTCAAATGTTAATAGCACAATAGCTCGAACGCGCTTCAAGTTTTGAAAAGTATCGAGCGCCAGTTAAGTTCGGAATTATATCCTCTAAAGTTTTTATAGAGTAGTGAGGACGTAAAATTGCTTGATTGAGATCGCGAGTGTCAAGGCATACTCGCAGCTGGCCAGAACCGGGTTTTTCAGTAATGGCAAGATAGTTGACCCATTTAGTCGGCTCATTGACCCTAGGAATAACCTCACTTTTCTCCATGCGCTTAAGTTCTATCTGTAGTTTTTCACGTAACGCGAACGAGATCGGAGCATTTACTACGGGAGTTGCGTTTTCGTCTATTCGAATATCGCATTCGCCAGTAAAAAGCCCGATGCCCTCGAATACGTCTTTGTACTCCGAGAGGACAGATTTATTAAGGTCTTCCGTTTCCAACGGAAGACCTTTATATTATTGTGCAGATTAAGATTATTAAGGTCTTCCGTTTCCAACGGAAGACCTTACTATTATTGTGCTTGTAAGATTATTTAGGGTCTTCCGTTTCCAACGGAAGACCCTCTTGTTATTCTATTGATTATTTTTATTAGGGTCTTCCGTTTCCAACGGAAGACCCTCTTGTTATTCTACGGTTTCTTTTTATTATTAGGGTCTTCCGTTTCCAACGGAAGACCCTCTTGTTATTCTATTGTTTTTTTTTATTATTAGGGTCTTCCGTTTCCAACGGAAGACCCTCTTGTTATTCTATTGTTTCTTTTTATTATTATTATTATTATTATTATTCTTTTTCTTTATTTTTCTGACTTTTTTGAAGCTTCGTATCTCAAAAAGTTTTCAACGGATTTCAATGAAACTTTCAGAGTTTATGTGCCTTTATCGTCCCTTTACGCTATTAAAGTTTCCATAACAACGTCACTTCCGGTTTTACGTTACGTCAATTTTAAAGTTTTAAAAAAGTGATTTTGTCCAGGGGATTTTTCGAAAACGCTTTAAGATAGAGACTTGAAATTTTTTGTGTTTGTTCATTTATCATTTTTATTTGGAAATAAGGCTGGAATTAACATTCCGTCACTTCCGGTTGAAACCGGAAGTTTTTAAAAAAATTCGAAATTTTGAAGTTTTTGTTTGAATTTTAAAAATTAATGATCTTTGTAGAATTTATAATGCTAAATACGAAACTGAAATCCGTTTTTAAATCGGATGATGCATTGCAGAGATATTAGGGTTCAAAAATTGATTTTTCCGGAAATTTTGATTCCGCGTTCTTGGTTTAAAAAATAGCGTAAAGTTCAAAGTGAAATTAACTCGTACCAAAAATAATTCGATTTTTGTTAAGTCGTACTTTGACATATTCGGATTTTTTTTTTGTTAAGTCGTTCTTGAAAATGTAAAGGTTTTTGTTAATTCGTACTAAAAATCATTCGGATTTTGTTAAGTCGTACCAAGAATTATTCGATTTTTTTATCTTTTTGTTTTAGTTACTGTTGTTATTTGTTTAAGAACGTTGCTCCTTACAGGAATATCTAGCTTTACTCTCGACATTAACGGAAGACCCACTCGTTGCTTTGCAACGAGCTTTGCTCTAGTTATTATTCTTTTTCTTTTTTCTTCTGACTCCGTTTTGGCTTTATATCTGAAAAACTACTCAACCGATTTTCATGAAATTTTCAGGTATTGTGAGAATTTCTTGTCCCTCAAAGCCTTCAAAAGCTGAAAAATGACGTCACTTCCGTTTTCTTATTACGTCAATTTTAAATTTTTCAAAAAGCGATTTTGTCCAGTCATTTTCTTTTAAACGGTTATATATAGAGATTTGAAATTTTCAGTGATTGTCTATTTGTCGATTTACTTAGGGCATTTTGACAAAAAATCAGAATCCGTCACTTCCGGTCGAAACCGGAAGTGAATCAAATTTTTCGAAAAAATAAATTTTTTGATCAATTCAAAAATGTGTACGTGTTATGTAGAGCTTATTTAGCTGAATCTAACACTGAAATCCGTTTCAAAATCGGACGATGCATCGCTGAGATATAAGCGTTTAAAAATTGATTTTTCCGGATATTTTGATTCCGCAGTCAAGATCTAGAAAATAGTGCAAAATTCACACTGAAAGTAACTTCTACTGAAAACAATTCGTACTGGTCATTAAACTTTTTAAAGAGCATACAATTATATGCATATTGTGGAGTTTGCAAAGCTAAACACAAAACTGTAATTCGTTATAAAATCGGATGATGAATTGTAGAGATAATGGGGTTTAAATATTGATTTTTCCGGAAATTTTGATTACGCAGTCAATATTTAGAAAATAGTGCAAAATTCACCCTGAAAGTAACTCCTGCTGAAAACAATTCGTAATTGTCCTAAATTTTTAACTATTTATCTGAGTGTTTGTTGAAACGATTTCGTTAATTAATTCGATTGACAATTGCGTTGAATGTGTAAAATTCCTTTGGAAAAAGAGAAAATTTTGTCAACAGGAATCATAACAAAACAAAGCAGCTGAAATTGAAGACACAGATCCCGATTCTATATTTAACAGCGAAAAGCAATCGAAAGTCTTTTCTGAAATTTGGTAAGAGTGTTATTTAAATCGCAATATTAAATCTATGTATGGCCTAATCGTCGCAGATCTTTCAGTTGTTGAATAATAGAACAACACGTGCAATGTAGATTAAATTGGATCACTACAGTAAATATGAGTTTGTTAATATTTCAAATATGAATATATATCTATTGTAATTATTTACTTCAAAAATAAATGCATTAATGTAATGTATGTTAATCTGTGCTTTGCATATTAAACACAAACTTATTAGTTTTAATCGAAATAATTATCGTACGATCCACCATGTCAACTCGCCATGTTTTGACTGCGAAGAACAGCTGATAGCGGTGTGTGAACATTTATAAAAGGCATTATCTGCAATACGTCGATAGTGGGAAATTCAGCTCAACTATCGTATGAGAAATTATAAAGGTATGTTTCAATTCATGATATGTCCTGTTGACTTTTTCTTTTTAAAGTATTTGTACTTTTCAATCTAATCCGAGATTCCTCTGACTCCAACCTCCGTATTTGACGTGCGTCACAATATAAAAGCGGGTGTTAGAGTCAGAGGAATCTCGGAATATTTTCTTTCCAGTGTATTTTCACTTATATGTTATGCACATCACTCTTTTGAATTTCTATTTATTGTTTTGCTATGCATATGTATGTCTTATTGTGTATTGAACAACACATACACTGTAAAACAGTGCAATTAAAAGGGGTGGTGGTCCCAAGGTACACAAGAGTAGAATGTTGTAATTAGAGTTCATGTTTGCATGATGATAACTTTACCTTAATATTTGAATATAACAGATCTTTATCATATCGCCTTTCACTTAATTTATAAATTAAAAAACTCAGGCAGTCTTGTGCTTAATTAAAAAAATATAATTGACATGGTAAATGTTCAATCTAATTAAAATTAGACCTTTCGTCTCGCTCTCTGTTAAGTGTTATATATGGTTGTCGCTCGTGAAAGAGCATGTAAAACAGAGTGTAAGATGAAAAGAACTTCATATTATATCAAGCTCAGATTTTAGGTTCATGTTCCCTGATATCTATAAAATATTCTTCTCAAGATTTAATTATTTCACAGAAGCATAGTAATATGTTTGAGATTAGTTTATCTTTTATACATATTCATTCGTTTTAGATAAACTTTACATGCATATCACATCTACATTGTATGTAACAATTTTTAAAGTAAGACAAATATATGTAATAATTTTTACTGCATGTGCCTCAGATCTCTCTCTCTCGCATCAGAGAGCAACTAAATTTTGTAACAAAAATATCTCTGTCTAGTAAAAGAAATCAACAGTACATCGAATTTTAAAATGAGCATGTTATCAATCCCTTATTTTTTGAATGTGCAACCAAAATCCAAAGCTTTGTAAAATTGTTCATGAAATTTTATTCACATTTTACATAATGACTTTCACTATATTTATTCGCAAAAAAAAAAACACCCTCAGTAGAATTGATAAAACATGGTATAGCAAAAGCTTATACTTTGACGCTGTTTGGATGGGTAATATTCCCTTATTACAGTAGTTTACGAATTGAAATATTGACTGTCGCACAACAAGTAAAACTCTAATATTCTCTCTCTCTCTCTCTCTCTCTCTCTCTCTCTCTCTCTCTCTCTCTCTTAATTTGATATGTGTCTATACCTGTAATATAATAATGTTATATTATGACTTGATATGCAAAGATTTGTTTTTGTAGTGCCTAAATGTTAATGTTATGTATTGGAATATGTCATACTTATTACACTGCATGGCCAGTGTATTTTTTCCAGATATGTTAATGAAAAACAGCTATTACATGTATTAGTACATGTATGTTAACACAGCTAATTGATTTTTTTTTAATTTCAGCTCAAAACGGACTGTTGTTACCACATGGCGACCACAAGGCTTTTACCTGTTGATTCTTGTGGTTTCAGCTCTTAAGGTTAACCTGTCACTTCTACCCACATGCACAATCCTTGTGTTCTACAGACTTTTTACCGGTAATTCAAATTAAATCGGATAATTCATGAAAAAATAATGGAACTTTAAGAAAGCATCATGCCTTGTTGTGGTTTGTGTTTGATAAGAAATTATGAAAAACAAAATTAAGGCTGTTTAAACAAATTTACAATTGTTAGTTGTGAAAATTTGTTTTTCAATAAAAGTATGCAATTATGTTTCCTTTATTTTGTATTTTATAATAATATAATATTTAGATGTGTTTACATAATTGAAAAATCACCCCCCTCTTTTCAAGTGTTACCATTAAGATTACATGTAGGATATGTAAATGTACATTTGACCTAGAAATAACATCTGCTATGATAATTACTTTTGAAATTAACAAGATACAACATATTTTTACCTTTTTAATGTATATATGCATAAAAATGTAGCAAAACATGTAAAATTTGAACATTTTTCATGGAATTCTCCTCCGTCTCCAGCTACCCAGGTGTGTTTGAATTTAATTTTAATTTGAGGCAGATGTCTAACTTGTAGGACTTACTGTTTTAGCATGGTTAAAAGGAGACTAGAAACCAGAATATATTAGATATTTACTAAATATGATTGTAAGCATACCTTTTTTCATGAAAACAAGAAATCACATGCAGGAAAGAATGTCTATTTGTTAATGCAAATGCTACAAATCATTTAATAAACAAAAAAAGATCAAATTTTAGTATCATTGATGATTGATTTAAATATGTGTGAGAAATGACTCAAAGAAACTGCCACAAGTTGCATAAAATTAGGTAAAAGATTTCAAACCATGAATTTTTATGAAAATCAAAAGATAGGGGGTGGGTATTCATGTAAGGACATTTCTAAGCAATGTGATGCTTTTATCATGATAATATCATGTAGATGTATGTTGTATTGAAAAAAAGTTTCTTATTAAGGCAGGTTGAACAACAATTGACCTCTAAAAGGTCAGGTAAAGATGTTTTACTATGGAGAACCCTATGAATCTGTGTTGAATAGAGGAAAGTAAAAATGGTGGGTTCACTTAAATGGCCATATTTTTATTAAACCTCAATGGAATTGGCAATATGTGGTATACTTTTTCTCAGAATTGCATTAGCTTTCTAAGTCTAAGACAAAATGTCTTTTCATAAAGTGTTAGTGTACTAAGTTAAAGGTATCAAGGGACAGTTTCGGATAAAGTACCCGTTAATCTATTTGTAAAATTGAGAGTTGCTGTATTTGAAGGCTTATGAGTGTTGTTAAGATTCATGAAATGAATTTTGATGATTATCATTAGTTAGAGGGATGTCTCTTGTTGGCATTGGTATGCAATATGAAGGCTCCTAATGTTAAGTACATGAGAAGCAGAAGTAAATTGTGAAACTTGGGGCTATGCCATTTGTGTTGACTTTACACAGTGAAATTGCAGGTTACAAAGGGAGGTTATATAACTCGAAATGTAGGTGGATGGAACATTATATACCTATTTACTGGCTATGAGGATGATAGCAAGTTTATTGTCCCTCAAGACAGCAACTATTTCGAAGCCGAGTGAAATAGTTGCTGTCGAGGGAAGGGGGGGGGGGGACAATAAACTTGCTATTGTCCAATAGTCAGTAAATAGGTATTTTACTATACCAAAGAAACCTTCATTTGTCGGCGATGCAGAATTTTTTGATGATAAACAAATTGGAGTTATCGGACTTTGAATTTAATGCAGCAATCGGATTATGTCAGAGGTGTTCTGAGTTTAAAAAGGAGGGAAATCGAATGCTGCCGATGAATGGTTTTGATGACTATTCACCATGGGCAGATAGCACAGAAACCATTCACGATTAGATAGAAAAGCATGTTTATGCGGGCGCCCTTTAGTGATCAGTTTGTTCGTCTGTCCGTCTGTCCATCCATCTGAGATCGGTTGTCCGGAGCATTGCTTCTCTCCCCTTGGCCCAATCTGGCTCATACCTTATCCACAGAGTGCCTTTGGATAAAGGGTGTGAAGTGACCTGGAACCATGTTTCTAGGTAAAAGGCTAAGGTCATAGCAGAATTACATATACAATCCTTGTCTGGGGCATATCTTCTCTCCCTTTGGTCTAATCTGGCTAATACTTCACTCACAGAGTGTCTATGGTCAAACAATGTGCACTGACTTTGAATGAATTTTGTAGGTAAAGGGTCAGGGTCATATCGGATTACGCGAAATTTCTTTTTTCAGAACATTTATACTTTCCACTTAGCCCAATTTGGCTCAGACTTCACATAAACAGAGCTTTTGAATAAAGGGTGTGTAGTGACCTTGAACCAATTTTCAAGGTCAACTGTGAAGGTCAGAACAGAATTTTATAAAAAAAAAAATCCTTGTCCAGAGTATATTTTCTTTCCCAATGCTCCAATCTTGCTCTTACTTCACCTACATGATGCCTTTGATCAAAGGATATGCAATGGTGTAGATCAAGTGTCAAAGTCATATCAGATCACACAAAAATCCTTATTTCAAGAGCATATATATACTCTCCTTTTAGCCCCTATTTTACTAATACTTTACTTAAACAGCGCTTTTTGGTTAATGGCATGCAGTGACCTTGAACAAAGTCAAAGTGAAGGTCATAGCAGATCTCTTTTAAATCAGTTTTATACCATAGATTATTTCCCAATGGCTTAATCTTGTTTAGACTGAACAAAAATATCTGTATGTTAGATTGAATTAGAAGTTTTATGCCAGCTGGAAAAATTTCTATGTTGTAGGTCATGGTCAAAGCAATCCTCTGAAATAATTTAAGCGAGACCCTTTGAAATGGTCACTATCTCAATGTTGTTTAGTTCATAGTAAATTTATATAAAAAATATTCAAAGAAGTATAAAAAAGTAAACTATACATCAGTAAGTTTCTGACAATTGAGTTGCAACAAGCACACAGTACGGAATTCGAAGGTCAACCCTGTTAAAAGCGGTGTAGAGGAAAAATTGCTCAGAATAATGTTTTAAACAAAATGCTACCTAAAAGTTTTTTTTGGTGGCCCCGTTAAGGAGGTTAAGTGTCGGCCCCTAAAACACAGTTGTTCAGGTATAACTTGAACGGACAACAATTTTTGAACACTTGTTGAACAAAATATGTTTATATTTACAAGACCTTTTTATTTGATATCAAAAAAGGGGGCTGGCCCCTCAAATTAGGGGCCAGGAGGGCTAAAAAAATCTTTTCATAATTACTATTTCCGGAGAAATAGTTTGTTATAAATCATTAATCATAAACGCAAAAAGAGATCATCAAGCTAAATTTAAAACTGAAATCCGTTTAAAAATCTGACGATTGATTACGGGATATAAGCATTAAAAAATTGATTTTTTACCGAAATTTTAATTCTGCATTCTAGGTTTAAAAAATAGATGTTAGGTAGCAAGGGACAGTTTCGGATAAAGTAATTTTTGTAAAATTGAGAGTTGCTGTACTTGAAGGCTTATGAGTTTTGCTAAAATTCATGAAATTATTTTTAATGATTATCATTAGTTAGAGGGATGTCTCTTGTTGAAATTGACATGCAATATGTAGGCCCCATATGATAGGTACATGAGAATCAGAAGTAAAATGCGAAACCGCGGCTATGACTGTTGTGTTGACTGTTGACTGTTGAAATTGCAAGTGACAGACGGGAGGTAAAATAACACGAAAAGTAGGTGGATGGGACATTGTAAACTATACACCGGTAAGTGTGTGACATGTGATGGTGCAACATGCACACGGTACGGAAGGTCAACCCTTTGCAGGGAATTAGCTGGGGGAGGTCTAAAAAGCTGAAAAATCATGAAAAATTAACAAAATATGAAAGGGTCAAAATCTCATAAAATCCAGTATGTAGACAATTTTACAGGTTTTGACTAGTAATTTTCTTTAGAAATAAGTGATTGACCCTATAACAAGTGAATTATGGGTATTTGTGCTCAATGGGAACTGAGGAAATTCTAGTTACAGAGTTCTGAAGACACACATCCCCTGGCTACAATGAATTGTATCAAAAAAACTGTCCCGTGCCACCTTCAGTTCAAAGTTAAGTTAACTTGTACCTAAAATAATTCGAAAATTGTTTAGTCCTACATAAAAACATCCGGATTTTTTTTGTTATGTCGTTCTTGAAATAGTTAAAGTTTTTGTTAATTCGTACTAAAAATAATTCGGATTTTGTTAAGTCGTACCAAGAATCATTCGATTTTTTTTTATCTTTTTGTTCTTAAGTTACTTTTGTCACTAGTTTAAGAACTCTGCTTCTTAGAGGTACTTCTAGCTTTACTTTCGACATTAACGGAAGACCCCCTCGTTGCTTTGCAACGAGCTTTGCTCTAGTTATTTTATATTATTTTTCCTCTGACATTTTTCGAGAGCTATAACTCAAAAACTATTTGGTCGATTTTCACCAAATTTACAGGACTGATAGAACATAAAACGTGCTTGCGATTATAAAATTTTGAGCTGATGACGTCACTTCCGGTTTGAGATTTTGAAGATTTTGTGAATTTTTAAGGACCATTTTGTCCACGTAACTCCTCCGAAACTAAAGGGTATAGAAACGTGAAACTTTCAGGAATATGTAGATGGATGTCTGTAGATGATCCTCTGTATTTGACATTGTGGAAAATGCGCACGGCGCCGAAGCTCGCCCGAGGTCGAAAATTAGCACCAAAATTTTTGGCAGAATTTTAACACGTTTTGCAAAATATCTTTTAACCTGTAGATAATTTGTTAAAACATGAAATGCAAAAGTTGTTAAGATTTACACGAGCTTTTGTTTTGTTTTAATAAAAAGGGGCTGGCCCCTTTAATTAGGGGCCAGAAGGGCTCTAAAGTCTTTTAATTTTAACTCTTTACTGAGCAATAATTTGTCATTAATTATAGAAGCAAAAATGTTCATTGTACAGTTTTTTATCTACACATTACCTTATTTTAAACATTTGTTACGTAATAAGGGGTTTCAAGGGGTCAGAAGACCAAAACTTTGATCATTAATATCTTGAAAAGGAGAAATATTTTGAAAGACAATGTTGAATAAAAGTTGCTTAAAATAATGTTCTTAAGAACATGGGACCTTAAAATTTATGGTTTTTGGCCCCAGTAAGGAGTTGAAGGGTCGGCCCCTAAAACACAGTTGTTCAGATATCTCCAAATCGGTCAACAATATCTGAACACTTATTAAACAAAATATGTTTATATTAATGAGATCTTTTATTTAATATCAAGAAAAAGGGGCTGGCCCCTCAAATTAGGGGCCAAGAGCGCTCTAAAGTCTTTTTATTAAAACTCTTTACTGAAAAATAATTTGTTATTAATAATAGAAGCAGAAATGTTCATTGTACAGCTGTTCATCTATACAGAACCATACCAAAGTCATATGTTACGTAATTAGGGGTTTCAAGGGGCCAGAAGTCCAAAACTTTGATCATTTTTATCTTGAAAAGGAGAAATATTTTGAAAAGCATTGTAGAACAAAAGTTGCTCAAAATAATGTTCTTAACAATGTGATACCTAAAAATTTTTCGTTGGTGGCACCCGTAAGGAGTTGAAGGGTTGGCCCCTAAAACACAGTTGTTCCGATATCTCTATAACGGTTAACAATTCGTGAACACTTGTTGAAAAAAATATGTTTATATTTGCGAGACCTTTCATTTGATATCAAGAAAAAGGGGCTGACCCCTCAAATTAAGGGCCGGGAGGGCTACAAAGTCTTTATAGTTACCTTTTCCAAAGCGATAATTTGTTATTAATCATAAAAGCAAAACCAAGAGCTTATTAAGCTTAATTTAAAACTGAAATCCGTTTTAAAATCGGCCGATGCATTACAGAGATATTGGTGTTTAAAAATTGACTTTTCCGGAAATTTTGATTTCACATTCTTGGTAAAGAAAATAGTGTTATGTTCAAAGTTAAATTAACTTGTACCTAAAATAATTCGATAATTGTTAAATCGTACTTAAACACATTCGGATTTGTATTTGCTTAGTGGTTCTTGAAATTGATAATGTTTTTGTTAATTTGTACTTAGAATAATTCGGATTTTGTGAACTCGTACCAAAAATAATTCGATTTTTTTTTTATTTAGTTATGTTTATTGGTTTAAGAACTCTGCTTCTTAGAGAAACTTTTAGCTTCACTTTCGACAAAAACGGAAGACCCACTCGTTGCTTTGCAACGAGCTTTGCTCTAGTTATTATTATTTTTTTTCTGACTTTTTCCGGACGCTATTACTCGTGAACTACTGGACCGATTTGCATAAAATTTGCAGGACTGATAGAACATCAAAAGTACTAGAGTTTATTAAATTTTGGGTTGATGACGTCACTTCCGGTTTGAGATTTTGAGGATTTAGTGAATTTTTAAGGACCATTTTGTCCACCTAACTCCTCCAAAACTAATAAAGATAAAAACATGAAACTTTCAGGGATAGTAGATGAATGTCTGTAGATGATTCTCTGGGTTTGATATTGTGGAAAATGCGCAAGGCGCCGAAGCTCGCCCGAGCTCGAAAATTGGCACCAAATTTTTTCACGAAATTTTTGCACATTTTCTAAATTATTTTTGAATGTGTAAATATTTTGTTAAGACATGTAATGCAAAAGTTGTTCAGATTTAAACACTCTTTCATTTGATATCATAAAAAAGGGGCTGGCCTCTCACATAAGGGGCCAAGAGGGCTCTAAAGAATTTTATTAATAACTCTGTACTGAAAAATAATTTGTTATTAAGTATAGAAGCAAAAATGTTTATTGTGCAGCTGTTTATCTATACAGTACCACACCTTAATCATATGTTACGTAATTAGGGGTTTCAAGGGGCCAGAAGTCCAAAACTTTGATCATTTATATCTAGAAAAGGAGAAATATTTTGAAAAGCATTGTAGAAGAAAAAATGCTTAAAATAATGTTCTCAACAATATGCTACCTAAAAAAAATTTGTTGGTGGCCCCAGTAAGGAGTTTAAGGGTCAGCCCCTAAAACACATTAGTTCAGATATCTTTAAAACGGTCAACAATTCCTGAACACTTGTTGAACAAAATATGTTTATATTAGCGAGACCTTTCATTTGATATCAAGAAAAAAGGGCTGGCCCCTTAAATTAGGGGCCAAGAGGGCTCTTAAGTCTATTAATAATAACTTTTTACTGAAAAATAATTTGTTATATATTATAGAAGCAACAATATTCTTTGTACAGTTATTTATCTATACAGTACCATACCTAAGTCATATGTTACGTAATTAGGGGTTTCAAGGGGCCAGAAGTCCAAAAATCTGATCAGTAATAGCTAGAAAAGGAGAAATATTTTGAAAAGCATTGTAGAAGAAAAGTTGCTAAAAATAATGTTTTTAATAATATAATACCTAAAACTTTTTTGTTAGTGGCCCCATTAAGGAGTTTAAGGGTCGGCCCCTAAAACACAGTTGTTCAGATATCTCTAGAACGGTTAACAATTCGTGAACAGTTGTTGAACAAAATATGTTTATATTTGCAAGACCTTTCATTTGATATCAAGAAAAAGGGGATGGCCCCTCAAATAAAGGGCCAGGAGGGCTACAAAGTCTTTAAATAATAACTTTTTACTGAAAAATAATTTGTTTTATATTATTGAAGCAAAAATGTTCAACTTATTAAGCTTAATTTAAATCTGAAATCCGTTTTAAAATCGGACGATGCATTACAGAGATATAGGGGTTTAAAAATTGATTTTTCCGGAAATTTTGATTCCACATTCTTGGTTAAGAAAATAGTGTTATGTTCAAAGTTAAATTAACTCGTACAGTACCCGCAACGTTATTTTTTACAATCCTATGCTATCGTATCGTGTATCAATCCTATCATATCGTGCGTGTATACTGGTCTATCGTGCGTTAATGCTATCGTATCGTGCGTGTATGCTGTTCTATCGTGCGTTAATCCTATCCTATCGTGCGTGAATCCTATCAGGTTTATCGTTCATTTTTATCAGTTTTTCCGTTTATCCTATCGTGTTAATCGTTTTGTGCCTTTTCATAAGAAAGTAAATTTATTTCAAAGTTGCAAGTCGTTCAGTGCGCCGTATAAGAAAATTTATCGAACAAGACTTGTAAAATCCTATCCAGCATTCTATTATAATACTAATTTCTTAATATTTTAGATCAAAATTAACCAATATTACATGTAGATCATATTTGTAAGCATTTGAAATAAAAAAAATATGTAAACTATCGAAGTTCTTAGGAACAAAGTAACATATTTACCTGTATATCGAATATATAAAATCGTACGCGAAGTGTATACCTGCGTAAACATTAACTTTTATGCAATATAATTCTTTTTTTTTATGCATCATATTTTACAGAAATAAAAGTATTTATGATATAATTTATATTTAATTAAAACCAGAGTTGTATTTAATTGAACCCGTTAAATGTATTTTCGTTGTGATATTTGATTTTGGGCTGAAATGTTCTCGGCAATCGGCTACGGTGTGTGGTAATGAAAACAATGTGAACAAATCGTACGCGGAATGTATATGTGCGTAAATATTTATTTAACTTGTATGTTATATAATTCGTTTTTAATGCATCATTTTCTTATACAGAAAGAAATGTATTTATGATAGATTTTATGTTTACTTTAAACAAGAGTTGGATTTTTATAATTGAACCTGCTATTTTTTCTGTGTGATCTGATCTCGGGCTGCAATATTCGCGGCGATCGGCTAGGGTGTTCGGTAATAAAGGAATGTTAACAATACAGAACATTTATTGATCATTTAAGCTCATAATGTTTGTCAAAAAAATTAACTGGTCATTTTTATACATTATATACATGTAAATGATGCAGCGATGATTAACAACTCGGCAATTGTTACTAAAAAGAAATTCCACGTAAATCTTTATTCGTACGTGTTCTTTCCAAAATTATGCCATTATCATGTTATTCATAAAGATCGTTTAAAGCGATTATACGTTTATCATGAACATCGCTTATCCTTTCCTATCGTGTATCAATCCTATCATATCGTGCGTGTATACTGTTCTATCGTGCGTTAATGCTATCGTATCGTGCGTGTATACTGTTCTATCGTGCGTTAATCCTATCCTATCGTGCGTGAATCTTATCCTATCGTTTATCTTGTAAAAAATAACGTTGCGGGTACTGTACCTAGAATTAATCTGCTATCATTCAAAGTTGAAAATGACCTCGAGTAAATTTAATTCAAGTCAAGTTCTTCGCTAACTAAATAAGTATGTTATAACTGTAATCGGGATGTATAAAATACATTCTCTAAAGTCGGAATTACCATGTCGGATAAACGATGGCAGACATTTTCTACGATACTTTGCATCTGTTGACATTTCCACATGTACGCAGAAGATTCCTCCGACACTAATCTCCGCTTTGAGATTTCAACGAACATGCTCCGTTTAATATTGGTTTGTAATTTAGTGGAAAGTCAAAGGTAAAAGAACGGTCTCAAATCGATATTGTTTCAAAATTTCCAGAACTTGTCATTAACGAACAACTGATGAATGAAAACAAACCGGAATAGATGGTGTGACGTCATAGATTAAAGTACAATGGCAGCTCCCATAGCTGCGGGAAATTTAAATTAGGCGATCGATTTTCTTGATTTATTCATTGTTCCGGGGTTTTTAATGAAAATAATAGTAGATGATATTTAATTGATTTATTGGACAACATATTTTTAGTTTCCTTCCCCTTTAACTTAAGCTTTAAGAAATAAAGAACATTGTATAAACGTCACTGGCCCTAAACAAAATATGTCAAAAAATTTAAAATGGATTCAAATGCACATAAAATGTTTAAGCCGACATGGTGTTCAATTACTGTGGAATCATTTTTATTCGTGGGGGTCAATGTTAGTGGGTAGCCAAAATTTTCCTGTTTCGTGGGGACGTAATTTCGTTGGTAGTGTAATCGGGATAATTTTAATAAATATTAAACAAATGATTGTGTATAGGTTCGTGGGGATGTAAATTCGTGGGCAAGGGTAACCCACTAAAGCCACGAACATTGGTCTACCACGAACAATGATAATTCCACAGTAAATATTTTAGGATTGTAGAAATCAACAATTTTAAACAGCATTTAACTGTTTGCGCATCTACATATGTACCATGAAATATTTTAATTAAATATACATCTCGGATTATCTATACCCTAGCTCCATTGGGCCAAATATTGTAAACTTTTAGTAAAAAGAGACTTGCAAACCTTACTTGCCGATGATTAAAATGAAAGTTTGTACCCGAGAATGTTGTGAGATTTGATAGACTTGTCAGACTTTTATGACTGAAGTTCCATTTTTAAATATCTTCAGTTATTAAAATATTGTGAAGGTGTCCCTTAAGTTACAAAATCACGATTTAAGAAGAGGATATTATGGATATTATAACAATGCTTTTAGTTTATCTCCCACGTCTGACTGTAAAAGTACAGAGAAAATGTTATAAAATTTTATACATTTCACTTTGAGGCCATATTGGCCCTACCCACTCAGGGGTCAGGTCATAAATTTCACAGTATAGGTAGAGGGCTTCATGGACATCATAACCATGCTTTTTATATCTCCCCCTGCTCTGGAAGTAGAGAAACCATAACGATGCATGTTTTTCCACTTATGTGGGAGTAGAGAGGACTGTTTTTGGAGACTTGGCCTTTTTTGCATATTTGGGCCCGCCCATGAGGTCCCGGGGATGGTAAGGTCATATTTTCACAAGATTCCTCTTATCTTTAAACCAAATATATGGTAACAGGTTTTCAAAAAAAAATTAAAATGTAAATTGTTAAACTTATGACGGACGACGTACCATGAAAGACGAAGACCAATGGCAAAAGGTCACCTGATTGATTTAGTTGATCTAAAAATCAAAAGTAACAGATATGAAATTAAAAATAAAATTTAATATACGTGTAATCATCACTGTAAAATTGCATTCAGAATCTCGGTTCAATAAAACCATACATATGAATAACATATTAATATTAAATATTGTATGGACGAAAATGTTTACTAAATGTTTAATAATATAACGGTGAAATATTGGCCATTCGTTGTTTACAAAGGAATGTATCTGAGGAGATTGGAATGGACTCTCCCACAATGCTGTTTACCCCTTAATGGGTGGAATGACCCAATGATATATAAGGAAGCGCTGAGAGGTTTTCAGCGAGAGTTAATCTAGCATCTGAAGAAGAAAGACGTTCGAGATGAAGCGAAAGAAAGAGAGCAAGGGTTGAAATAAGTAGCACCAGTGGGAGGAGAAGTCTAGAGGAATTGTGGTGGGGTACAAGTAGAAGTAATCCTGAATAAGGGTGAAATAACCTGGTACTTCACGAACACAATAAGAACTCTGACAAGTAACACGGTGCAGGGTGCCCGGCTCTAGGACACATCTGAAAAAGAAAGACGTTCGAGATGAAGCGAAAGAAAGAGCAAGGGTTGAAATAAAGAGCACCAGTGGGAGGAAAAGTCTATAGGAATTGTGGTGGGGTACAAGGAGAAGTAATCCTGAATAAGGGTGAAATAACCTGGTACTTCACGAACACAATAAGAACTCTGACAAGTAACACGGTGCAGGGTGCCCGGCTTTAGGACACATATACACACACCTCGCCCGATATTAATTATTTTGTTGTAAAACCAATCATTTATACTCGGGCAGAGTAAAGGAAAAGGGTCCTGATGTTACACCTATAAAAAGTGAACGGATTGATAGTCAGCAGTTTGGAAAAACTGTAATGAAGCCAGCTTCATTCGATGGTCTTAATTACAATATATGCTTGGTGTATATCGACGATATAATTGTGTTTGGGCGCACATTTGAGGAAACGTTTGATAATTTAGAACACGTATTTGGCAAGTTAGAGAAGGCTGGCCTAAAGTTTAAAGCCAATAAATGTTCCTTGTTCAAGAAGGAAGTGCTTTTTCTTGGTTATAAGGTGTCTGGTAAAGGAATACAGACCGATCCACAGAAAGTAATTATTATATCCAGTTGGCCAGTGCCGATGAATGCCAGTGAAGTAAGATCATTTGTAGGAATATGTAGCTACTACAGAAGGTTTATTAAGGGGGTTTCATCAATTGCTAAGTCTCTTTTCAAGTTGACAGAAAAAAGGGAGAGAGTTTAAATGGTCAAACGAGTGCCCCGCCCCAATATTATGCCACCCTGACTTTTCGCTACCATTTGTTTTTGATACAGATGCATGCCAGTCAGGACTAAGAGCTGTATTGTCACAGGAGATAGACGAAAAACTACGGGTGATAGCGTACGCAAGTAGAACACTGTCAATATCTGAGCGACGGCACTGTGTCACCCACAAAGAGCATTTAGCTGTCGTTTTTTTTCCATATAAACATATTCGTCACTATATGGGCACAAGGTGGTTGTCCGCACCGACCACAGTGCTCTTAAGTAGCTTTTAAATTTCAAAGATCCACAGGGCCAAGTAGCCAGATGAATAGAGCTCCTTGATACCTACGACATGGAAATAAGACACCGGCCCGGTGCTAGACACGGTAATGTAGATAGCCTTAGTAGGTATCCGTGCCGCCAGTGTGGACTGACAGACGATGCAGAAACACATAGCTTCGCTGAAGTAGCAGCATCAGCAAGTGTTGTAAATAAGGCAACTGCAAAGGTTGATCCTGATTCTACGAATCTAAATAGTTTGCAAGATGAAGACAGACACCTATCTAAAATCAAGAGCTGGTCAGTGATAAAAAGCGTCCATAATTTTCTGACATAAAGCACGAAAGTAAGGTGATTAAGTCCTTTTGATCACAGCGGGTAAACTTGGAAATTAAAGACGGTGTACTTTGCAGGAAATGGGCTAGTGACAAAAAGGTTTATCACCTGGTCATTGTACCACTGTCAGAGAGAAGAGAAATTCTCGAGCAGTGTCATGATGCAAGAACATCTGGACATCTTGGAGTTAGTAAGACACTAGAAAGGGTAAGAAACCGATTCTATTGGATAGGTCTGCAAAGTGATGTTAAGAGCTATGTTACTGGATGTCCTCAATGCCGAAAAAGAAAGAATCGTTCAGCAGAGAAATCTTACATGCAACTTGATCATACAGGACCCCCTTTTGAACGTATAGCAAAAGATATGATGGGTCCATTGCCAGAAACTGACAGAGGCAACAAATACATTCTTTTAGTTGCCAACTAGTTCACCAAGTGAACCGAAGCATACCCTTTAAGGAACATGGAATCTCAAACTATAACGGGGGTTTAAGTGGAGCAGTTCCTTACCAAACTAGGATACCAAAGGTCTTACATAGTGATCTAGACAGACAATAGGAAAGTAGAATGTTCAAGGATATGTGTGATTTGCTTGGGATACGAAAAACAAAGACAACTGCTTTTTATCCCAAATCGGACGGGGTGGTCGAGAGGTTTAATTAAACCTTGGCAACCATGTTGACAGCTTATGTTTCAGATCATCAAACTGACTGGGACAAGCACTTGCCATATGTAATTATGGCGTACCGTTCATCTGTACATGAAAGTACAGGGTACACACCTACTATTCTCATGTTAGGCAGAGAAGAAGCGACTCCTTTAGACATAATGAACGGTATTTCTAAAGAAAATAAGCAACAGAGTGTTCATGAATATGTGTGGAAGTTACGTAAAATTATGGAAGAAGCACATCAATTTACTCGTCAGTTTACCGGACAGGCCATGTTACGGCAGAAGAAATACCATGACAGAAATGTCACCCCAAAAAGTTTTGATATTAGTGACAAAGTGTTAGCATTTATTCCTCAAAGAACTGTCGAAAAATCCCCGAAATTGATGAGTTTTTGGTATGGTCCGTATGTAGTAGTTCAAAAACATACAGATTTGACCAACAAGGTTCAAAAAGAAGGTGATAAGAAAACGATGGTGGTGCATATAGATAGACTCAGACTCTATGGGTCAGAAAAACTAGGTTTTGAAACAGAGAGTGAGAATGAAAATGAAGATATGGACGAAGTTCCAAGTGATGTAGAAGTTGATAATGTTGTTAATGAGGGTGTAGCAGAGTACTTGCCCAACACAGATTTGAATGAAATAGAGCTCGAATATACAAATCGACGGCAATTGATAATCAGTTCGATTACAATGTGCAACATAAGTGTTTAAATATTTGTTCGTCTTATTTTAGATCTCAGAATGCCGTTGACAAAGCTAACCCCCAAAAAGCCAGGTTTCCTGTGTTCCATATGCCTTCATCGACCACCCTCGCATGATCAGTGGCGAGAGCATCTCATTACGTGTGCAACAGAAGACTTGAAGAAGCGGCGATTTGAATGCAGTCAGTGTGACAAAGCCTTTGGCAAATCTTCACTTCTCGTTCGACACCAGAAGAGTCCACTGTTCGAAAGACACTGTAAAACACCAGAGACATCCAGTAGCTTTATGACTGCTTTCATCACAGAGTCAGATGATGACCAAGAATGGCTTGAAGACCCTGGTAGCCTCATCTATGAGCCTGACATTTAAACCGGCAGGACAATTCGCAAGAAACGTCTCCTTCCCTGCCTGGAGTCAAACGGAAGGCACCCGAGCAAACACCAGACAAAGAAATGCCTACCGCATCAAGTGTGAATGCAGAGACAACTGGACCTCAAGAGGCGCCCTTGATTCCATCCAATGTCCCTACTGCAAGACTCAAGCTACCACAAATGACGCTGGCACACAGACAGATGGGAGCAGTCACCAGAGAACAGTTAAGAGAAAAATTATTTGTACTCTGTTCATTTGACATGCGAGACGCATGTATATAGAGGCGTGGGTAGTGTAACGGTGAAATATTGGCCATTCGTTGTTACAAAGGAATGTATCTGAGAAGATTGGAATGGACTCTCCCACAATGCTTTTCACTCCTTAATGGGTGGAATGACCCAATGATGTATAAGGAAGCGCTGAAAGGTTCTCAGCTAGAGTTAATCTAGCAGCTGAAGAAGAAAGACGTTCGAGAAGAAGAAACGAAAGAAAGAGAGCAAGGGTTGAAATAAGTAGCACCAGTGGTAGGATAAGTCTATAGGAATTGTGGTGGGTACCAGGAGAAGTAATAAGGGTGAAATAACTTGGTACTTCACGAAAACAATAAGAACTCTGACAAGTAACACGGTGCAGGGTGCCCGGCTCTAGGACACATACACACACACCTCGCCCTATATTAATTATTTTGTTGTAAAACCAATCATTTATACTCGGGCAGAGTAAAGGAAAATTAATTATATATATAGTACCCTATTTTCTTGAAAAGAATCCAGAAGATAACACGTTACAATATTATCCATTTATATACCAGATATATCGTCAATACTATGTTTCTCAATGTCCCTTCTCCCTATAAAATAAGACATGAAGGTTTAATTATTTTGTGTCTCTAGAATGAAATAATCATCACTTTGTTTATTTTCAGCAGTAATTGACTTCCCACAATCGGTGGAGAAGTTCCTATCCACCGTGTTGTAATTAGCATTTTCTTTACTTTCCATAGACAGTACTCCATACCCGTCCTCCATGACAGACAAAGATGGCGCCGGTCCTGCGTGGTCGTAGTTGTCACTTCTATCCTCCTTGTCTGATTCATGTAAATGGTTGTAGACCTCATCGGTTTTTGAAGAGTCTGATTGTCGCATTATAGGAGATATAACTGCCGATTTTCGCTGAAAAATTATGGTGTTTTTTATTATTTTGGAATTCAACGAGAATGTCATAACACCTGTATTTAAATAAAGAAATCGAAATACTAATGCTGCAGTCATATAAATACATATTAAATAGAAAGACTGACCGATTATTTTAATATCAATTTATAACATTTGTTTTGTGACATTAAAACTAAAAGAAATCGTTATATAAAAAGTATATAGTTTAATGAAATATATGTAAATGATATCCTTATTTATACAGTCATAGGAATGATCAGAATATTTACCATCCCGTCATTTATTTCGCTGTAGGCTAAGTTTACGGGAAGTGGCAACGGATTCACTAGATCAATTTCATTGGTGTATCCATATGCCGCATTTCTCACAGTCCTTGATGTTTGATCACTTTACAAAAACAAAGAATTTTCAAATACAAATTAGAGAGAGAGAGGTAGCGATTATCATTCTTCATTAAATTTAGTTTTGCTTCAGGAATACTTTCATTCTTTGAGTATTACTAGTATGAGGTAATAATTAAATCTCCCAAAGGAAGTTTGGATACTTATTGTTTTTGTACGGTTCTTGTTCTCATAGATGGCTAAACAGAATTGTACAAAACTCTAGGATATGATAGGCCTGCATATCTAGTTGTGCTCCCTTTTTTAAATTTTTTAATTTGAGGTTGGTCAACCATATTTTTGGGGGGTCAAATGGGGTAGGGTCTATCATTGAATCCTATGGGAAAAATTATATACTATTTTGTAAATGGTTATAACTTGAAAACCGTTAAAGATATTGACATGGGGTCTTCAGATGCACACATTGAGTGTTAAGGGCAATATACATGTTACTTTAGATATGACCCCTGGAGTCATCCCCTCCTCCAGGAATTAGAAATGATTTTATATCTCAGAAACGGTTTGGATCCTGACCCCTAAACCATATATATTCTTGTTCCTTTTGTCAAGGGGCATCAAATGGTTTGTAGGTCATGGGCCCCGGGATGGTCCTGATCCCCCTCGAACGGGAGTGCCTAAATATCTTGAAAACGGTTGAGATCCCCACCCCTAAACTATATATATTCTTCTTCCTTGTGTTAAGGGGCATCAAATGGTATGTAGGTCATGTGCCGCGGGGGTGGTACTGACCCCTCTGGAACAGGAAGAGCCCAACGATCTTGAAACCAGTTGAGATCCCACCCCTTAACCATATAAATTAATTTTATTTTGTTTAGTGGCATCAAATGTTATATAGATCATGGGCCTCGGGGGTGATCCTGGCCCCCTCGAACAAATGGTATGTAGGTCATGGGCCCCGGGGATGGTCCTGACACCCCTCGAACAGAAAGTGTCTAAATATCTTGAAAACGGTTGAGATCCCCACCCCTAAACTATATATATATTTTTGTTTCTTGTGAACAAGAAGTACCCAAATATCTTGAATACATTTGAGATCCCCGCCCATAAACCAAATATATTCTTGTTCCTTATGTGAAGAGGCATCAAATGTTATATAGGTCATGGGCCCCGGGGGTGGTCCTGACCCCCTCGAACAGGAAGTGGCTAAATATCCTGAAAACGGTTAAGATCCCTACCCCTAAACCGTATATATTCTTGTTCCTTGTGTCAAGGGGCATCAAATGGTATGTATGTCATGAGACTCTGGGGTGGTCCTGACCCCTCTTGAACAGGAAGTGCCCAAATATCTCGAAAACGGTTGAGATTCCTACACAGAAACTATATATATTCTTGTTCCTTGTCTCTAAGTGCATCAAATGGTATGAAGGTCATGAGACTCCGGGGATGGTCCTGATCCCCCCTCCCTCATACAGGAATTGCCCAAATATCTTTAAAACGGTAAGATCCCTACCCACGCAGCTAGGTTAAGGCCTCCCATAGATTTCAGCTGATAATATCACCTGACCTTTCATGACGTTAGCTGCCCCATTATTCAGGTTTAATCTATTTCCTAATTTCGATTTAGTAAAGCGATCGCTGTTGAAATTTATCGATTGATTGCTTTATATAATTTGTTTAAGTTTTATTTTAAACAATATTGAATTGAAAATCTGTGATTAAAGACGTTTATTTCATAAAATTGCATTGTCGTTTGCTTACCATCCGCGTCAACAGAGTGCTTTAATTCGCCTTGTTTTGGTTGCGAACAGCTGACAGCGGTGTGTCAACATTTTTATAAGATGCATGGCATGCAAGACGTCGAGAGGGGGAAATGCAGCTCAACCATCGTTTGAGAGATTGTTAAAGTATGTTTCAATACAGGATATGTCGAGTTTTCTTTTCAAAATAGTTGTTCTTTTCAGTCAGTGTATCTACACGTGTTTGTTTTGCATATCACCGCTGTTTTGAATTCTTATTTCTTGTTTTGCTGTACATGTATTTCTTTCTGTGTATTGAATTACACACAATGCACTGTAAACAGTGCATTTGAAAGAGGTGGTGTTCCCATGGTACACAATTGTAGACTGCTGTACATAATAAAATCGCATGCATGTTTGCATAATGATTACACGTGTAACGTTGTTTTGCACATCCGTAAATTGTTGGAGCTAAGATGATATAACTCATTTTGCTGTATCTGTGCTTACAGTAGATATCTATAATACTGTTTTGAATTCTTATTTGTTATTTTGCTATGTTTGTATGTCTTATTTTGTATTGAACTATTTTATACACAGCATTATGGCATACACAGTAAACAGTGCATTTGAAAGGGGTAGGGTCCCAAGGTACACAAGTGTAGAATGATGTAATTAAAGTGCATGTTTGTATTATGAATTTTTTCCCTTATTTAAATAAAACAATTTTGTACCATATTGCCTTTCAGAGCTTTATTTATAAATTCAAAAATTCAGAAAGATTTGTACATGTTTGTATGTGCATTGAAATTATATGATTAATATATTTGATTGTTTAATATTGTGCAGTTAGGCTTCATATTAATAAACCCCAACAAGAAAAATATAACATACGTGGTGGTCAGACTCGGTCGCTTGAGACCAGATAGCATAGTGGCTAGATAATATTCAGGGCGTGCAGGCTTGAACTGACCTGGTCTGTTATTATTATTCACTACCTGATCCACATGTGCATGCATACAATAACATATTCATTTATTCAATAGCAGATTATTTTTTAATTAACCAATGTAAAACTTCTATGCTATTCTACAATTTATTTTTGTATTTTCTTAAAAGAAGATTTTAACCTTAAAAAATGAAAAATACTTCATATTACACGAAGGTCAGAATTTTATGGTAATGTTCTCTGATATTCATAAAACAGTCTTCTCAGGATTTAATTTTTTACAGAATCATTGTTATTTGTCTGAGATATGGTTTATCTTTTATGCAAATAATTATTGATTCATTTCTAGGTAAAGTTTCCATGCATAGCACATGTACATTGTATACAAACAATTTTAAAATCAGACAAATACATGTATATATATTGGTTTAATTGTTACTGAGCTCAGATACCTCAGCTTATATTTGACATTATGGACATCTCCTTGATAGAAAAAAAGATGAAACTCATGGAATTATAATTATTCGAGAAGAGATATACAGTATATCAAAAGAAATTAAATGTTTACTATCACACTAATCTATGAGTACAGCAAACACACACACACACACACATACTCTCTCTCTCTCTCTCTCTCTCTCTCTCTCTCTCTCTCTCTCTCTCATTTGATATGTGTTTATACCTAAGATATTATGACCTGATATGCAAATTTGGTTTTTGTACTGCCATTCACATGTCACATATTGATAGGTCATACTTATTTATACTGCATGATCAGTGCATTTTTTTAAAACAAATGTTCATGTATTTGCTATGCATATGATTACACAGCTAATTGATTTTTTAAATTTTCATTTCGGTCCAACATGGACTTCTGCTTAAACCTGGCGACATGGGTATTACGGGTCGACTCTTGTGGTTTCAGCTCTAGGGGTTACCTGTCACCCCTACCCACATATTCCCTGTGTTCTGCAGACTATTTAATTCAAATTAAATCTGATAATGCATAAAAATGATGGAACTATAAGAAAGTGCTCATCATCATGCATTGGTGTATTTTGAACGTGTTAAGACATTATTAAAAACAAAGCTGCTTAAAGAAATTTACAATTGTGAGCTGTGAAATTTTGTTTTCCAATAAAAATATATTATGTTTCCTTTATTTTATATATTAATTATATTCAATTAAGATCAAATGCACTTTTTTGATGACAATTTTATTCAATTATGAAAATCTAGACAAATATGAGGTTCAGTGTACAGTATCTTTAAAGGACATATTAAGGAATTGTGCATCTTATAATGATAAAAATACTAGCGATGCACTTATAAGCAAGATTATTTTATATTGATCGAGGCAGAGACACACTGACTTTATAAAATTGACAATATTAAATTACATATTTAATAAACAAGGGTGGTTTAAGGACTATAAAAATTCCTAAAGGTGGATCTGGCTTCTCACTCCTTTTCAAGAGAGTCTTAAGACTGTTATCTAGACACGTAAATTAGTCTGAAGTTATATAGGGAAGACATTTAGAAAACCAACCCACCCCAAATCTTAGATCCGCGTATGTGGTTATCTGTGCATTGAGGAATTCATCACTCCATTCTGTTTAAACTGAACAAAAAAATAGAGAATGGGTAATATCTCTTTGTAGTTTACAAATTGAAAGGTTCAAAAGGTTAATGGAATGTGCAAGGAATAACCAACGATGTTTAAATTTACCGCGCTTCACAGCGTAAGATTATCTGCCCTTTATCCTTATCATCAGTGCGTTTGAAAATCGGCTTGTTTGCATAAAAGCATGTATGACTGTCTAAAATTGCAAACGTTTAACGATACCCCGTCAATTTTGAGGATAATGTTTGACTTTTTTTATTTTCATTGAATACCAGTGATTATAAAAAGTGCTGGGAGCAGGTTGTGGCTTGAAAGGAAACAGTTTTTGACACGTAAATTAACTCAGTCATCGACAAAATTTCTAAAACGTGCACGATCAATGCAAAAACTAAGCATGTTGCTGATCATGATACTGCTATAGTTGCTCCCAGCACTTTTCAGATTAAACGATTAATTTTCTTTTCAGTGATATAAACAACAATTTAATCTTTTATTAGTATATCGTTGAACTTTTGCGATAAATGAAGTCATATGAAGCTGTTCTTTTTTTAGCGTATCACGTCATACACAGCAGATGCGGTGGATGTTTTCCGGTGAAAAATGTAAGGGAGATCGATAGTAGCATAATGATATATAAACTTTATCATTGCCATATTGGGATGAGTTTGTATACATTGTCTGCAATAAAGTCTGTTTTTAGTGCATTTATTTCATACGGTAATCCATGGGCGTCCTTAACCTAGCTGTGCATAAATCATATATATTTTTGTTCCTTGGGTCATGTTAGTTCACCTGATATACAGTAAATGACCCCTGGGAAACATCGTGAAATTTCAGAAATAGAAATAATCAAATATTAAATCTTGTAAAGTAAGACCCATGTGGGTCATCCCCACCCCAAAAGATGGCCTCGTTTGTTTGGGAGACTTTATAATCGCCCCGATTATAATTACATCTTGTTTTAGTCGGGGCGTGAACAAATCTAATAATCATTTATGTTAGATTTGATCATGCCCCGACCATAATTACATGTTTCTTTTCATAATATTTAAAGAATGATTTCTTATTACTTATATTTTTAAATGTCAGGAAATGTACGATTAAATATTGACATTTTATCGTTATTTTCATTTCGTATAATTCTGCAAAACCCGCTTGCGCCCCAATTTCAAGTTCTTTATTTAATTCAAAACATGAACATATGTTACATGAGGTACAGGAAATATATATTTATATACTAAAAGATATAGAAAAACAGGATTATTTCCAATTAAAATACATTCCAGAATGTTTAGCTAGAAGAACGGACCAAGTAAAAATTTTATTTATAGGTATACATATATTTCGAAGGGCTGTAGGATTTGATGATGACACAAGTAATCTAAATTTTAAAGTATTGGGGTTTCTGAGATAATAGTTATTAAATAGATATTTCCTCAGGGATAGTAAAGCACTACGTTACAAAACATAGTGATATTCATCGCCAATGTGAATAGATTCACACATAACATTTACGGTCTTCTCTTGATATATTATTCCATCTGCCAGTTTTTGTGTTTTTTTGGAAGTGATTGTTTGTTGTTTTATATTTAACAAATAAATTTCGTAATTTTTTGTGACAATAACATTAGATAGTTTTCACAATAAATGATAGAATAGCTAATTCAGAGTTTCAATTTTTTATAAACCGGTCTTTTAAAGTTTGTTTAACAATACTCTCTAGCCATTTAACATCGATAGTATTTTGTTGGTGTCAGACATAGAATAGACCACATTTGTCAAAAATATTTTTTATACATAATAACCAATTCTATTCCCAACAGTACGTTATTTGGGTCTTTGATGAAATGTATTATTAACTATATGTTACAAATTTGATTCGTAGTGTTACATGCATGTATCGCAGACAAAGACATTGGTAAATGTAATATGGAGTTACAAAGAGTTTGAAGATGTTTGGTTCGAATGTAAATCATAATTTATGGACTCTTTAAAAATAGTGGTTTTATTTTAATATAATTATGTATTTCAATATTTAATAAAAATAATTTTTCTGATAATTTAAAGAATATTTCTAAAATTAAAATTGCAATCATAGTGTGTTTACAAATTAACTTCATTTAAAATGCAAGTAGTTTCGCACCATAACAGATTCGTCCTATTTTTAAAATGGGTAAAATATTAATAAAACTCTTGCATTAGCCTACAACAATGTAAATTTAACTATCAAAACTAGGTTGGAAAATGATAACATTTTTTTCATTTTTTTTTCACAAAAATGTCTTCGTTAAAAACGAATTAGCAATGGAATATGTATATTATCAATTACTTGTTTGAGTTATAGGGATTCTTTGACCTCCGACGGCAATAAACAAAAACAATTGCTGTCAGGATGGATCCAAAGATGATCCCTCCTATTGCAGCACCAATGACGGCTCCTGGAGAAAAGGCTATAATTGTATAGGTAGAACTTAAGTTCATCAATTTCTGGCCAAAAGCATAAGGTATATATATATATATATATATATATATATATATATATATATATATATATATATATATATATATATATAAGAAATAGGTAATATTATCGAAAATATACGTAAGTTTGTAAATAAGATAATAATTATATATGTGTGAAATCCGATATTCTTGTCTGCATATCAGCTTAGTTGCTACATTTTCAAAATTTCTAATAATCAGCATGATTTTTTAAAACAGTATTTATAAACGTCGTCTGTTATAATCTTTTCTGGACATTTTTTTATTATTGACGTCATCATCCAAACGTTACTGTTAAAGTATTCATGAATTCTTAACGAGAGAAGCACATACCTTGATTATCTAAACATAAACCGTTTTTCTTTTCAGCTGGTTCTGGATATGCTGAGCTTGTTATGGTTATTGTTGTCGGTTTTGTTGATGGACATTTAGGGCAATCTGAGTGTCAAATAAATAGAAGTTGACCGAACCATTTACCAACATTTATCAACATCACCAAATACTAATAGTTTAGGTATATGCATCAAATAAAGGTGTATTGTTAAATATATGATTACGCTTGTCTCGCAGAAATAAGATATATTGAGTTTGCACACTTTAAGGGAGGTGTATAGGTTAATTGAGATAAAATAAACACGTGCAGGTACATTTGTATGTGCCATCAATGATAGCATTTTATTTTTGATAGAAGAAAATTAAATGAATAAAGTAAACCTCATATATTAGTAAGCTGTTTGTCTTTTCTATGATTCTATCACAGTTTCATATTATAATCAATGAAACAAAAGTTATAACATAAAGATGTTCTTATAATTTGATAAGCAATTTTATTTTTTAAGCACTTGTCTTTGTTGTGCTGTACACAAGTAATATAGTTATTTAAAGCTGACATGAATTCATAAATACGCATTATTTCCCTTTTATCTCCGACTACCGCTATATTAGTTGTCGATTTATATTGTTCTGCTCATCGCTACACACCCCCTATATAAGGCCGAGAGCACTATTCATGCTTCACGGCAATCAGGTATTTCATACACCCGAACACGTTACCATGGACGAAAAGACGTGTAAAAACGCGTTTGGAACAAAAATATTATGACCACCACTGCACTGGCAAGGACTATCCAATAACAGAAACAAGACAGGCTGAAATCCAGGCACAGATACTTCTAAAATTCCGCGATCATTTTAGACAGTTTTCCTGTGTATGTTATAACATCGCACATGCGCAAACCACACACTGTGGCATATCGAGCAATGTCAATGATCGCATGGATTTTAGAAACGGAGCGTTTTTGTAGGAACGGATGGAAACGATGTTACGTTGTTACTTTCTTGGATTTACTATCATTTAGCTACTGTGTTGGATGTAGTGCCGCCGGGGTTTTAAAAAAGATGCAGCCGTTATGCACTTTGTATGAACGACACACGTATTCGATGTGCATGCGAAGTAAGGCAGCACTGTCTGTGCAAAATAATACGGATAACTTGGAAATTCTATCAAAAAATAAATATATTTTGTGTTTCATTGATTGTTGTTTCCTTTATTCTTTATTACAAACATTTTACTACAATGTGTAGTTCATGCATTTAGAAGTCCGTGCAAGCTGAATGCCTCGATCGGAAAGCAACCGACCGTAACTTTCTCAACCGGTATATATACCCCAGTGACAGTGAAGGAGCAATCGAAACTAATATGGCGACCAAATGCTTTTATGAATTCATGTCAGCTTTAAGTATGTTAATGGCTATTTACCGACTCTCTCGATAGTTGGACAACTGCAAACAAATGAAGATGGTTTCTGTGTCGGACACGTGGTATTAAGACACTGTGTTGAGGTCAAACACACCTCGCATTTTTCGCACACCTCTCTCGTACACTTGCTGCATTCGTTAGCTGCAAAAAAACAAGACAAAAGAAACTAAAAATAAACATACTGTAATAGTTTGGCAACTTGTTTGATATAAGCACGTACGAGCAAAGTAACATTTCCTGCGAATTCGGCTTTGATCGAGATCATTGTTACAGTCGGTGACTTACGTTTACCCATTGCATTCCTGTTAGAAGGCATGCATCCATGAAGGCACAAAAACAAAACAAAATCTGAAAAATAAAAAATAATATTGGTACTGCGTAAACCATTCGATTGCATATTTCTGCCTCCAGATGCAAGATTAGGTTTGTCAATATGCCAAAAAAAGTATCTCAACATACAAGTTATTTATGTCTTTACGCAAGAAAATTCGTTGACGTACAAGTTACCAATCCTTATAGAGAATCTGAATTTAACATTGGTACTAACTAACACATGTATCTGACTTGCAAATAATTATATTAAGGAGTCCGTGTTGTCAACAAATAAACCATCAGATCTTTCTTAAATGTTAAGATATGATGTTTATAGCTATAAACTATTATATAAAAAATCCACTTATTTGAGTTTTGAAGTTTGAATATTTTGCTAGAAACACTGGGCCTGATAATTACTGTATACAGAGAAAAATTCATCCCTGTTTTATTTTCGCCCCTTGTTGTCAGCGGGCGAAATTTAGAGTTGGCGAATCCCAATGTCTCAAATTCTTTCTTTAAACACAACTATGTCTGGTCGAATTCAAGACGGGGCGAAACTGTTTGCAAGTGAAAAAAGGCAAATATAACACGGGGCGAAATAACACTGTATACAATATGTCAGTGCCAAGGTGGCATTTTTGCACCCGCTTTAGATGCAGTTTCGTAAAAATCCATGCAAACCAAATGATAGACCATTGCCTAGAGAGTATATAATCATTTTTGTTTTTAGTGTGTCTGATCTGCGGTTGAGCAATTTACCTTAAAAATTAATATGTTATAGGAAAATAGTAGTTCCCATAGGAAAAATATTTTTTTCTACAGAAAATTTTGAAAATTCTGTAGAATTTTCTAAAATCCTACAGGAATTATATTTCCTATAGGAGAAAATTATTTCCGACAGAAAATAATTCAGACAGGTATTTTCCTATAGGAAATCGAGTTTTTCTATTGCATGTCAAAATCCTTTGAGAGTTTTCAAATTGTTAAAATCCTATAGGAATTTAAATTCCTATTGAAATTTTTAAATTCCGGTAGGAAATTTTAAAAATCCTATAAAAAATGTATTTTCCTACGGAAACAATTATTTTCCTGTATAGGAATTGATTTTTTGAAGGTAACTATTTCAACTGACAGGTGAAATACACCAATGACAAAAGTGGTAATAAACTCTTGAAGAGCCCCATGGGGCTCGTACCATAAAAGGGCACTTTAGTCTAAGACTTGATTGCTTAAGTAGGATTTAAGTACATTCTTAGACTTAAGTCCGTAACTAGAAGAGTGCTTAGCTAGGACAATTTACCCACAACTTAGACTTAAGTAAATCTAAAGTATTCTTTACACGTCCTTAGAACTTTGCTTGTTAATTATTGTAATTCAGCGTTTCAATACAGTGTACTCATTACATAATTCAAGCTTAGATTGGTAGCTTTTCCGGAAAAAAATATAGTCAATTCGATTGGATCTGCATTTAGAACGAACAATACATGTACTTAAAATGATTGGGTTAGAACACTCTACGATCTTTTAAACCCGCTTCAAAATTTATGAAACCTAAACAACCCAACCAAGTGTACAATCTTATATATCAGGTAACGTTCAAATTGATGCCTTCATGTAGGCTTGACATTCAGGAAGAAAACTAATATTTACAAATTTCACTGATATACTAGCGGAAAAAAGAAACTGTGCATTATTTAATATATGAAAAAACATTTAGAAATTACAATGAACAAATTTTATTTTTTGTAATACTGTTAACACATGTATTCGTAACAACATCTCATAACACATTAATGTCAACGTCGAATAACGTCAATTTCAGCACACTCGAAAGTCACTGTTATTTGAAATAGAATTAACAAAATTAATAACGCGTGTGACCACCAGTTGCGTTCACGCATGCTTGACAGCGACGCCTCATTGATGCCACTAAAGTGTTCAGAAATGCTTGAGGGATGTTGTTCCAGATGTTGGTTAAAGCCTGGCCTAAATCAGCCAATGTCACTGGCTGATTTGGTAAACGGCGTAAACGTCTTTCCATTTCATCCCAGACGTGCTCGATCGGCGACAAATCGGGGGAAACAGCTGGCCAAGGCAAGACATCGACATTCTGTTGAACAAACAAGTCCCTGACTACACGTGCAACGTGTGGCCTTGCGTTGTCTTGCTGCAGAGCGATGTGATTTTGATGTCTCTGTATGAAGGGTATCACATGACGCTGAATAATTTCATCTCGATAGCGTACGCCGGTGAGATTTCCATTGACAATTTGTAGAGGGGTCCTTCCACGTGCTGATATTCCACCCCACACCATAATGCTACCTCCACCAAATTGTCGACGTTGCACAACACAAGCGTCCTGGTAACGCTCCCCAACGCGACGATACACCCTACAACGGCCGTCACTGCCCCTACAACGGCCGTCACTGCTATCCAAATGAAATCTTGATTCATCAGTGAACAGAATATTGGCCCAGTCCTGTATTCTGAGTCGCAGATGTCGTGTGCACCACGCTAGTCTGGTGATACGATGACGTTGAAGCAGTACTGGGCGCACCGCTGGACGTCTTGGTCTGATGTTTTGCTCGCGCAGACGATTACGCACAGTTCTTGGACTAATTGGTCAAGGCCCTGGAATGCTACGGGCAGTCAAACCTGCTGTCTGCAAACGATTTCTCAGATGCACAAGTCTAATGTGGTTGTCCTGTTGACGTGACGTCACACGAGGTCGCCCAGAGCGCGGTCGATCATGGGTGTTGCCAGATTGTTGAAAACGTCTCCATAATGACTGGATGGTGTTCCGATGAACTCCAAACTGTCTTGCTACAGTATTTTGTGCCATTCCAGCTTGCAGCATCCCAACAGCACGATTACGTTGGTTTTCGTGGAGTCGTGGCATGACATAGGGGTAAATTTTGTTGAAACTAAAGTGATTTCCTTAACAAAAAAAGTTTAAACAAATCCTTCACATTTCCTATTCCAAACAGTATTGGCCCGTAAAACTCGTGCGTGCAAATTTTTCAATAAACAACAGGTGCTCACTAACCATGAAAAAGTCCGTGCACCCGGACGGTTACCATCCGATATTGTCAAAAACAATACCATTATCGATTGCTTAAATTTCATAAAAACAAACAATAGATATAGAAAAATTATACTAAATTTTATAATGCAGTTTCTTTTTTCCGCTGGTATAGATATAAATATTAATAATAGTATGTGCACTATAAACTTGATATACCGCGCTACACAGATGTCAACGTTTACTACTTACCAAACCGTGTGATTATAGTCAATGATCGACATTAAAGAATTCTATTAATGATAAACACAGGCACAGTATGGCTACCTCGGTAAATAAAATGTCGTTGGACCTTTACAATAAAACGCTTTAAAACCCCTTTAAATACTTCCTGCTAACCAGGTACATAAATATATCTTCAGAATTTATACCTGCATATAAATTGTTAAATGTTTGCATTTTAAAATGAATTCAGTAAACTTTTCAAGCAGACAATATCGGGGTGCATGTTGTGTATATTCATAAAACATTGAATTGAATCGTTTTCTTTATTCAGTTTTATTCAGTTTAAAGAAGAATTGACTGTTATCAAAATTCACTTCAATTCACATAAACATTTTATAATTAACTTTAATTATGACACGAATTGACATTAGATTGAAGTGTATACAGATGCAAGTAACTTAACATTCGAAGTAGAATTCTGCGTAACTATTCTTTTTGTTTCTGTATTAATAACATATTTAACTGTGAGTCAATAGATACCATCATCTATAGTTCTATAGTTCTCTATCAAAACCTTGCAGACACGGTTTACAAAAGATTTTTGTCTTAAAAAAATCTATCGACAATGCTTCAGCTCGTTCTTATTCCCTCGCAGAAGACATTGGAGCTCGTTTCGCTCGCCATCGTGCGAAATTCGTTTACTAAATATGCACGAACATTCATTAGAATAAGGTTAAAATAAGTTTTGCAAAGCGGTTTTTCATTTTTGAAAATTATTTTTTACATTTTTAACCTGATAGAATGGAATAGATGGAAATTACAGAAATGATAAATTATAATGTATGATAAAAGGATGCTGGATACATGATGGATTTTTTTTTAAACTTAATGGATAACGGAACTGTAATAAGCATCCACTTTTTCCATGGTGAAAGTAATCGTTCATGTAAAGTAATAATTCGTGATAAAGAAAGGGGCATATGGATCTTAATCGCTTAGTTTTACTTATTAATATGGTCTTGCTTACATAAAACAAAACCCAATTTTCCATTGAATGGTTAATAAAAAGTTCTGCGCCAATTAAATAGTATCTAACTTTTGTGTACGACCCTTTAGGCTGTTAATTGAAATTTTCACGTTGCTGTGAACATAGATATAGAAAAATAGAATATGATCATATTAACATTTGATTGTGAGGCTCTGCTATTCAGTCACCTTTTCAGAAGTTTGGTTACGCTGTGCCAGTAGAAATGCGCATGCACTTTCAGTTAATTTGTATAATTGTATATTAGTTACTTTTGCAGTTATGCAGAGTCTTACAACGACGACGAATACAAAAAGCAAACACAGTAAAGAAAGATTCTAAAACCGCCCCTCTCAAATCCGCACAAATGATTGATCCGGGAGAGAGAGCTACAACAAAATTAAATCTATGACAAAATGTTTATAAAACACAGAACTTAACTTACTTCAGCGACTTTGAAATAATTTTTAAATGTACGATTATTAAAATATGTTCATTAAAAACAATTTTGTAAGCATATTTCTTTTAAATACACTAACCTGCTAAATTTAACATACCGTTGAATTTTAAAACAATATATTTCCTTCCTTGAAGTTTTAAGGTTCAAACTTAAATAATATACTGATGGTCTACTTGGTTTTTAAAAAACAACAGATAAAAATTAAATTTCCGTTTTGCACACGTGTGCAAAACGGAAACCTGAGTGGTAGATATGTATAACTTTATCGGTCATTTGTTTTCAGTCAAATACTCACCAAGCAGCATATTATCTTATATATCTGCAATTGGTTATGTACATACAATTTTTAAATATGCATGACTCAACGCAGGCTTTTATTACTAAGAAAAGTTCCAACGAAAGATACGCGTCTGCCTATTACTCCAGACATTTTACAGAAATTATTAAATGCCCTTGCCCACACTATTCCACAATATTCACTTCGCATTCTCCTACATGCCTTATTTTTAATAGTTTTTCATGCTTTTTTGAGATTAGGAGAAGTTGCTGCTAAAACACTGCACAACAGCAAGCACGTTTTACAACGTTCAGATGTCACCTTCAATATATAGGGTCAGCAGTTCGAATCATAATGCGTGAATACAAAACGAAAAAGCAGCATAACCCCTTTGCAGGTATCACAACACTATTTCTTTGAAGGTTCACGGCAAAACATGGCTGACAGAAAAAAAAGAACCCAGTTTTTCTCTTTGATTTGAGGGTTTCTCCTAAGAGGTGGGTGCCCAATTTTTTTATGTGGTGTAAATATAAGTATTTTGCTTCAGATTATATGCTTAAAAAAATGGAGGAGGCCAAGAAATATTTTAAATTTTTTTTTTTATACAGAGTGGGGTGATTTGGCTCCAGGCATGGTTTTCAAGCACCTGCTTGACTTTGATGTAAACAAAGTCTCATGCCTTTGTAGATGGGTAGGTATATTTTGGTACTGAAATGTACAGTAAGAATAGTACTTTCACCCGTGAAAGGGAAACATCTGGGAAGTTTGTTGTACATGAGTGAGAGCAGTCTAAAGGTGAGTGGGTTTGGTAAGATTATATAGGGGAATTTAATAGTGCTGTGCAACCTGAAGAGAGAAAACTTGGGAGGTTAGTGTTTATGTTTACCTTAGTTTCATGGGATAATATTAGCATCTATAGAAAGTCTAGGCCGTTAAAGGGATTTTCTACAAAAATCATAGATGCTGAATGGAGAAGAGAGAACTTAGAAGTTTTATTAGAAAAAGTTATAGGGGTAGGGTAAATAGTTTGGGGTGTGATTTTTTTGATAATAGTTTAGCAACAAATAGTCGGAGGAGGGGGAATAATCAGGGGCCAAAATATGGTAGGATCAAAATTACATTACCTGACAACACAAGAAAAGTTTTCCTGGCACACAGATTTATGTACATGTTGCACACAAATACATTACATATCACATAATAAACAGATTTCACACATATGTCACAATTCACTTTGCATAAATCCATTGCACCTAAGTCTAACAGAAGCACATGTCATTAATGAGAGACAGCTATGTAAGAATTTAGTTCCAAAAGTCTGTTTAAACATGCCGGCTATCCTGATTGTCTTTTTGAGCGGTAGAGGAAAGTCACTTTTGTTGCTTGTTGTACGAATGTTCACTTTTGTTTTTGGTGACACTCTTCGGTATATGGGGATCACTCATTCCCTTGGAATATCAGGCCTCGGTACCATTTCATTTTTGGAATTACATCTCAAATTTCTCCTTGACGAAGGCCTGTCTTGGTGTGCGGTACGCAGATGACTGTTTCCTCCTCTTGTTCGCTATGTTTATCTCCTGTTTTCTTTGCAGTTGTCTTGTCACCCGGGTATCTTCAGGCAGGGGAGCACCAAGGGCAGCACACTTTAAGACTGTGGATTTTCCGGGACCATGGTTCATCCGGTGGATGGCAGAATAGATTTGGGGCACAAAGTTAACTGCACAGGTAACATTATTTGGATTGGATTTAGAGTATCCCCTATGAAGGGCCTCGGACTTCAGGGTATTTGTTTCATTTTTATTGCATCTGTTGCAAAGCTTAGGGTGTGGATCAGCTTTTCTGAATCCCCACAGCTTTTTTTCTGTGCTATGTCATACTCAGCTGTGCACCTCTTCATTAGGTCCACTAAAAATTTCCTTTTTATGGCCTGCCTCTCAGTGGCGGTCCTCCCGGGGAGCATGTTCTGGCTAAATTTGGCATTGTCCGCTGCCTTCTTCTGGGACTGGGCAAGGTAACGGGTGTCCCTCGGGGCCTCCACGGTCCGTCCATATTCCCCTATTGCTTTCTGCACACCGCAGAATGCGGCACTGTCTCCATCTGTAGTCATGTGGCTAATGAGGGTGGGTTCTCTGTCTGTTAGGAAATCATTGCATATTTCATTGGTGGCGAGGTGTTTACTGCCGATGGGTGCATCCATAGTTAAGGATGCTGAGCATTCTCCTGGATGCTCTGGGCACTTGCTTCCCTTTGTACGCTTATGACAGAGCTTGTTTTTTGTAGCGACACCTATGCTTTTTTTTCAGTGGTAAGATTTTCGTTTATGGTGTCAGTACTCTGTGTTGCAGGCTGGAATGGATTCCTGTCCCGAGACCAGTACAGTGAGTTGTTACAGCGGCCGTCACCTTCAACTGGTATGGGTGTCTTTCCAGAGTGTCCTTAAGGTACGTTCTTTCCCGTCTCATATCTTCTTTTACCATCTCCACCATCCTGGGATCAACCTTACTCCCATTGTGTTGCAGTCCGGTGTAGGATGGGGCTGGACAATTGAGGGCCAGGAATATTTCTTGTAGCGTGGTCCCCATTATTGGATTGTCCATTAAGGCTACCCATCGCAGTACAGTTAAGGCGGCCAATAAAAATATCGGCGAATTTTTGTGATGAAAAAACGTACATACTTTAGTTTAACGGACATGTCCTTTTTAAAATCAATAACAGTCACTCAAATGCAATATATTTCTGAAATACATGTATGTATATATAATAGTACAATATTTTATGTTCATAATGGTCACGTGATATGGCAGTCGCATGGTACAAGCGGATGTATTTGTGGTTTTGAGGTCATTTAAAAATGTCAATATTGCAAGGGCATAATCATGTCAAAATTCACAACTGAATTATAAAATAACTTGATGTTATATAGTTGATTTTGAAAAATGTTGTGAACTTTGTAAGATAATATTATTTGTTAGTAGAAACAATAATTTATAATGCATATGTTGAATAATTTTGAAGGTCACAGTGTTAATTTCATTAAAAAAAATAATTAATTTGTATGATTTGACAAGGATCTTAGAAGTTTTTAAATTACATAGCATATTTCAAATTCACATGTAAAAGTTTGTCATGATCAGATAAGTGTATGCCCTTGCAATAAAGTGATTTATTTAGGCACCCAGCTTTAAGATATATACGATATTTTATACAAAACCGAGGTTGCCTCTTAATACGATGCATAATTATAACAAATTGAAAATTAGACTATATAGGTAGCATTCTGCTAATAATAATGTTAAACAAAATATTCATTTATAATTTTCCGTTATTCTATGAAATTTATTTTTCATCGCTAAAAAACCGCATGATAGTCTTCAATGACTTAACTTAATGCGTTATTTTGAAGCATATGACGTCATATTTTGTAGTACAGAGAGAACGACCTCTCGCTTATTTTCAGTGTGTACGATATAACTGACATCGAAATTGTAAGTAATAGCATTTGTTGTTTTTAATTAAAAGAATAGTATAAATTAATTTTGCTTATAAATGAATTAATTAGTACTTTCGAGGTTTGTAATATACTGTGATGTCATAATGCACATTTCCAGTAATTTTTGTCTGAACGGAATTTATTGACAGCCTTAACTGTGTTGCGAAAGGCTAATGTTAGGTTTAGCAGTCTTTGGACCCCGGCTGTCTGTCTGCATTTCTTCGTACAGCTTATTTTGCTCTGACCGGAAATTGCAGTATAGGCATTCAAGGGTCTCTTTCCAGTAAACTCACTTTTTGTCGTTGAGCTTCAAAGTCAAACTCCAGGTAGGTAGGGCAGTCAGGACTCTGTAGTTTGTGCTGCTGGTAGGCAGCATTGAACATCTCGCACGTCTTCCCCATGTGAAGCATTCGGTAGCAGTTTGCTCCGGTTTGTTAGGGGTGTCCTTCTCAGGTACTGTGCATGCGGTTGTCGGGCGGAGTTCCATTTTAAGTCCTGTGGTCTCTATGGCTGAGGCCACATCCTTCAGAATGCATTTTTCTGTCTTGTTGATCTGTGTTCTTGTTTGACTTTGCAAATACTTGGAAGGCTGCCTCTTTTTACACCATCCCCTATGGCCAGGACCTCTGCGACGGCCATCCTTGGATTTGAATTGTGCACTCTTACTTCTGCTCTGTCCCTTCATTTTCTAACTTGCTGTTTGCTTTCTGTCAATACTCTGTAGAATGCCTTGTGGTCAAGCATTCAGCGGCTTTTATTTGTTGTCAGGATCTTATGAATTGACCATGACTAATTTATTTTCTTCAGCATCCAGTGCTTGGCTCTTGTGTGAGCACCATGCTAAATTGGACCTTCATGGCTTATTAGAGTGGCAGATCCTTAATGTATTTGCAGTAAAATGGAAGCCAAGGTATTTATCTTTGTTTAAATTCGGAATGTTTGGAATAAAAAACACAACACACTGTTTTGGTTTAATAAATCTATTTCATAATTTTATCATATCATATGCAAATATTTACACAATGACATGTTAAAAAAAATACACACACTGCTCACAGAATCACATGAAACATAGGCAAATACAAGTCTAATATCTCAACAACAATCTGTGAAAATTTCATATTCTTTCATAAAGTACAAGTTATTAAATTATATAAAAAATCGGTTAAGTATCATAACTATCTCTGATTCTCATTTCCTGAAACGTCTTATGTAAAAAAAAACATGTGATGTCATTGAATGCTGATGTGAAGCATACAAACTTTGATATGAATATAACAATAACTTGCTACAGCGAATGTTCTATCGTGTTAAATACGTGAATTCAAGTAGTTATACTAATAGATATGATTCCGAAAATTCAAAATTTGTATGCGACAGAGTAAATTGTTTTTTTTAAATAATTGTTTTATTGAGAAAACGTTAGTTTACTACAAAGTATAAAAAGGGACAAAAAGATATATATTTATAAGTTTTGTGTGTGCAGTACTGCCTTAAGCTTGTATTGTTTTGGAATATTTTGAGTGTACCATTGCCAGTATTAAAAATTATGTTGCTAGTTGTACCTTATTGAAGATTTTTAAAGAATTATGTTCTTAACTCATTTCCCTTTTCACAAGGGATTTATTCATAAACTAATTTTAATGAGGGCGTTTTTAATCACACAGTTTGATAAACGGAAACTATTGCTTCACACAAATATCTTAAGAAAAAAAGAGGATGTATTATCTAGCTATAAGCAACGTAATTTTAGATGTATTTCTGGATTTCCCGTTTTTAATCTTCCTGGATGATTAGAATCACTATTTAAAATTATATTATTAGAAGGGTTTAGCGGAAATGGAAAAACGTTTTTTTCTTTCCCCTTTACTGTAGTAAGACAAGATGAGGGGTTTTTAAACATCTCGTGTAATGATATTTTGCCAGTCATGATTATATCGAAATGCTTCACGAGGAAAAGACCTATGCATGCATAAAGTAAATTAAGCCGTCATATACAATATTTTAAAATAAGCAGTATGCTAGTTAGAAATGTCTAGAACAAAAGAGTTACCTGTTTACATTCAATATTTCCGGCACTTATATACAAGTTGGATGTTTCAAACATTGTTTTACCAATGGTTTTACATAAGATAGACACATTGAGCAGCAGCGGTGACGTACTTATAACGTATTTCTTTAAAATCATAATCAATGTACTATATTCAAAAACGAGGTATCATTTATCGTGTTTTTCGGTCAGATAAATCTGAAAATGGCAAACGATTCTCGCAGTTGTACCAAAAGGATTTAAAACAAAGGTTCTTTCACTAGCACGTCAATCTATTATGACAGGTCATTTAAGTACCTCCAGAACGACGAGTGAAGTATTATCAGAGTTCTATTGGCCAGGAGTCCAGGCTGACGTTCGACGGTTTTGTAGATCATGTGATATATATCAACGGACCACTCCTAGGGAGAAGAACTACCAAGGTACATTTTATTGACGTGCCGTTCAGACGTGTAGCGGTGGATCTAGTTGGACCAATACAAACAAACAAGGGTAATCGTTACATTTTAACTGTTGTTTATTATGCCCGATATCCCCTGCAGGGCAGTTGCTTTAAAGAGCATAGAGAATGAGAGTGTTGCAGAAGCTCTGGTAGATGTATTATGTAGAACGGCCACTGGCAACTTCCATTGGATGAGTCGTCGAAGCAGATCACAGCATTACAAACCCCACTTGGTTTATATCAATTCACGGTTGTGCCGTTTACTTTGTTAAACGCCTTGTAAACAGATAGCCATGCTATGACCTTGAATTGCTAGTATTACATATTGGTCACTATGAAACTTATGTATACCTAGATACTGCGCAATTAATTGTGGTAATGATAACTAACAGAACGAACTCTGTGACTATTGTAGTACTGTGTAGTATTCTTAAATGATGTTATGAAACCAGGTGCATTATACGGGCATAATCATATCCAAATTGAGAGTTTATAAATAGGTGTCATATTTGGTGATTCTGTGTCTGCATCGATAGCTCTGGTACTCTATACTGAGTCATGTATTGCATATTCTATATAACCTTTGCTACCTTTTAAACCATGAACTCATGTATACTTTCTATTGGATATTTTAATATTGTAAGCAAGTGACGCGTCATATTAGGGCGGGATACCCAAATACTGCATCCCAATACTCATTGTCATAAATGAGGTTAATTAATTCTGGCACAGTAAAATACAAACTGAAAATATATAAACAAGTTATCAACAAATTGTCATATTTGGCGATCCTGTGTTTGTAATGAAGGCCCTCATACTGCAAGTTAGTCTTGTAATGCTTGTTCATCTATTTAACCTTTGTAACCTTAAAGCCATGTATGAATGGATGTATTATGAGTAAGCGATGCATCATACCCAGGTGGGGGACTCAGAGACTCGGATTCTGAGACTCAAACCCCGCATCACAATATTCTTTCTGACAGTTTTGACAGTTTTGTTACTTTATTTAGAAATAAAATTTAACTCTGGAATTTTGACACTAAATGTTCACTCATGATCATTATAGATGGGCTGGACTGGTCAGAACTGTCAATTATAAGTAAAATGTTATATATACTCATGTAAAATGATGTTAGATGTATTCTTTGATTTGAGCTGCTCTTAATGGTTGTAATATCTACTATACGATCACGCTCATTAATAAACGTTTATTAATTAACAATTGGACTTCGTAATTACTGAGTTTGAGGCGCATCTCCAGAAGATAACAAAGGTGAAAGGCTTACACAAACTTTCTTGGTGCCCGTGACCAGGACTTAGCGAAGTCAAAGAAAAATAAGGTAAGAACCATTTCTATATGTCTCTTGTAACTATCTTAAAGTAAACAACTTTGTCTAAGCAACCAATATGGCGACAGGTGATGGGTTTGATAAAAAAGAATTTAAAAATCAAATGGAGCAATTAGAAGAACAATTCGCGGGGTTGGGTCAGAGTAAAGAAAATAAAGGGCAAGAAACATGTCAAAAATCCTTGGAAAAAGAAAAAGTTAAACAAAATACTTTTGAAACATATTATGACGCTAGGTTGTATGAAACTCGTGAACCTCGACACCGAGTCCCAAATCAGGATGATGATAAAGATTTTTTCATTGGTCAAGTTAAAGCTATGACAGCCGCAATTTCAGTGCCCCTATCTTCTGTGATAACTCCTTTTGAAGGAGATGCAAAAAAATTTAAACAATGGATAAAAGAAGTTGAAAAGTACAGTGTTATGTCTGGGAAACAAGGTCATGAGATCCCCATGCTTGCATACATAACGAGTAAGGGTTCAGTGGGGGATTATATTAAAAGGTATTTAGATGAAACAGATGCGTCTGAAGAAATCCCATCTTGGAACGATCTCAAAGAATCCCTTAAAAATAGATTTGCAGAAATAACAGATCCCCAACACGCGTTAGCAGTAATGCGTAGGACTCGACAAAATTCAAATGAAAGTGTTCAGTTGTTCGCTGAGAGACTATTACAAATCGCGGAAGACGCCTACAATAAAGACAGACTAAAAGACCATTTGGTACAACAACAGTTAGTAGATATCTTTTGTGACGGGTTGACATTCGACTACCTCAGAATGAAAATTTTGCGAGAAAACCCTAAAGATTTAGAATCCGCAATTCAAATAGCAATGCGAGAACAAAACCTGAGACAGAGGCTAGCGATAAGAGGGTCAAATATGACAGAAATTGTTCAAAGTAATGACAACGGACGAACTCTTTCAAATTTTCATACTACTCTTCCCTTATTAAAGGATAGAGCAGATAATCTTACCTCAATAGAAACAAGGCATGTAGAACCAATGGAAATTGACCATGCGCGAAATAGTAGGTGTTTTAAATGTAAACAAACGGGTCATAGGGCTCGATTTTGTCCTCAAAATAAACCCCAAATCAGGTCCCGTCATCAAATAAATAAACGACTCAGTCAAAACAAACCGGTACATAATATAGAGCAGAATCCCCGGTCACCTGTGGAATGTTGGAATTGTGGTAAAGTAGGTCATGTACGTGCAGATTGTTGGAGCTCGCGTATGTATCAGAGAACGCAGCAAAATCGGGGCAGATCATCAAATCGCCAAGGCCGAACATATGATTTTAGAAACCGAGTAAATGAGGGACCATCTCAAAATTTCAAAGCGCGCTCTTCTGTTGATAAACAAAAACAGGAAAACTAAAACGTTCTTCCTTCGTTGAAGCCCGAAGAAAGAACTTTAAACAAAGACCTACTTATGAAATTAATTTTACTAACAACCCCAGTAGCTGCTTATTAAAAATAGGTAAAAATAAATTCAGGGCTTTGGTAGATACAGGTGCAGCCGTATCTCTAATTAGTAAGAAAATGTATGATAATCTATTTCCCCGCCCAAAGTTGTTTAAAAATGACATCCCTTCTCTACAAGCAGCAAATGGTAATGCTTTAATTGCGATAGGGTATGTAAATATTTCCTTTAAGATTTCAGGATTAACTTTAGACCACAAACTTTATGTGACAAAGGGACTCAACCGAAACATGATTCTCGGTCGTGATTGGCTCAAGGAAAACAATGTTCGTTTATACTTTGATCTTGGACTTATGCGTATTGATGGCAAAGTATACGCGGAACTTAAAGAAGATTTACACATCTCAACTATTGTAAGAACACCTAAGAAACTTATTATGAGGCCAAACACGGTAACAGTATTCTATGGAAAAATAAATAACAATTTCTCTCTGGAAGAAAGTGACTTAGTTGAAGTGAACAGCATAGACAATAACTGCATTATGGAAGATCCAGGACTATATTTAAAAGACACCGTTTGTAGAGTTCGAAAGGATAAGAAACTTCCAATGATCTTCGTTAACCAAACTAACAAAAATTATAAAATTCCGAGAGGCTACATCGTAGGACGCGTTACCGCATTAAAACAGAAGGAAATCTCAGAAATACAGACTACTCAAGACACACAAGAAGAGATTGATGTACCTAAAAGATTCGAACACCCAATCAAAAGACTTGTGAGCAAAAACAATGATTTATTTGCAAAGAAAGACAGTGATCTTGGAGTTACTGATACTGTTAAAATGAAGATAGAAACTGGAGACCATCACCCAATAAAGAATAGACCCTACCGTGTACCCTTAAATAAAAGACAGATAATTGACAAGGCCATACCGGAAATGATGGACGCAAAGATTATTGAGAGATCACAATCGCCTTGGTCATTTCCCTTAGTAGTTGTGAAGAAAAAAGACGGATCAGACCGGATGTGCGTTGACTTTAGAAGTTTAAATAAGATAGTGAAACCAGTATCATTCCCGCTACCGTTGATTGATGACATCCTATGTTTACTAGGTAAGGCAAAATATTTTACTGCATTAGATTTAAAGAGTGGATATTGGCAAGTGAAATTAGAAGATTCAAGTAAAGAAAAAACGGCCTTTGCATGTCACAAAGGACTATTCCAATTCAACCGGATGCCATTTGGGTTGAGTAATGCCCCGGCAGTCTTTCAAGAGCTGATGAACATAGTTCTTCAAGGACAGGAGGAGTTTGCCATCGCATACCTGGATGACATTCTTATATTCTCAGAGACACCGGAAGATCATCTTCGTCATATTCAAGACGTTTTTAATCGCCTAAGAAAGCATAGACTAAAATTAAAACTTAAGAAGTGTAGTTTTTTCAAGGAACAGACTGAATATCTTGGTTTCATCATCAATGAACATGGCGTTACACCTGATCCAAAGAAAGTCGAAGCTATAAAAAAGTTACCTGCGCCCACTACAGTCCGAGAGGTTCGTGGCTTTATAGGTATGTGTAGTTATTACAGGAGATTCATACCAAACTTCTCAAAGATTGCAGAACCATTGATTGACTTAACCCGAAAGTATTCAAGGTTTAAGTGGACACCATATTGCCAAAAAGCATTTGACTTTATTAAAGAAAGTTTAACGGTAGTGCCTTTGCTAGCATATCCAGATACTAATAAGCCGTACATCTTGTACACCGATGCCAGCGACAATTGTATTGGAGCGTGCCTCACCCAAAGAACAGATGAAGGAGACGATAAGCCAATATATTATTTATCCCATAAGCTGAGTAAAACTCAAGAAAAATGGTCAACCATAGAAAAGGAGGCATTTGCAATCCACTACGCCCTTCAGAAGTTAGACCATTACTTACACGGTGCGCAGTTTATTATACGAACAGACCATAAGCCGCTAAAATATATCTTAGAATCTCCAATGCAGAATAAGAAAATTCAACTATGGGCATTAAGTATCGCAGGATATAACTGTAAGGTAGAGTACATAGAAGGAAGATTTAATTGTTGTGCAGATCTTTTATCCAGATTACCTACAGTCAATCCTGAGTGTGAAGAGGAAGAGCAGTCAGAGCACGATGAACCAGATGTTAAGGACAACTTCTTTGAAGTTAACGTACTTAACTCAAATGCCATTTCCCCTAAGAGATTGGTCAGATGTGAGGTTAAGCAACACGACGAATTGATCAAACCCTTTATTGATCTACCAGAAGAAATCAACATCAAAGAAAGTCAACAACACGATGATCAGATCAAGAAACTGAAGAATCGGTTAAATAAAGGAACAGCAACGGTAACCGAAGAAAAGAAGTTTCTGGAAATTGATGGTTTAATGTACTATCTTTCAGATGGAGACTCTGAAGGCCCAAGACTTCGACTGTATGTACCACGTGAGTTAGAACTTTTAGTAGTGCAACAGTATCATGACGGACTTGGACATATGGGAGTAGACAAAACATATGACGTAATAAGACAAAAGTACTACATACCAAATTTATACAAAAGGTTATATTCCTATGTAGAAGGATGTGTAGTATGCCAGACGAGGAGCAATAAGAAAAATCAGCCTCCACTTCAAGAGACAGATATACCACCTTTTCCAATGGCTAAGGTAGGACTAGATTTATCAGGACCATATCCAACATCCATGTCAGGAAACAAGTACATAGTCTCTTTTATTGACATTTACTCTGGTTGGCCAGAAGCTTTTCCCGTTCCTGATAAGTCAGCTGACAACATAGTTCATCTTATCTTAGAAGAAATATATCCAAGATATGGCTGTCCTCTTCAAATTCTCACAGACAACGGAACAGAAAATGTGAACAAGAAAGTGGAAGAAACCTTAAAAGAATTGAACATCAACCACATCAAAACATCTTATTACAGCCCTCAAGGTAACGGTAAAGTAGAAAGATTTCATAGAACTCTTCATGACGTGATGGCTAAGAAAATAACAGACAACGCTCAAACATGGGATATTCATCTCAATCAGACATTGGCAGCCATTCGCTTCCATCCTAACGATTCGTCAAAGTTTTCTCCATACTACCTTATGTACAACCGAGATGTCGTGTTACCTCTTGATACGTTAATGAAACCTCGAAGGAGATATGCAGGAGAAGACCAACACAAGATTGCTCTTCAAGAACAACACAAAGCTTTCATGCTAGTACATCGCAATATGAAGGAAGCCAAAAAGAAACAGAAAGCTCAGGCCGATAAGAAAAGCAAAGACGAAGATTTTCAGGTAGGTGACCCTGTCTACCTAAAGAACAACAGGAGACAAAATAAGTTAGATAAAAAGTGGCTACCATATTATCGAATCATAGAGCAGAAAGGACCAGTTAGTTTCGTGGTGAGAGATCAATTGACTGGATTAACCACCAAATGCCATGCACGACAATTAAGACTGGCAGACATTTTGCACTGGCCCCTTTCACAAACTACTGAAGATGGTGGAAGAACTCTAAGAAAAACTAACTATGTTGTGCCACCAGAAGATGAATCGTCGTCGGAAAATGAAGACATCCAACCAGAACCATTAGAAAGAGCTATACAGTCCAAACAATGGGAAAGAGAAGGATCTTCAGACGAAGAGGATATTCCCCTAGCAGAACTTCAAAGACGAATAAGAGCTAAGAAGATCATGGATGATCAGCAGTATAAAAACGAGAGTGATCAGACTGTAGATTCAGAATCGGATGAGACCCCTGAGTCAGAACAATATGATGAAAATGGTGGTCAAGACTATGAAATACCCTTAGATAATCAAAATGTATACTTAAATGAAGATATGGAAATAGATGAAATAGTCCCTAAAGTAGGTCTAGGCTTCAAACCAATCCCTAAACCGCGTAAACCAATCCCTAAACCCCGTAAGGAAAATAGCAAACAAAAGTTTGCTGAAGATTGTTTGGCTCTTATGAAGGAATTAGCCAAAATAATAAACTAAAGAAGTTATATGCTCGTAGTTGTAGATGTAAATAATCTTGGATAAGCTTTGCTTTGTACATAATGCACACTTATAAATAATTAGTAAGTAGGGATATAACAACTTCGCTGTTATCTTGTTCGTTGGTGGATGTTCCTGATGTCTTGCGTTTCTTGCAGAAAATGGCAAGTGCAGGGTCGGGACATCCATCAGGGAGAGAGGAAGAGGAAATGGAAAGTATTGACAACCTTGAGGAAAGGACTCTGAGAGTCAATTCATTATATACCCCCGGGAACATCTACCCTGACCACCTACCTTATCCCGTTACTGATCAAATTATGAAGTATCACCGCTTGGCAAACGCGGAACTGGTCCCAAAGAAATTTGTCAATGTTGAGTTAAGGCGATTTAACGAATATTCTAAGTACCTAAATAGGAGGTTAAGTCTGGAAACTCTGCGACCTAGCTTTATTCGAAACCTACAATTAATGATCAGGATCTTAAAGGACTGTGAACGTTTAGGACCTGAAGAATTAGAGTATCTGTCGGCAAGGGTTTTAGAACTAGTTGAGGTGGGGAATATTCAAAATGACGCAGCGGGATTAAATCTGCAGTTTAGAGATCTTAATGAACATGATTAAATGAGGCGTCTGATTAAACTTATGTACTAAATAAGGAGATAATTCGTTTATTTTACAGAAATGGCCGAAAGTCAGAGAACTCACAGGGAATTATTCACTGGAGAAGAAATTTATCCAGATTTGCCCCCATTAATTTTGGATAAAATCATGAAGTACCATCGCGTGGCAAACGCGGAAATCGAGCCAAAGAGAACAGTTTTGTCAGAGTTGAAAAGATTGGATGAATATGCCGATGCGTTTTTTAGAAAATTGAGTCCAACTTTCATAGCAAATATAAACAGATTATTGAAAATTAAGAAAAAATTCGATGAAATTTATCATCTTTTTGGTACAATTGGCCATGGAGAGGCTAGATACTTGCAATTTATCTTAGCAAACCAGGTCGATTCAACCTCGTTTAGGGTAGGTGAAAATGGGGTGATAATGGATTTCAATTCAACCGAAGACGAGTTAGTACTTTTTGACGAAAACGGTGAACCTTTTCGGTTAGGTTAATCAAAGGTCTTAATGTATCAAACGTTCTTTTCAGATGTCCGATCCACGACCGTTGCCCCGCTCACTTGCATCATTCTCACAATCAGGGAAGAAATTTTCAGAAAAACCAAAACCTAAACCAAAACCGAAAAGTGAATGGGCAATGAAGCTAGAAATGCCGAAGCAGGGAGCAAATATTAACTCACAACAATTACACTCTAATTTGGGCTCTTTACAACCTGGCTTCGGAAGAAATAAATCTGTAAAACTTCCAAGAATTTCACATCCTAAAGTAGAAATTCCACAGGCACCAGTCCCAATGACCTCTGACGAGGAGGATATACCATTAAGTATAATCTGTGAATTGATCCGTGATTCACCAGATTTGGTTAAGGCTCAAATAATGAAGTATCAGAGAATCGCGGAACAAAATCGCCCTTATAGGCTTAAGATAAATTCAGAATTTCAAAGAATTGTGACCTTACAAGCAATAGTGGTAGGAAATAATGGAACAATGCCGCTATATCCCTCTTTCATAAAATTTATGAAAAAACACTTTCCGCTTGATTTAGTAGAAACTCACACAAAAATAATAGAGATGTCAGAAACAAGAAGGAATGTAATTGGTTGGATGTATCAGTTCGAAAGAACTTTCTGTAAACACCCTTGTATTCGAAGTTTCAATTATTAATTGCAGGATGAAGTGGGTCTTGACAGTATTTCTCCTAGCTGGAGTGTTTGGGATACCTTTTGCGAACAATATCGTCAGGAAAAATGTAATTTTTGAAAAAGTCAAAGATATTTCTCTGGTGCAAGGAAAATGGACAGCAGTCACTGCGATAAACTTAAATCCTTATTATGACATTCTTAATTTATTACAAACAGAATTAACAACGGTCAAAAATACGTTGGTCCAAGCCATTGGGGATGAATCAAAGAAACTGTCAGTAACGGATACTAATCAAACTATTCGCATGACACCCATCTTTCGGCTTTATCAAATGAGGGAAAGGTTTTCAGTTGAAATTAATAATTTTAAGGTAAACAGAAAATATTTGGAACAAGAGGTACAAGAAATTCGTTTTATGAATCGTAGAAATACCAGAGCTGTAATACCAATTGTAGGGAAAGTTCTATCTTTTCTTTTTGGTACCTTAGACGAAGAAGACTTAAATACTATTAGGAGCAATGTTAGACAACTTGCAAATAATCAACAGCAAATAAAACATGTCTTAACCGAAAGTATGACTTTTGTTAAAGATAATCAGCAAAACATAATTGACAATCGCAGGACCATAAATGAAATCATTACTAGTCTTAATGAATCCATGAACGAACAATCAAAACTGGGAAGAGAATTACATGACATGCAAAGATTTAATGACATTTACATACGTTTTGACAGGACGATAAGTAGTCTATCCGAAATCGTCTCAGTAACTAGAAATCACTTACAACAACTTCGTTTACGTCTAAATATGCTTTCTTTAGGACATCTTTCTCCAACCGTTATTTCCCCAGGAGATCTCAGGCGCCTGTTATTAGAAATCTCAGACCAGTTACCTTCGTATCTTAGATTACCGTATGATATAACCACCGATCTTTGGTCTTATTATAGAATCTTACCATGTACAACATTAATTGGAAATGAAAACCTCATAATTGCAATGACTATACCCCTGTTAGATACAAACAAACGATTTGAATTATTCAAGGTCCATAATCTTCCAGTCCCGAATTTAAAAACGAATCAATCAAACCTGTTGGCTAGATATGATATCGAAACCGAAGCACTAGCTATAGATGATGTTCGAGGAACATTCACTACCTTATCTAAAATAGAAACCAATACATGTAAAAAACAACATGGAAACTTTTGTTCTATAAATAAATCCTTTTACCCCGTAAGCTCGAGCGATTTATGTGTAGTAAAGATCTTTCTAAATAGCATACAAGAAATAGAAAGACAGTGTTCAGTATTAGTGGAAAATAAGTTACCTGATCCAAATGCGCTCACTTTGCGTGAAGGAAAATGGTTAATCACTTCTTCTAAACCACTAGAAATTAATGTAAAATGTGGACAAAATACACAAAGTAAAAAAATTAAGAGCCCGATAGACATCTTAAGTTTGGGACAAGGTTGCTCAGGTTTCCACGGTTCATTATTATTACCGCCATTTTATAATAGAGAAAGTCAATTTAACATGACCGATTCCTTCCAAAAATTTATCAATGAAATTGATACATGCACCCTATGGGACCCTCTAAACACCAGACACCCAGAAATTAGCCAAATAATGATTCCCGACAAACTAAAAGATATTAAAGTTTTCCCTATGAATGCACTTATGGCGGAATTGCCAATAACTAATCTGCAACCCATGAAAACATCATCTTGGGTGGAAAGTCCCTGGTTTTATGTGTGTTTAACTTTGGCAGTAACAATAACGATCGGACTTTGTATAAAGAAACGCAAAACGATTAAAAAGTGGGGAGGTATATGCTGTGGTGGTTGCTGGTCAGGTTGTCGAAAAAGGGGTAGTGACGGAGATAAGAAAGGTTCTTCCAATGACACTGCATATTGTTGTGTGAATCCAGAGAATTGGACCTCTAGTGATACCACTGAACTTAAACCAATCCCGAAAAACGTTAGAATCCAAGAGAAACCCCATAGGAGCGGAAGACTCGAAACTCGCAAAATGACCAATAGTACGGGGACAATTTCGACTAAACTAGCACAACAATTACTTGGAGAGAAGAAAAATGAAGAATTTCAACGGGCCAAATATTATAGACCGGACCTAGAGCTGGCACGTAAATACCTGGAAGAGAAGGCCGCGATGTCTACGCAACAGAGGAACGCAGGAGACGCTCCGCGAGAAGCCGCCTCGCCATCCGCGCCAACCCTCTCTCCACGAGTGCCGATGATGTACGAATAATTGGGCCGCAAAGCAGTTGTGTTTTCCTTGTGAAAAAAAAAAAATGTGTATTGTAAAGTAAAAATGTGTGTTATCTTGTGCTAATATAAATCTTGTATTTTGTGATTCACTCGGGAGAACTACATGAAGAAACCGATGGACTCCGAACCTATGAAGCTAGTACATGAACTCCACCCCTTAGAAGAAAAAGATATTTTGTGAACTTATAAGCATGTCTTGACTTTGTATATATATATGTGACATTAAGTATAACCATACTTATTATTACTTTGATGATGAATTACGATTATCTTCAATTATGATTATTTCATCCTGGTCATTATTGTCATACCTTATTCATTGTTGTTTTCATGATTGTAATGCGATATAATCAAACTACATGTATATGATTTTATGTATACATCCTGGTTACAAATTTGCTTTTGTATATGAATGATGTTCCAAGCTGGAGGTGGAAACATGTCACTTGATACTATCTCTTAACATAGATGTTCTGACTGGTATGTCACTAGGAAGTTCATCTGACCAAGGGGAGATCAAGGACGCTTTCCTATTCCGGGCGCCAGACATGAGAAATTTCCCTTCGGGATATTTCTTTTGTTTGGGGGACGTGTGTAAACAGATAGCCATGCTATGACCTTGAATTGCTAGTATTACATATTGGTCACTATGAAACTTATGTATACCTAGATACTGCGCAATTAATTGTGGTAATGATAACTAACAGAACGAACTCTGTGACTATTGTAGTACTGTGTAGTATTCTTAAATGATGTTATGAAACCAGGTGCATTATACGGGCATAATCATATCCAAATTGAGAGTTTATAAATAGGTGTCATATTTGGTGATTCTGTGTCTGCATCGATAGCTCTGGTACTCTATACTGAGTCATGTATTGCATATTCTATATAACCTTTGCTACCTTTTAAACCATGAACTCATGTATACTTTCTATTGGATATTTTAATATTGTAAGCAAGTGACGCGTCATATTAGGGCGGGATACCCAAATACTGCATCCCAATACTCATTGTCATAAATGAGGTTAATTAATTCTGGCACAGTAAAATACAAACTGAAAATATATAAACAAGTTATCAACAAATTGTCATATTTGGCGATCCTGTGTTTGTAATGAAGGCCCTCATACTGCAAGTTAGTCTTGTAATGCTTGTTCATCTATTTAACCTTTGTAACCTTAAAGCCATGTATGAATGGATGTATTATGAGTAAGCGATGCATCATACCCAGGTGGGGGACTCAGAGACTCGGATTCTGAGACTCAAACCCCGCATCACAATATTCTTTCTGACAGTTTTGACAGTTTTGTTACTTTATTTAGAAATAAAATTTAACTCTGGAATTTTGACACTAAATGTTCACTCATGATCATTATAGATGGGCTGGACTGGTCAGAACTGTCAATTATAAGTAAAATGTTATATATACTCATGTAAAATGATGTTAGATGTATTCTTTGATTTGAGCTGCTCTTAATGGTTGTAATATCTACTATACGATCACGCTCATTAATAAACGTTTATTAATTAACAATTGGACTTCGTAATTACTGAGTTTGAGGCGCATCTCCAGAAGATAACAAAGGTGAAAGGCTTACAGCCTCAGCAAATTACAGTTGCCTTATAAGGAAACTGTTGGAAGGTATGCAGTCATTTAAACGGCAGTTATATATTTAGGTCTTTCCACCTTTCAGGTGAAAGACCTCTTGTTTTCTTCATGTTTTTTATTCTTTTCCTTTTTTTTCTATTTACCTCGGGGTCACTTTTTGGTTTTTAGAATTATCCAAACAATTTAAACTTTATGTAATTGCTCATTAAAAGTTATGGTACCAATTGACCCTGTTTAAAAAAAACTCCCTGAACTTACAGAGTAATTGCCCTTTGAGAAGGAAACTCTTGTTATCGCTATTCCTCTGAAACCATAAGAGATAGAGACTTGGAACTTTTGCCAGTGTTTTGAGTACAATTAGAGGGATCTTCAATCTATTCATACCGAAAGGATCTGAGGCCTCCTTCTAGTAGTTATTCTTTAGTAAGTCTTTAAACTCCATAAATCACTTCCAAATTTTTTATTACTTATCATAGAGTCTTCGGACCACTTGGGATAGAAGCTTCTACCTTGGCCTAACAAAATGACATAAAGGTCAAAGGTCAAGGTCATTTGGAAATCCGTTAATTAATGAGTTTTTAGATCTCTTTTGTTTAGGGTGGTAGAGAAAAACTTGTTCATGTATGTAGTAGGATACTTAAGACATTTGAAAAATATAGCCCCTTAGCTCACACTTCTGAATAATTACAGAGATATTGCCCCTTTTTTACTAAATACTTGTTATCGCTACTCCTCTGAAATCAAAAGAGATAGAGACTTGGAACTTCTACCAATGTCTTTAGTACACTTAGAGGGTTCTTCAATCTATGCATACCAAAAGGATCTGAGGCCCCCTTCTAGCAGTTATTGCCCCTGAAAGTCACAGGATGAATGACCATCTTTAAGTTCTCCTTAAAGATAACTTAAAGGTGCTTAAAGGTAGCTTAAAGACGATCTTTAAGCCACCTTTAAGCTATATGTGTTGCTTAAAGGTGGCTTAAAGAAAGCGTAAAGATGGCTTAAAGGCAGCTTAAAGACTATCTTTAAGCTACCTTTAAGGACAACTTATAGGTCCTTAATGTCCAAACTTCTTTAAGCCACCTTTAAGCTACCTTTAAGCCACCTTTAAGCTACCTTTAAGCCCCCTTTAAGCCATTAAAAATCTTTTAATTCAATATTGTGCTTAATTTACCAATAAAATGTATTAACTTTATGATAGAAAAGGTATTAAAAATGGTTTTTGTTCTAGAAAATAAAATGAAAAAAAAAATTCAAAACGCCCAAGACGAGGATTGAACCCGGGACCCTTCGTTTACCAGCATCACCTCACTACCTCTGCGCCATGGCAAGTTATATATATTAGAAGGTTTTTATATCCTATAAATTAGAGGCTATTGAATCAATGTATTGAGTGTGTATTTTTTACTTGAAAAGATTTTGACTTCCATTCAGTTTGTAACAATCAATTATATCTAATTTATAAATTATTTAGAATGAAATACGAAACTTGGTCTTCAGTGAAAAAAATATATTATACCTAAATGGAAACCGTTAGGCTTACTAGTACTTAGTTAATAAATTTAACCCAAGTAGATATAGGCTATGTTCATCTAATTCATAGCTAAATGAAATTAAATGCAAGGAAGAAGATGAAACTATTTCTTTTATTAAATGCATTGAAACTATTAGCAAGGGTATTAGTTCTACGCAATTTCCCGGTTTTGATGATCACGGCGCCGTTCCAGTATGTATAATTTTAATAATATTGATTATAATACATTTACAACAGATCTAGAATAACAAATGAAATGATATATGTTTAAGTGTTTAATTGTATACATGATTTTTAAACTATCAATTCTATAACAAACAATATTACCAATTACCGGTGACGTATTTACTACATGTGGCAATTGCAAATGATGTATGCATATACTTGTACATACAATTGTATGATGTACCAGGCCGAGTATGTGACATATTTACCCTTATACATATATTTAAATAATTAACCCCCATTTATGATCCCCGGTACAGTAATTAATTAGCCTCTAGATTTTACTCTTACATACATGTATATTTAATTTGTAGACGTAACATTTTTAAAACCCACAGCTAGGAAATAATACTTTGAAAATGAATTACAAATGTAAATAAACTTTCATTCACTAGACTTATAGTATACACGTACATACTAAGATTTCAACGCCTTTAGAAACCCTGGCGTGCATCTGGGCACACGACACACCTGTTGTGTATATCTTGTATATTCTGTGTTAGTTCCAGGGGTTTTCTTAACTTGGACAAACAATGGACTCTAATTAGATATACACAAACGAACAAAACTATGTCTAGACAAACAAAGCGGTAATATCCCGCCCGATATAACCAAGGCAGTTGAGAGTCTTTTCATCTTTAACATGTATCTAGCATATCTAGAATTAGACCTAGAAATAATCAAAATTGAAAAAAATACATATCTTTAACCGATTAAATTAAATCATGCATTATTGGTTCATTTTTTGTGTTATGTTTAATTACCGGATGAACTGAGAGAGAGAGAGAGAGAGAGAGAGAGAGAGAGAGAGAGAGAGAGAGAGAGATTTCACCGATTAATTTATAATAGGAAACAAACATACTTAAATATAATTTCATTCGCAGATTTAAATACAGAGACTGCGCTCACCCCTACCATAATTTTGAAAAAAAAAATTATAAAGAATTTTATAACGGCAATCTGTGTCCATTGGAGCGGTGTTGATGATAACGATCTGTGTTTAATGGAGCGACAATTAAAACCGCCTGGAACACCCCTCCCCCCTCCTTGGAAATTATATCATCACTTGGATCACCCCCTCCCATCCCTATAAAAGAGCTTTTGCATTTAATATACGTTTTCAAGATGAATCTGTTCAGCTTGATCAAACCTGACTTAAAGGGAACTTAAAGATGGTGTAAAGACAACTTAAAGGGAGCGTAAATGCCACTTAAAGGTGCTTAAAGGTGGCTTAAAGATGGCTTAAAGGTGACTTAAAGAAGTTTGGACATTAAGGACCTATAAGCTCGGCTTAAAGGTGACTTAAAGGTGGCTTAAAGATTGTATATCCTTTAAGCCACCTTTACGCCACCTTTAAGTCACCTTTAAGGACTTGCTTAAAGATTGTTTTTCGCCCTGTGAGTATTGAAACTTCGATAAAATCACTTCCAACTTTTTTACTATCTATCATAGAGTCTTCGGACTACTTGGAATAGAAGCGTATACCTTGCCCTAACAAAATGATAGAAAGGTGAAAGGTCAAGGTCATTTGAAAATCTGTTAATTAATGAATTTTCATCTTTTAAAATACAGAATTATAGTAAGGGTGTCAATAGCTTGCTGGATTGCGCAATAAGGTATTCAATTGAGTCAGCCAGATATCACATCAAGTCCTGTGGTTACGCAAGTGGAACTTGTTTTTACAGTCAATTCATTTATTTTGTACAAAGACAGCTAGCCTCTAGAACACTCTCTTCTATTGTTAGATTTTCTGTTTATATGCTTGTGTAAAGAATTTTCACTTGGCTCAGTTTTGTTCAGAGTAAGTGGAAAAAAAATGCAGAAAAGTAATTCAATAGATGTTTATGATATACAACATAGAATTCTTAAAGAAATGGCTTGAAATAAAAGAAATCTCTTTAAAAATCATTTATGGCTTTGTGGTTTTCCCATTTTATAGTACAACATATAGCATAGGTATAATAATTTTGTGTATACCTTATTGAGCAGTCTAGCAATTCATTAAAAAATATCAAGGTGGAAAGACCTCTAATTGTTCGAGAACAATTAGTCTACTAGTTTTTATTCTGTAGTTTTATCATGTTATGACATTATAAAATCGTGAGGTTTAATCTATAAAAGTGCAGTTCAAAAAGGCACCTGATCAGAATACTGGTATACCATTTCATTAGGCAAAGGATGAACGTCCTTTCTCCCTAACTAAAGTATACATGGTTGGTCAGAATAACTAAGCATTTTATACATTTTTTTAAAGCATATAGTGAGCAAAAAGATTTTTTGTTAATTATTGTTACAGTGAAACAAAAGAATGAAACTATATTAATGTCATAATTATCTTTAATAACGTCAATATGTATGTTCACATGCAAATTCCGTGTTGGTAAAAGTCGGCTTTGACATCTATAGCTTTTTATGATAGCTCTATAGTTTTTTTCCATTTTCCGAAAGGTAATCTGGACTAAAAGAACATCAATTTTTGAAAATTTATCATGATAATCGCTATCATTAACAAAAGATAGGCTCACGCTCAAATTTTGGTTGACTGTTAGAAATGAATTACTAAAGCATTGTAAACATTAAAATCAGAAAAATAATTTTTGACAAAAATCGTGACCATGCCCTTTTAAAGAGAGTGTGCCTTTATCATTTGTATTTTGCTTTGTGTTGGTTTTTAAGTAATTAACGATTTAAACATTAGTGCGCAACGACGATCACAACCGAAACCTATAATTTTCTTACAATAAATGGTTGACCATGCATAAAACCGAAGGAAAAATAATTTTCAATATAAAAGTCATTTTGCATACAGCTTTTACGTTCAGACAATCATATTACTTTCATGTATAAAGTTCAATGCTTACCAACTCGTGTAGACATAGCAATTGGTATTGATAAAAAAAGTATTCAACGATTTACATAAAATAAGGCTGCTAACATCCGTGACATCGAAAACTTTAAATACCGCATAAAAAACGTAAATATACATGTACTTCCTGTTCTCGTACTTCATGTTCTCGTTGAGCATAATTTCACCCTCTTCATTTCAGAAAGACGAATGTTTGTTTAATTTTGAAAATAAAAGTAAGTAAAACGTATGATCTTATTGCTTATCACTCTTGATGGCGTTCATGTCACAGAGCCTTAATAAAACTGGTAAAAAGGACAAAGGTCACCAAATAAAGGTTGCCCAAGAGTTTTCAACATAAATCCACCCAATGAACTTCTTAAAAAATCCTCAAATTGATATAAGTTTCAGATTATTTTTCAGTATGTACAAATGTCGCAGTTCGACGCTATAATGCCCTGAGTGTACAGCTTTTATGACAATCCATTGACATGTGCATGTCCTTTTACATGTACATGCAATGTCATGCATATATACATGTACTTATATGTTTTGATACTCATTGTAAATGCGAGTCACATTTTATACACTGTAAATGTAGTTTTAAAAACACCCAAAAATCCCACCTCAAACAGGGTTGTATAAAAAATTATAAAATTAATTTTGCATGCCTATAATCACTTCCATAAGCGAAAAATGATAAATGAAAAATTCTAAAGGAAGTGAAGGAAGTCATATTTTAGTAACGTATAAAATTGGTTTCTGTTAGGGGAAGTGGTCTTTTTTTTAAACTTTAAATTGTTTGTGAATAGGGGCTAATTTTTTTTTTTCTTCAAAAGGGCTCAACGGCTATTGCTATTTCGAATATTTAAACCACCTCAAAAGAAAAGCTCTACGTAGAAATGTAAGGAATTATTCATATTCATATAAGTTTACTTTGAAAGCTAGTACTTGTAGATTTGTTTTCTCTACCGAAAAACAGTTAATTGATGGATAATGAAATTATACAATTATTTTTAGAAAGACCTTATAGGTAGTTCCCTGACCATCTATTAGCCTTAAAGAGACATGCAAACTTTGCTAGATGCATCTTATATGCGATTTAAGGAATCCAATTGTAAATTATACATTTACTTACAAGTTCACTATTCTTTTTAGCAAGCTTATAACACGTTCTTGGAGAAGCTAAGGCAGTCCGCGCCTTGCAACTTTGACCTACTCTAACTTTCTCGTTAGACAATTGGCGATCCAGTTTAAATCTTGGACTCATTTTAATCATGAAAAACAATAAGATAAGTTATAGTGAACTGAGACAAATGTTCAAAGTATATTTATTATTAGTTTAACATAGCAAAGGGTGAACTGGAAACATGTTGACATACATGTACAAGTTAAAAAAAAAAATTGGGCATTTTTTTTCTTAAAAGAACAAAACAGGAAACCAACTATTAGAAGTTTACAAACAGCTATCACGATAAATATCGTATTTTGTGGTGTTTTTTTTTTTCACTGATGTAAAATGGTGTAGATGTAGTTACTTATCAATTTGTTTAGTTTGGTCAACAACACTTTGTTTTTACAGCTTTTTGGGACATATAAAAGTGAAATTTTATTGATTTTAAAAACATAATATAAAAACAAGTTTGCAACATGAGGTTTAAATAATGGCTTTAAAATAACTATTCATCGTGTAGTCACACATACATGTAATTAAACACTATGTTCTGTCCATAAAACATGAAATATTACTCGTTTTGGTTTTCTAGAATGAAATAGTCATTGCTTTGTTTATTTTCAGCAGACATTGACTTTCCACGATCGGTGGAGTAGTCCCTATCCACCGTGTTGTAGTTATCATTGCCTTCACTTTCCATAGACAGTACTCCATACCCGTCCTCCATGACAGACCAAGATGGCGCCGGTCCTGCGTGATCGTAGTAGTCACTCCTATCCTCTTTGTCAGATCATGTAAATGGTTGTAGACTTCTTCTTTCTTAATCGTGTCCTCTTGTCGCATAACTGGAGAAATTCGAGCGGCTTTTCGCTAGAAAAGTTTGTAAAACACGATATTAAAAAAGAAAAATGTATCTAGTTATTGTTTGTATTGTTCCTCTTTTACCTATATATTAAAATTTAGTTACGATAAAATCCAGACAAGCGATTTTAAAGAATGAATAAATAAATAAAAGTCAAATTGATGGGTTTTTTTTTTAAATTTTGATTCTGTAGAGATTTCAATCTTGGGAAATTGATATAATAAAAACCTTAGGGAAAATAAGAATAATGTTAATTTCACACAGATTATATTGATACGCTTTAGTTTCAATAAACATATTTTACCGTGGCGGTATGATGTATTTCGTTGTATTCTGAGTTTATTGATGTTGGATCGTCTGCATTTTTATGTCCATTGTTGTACTGATAAGCAGCATTTCTTACAACGTTTGGTGTACGTTCCCTATTTGTTAACGAATATAGTCAACACAATACGTTTACGTTGTTATTATTTAGAAATCTAATGCATGTATCGTTTTCATATTATGTATTTAGAGAAAAGGTATGTGTTAAAGTTCTTATAATTGTACATCAGTCACGATATTATATAACAAGGTATAATTTTAATTACTCTTTGCTGTCATCAGGAGAGTAAAACCTTCGACGTATGCAAACAAAAACTATCACTGTCAGAATGGATCCCAGGACAGCGCCTCCCAAAGCCGCGCCAATGATAGATCCAGGAGAGGGCGCTACAATAAAATTGATGATGGGTGATGTGGCTAAAAGTAAACACAGTTACATGTATGTCAATATTAATTATCTTCGCATTTTCATATCCAAAAATGAGGAAAAGACAAAGACAAACGATTAATATAAACTAACTGACTAATATAAAAACCTGATACATGTACCTGCAAGTTTGATATTTTAATCATGCCCTGACAAGTACTACATTTTAAATATGTTTTTTATTCAATGTAGATATTTTGATATTGCATGTATCCGACGTTCAACAACATTATATCTATTAAATCAAAAAAAGATTCAATTTGTGAGTATCATATTTTTAAAGTAACGATGACTATACAATGTTAATAAAACAATGATATTGTAACTTTTCTTTTTTAAAATAAATTGTTGGATTAAAAGACAAGGGTACTAAGATTGCCTCAGTTACTATCATTATATATTTCCAAACAATATGCATTTGGAATAAAGGAAAGGAATAGTAATGCGTACCTTGAATCTCTGATGATAAGCTGATGTTCTGTAGAATTTTGTCTGGACATTCTGGACATTTAGGTGTTGTCACCGATGTTATTGTTGAACATTTGGGACAATCTAAAATCGGGAAAAAAATATCAAAAATCATTATCATATTTTTAACAAGTTTTTACATGACACTTTGCCTTATAAAATAATACACAATTAGAGTTTTAAACCTGATTTGTTTTGGCTTAACTGAACTGTAAGCTTAAGTAAGCTGATGTCCGTCTGTCCGTCGGTTACGATTCATCTTGTCGACATCTAAAGATAACTTGTAACAACATCAATTAAACTTATTACAAACATTTTTGGTACAGGGAAATCAAAATGCTGGGACTATAATAAAGTAAATTAATGTTTATTCAAACATTACAAAAAAAAAAAATAAAAAGTGGAGAGTGATTAATCAGATAATAATAAAGATAATATAGCACATTACTATATTATAGCAATAAATGTCCAGAATGTGCAAATTCTACATAAAAATAATTCAGAAGGATATATATTAAGGAAAACATAAAAAATCTTTTTATTAAGAAGTACATTCCTACAAAATGTGATATTGCTTTGAAAGCATTGTTTTCTTGTATTGATAGGTCTTAAATATATAAATAACTAGAAAAACTTACAGGGTTATTAAAATCGTGACACCTTTAAGCCAGGGTGTGGTCTCATTGGAAGTGCATTGTTTAAGGATAGCGATGTGGTGCAAATGTTTCTTGTGTTTTGAAGTGACTTTGATCGTTCAACAAACGTGACTAGCGTATTTGTATTTGATAGACTGTATATTAACTACATTTTATCAAAAACAGATTACTATAGTGAACTGTTTACCTGCTGTCACCAAAGTTGGACAACTGCTTGTGAGTGTAGATGAATTTATTAAAGGAGATGGGCTTGTTTTAGGTGTATTATATGGACTATCTGTAGGTGTTGTAAGGGATGGCGTTGTGCTGTTGTGAGTTGAGCAGTTACATGTAGCAGTGGTTGGAGGCGGCGTAGTTGTGAGGCAGTTCACACAGCATCCGCAACTACCTGAGTGTACAGTACATCAACAAACGTAAAAGATCACAAACTATATCAAAATGTAATAATTTTAACTTTATTGTATTCCTGTTACCGTCTTCCTTGGAAGACGGTATAAAGAGTTGAAGTAATTTACAGTCTCCGGGTTGTGCACTTCCTCTCCTTTGTGATTGGTAGAAAATACATGATGTGAAAATTAACATTTATTTCATTGGTTGAAAAACTTTTTGGCGCAAGGGAGATAATTTTCTGATGATCTTTTTTACGTACGACTTAACAATTTTCGTAGATTTTAAATCTTAAAAAGTGAGAAAACGAAAAAAGCAATAAATTAGCTATCAATGAAATTCAGGCTTTTATTTTTCAGTACAAGTAGATGAAAGCAACGTTCTATAATATCTATTGAAATTTTTTGTTCTTTTCTTTTTGGATTGTTTATGCAAATACAAAAATGTGAAAATTTGATGCGGTGTGTCTAATATCAGTAAAAAACAAAAAAGTTGGCATATTAGATACGGTATCGGGTAAAACTAGAACCATTTTAACAGGAGCTTGGACTTTGGGTAGTTGTGTCAAACACCATTGTGACGTAGGCCTGTCTATTTCATTGCTGGCCATACAATCATGGCTCTTTGAAATCAAAAAGATTTGTCTGGCTTTTGAGCTATGACTACGCAATTGGTATATATTTCGCTTGAAACCAGCGTCATTTTTAACTTGTTTGACACAAGACCTACTGAAAGTCCAAGGTCTTGTTCAAATGGTGCTAATATCAGTAAACAAGTGATGAATTCTGTGGAATTAAGTTTGATTTTATTAAAATAATACGGCCCTTCCTAAGATCTCCTTTTCCCTACTATAGTCGATCTCAACTCACAAGCATGTGGTACGCATTTCTCAATTTTAGGCACGCATGCTTAAGGTACATGTAAAAAAGTTTCAAAAGCCATTGCATGTAGAGGAAGGCGACCTTTATATATATAAAAAAATTCTTTGATAACTTAATGCTGTTTAAAGTTTGCTCTAAAGACGGTAAGCTTTTTTAAAAAGCTAAACTTGTTATAGCTATACTCATTTGTTATTTCAATCCACCTGTTTTTTCAGTAATTATATATACAGATTTATTTAAAATGTTGAGAACACTTACCAGCAGTAACAACAAGTTGTCCTCGTAAAAATACGGCGCAAAGTAATAGCAGTAAAGGATCTGCCAAAATAAAAATGTTATCTTGAATGATTCTTAAAATATATATGTAGCTACAAGACTATATTTAACAACATGCTTGCATACTGGAATATATTTAAAAGGAACAAGTCAATTGAAATATTGCCCAAAAAAGATATGCGTTTATTTTTGTCAGAGCATCCAGTCTGAAAACATTTTACAGTATCCTACAATATTGAATGATAGTAGGTACTTAGTTTTTATTTTCAAGAAAATACAATTGTGAAATGGTACATGTAATTTTAAATGGCAGTCAAGGCAAATCATTACAAGAAAAAGCTCTCACTGTCACTTATTCAACAGAAAGGTCACTTAAAGATAACTAAAAGGTTATTGTTCACTTCTCAAGTCTTTTCAATTAACATTTAGTTGACTAAATGGCAAATCTTCATCATGTATATTATATGGAATAACCGGATAATTTTACTCTCAGATAAATATTCTCTGACAAGAAGGTTCTTTATTTCTGTTTTATTATCGTTGTTGTTTTCTTTTGTAATAAATTAAGGGATTTTACTTTCCTTCCATTTTTATTTAATCAATAACTTTCAACAAGAAAAATCATTATGTATAGCTGTCTTTGATTATTGAAAAAGAATGTTCATTAAATGACGTGTTTATTTCATATAGAGATCGTTGTTACGAAAAATTATAATATGTTAAAGGTTCGAAAGAGTCTGGTGGTCAACAAATCAACCTTTATATCTGCCTTTAACAATTAAATATGATATTTAGAACAATAAACTATTATCAAAATATTAGAATATTTTAGCTTTAAAATATAAACATTTTCCTATATCTTTATACAGAACTCTTCATCTAAAGGAGGTAAATATATAGCCTAAAATGACCACAACCACCCAACCCTCTTAATAAATTTCATACTCACACAATCGTGTGCTCATTGTTGACTGTCGAGATAAAAATAAATCACAATATCAGTATATGACACATTCAGTATGGTTATTTCCTGTATCTGCAGTGTTAAGGTAATGTTTTTTATACGAATGAAACGGTTGAATGCCACATTTACGACTGTAAATACTTCCTGTTACAATTTTGTCATGCGACATAATACGAAGTTGCTCTCTGCATAATTTTTAATCTATTCGGGTGAAACTTTTGAATCGTATCATGTTATACATGATTTACATTACTACGAATCCAATTTGATACGTAAGGTTCAATACATTTCATCAATAAGAAAATGACGTAATGTTTGGGCGTAAGTGGGGTTTACATAATTATAAAAAACAAAAATAATAAATAATGTCAGGGTTTTTTTCTTAAACTTTTAATCGTACAATCTGAAAGATGTTTAAATATAAGTAATAAAGAATCAATCTTTCAATATTATGTTGTGATCTGCACCTTCAATCGGGTTATACTGGATTTGGTCATGCCCCGACCATAATGATACCCTCATAATAATTAAAGAATGATTCCTTATTCCTAAAAAAATTTCAGCAAACATATCCAACCACTGCTTTATTAAATATACTGAGATCATAGGTTATGCGTTGACCTATATACAAATGTGCTCGAATGGGAACTGCACTCAAAATTGCTTTTACAGTTATTTGAGTAAACAATAAAAAAAGTATATTGACTAAAATACAATGTACAGGTAAATGCCTATAAAAATACCAAGAACGATTTGACATGTAGCATTACTATAATTTGGTTAATGTGATGGAACCCGCCAAATTCAAAAATATTATAAGTTCAAAACTCACCAAACTCCGCGATTATAGTCAACAATCCAAATTCAAACAATCGCCCACTGTCGTAAACAGAAAGAGTAAGCACTAGGGTAGTCGTTTATATCCTAAACGCTGATAAAATAAAATTAATATTTCCTGATCTTAGAACTTTAATATATAACTTAAGACATGAAAGATCTGTTTACATTTAAAATTGAAATAAAAAAAACCTTTAAATTATGACTGATTACTCTGTGGGTTTAAGTATATGCGTATATTTATATTCGTAAATAACTAAAGTTTTAACAATTAATAACATTGTATGTAAGTCACTGCCTCACTGGCCCTAAACAAAATATGTCAAAAAGTTTATATGGATTCAAATGCACATGAATAATAACGCCGATATGATCATTGGCATCTGATGTTATAAATTTCTCTCGTAATTAAGAAACAAAATATAGATTAAATATAATTTCCGTACATACAAACAGTAATGAACCATGCATGAAACTGATGGTGAAATGATTTCAATAAAAAAAAGCCAAATTGCATTCAATTTATGTTAAAACAATCAATTACACGTACTTTCAACTTTTTAGTTAAATACTCACCAACTCGTGTGGACATAGTGTTTAATAGTGATTAAAAAAAGTTCTCAACAATTTACTCAAAAGTTGGCTGCTTATATCCGTGACATAAATCTGTTAAGTTTTAATCTTGTTCATTCGAAAACTGTAAATACCCTATAAAAAACGTAAATACTTCCTTTTTTCATCGAGCTTTATTTTACCCTGTGTTCATATCAGGAAGACGAGGGTTTGTTTAATTTAGAAATTTTGAAATAAAGTCAGTAAAACTTATGATCATATTTCGATGGCGTATCATATCATAGAGCTTTAAGTAGTAAAACTCGTTAATAGGATAAAGGTCACCAAATAAAGGTTGCCCAAAAATTTACAACATTAATCCACCCACTGAAATTTTTAAAAGATCCTCAAATTCATATAAGTTTTATATTATATTTCGATATGTAAAAAACATCGCAGTTCGACGCTATAATGCCCTAAGTGTACATCTTTTGTTACAATAATTTGACATGTGTATGCCCTTTTCCATGTACATGCATATATACATGTACTTACAATGTATAGTTTTGATACGGATACTCGTTGTAAATGCAAGACCAATTTTATACACTGTGAATGTAATAATGTAATTAAACATATCCAAAACCAATCTCAAACAGGGTTCTATTAAAACATTATAAAAATAATTTTGCATGCCTATAATCACTTCCATATAAGCGAAAAATTCTATATGACAAATTTGAAATGTGACAAATTTAGAATGAAGTGAAGGAAGTCATATTTTTGTAACGTATAAAATTGTTTTCTGTAAGGGGCAGTCGTCTTTACTTTAAAATATTATATAGTTTATGAATAGGGGCTAATTTTTATTTTTATTTTAAGGGCTCCGTGTGTATTGCTATAAAGATTAGTTAAACCACCTCAAAACAAAAGCTCTACGTAGAAAAGTAAGGAATTATTCATACAAGATTTAATTTGAAAGCTAGTACTTGTAGATTTGTTTCCTTGACCAAAGAACCGTTTATTGATAAAATCATAGGTACTATACTTTTAGAAAGACCTTATAGTAGCCTTAAAGAGACATGCAAACCTTGCTCGATACATCTTATATGCGATTTAAGTAATCCAGTTGTAAATTATACATTTACTCCCAGATCTTTAGACCATACAAGTTCACAATAAACTGAAACGAATGTTCAACGTATATTTTTTTTAGGTTAACCTAACAGAGGATGAACTTAAAACATATGTTGACATACAAGTAGAAAAATACTAATTAATTTGTTTAGTTTGGTCAACAACACTCTTAGAGAGTGTTAACAAACCAAAATTATCTACGTTTTTACAGCTTTTTGGGACAAATAAAAGTTAAATTTCATTAATTGTAAAACATTATAGAAAATCAAGTTTGCAGCATGATGTTTTATTGAATTCGTTTTATTTAATCGCGTAGTCAAGTCAAACATATTCACTATTTTCTGTTCATTAAATATAAAACGATCACTAGTTTTTGGTTTCTAGAATGAAGTATTCATGGCTGTGTTTGTTTTCAGCAGTCATAGATTCCACGGAGTCTGTAGAGTAGTTTCTATCCACCGTGTTGTAGTTATCATTGTCTTCACTTTCCATAGACAGTACTCCATATCCGTCCTCCATGACAGACCAAGATGGCGCCGGTCCTGCGTGATCATAGTGGTCACTCCTATCCTCTTTGTCAGATTCATGTAAATGGTTGTAGACTTCTTCCTTCTTAATCGTGTCCGCTTGTCGCATAACTGGAGAAATTCGAGCGGCTTTTCGCTAGAAAAGTTTGTAAAACACGATATTAAAAAAGAAAAATGTATCTAGTTATTGTTTGTATTGTTCCTCTTTTACCTATATATCAAAATTTATTTACGATAAAATGCAGACAAGCAATTTCAAAGAATGAATAAATAAATTAAAGTCAATATTGATGTTTTCGTTTTTTAATTCAATTCTTTAGAGATTTCAATCTTGGGAAATTGATCCAATAAAAACCTTAGGGAAAATAAGAATATAAATAATCAATATTAAATTCACACAAATTATGTATGCGATTTAGTGTCAATAGGAATATTTTACCGTGGCATTATGATGTATTTCGCTGTACGTTGAATTGATTGATGTTGGATCGTCTACATTTATATGTCCATTGTTGTACTGATAAGCAGCATTTCTCACAACGTTTGGTGTTAGTTCCCTATATGTTTACAAAGAGTAGTCATCAAAGTACATTAACGTTGTTATTATATATAAATCTAATATATAGTGCAGAGAGAGAGAGAGAGAGAGAGAGAGAGAGATCTTACTTTTATGAAGTTAGGAAAAAGGCATGTGTTGAAGTTCTTATAATTTTACATTGTCGATATTATATAACATGGTATAATTATTTTAATTACTCTGTGCTGTCTTCAGGAGAGTGAGAGTTTCGACGTTTGAAAACAAAAACAATCACTGTCAGGATAGACCCAAAAACAGTGCCTCCCAATGCTGCACCAATGATAGATCCAGAAGAGGGCGCTACAATATAATTAATGATGGGTGATGTGGCTAAAGGTATACACAGTTATATGTATGTAAATATGAATTATCTTCGCATTTTCATATCCAAAAATGAGGAAAAGACAAAGACAAACGATTAATATAAACTAACTGACTAATATAAAAACCTGATACATGTACCTGCAAGTTTGATAATTTAATCATGCCCTGACAAGTACTACATTTTAAATATGTTTTTTATTCAATGTATATATTTTGATATTGCATGTATCCGACGTTCAACAACATTTTCATATACAAAAAGAACGAAAAGAAAAGACAGAAAGACGTGTAGCTGCAGGTTAACTTTGATACTTTAATCATATCCTGACAAATACTCAATACGTTTTTTATTCGAGGTAGGTTTTATTATTGCATGTATCCGACGTTCAACAACATTTTATCGAAAATGATGCAATGGTGAGTATCATATTTTTAAAGTAACGATGAATATACCATGTTCATAAAACGAAATTGTAACTTTTCTTTTAGAAAAAGTCATTGGATTAAAAAATAGGATACTAGTATTGCCTCAGTTTCCATCACAATAGACTAATCCAAACAATATGCATTTGGAATAAAGGAAAGGAATAGTAATGCGTACCTTGAATCTCTGATGATAAGCTGATGTTCTGTAGAATTTTGTCTGGACAATCTGAACATTTAGGTGTTGTCCCCGATGATATTGTTGAACATTTGGGACAATCAAAAATTGGGAAAAAATATCAAAAATATCATTATCATTTTTTAACAGGTTTTTACATTACTCTATCATTTTGCCTTATATAATAATAAACAATTAGAGTTTTAAACCTGTTTAAATTTCTTTTGGCTTAACTGAACTGTAAGTTAAATTAAGCTAAAGTCCGTCTGTTCGTCGGTTAACGATTCAAGTTGTCGATTTCTCAAGATATCCTGTGACAATATTAAACAACAAAACATTCAGAGAAATCAAATTAAAGGTAATGTAAAGTAACAGTAAACTTAACAAAAAAAATGAGAATTGGAGAGTTATAAATTAGATACTAATAAAGATAATATTGCAATTATTGTAAAATCATAATGTAAAATCAATATGTAGTGTTAATCTGTCGATTTTCCCCGACCAGGGATGTTTATCCAGGAAGTATGTAAATTCTACATAGAAACAATGAAGGAGGATATATATTAAGTAAAACATAAAAACCCTTTTTATTAAGAAATACATTACTACAAAATGTGATATTACTTTTGAAAGCATTCCAAAAATCAGGAGTTTTTTTCCTTGGATTGATGGGTCTAAAATATATAAATCATTAGAAAAACTCAAATGACAGTAAAACCGTGACACCCTTAATCCAGGGTGTGGCCACCTAAGGTCCAGATTTTTTTTTAAATACTAAAAGAGATGCAAAAATTTACTCAAGTGAGCGATGTGGTGCAAGGGTTTGACTCGGGTCTTTGGATTTTTATGGACTGCGCAATAATATTTTTTATCAAAAACAGAATAGTATAGTGAACTGCTTACCTGTTGTCACCAAAGTTGGACAACTGCTTGCTTCTGTTGATGAATTTTGTGAAAGAGATGGACTTAATTTAGTGGTTGTAGTATATAGACTCTCTTCAGTTGTTGTAGGGGATGTATTTTCTATTGTTTGAAGTGGTGTTTGAGTTGAACAGTTGCATGTAGTTATGGTTGGGGACGGCGCAGTGCACGGACAATCCGTGTTGCACTTACACCCTTTTGTATGTACAAAATAAATACCAACATGAAACATCCCAAACTGTCTTGATGGTGTACATGTACAACATTTCATTTAATAATTTTTATCAACCAGTTTTTTTTTGTTTTTTTGTTTTTGTTTTTTTGTTTTTTGTTCTTTTTTTGTAATAATACATACAGATTTAACTGAAATGTTAAGATCGCTTACCGCCACAAACAAGTTGCCATCTTAGAAATACGTAACAAAGTAATAGCAGTAAAGGATCTGAAAAAACCCAATATATAATGATTCTCAAGAAAATAAGATTGAAGCTACTCGACTTATTATAACAACATACATGAGTACTGCATAAAGTATCTTTAATAAAAAGAAAACACAAGTCAAGGTCTGCCAAAGATAGGTATGCGCACATTTTTGTCAAAGCATCTTGTCTGAAATTTCTTTATACTATTCCTACAAGATGTTGTCTTTTTACAAGAAAAGAAACTGAATAAGTACATTTACATGTAATAAAAAATTAATGGCAAACATGGAAAAATAGGATATTTGCAGAAAGGTGACTGACATATAGCTAAAAGGTTCCTGAATAGCAGAGCTCTGCCATTTAATCACCCTCTCCAGACTCATCAGTGAACATTTACTTGACTGAATAGCATAGCTTATCCTGTACATTTTATAAAATACCAATTTGAATTTAAAATAAATATTTCCCGACATTCAAGAAATTTCCTTATTTCTTTTATTTTTAATTGTTTTCTTTTGTATACAATCATTTTAAATAGAAATTTTACTTTTTAGTTTTCCTTTTTTTTAAAGTATGCTTTGTATGATTAATTTTAGGTTCAAATCCAAATAACCCTGACGAATTTAATATCAAACATTGCAACAATAACAATGTATATAAATTATACAAGTACTTATAACCGTCTTTGATTATTTAAGAAGAATGTTCATGAAATAACGTGTGGCAGTTTATGTGTTATGAAGATCGTTGTAAAGAAAAAAATAAAACTTTAAGTATAATTCTAGATATGTAGAGAGAATAAACAATCCAACAAATGGCATTATATATTCACTGCATGTATGCAAAGTATACTGAACATACAGGCATCATAGGAGTTTAAAGGAGGCTGGATGGCCAACAAATATTCATGCAATCTGCCTTAAACATTAATATAATATATATTTTGAACACTTAACTATAATTTAGTGCATAAAAAAATAGAATATTTGAGCTTTAAAATATGAATATTTTCCAATATCTTCATAAAGAACCCTTCTTAAAAAGGAGGTAAATATAGCTTTAAAATATCCACAACAATCCAGCCTTCTTAATTAATTTCATACTCACTGAATCGTATGATAATTGTTGATTGTCGAGTTTGAATATGACACACGTAGTATGGTTAATAAGTGTAAAGGTAATATCTTGTTATATATATCTGAAACGTTTGAATGGCACATCCAAGGCTGTAAATGCTTCCTGTTTACATTTTATGATGCGCCCAAAGATCTGGTTTCTGTCTGCTTAAATTATAAATATTTCCGGAAATAACTTTTGATCTGTATCAGATTATATTTATATTTTCAAGTCTTCGTCTGTGTTAACACTACGAATCAAATTTGTAACGTAAAGTTCAATACATTTCATTAGTGGCGCAAATGACACACTGTTGTGGCGCAAGCGGGGTTTACATAATTATACGAAATAAAAATAACATAAAATTACTAATATCTTAATATTAAATCGTACATTTCATAAAAATTATAAAAATATAAATAATAAAGAATCAATTGAATATTATGAGGTGGTTATTTCGGTCGGGGCTTGATCAAATCTATCATAAAGCCCTTTAGGCTTTACTAGAATTGATGACGACCAAATGATCAACTCATAAAACTCAATGAATGATTCCTTATTCCTTAAACTGCTACTGCTTTTCAAGTAATCTGAGATCATTGGTTATGTGTTGACTTGTAGTTTATCTATGTACACATGTGTGTTCGAGTGGGAACTGCATTCATCCTTGCTGAATTGGAAGATTTGAAATTATTCGACTAAATGATGAAAATAAATTGAATCATCTACCCACCCCTGCGAATGTTATTGTCATTCAAACTTAGACCACGTGGTTTAATTTGACCCTTTCAGTTTCGCATTAAAAATCGAGCCTCGTGTTTATAGTCTATTGCCTAGAATCTATGTACGTTTTAGTCAAAATATAAAATCTAGACGCTTACTGATTTTAAACTTTCTCTTCATTAATTGGTGGATAAACTGAGTTCTAAAAACTAAATGTCACAATAGAAAATATAGGTTTTATTTCAGCCGTTGCAACATTCAACATGCTTAGTAGCGATCCCCCTAAGGATTAATTTTCGATCCGTGCCTGACCTAGTAGCATTAATAGTGAAACAGACTATACTATTTTATGCAGAATTTTACTTGAAAATGACTCGATATAGTATTCATAGTATATATTTTATACAAAACAGACATCCAATCCTTTTTTTAAACATGGTATTACACACCAAAAGCATCAAACATGACTGATTTTATCAACCCAATGTTTAATTTTCAACCACGTGTAGGGTGGTTGAACACGTCATCTTTAGTTTAAATAACCGCTAGATGATGAAATAAGACATTTATCTTATTAGATTTTCATGTTTTAAAATAAACCAAAGTAGGGTATGATATGAAAAACGACAAGTACTTACGTTTTTTGAGAATATTATTCGAACACTTATAACTCCGCTCAAAATTTCACAGGAACTGAACAAATTTTAGGGAAGTCTCGTGAACTTTCATCCGAGCACCTCTGGATTTATTACATACTTAGCAACAATAAAGAAAACATTCCGAACACATTCGCAGGGGTGTACCGTTAAATGGATAAAAAAATACCAAAACGTGTTTTAGCATTATAATTACTTTGCAAATCAATCATTCTTTATTTCCTTAATTCCACATGTAGTGTCCCGGAATTATTCTTTCCGGATTTGTTGGGTTTTCACCTTACTTTTATTAACTGTATTCCGGATGCGATCTAAGGCATCAGTGCCAACCTCGTGGGTTCCAGAACCCAACTTATTTTATTCTTAAGGCCACATATGAAGTAAGTTGTGTGCCTTTTCATTTATGAAGATATGTAACCAATGCATAACACTCGTTTTCTAGTCATATGTAATTTTTTAACTGTCATATTGAGTCAATGAGCATTTGGCGCGTGTTTGCCTGTCTTTGTTTTGGTCGTTAATTTTGCTTGCAACAATTGATTGATTATTGCATTATTAATACATCTGTAAACATGCTAGGGATAAACTATTTTAATGTCTGTTTATTAACTCATGGAAATGATTTCGATGGAATAGCTCTTCTTTGAGATCTGTTAAAATTCAAAACTATGGAAACCCACTCTTGTCATATTTTTATTGTGTATGTTTTATATTGAGATATTGTTTACATTTTGTATTGTTTGTTTGTAGTTTTTCACCCTCTCCGTGGGTTTGGATGCAATAATAACATTCAACATTGCACACCACATAACAAGACAGCAACATTTTTGTAAATACAGAGAGAGAGAGAGAGAGAGAGAGAGAGAGAGAGAGAGAGAGAGAGAAACTTTAGAATTGCATATTATTAGCATTATCATGTGCAGATTTCAACCATATCTCTTGATTTGTTCTAACAAGCTTTAGTAATTAAATAATTAACGAAATTTCATTTCAAAAGTAAAGCTTTAAGAAATAAAGAACATTGTATAAACGTCACTTGCCCTCAACAAAATATGTCAAATATTTAAGCCCCGACATGGTGTTTATTTAAATATTTCAGGATTGTAGAAATCTGCAATTTAAACAACATTGAATTTTAACAGTTTATGCATCTACATTTGTACCATAAAATATTTTAATTAAAGGTATATGTGGCGTATTTGGAGTAAAATTTTTGACATGAGTTTGAGTAAAAATATACATTATGCTTCTTATAATTAGACGTTTCACAAACTCTAGGCCCTTAAAACATGTTCTGTCTTTAGTTATTTGTCTCTAAACTTTGCTATACGTCTGATGAATATTAATGTTATTCGCCATTTATAACGCCATTGCGCATGAGTGCGGGAAAACCTTGCATTGAAAACACGATGGAAGAAGAGTTTGTTTACAAATTAGAATCACGTTTTTCATGTCTTAAATATTAGATAATTCTAATATCAGATGATACTCGAAGCATTATTATTTCGATATTCATTAATGTAGAACGATATAAATTGTTAAATACGTGTAATAAAATCGAAACACGATTTTAGCATCATCGACACTGTAAACGGAGTAAATACATGTACCCCTCTCCCTAAGGGATGCATGTTCTGAGAGTGTTTATTTATTCTTTATTCAAAAATTCCTCTAAACGAAAATCCACTTGTGGTTTAAAACTAATAAAGTAAAGACACGAAACACATGGAGCACGAACCTGACTATAGCAAAACCCCTACAACTTTATCATGGAAACTTAAGTTTAATTTGGCTTTAATTCCTGTTCCATCAATCTACATGGTCTCCGATGACAATCTTCCCTTTGTTCCTATCCTTGTTAGTCTGTCTCTTTTTTCTTTCATTGCCAAATCTGTCAAACTTAACGGTATACCTATCACTCTCGTCGTCGCCATTCTTGTTGATAGACCAAGATGGATGTCATGTGACCCATTTAAGGCGGGGTTATTCAAATCTTTTGTATTTTTTACCGTGCCGGTAAAAAATAAAAAATATTTTTTTGATTTCTTGTATCTTTGTTATGCGATTGACTTATAAAGCGTAATTTGTGTGAAAGTCCTATCTTTAAGTAAAGAAATGAAGCAAATAATCAGATATTATTGTTATTCACCAAAAATACGCCACATATACCTTTAAATGACTGTTCTCCCCTCATTTGTTATTTGATGTTTGCAAACATAAATTCATTAAAATGGAGGGGGCGTCAACAGTCGGAGGAATCTTAGGTAATCTAAACCCTAGCTCCAACGGGCCATACATTCTAAACTTGCCGATGATTAAAATGAAAGTTTGTACCCGAAAATATTGTGAGATTTATAAGCCTTGTCACAATTTTATGACTGAAGTTGCACTTTCTAAATATCTTCCGTTATTAAAATATAGTGAAGGTGTACTTTAAGTTACAAAATAACAATTTAAGAAGAAGATATTATGGACATGATAACAATGTAATTAGTTTATCTCCCAAGACTGATCGACTGTATTACTACAGAAGAAAATGTAATAAAACTTTATACATTTTCACTTTGTGATCATATTTGCTCTACCCAAAAACCTGAACCCGTGATTCAGGGGTAATAAATTTCACAATTGAGGTAAAGTGGTTCGTGGACATCATAACACATCATAGCCATGATCTCATTATATACCCCTGTTGTGGAAGTAGAGGAGAATATTTTCTTAGATTTAATACATGTTGACTTTATGGCCACATTAGCCCCGCCCATGGGGCCAATGCAAGGGCCCACGAATTACATAATTGTGTTAGAGGTTTTCATTATAATCATGCATTCAGTTTTTCTCTTACTACTGTGGAAGTAGAGAAGACTTTTTAAAGATTAATACATTTTCATTGTATGGGTGTGGGTAGAGAAGTCGGTTTTTAAAAACTTGGCCGTTCTGCATATTTAGCCCAGCCCATAAGGCTCCGGGGATGATAAAGTCATATTTTTACAAGATTCCTTTTATCCTAGTGACATTTCAAACCAAATGTGATAACAATTATATAATTAACCTTCGAGTTTTCAACAAAAAAGTTTAAAATGTTTCAAGATGACGCTTGACCGACGACGTACGATGACGGACGAAGACAAATGGCAAAAGGTCACCTAAGTGAATCAGATGCTCTAAAAATTAAAAGTTACAGAATCTGATATGAAATTTAAACTAAAATTTATTATACGTGTAAATGTCATCACAGTGACTGTAAAACTGCATTCAGAATCCCGAATACGTTGCATATGAATATCATGTTCACATTAAATAATGTATGAACGAAAATGTCTACTAAAAAGGTTAAATTAAAAATGGCATACATTTATATACAATGTTTATCGCCAATACTCTGTTCCTTTTTCTCTTACAAATAAAACATGAGGGTTCAATTATTCTGTGTTTCTAAAATGAAATAATTATCAATCTGTTTATTTTCAGCAGTCATCGACTTTCGACTATCAGTTGAGTAGTTCCTATCCCCCGTGCTGTAATTTTCTTTACTTTCCATGGACAGTACTCCATACCCGTCCTCCATGACAGGCAAAGATGGCGCCGGTCCTGCATGATCGTAGTAGTCACTCCTATCCTCCTTGTCTGATTCACATAAATGGTTGTAGACCCCGTTAATTTTTGAAGAATCCGCATGTCGCATTATGGGATATATAACTGCCGATTTCCGCTGTAAGAATTTTTTTTTCTTAAATAGGATGAGAATGTCATTATCTGAATATTGATTAGATTAAGAACCTCAGAAGCTAAAGTTTCATTCAAATGCACATGTAAAATAAATTGACAGATTTTTTTTTAATTTTCCATCTATAAAATATTTTTTTAAACATTTAAAATTTTTAGAAATTGTTATCAATTCCTGTGGAGAGAAGTTGATCAATAGAATGATTATATGTGCATGAATAATCACGAAAATCAGCTGAATGCCATACCATCCCCGTCATTTATTTCGGTGTACGCTGTGTTTACGGGAACTGTCACTGTATTCACTTGGTCATTATCATTGTTGAATTCATATGCTGCATTTTCCACAGTCCTTAATGTTTGATTCGGTATTCGATCCCTTTGCAAAAACATAGAGTATTCAAAGACAATTGAGAGAGAGAGAGAGAGAGAGAGAGAGAGAGAGAGAGAGAGATTATCTTTATGCATTGAAGTAAATTTTACATGTATGTGGAGTTAAAACAGCAAAAAGCTTTTTGGTTCGATTTTATGTCATATTTTAAAGACGCTATTAAAACATTTTTTTTAAATTTCCAGTTGCATAAAACTTATGTATTTCATAATTAATAAAATAGTTTCTACGATCATTAAGGAATATTTTAATGGCCAATGGAATGTAGTTACAAATTTCACTAGAAAAAGGGAAATTGTTTTACAAAAATCTCTTCGGTAGAAATGTTAACGAATTAGCAATTAAATTAGTAATTTGTAATTATAATTACTTTGTTGAGTTAAACGAATTCTTTGACCTCCGACGGAAATAAACAAAAACAAATATTGTCAGGATGGATCCAAAGATGGTCCCGCCTATTGCAGCACCAATGACGGCTCCTGAAGAAGACGTAGACGATTAATTCAATTTCTGATCCAAAGCTGAGGCAATCGGTTTTTATAACACTAGTAGATGACTCTGAAAATTTAAGGCCTCAAATATGACTTATAAATTTTGAATTGAGAACTACGTTCTATCGAACGCATTCACTTTTGAATTGCGACTAAGCCCGAATCTCAAAAACTAGAGATGACCACATTACCATTTTTCACAGTGGTAGTGGTAGATCACTAAGAAATGGTCCTGAAAATTTCATGCCTCAAATATTAATTATAAATTGTGAATTGCGAACTGCGTTTTAAAGAACGCAGTTCTATAGAACGTAGTTCACTTTTGAATTGCGAATAGCGAACTGCGTTCCAAAAACCGATTGCTGGAATAGGTTATGTTATCGAAAATGTGCATAAATTTGTAAAATAGATAAGTTTGTATGAAGTCTGGTATTCTTGTCTTTGATAAGTTTTTTTCCGACATCTAATTTTAACGTATTATTATTGGTATAATATTTGTTGAAGAATTATGATTGACGTCAGCATCCAAACGTTACCTGAGTATGGATTCACATACCTTTATTATCTGAACATAAACCGCTTTTCTGGTCAGCTGGGTCTGTATATGCTGAGCTTGTTGCGAGTGTCGTTGTTATTGCTTCTGTTTTTGTTGATATTGCTGTTGTTTGTAGTGTTGTATATGCGGTATTTGCTTCTGTTGTTGGTTTTGTTGATGGACATGAAGGGCAATCTGGAAGTAATATAAATAAAAGTAGCCTTAATCATTCCGTCTTATTAACACCAATAACTAATATTCTACATGTACGTTTATGCATCATATAAAGGTTGTGTTCCTTTTTAATTGATTGCGCTTGTCTTCCATGAATAGAATTATTAAGTTTGCATCTTTAGATCAATTGGAAAAAAAACCCAGAAGCGCTGGTTCATTTTGCATGCGTCATTTACAAAATATGTATCATTAATATTAATGTATGTCTTTAATCATTTGATTATTTAAGACTGTAGATAAATATTACATTTTTTCAATTTCTAAAGTTTGAGAAAAAATTAAATAATATATAAAAGATAAACTTTGCAAATTCAAAGAGAAAATGATTACGAATAAAAATAACCTAATATATTTGTTAGTTAATTGACTATTTTCTTATTTTATTACGCATTTTCAATACTATAATTACTGAAACACGAGTTTTCAAACATTACTTTTATTCTTATTATCATGAATTAAGATTTGATAAACAATGTTAAATAAGTCTTTGCCTTTAGTTGTTCACAAGTAATAGATAGTTAAGCAAATAGTTAAGTATGTTTTAAAACTATTTACCTACAGTAACTGCCTCACACAGCTTGCATTGTTCGTTCATGCACTGATCGCATGGGTAAGAGGCATGGCAAAAGATACTTAAAATAAACACTCTGTAATATTTTGGCAACCTTTTTATATGTGAGGTAAGAGGAAGTAAAATTTCCTGCGAATTTGGCTTTGATCGAGACCATTGTTACAGTCGGTGACTTACGTTTATTACCCATTGCATTAATGGTATAAGGCATGCATGCATACAGGCACAAGAACAAAACCAAATCTGAAAAATGAAAAATAACATTGGTACTGCGTACACTATTCGGTTGCATATATCTGCCATGAAGTATGTCATTGTGCAAAAATATACAAGCTTTATATTTACGTCTGTATGCAAGAAAATACACGGATTAAAAGTTACCAATCCTTATAGAGGACCGGGTTTTGACATTGACATTGTTACAGCATATTTATGAGGTCAACACATGGTTTTATAGACCTGAACAAAGTTTATCGACCGAGGACAAATTTCGAGCTTAAAGCTATAGCCAAACAAATTGAAAAACACAATACTTCATTGGACGACATAAATATTTATAAGCAATCGTATCATTTTAGAAATTCCCAATCTATTTTAAGTTCAATGTAGAGAAAATCAAATGTTATATTGACCTCAAATGTTATATTGACCTCCTAGATCACGTGCTGTTGAATGTAACTTTTATTTTTTTTTTCTAGACTAGATGATAACCCGAGCGAGCGCGGGAATTAACACTTAACAAATGAATGACATAATGCAATAATGTTGAATCATATTGTGTCCGAATTATATCTTTAAAGTTTTCTTAACCTATTCTTTAAAATTGAAATAAAAAAACTGCATAGCTGGATATTTAGAAAAGGGATGAAAATTTTAAACTGAATTTAGATGATATATACATGAACTTGGCCTTAATTCTGAGTTGAAAATGATTACAATGATTTTTTTTAAACCAGTGAGTGGGTATTTAGGACGTCATATGTCTAAATTTTGTTATTTAGGTCAAATTTCACAAATATTTTTATCCCTGCCTTAAATGTGAAGTTCAGATAAAAGACTGTTTCGAAAAAAAAAATTGGGTAGGGTAATCCCCCCCAAATTTAACTTCCTCGTTTGATTACACAATTAATGTATAAAGTTCACTACCAATCTGTCGTGGTATTAAAATGTATGAAACTAAAAAAAAAACGCTATTGTATGCATATTTATTTGCATTTTTTTAAACCAAAGTTGTCATTTTCAAAGTATCTCGCTCTACACTTTCCGCCATAGTGTAAATTAGTCAAACCGCGTTCCTGGGCGTTTCCGGGAAAAAATTCTTTCGATCAAAACTAAAATCGCATCAAGTTTTCCATTTCATTTATTATCTTTTTTTTATTAACCAAAAATGTCCCATTCAAGGTATGAATATCTACCCGAGATGCATAATGAACCCGTCCTACACTTTTCGCCAAGACGTTAATTAGTCAAACCGCGTTCTTGGTTCCCCCGTTCTGGAAAGTTCTATTTCATTCTTTCGCTAGAGGTCGCGCTTCGCAAGCTTCTATCTATCAAAACTAAAATCACTCACTCAAGAAACGAATTGCCTTGTTTCATCTATTCAACATTTGTCAAATCTTAACTTCTATGTGTAATCCAGGCAAGTTCCTAATAAATACAGTAAAACACGCTTATAACGAAGTCCCAGGGACGGGCAATTTTACTTCGTTATAAGCGTAATTCGTTATATCCATCAAGTTTACAACATGTAATAAAGTCACGGGGAATGAAAATCACTTCGCTATAAGCGTCAATTCATTTTAAGCGTGTTCGCTATAACCGTGTTTTACTGTATATTCGCTGTTTACGTAATCATTCAATATTATTTCATTGCAAGCATATATTTTGATGCAAACGATCCCTGTCTTGGATCCACCAAAGCGCGTCCAACACCTTACTCTCAGTTTTGCTATTTCGGGCTTGTTTATCGAAAATGAAAGTAGGTTTTTGATTAATTTCACAATAATAACTTATCAGTTAAAATTCAATTATACCTTACGGACATCATCACGCATGTGTTGAAATACCAAAGGTGTAAGCAAGTACTCTGGTGCAGGCATTTTGTAGTTTATTTGCAAAATGCCTTAATTTATAAGTATAGATTACTGGATATCAGCCAAAGAGCTGGGAATAAATCTATCATATATTTTTTTTTTAAATATTGAATAAGTAAGATATTAGCTTAGGTTTGTAGCTTTACGGGAAAATATGCCACTTTGATTCGATCTGCATATAGAACAAACGATATGTTTTTAATCTTTGGTAAGAACAGTTTACCTCCTTCAAAATTTATGAACCGTAAACTATCCAAACCAAGTTTAAAATCTTACATTTAACGTTTAAATTTAAACTTTTGTGTACTAGGCTTGATATTCATGAAGAAAACTAATATTCGCAAATTTCAATGCTATAAATATAAATATCAAAATAACACATATACTGTAAGCTTGATACACTGCGTTAGACAGATGACAACGTTTACTACTTACCAAAGGAAGTAGTCATTGTCAATAACTGAAATAAAGGATTCTATTAATGTTACTAACAGACACAGTATGGCTACCGCGGTATATAAAATGCCGTGGGCCTTTACATTGAAACGCTTTAAAATTCCTTTAAAAATACTTCCTGCTAACGAGGTATGCATAAAGACAATTAGAATTATATATCTTGATTGTTAAATATTTGAATTTTAAATGAATTCAGTACACTAAGCAGACAATATCGCTGTGCATGGTGTGTGTAGATTGTGTATATTAATAAACCATTGCGTTAAATTTTTTCCTTTTTTTTAGTTAAAGAAGATCTGATTAAATGAAAACTGACTTAAGATTTACATAAACATTTTAACCTTAATATAGAGACGAATTAGCATTAGAATAAAGTGTATACAGTTGCAAGTAGCTGAGCATTTGATGTAGAATTCATCGTAGCTATTCTTTCTGTACCAGTAACATGTTCAACTGTGAATTAATAGATACCATCATCTATACTTGTTTATCAACACCTTCCCAAAAGGTTTTAGAAAAATGTTTAATAAGATCAAGTTTAGAATCAGCTCGGGTTTCTTTTGCAGAGGTCATTAAAGCTCGTTTCGCTTGCCATCGTGCACAATTCTTTTGATAATATTTATATTTACACGAAAAATAATTAAAATATTATAAAATAAGTTAATAAAATTAAAAAGTTTTGCAAAGCGGTTTGTTTTATTTATGAAAAGTATTGCTTAAATTTATAACCTGACATAATGGAATGGAAATTATATTAATGATAAATGTAGAATGTGTGATAAAGGATTCTTGATGCATGATGAAAGTTTTTTGTAAAAGTAATGGATAACGGAACTTTAAAAAGAGCATCCATAATTTAACGGTAAAGTTATATAAAAATTAAATAATAATTTTTACTTTTTGGAGATTATATATAATATTAAACATCTCATCAAAAAGTTATATATCAGGTTGAATATCAGCATGAAATACTTTGTTCGTTATTGTAAATAATAATAAATTTAGGAAATGATTATTATTTTATTTTTCTTTATTATTTGTTATAAACATGTATCTCACAGATTTTGCTAAAAAGGATTTCCTTGATTCTTTCTATGCTTGGTCAATGCGAACCATACACTTTGAAGACCTAAGCACTTGTAATTGAGGAAATAATAAAAATGGTGGTCTTCCTAGAGAGAGAAACAGGTGTATTACTGCAATCCATTATATTTTTATTAATCTTCTCGGGATTTCAAATCATAATTTAAATATCAAAAAGGCATTGTATAAGATACAACTGAAATTTAATTGTATTGTACAAATCTAATACGAAGTATTCTTTATCTTCTCATTTTTGTCTTGACTACCATAAGGGTTCCAAATTAGACCCCGACAAGGATGATGAACACGTATACTCCAATGGTCAGAATCCAAAGCTATTGTAAAGGATGCTCGATACCCTGTTTACAACAGGGAGGCTTTGTGGGGCCTGCTGATCCAGCAATATGCTGAAGAGATACCAGAATGATAAAGCACTAACAGCTTGTGTCTTCCCACTTCATTCAGCTGGTTAAGTTGTGAGAGAGTGTATAGCCTGCAAAACATCATTGTGAATAAACTCAGAAACATAATGTCTCCTGCACAAAGAGAAAAACTTCTGAAAAAAAAAAACATAACTTCCGATTTTTTCTCTTAAATATTCAACACTGTCAAGTTATTTATCTTACTTTAAAAAAATCCCCCATTGGACTTGAAAGAAGCATTGACCCATTCATATATCCAACTGTACCAAAACACAATAGCCAACCAGACACCCCTTTTATTCATGGTCTAGTGAACTTGGGAACAGGCACTCATCTCATTTTTACCATTGCCGTTGTATTGTACAAACATGGATTCGGATGAAGAAATATTTTTAACCCAATGTAAATTCAGAAAGTCCATAGTTCAGATACTGTTTTAAAAGATATCTGTGACTTGGAAGGAGAAAGAATAATTCAGAATTTTGACATATAGTTGGACATTTTTAGTTATATATCAGATGATGATTTACTAAATAAATCTGATATGGTTATTACGGAGGCCTAGTCGGTCGAAAGACATTCCTGATATTGTGAAAAGGGGTATCAACGTTTTGCAGAACCTATTTCAGATATTGAGCGTGAAAATATCTCCAAATCAAGATTCGCAAATACTTAGAGTCAAAATCTAGATGGGCTATATATACATCTATTCAACTCGTGACTGGAAAATAGGCAGGACAATTACGGAAACAGGAATGATATTCGAAAAATTCAAGGGGATTTGCTGACAATGGACCAGGAAACTCTAAATTTCTCATTGGGTGCTTTCGCAAGGAAAGTCAAAATCTGTATGCGTCATAGTAATTTTTATATTATTGTTTTATGAAGAAAAAGTAAGTTTATTACATAGTATAAGAAATTGTACCATAATGATTGCAAATATTACAAGTTATGTTGCTAGATGCACCGGATTCAATTTTTTTTAGGAATTTGTTCTTAACTCATTTTCCCTTGCACAAGGTTTTTTATACACTTATTTTACTTAAAGTGCATTCAATTACACAATTTGATAAACAAACGTAAACTATTCATTCAGACAAATGCCTGAAGAAAAAAGAGGATGTATTTTCTCGCCAAAAGCAACGTACTTTTAAATGTATCTCTGGAATTCCCGTTCTTCATCTTCCTTAATGATTAGAATCTTCAATTTCAATCATACAATCAGCAGGGTTTAGCATAAATTGAAAATAAAAATTCTTTCCTCTTTGCTGTATAAAGATAATTTGAGGTTTTTTCAAACATCCTAAAGCCTTTGGATTGATGTTTTGATGCCAGTCATGACCATATCGAATTGCTTCTGACGGAAAAGACCTGTGCATTCGTATAGGACAAGATTTTAAAATAAGCATTATGCTAGTTAGAATTGTCAAAATAAAAGATTTCTGATTACATTCAATTTGTCCGGCACTTATACACACTTATACACATAAACCTTGTTTTACCAATGGTTTTACAGATAGACACGTTGATCAGCAGTGGTGACGTCTCTATTACGTATTTGTTTAAATCAAAATTAATTAAAAGCGAGGTATCATTTATCTTGTACATCTTGTTCTTCGGTGAGCAAAATCTGAAAATGGCAACGATTTACGCAGTTGTACCAAAATGATTGAAAGCAAGGGTATTTCACTTTTTCATAAATCTCCGGGGCGACGAATTAGGTATCATCCGAGTTCTATTGGCCAGGAGTCCAGGATGACGCTCGACGGTTTTGTACATCGTGTGATGTATGTCAACAGACCACGCTTAAGGAAAAGAACTACCAAGGTACCATTGAGAAAGACGCGTTTTATTGACGTGCCGTTGAGACGTGTAGCGGTTGATCTCGTCGGACCAACACAACCAGCCACAAACAAGGGTAAACGTTACATTTTAATTGCTGTTGATTATGCAGCTCGATTCCACTAGGCAGTTGCTTTGCAGAGCATAAAGACTGAGAGTGTTGCAGCGGCTCTGGTAGATGCTGTGCGCTAAACGTCAGATTCGCTTACCGGCCCGCGGGATGCTCTACAAGAGAGTCTAGGATTCTCACCGATTAAGTTAGTTTATAGCCACGTGGTAAAAGGACCTATGAGGCTACTACGAGAATTGTTGACAAAGGAGATAGAATATCTGCAGATAAGAACTACGTACCAATACATTGTAGATTTAAAAGATGTTAGACTTTAGGTGGTTTGGGATATCTGTCGATATTAATGTTGTTTAAAGTGCAATATTATTGAAAAACTTTAACCGGTTTAGAATTTTATAATTTTACAATATTTAACTAAAAAATATCGTCTGAAATATTTGGAGACGTAAAAATTGTAAAACCCCCAGCGGGATTCGAACTCATGACTTACAGATTCGTTGTAAACCCTTCAACCCTCTGCGATTGGTTGTTAGTTGACAAAATTGGGAAAGAAACTTCAAATATAATTACACTTAATTTTATTGTTTATTTCGATAAACAGTACGTCACAACATGAAAGTGTCCCATACCACCTTAAAGGGGTATGATCACGATTTTGGTCAAATTATTTTTTTCTGTTTTTATTATTTACAATGCTTTAAGATTGCATTGCTAATGATCAAATGAAATTTGAGAGTCAGTCTTAGAGTTATAAGCAAGATACAGGGCTCACAATTATTTGTCATGTAAACAAGGCTCGTGCCCTGTTTTTGTTTACATAGGTTCAAAATACCAGTTAAAAGGCTTTTTTAAGCTGATTTGTCTATGTTCTTATTCGTTTTGAGCATACATAAACAGTTCCTAACGTTTAACACATTCATTTTAGGTCTTAAACTGGACTTTTCACTTCAACATTCAAAGAGTAAACAAAAGCTTTGTTTATATAGCAAAGAATTGTAAGCTCTGTAACTCGCTTAAAATTCAACGAATGACACTCAAATTTTAGTTGCCTAATGAAAATTCTTTACTGAAGCATTGTAAATATCGGAAAAATAATTTTTGACCAAAATCGTGATCATGCCCCTTTATAGCAACATGCAATATGGCAAAAGAGAATCGGAGAAAACCCGAAAATGAAGCGAGTTGATGGACCAACCGATGCTACAGTAAGTCCTTAGCAAACTGACATACAATGTAACAATATAGCTTTGATTGAATAACTTTTTAGAAGTTTTGTCAGACGTTCCTGGATTAACGATTTTGGGAAAGTTCTTTAGATAAAGTTAACCAAAACCGTATTTATTATCAATCATGTCAATAGACACTGTTTTTGACGAACTACGTAAGACGGTGGAAGCCGGTGTAACTGACCCGTCAGACAGTCCATATTTTCCCCGGATCGTAATTGTAAAGAAAGAAAAACCGGTTCAAATAGATTTTTGTATCGACTTTAGAACAATGAACAAGAACATTGTATTTGTCTCTAAAACTATTGCTAATGCTGATGATATATTTGTCAAGCATGCGCAGTTTGACTTGTCTTAGGGCTACTGGCAACTTCCATTGGACGAGTCGTCGAAGCAGATCAGAGCATTACAAACCCCACTTGGTTTATATCAATTTACGGTTATGTCGTTTGGTTTGATAAACGCATCAGCAAGATACAGTTTCCTCGCGAAGAGACTGTTGGAAGGTATAGGTATGCAGTCAGTTGACAATTTTATTGACGATGTTATCGTCTACAACACATCATAGTAGTAAGAGAATTCTTGAAGAGACTCCGTGCGGCTTATCTGACTGTGAAGCCTAGTAAATTGTGCATTGGATACCGCAGTTTAGTGTTTAAGGTCATATCGCCCGTGATGTAGATCCGATATTTCTACCAGGCAAAGTCACTTCTCTTTAAAAATGTCTTGCAACCTTCAACCAAGAAGCAGATATGCTCTTTTTTGGGTATGGTGTGAAGTGGCGGCCCCACTTACAGACTTCACCAAAAACGTACAACCCAGCAAGATAGTGTGGGAAGAGGCCCAGGAGAATGCCTTCATTGCCCTCAATTCTTTACTTATGGTATCACTTATACAACGACTTTGGGATTGACGAGGGTCCAACACGGACGAGTTATTCACAGGAAGGCAGTTACATGGAAACGATGTGATGCATGCGGAGTGATCTGGTGAAAATAGTGTTTAATGTTTGAAATAAAACCAACGAAAAGTCCATGGATTTGGAAAATCTATCATGATAATTATTTACAGACTGTCAAATTTTAATGTAACAAACTAAAACATTTGTTAATTTATTGTTCAAGTTTTAAGTTCATATGCTATATGTACAAATTGAACAACCTGTATTCTCAGTACCTTCGAATTAAGTTTCCCCCTTCTCTCTTCAGAATAATACATGATGGTTTACATAGTTTGTGTTTCTAGAATAAAATAGTTATCACTCTAATTATTTTTAGCAGTCAATGACTTTCCACACTCTGTATGGTAGTTCCCATCCACCGTGTTGTAATTGCCATTGCCTTCACTTTCCATAGACAGTACTCCGTACCCGTCCTCCATGATAGACAAAGATGGCGCCGGTCCTGCGTGATCGTAGTAATCGCCCCTTTCCTCCTTGTCTGATTTACCTAAATGGTTGTAGACCCCGTTAATTTTTTAAGAATCCGCATGTCGCATTATGGAAGATTTAACCGCCGATTTCCACTGTAAGAGTTTTTTTAAAAATAAGATGAGAATTTCATTATGTGTATATTAGATTAGACCAAGGACCATAGAAAACTAGAGTTCAAGTCATATGTACTTATTAAGTAAACTGGCCTTTTTTTATAATTACATTTATAAAAATTATTATATGGTTTAGACATTTTGAATTTAAAATATTGGAATAAATTCTTGTTGAGAAAAATTGACTTATTGATTATAAGTAAATGAAAAATCACAGAAAATCAAATTACTATACCATCCCGTCATTTATTTCGCTGTAAGCTGAGTTTACGGGTACTGTCACTGAATTCACTTGATCAGTATCATTGCTGTATCCATATGCTGCATTTCTAACAGTTTTAGATGGTTGATCACTTTACAAAAACAAACAATATTTGAAAATAAATCAGAGAGAGAGAGAGAGAGATTGAGAGAGAGAGAGATTATCGTCATTCTTTAAAGTTAGTATCACTTGGAGTTTTTGAGAGCTTAAGATGCTTAATCCGACTGTAAATTCAATTTTATGGAAGCAAAACACAAAATGTGTTTACAAATAAACTTGACAGTAAAAAAAGTAATATTTTAAAAACATTTCTGGGGTACAAGTGTAAACGAATGAGCATAATTTGTATATAATTACTTTTTTTAGTTATAGGGATTCTTTGATCTTTGACGGAAATAAACAAAAATAATGACTGTCAGGATGGATCCAAAGATGGTGCCTCCTATTGCAGCACCAATGATGACCTCTGGAGAGAAGAGTATAAATGTGCATAGAGCAGTGTTTTTCTGAAAAAAAGCTTATTAAGATCTCCAGAAAAAAAGATTTATGTCAAAAATCTAACTCTATCCAAACTATGCGTAAATTTGTGAAATATATAAGAATGAGTGAAATCTTTATAAAGCTTTTTTTACGGGGATCTCATATCAGTTGGCTACATTTTCAAAATCTATCCGCATGCGATCGCTAATTAATTGATTTTTCAAAGACTATATTAACATCGTGAAGCTAAAACATCTTCAGTTTTAATCTTTGTTGAACATTTTAACCGGGCTCATTAAGTAAGCAATGGCCAGGCTATAGCTTTGGAGCACGATACCGGATGTTGACTGAACAACGGTTGAAATCGTTTTCCGCCAAAAATGTAGTTACATCTAAAAGAGACACTACAGCTTTTTTTTCTCATCTTGGTCTTTTTTTTTAACACAGTTAAATAAAAAAACTAGAAGTTGTGCATGTACTGAAAGTTTGATTCTTTTGACTGCAATAGTAAGCTCGCGATTGCGTGTAAAAGATTTTCCGGAATTCAGAAATATCATATTAACTCGAACTATGAATTTCGTTTACATCACGTGATTTTGAATGACAGCTGTTGTCAATGGAATTTAAAGTAATTTATAGAAATAAACATTTAGTGGGAAAAAGTTATGCACAAGGTCATACACTTGACAAAAAAACGTCTTTACTCTTAATGTGAAAAAAATTCTACACTTGGAACGACCTCGAAACGTTCTTTTAAATGAGGCACCTTACGAAAATGGAAATGAAAACCCTTGACGGACCTAGATGTTAATTAAATGGACTGAGACACGATTTTAGCGCAAAATTCTAATTTTTTTTTTTTTTTTTTTTTTTTTAATGTTTAAATTGTTAAAATTGGTACTTTAATGCCTTGTCAAAATTTAAAAGTCAAATGTATAATTACATGCAGGATACAGAGTTTGAAATTCTTTGTTTTGTAAACAAAGCTTGAGTCTGGTTTTTGTTTACGTATGTTTTTTGGGGGGGTGGGGGCCGGGTTTTGGGGGGTTTTTTGTTTGTTTTGTTTTGTTTTGTTTTTTGCTATCAGTTTCAATCAAATGTAGCTGGTTCGGTTGATAATAATATTTATGAACACATTGAATCAGTCTATGGTGGTTATTACCTTCAGTTATTTTGTCAAAAAATGGTAATTCCTTACTTTACATAATTTGTAAACAAATACCGGTATAAGAATCTAGCTTTGTTTACATAACAATGAATTCTTACCTCTGTTTATCTCTTATTACTAAACTTCTAACATTCAAATTTTGCTCAGCTATTCACAATGGACTAGTTAACCATTTCACACACAAAATATAAAAATTTAATTTCAAATCGTGTTTAGGTCCCTTTAAAATATTCTTATAATAAAATGATGTATTGATTACAAAAGTAGATGTAATATTTGTATCTCTTACAAAATATATAGTTCGCACTTGTGTTTTAAAAACATATACCTTGATTATCTAAACATGAATTGCTTTTCTGTTCAGCTGGTTCTGGATATTTTGAGCTTGGTGTAGGTACTGTTATTGCTGTTGTTAGTGTCTGTGCTGTTGTGGTTATTGTTGTTGATTGTGTTGTAGTGGTTATTAAACCCCCCCCCCTCAAACGAAGTTTGGGGGGTATATAGGAATCACCCTGTCTGTCCGTCCGTCCGTCTGTCTGCAAAATTCGTGTCCGGCCCATAGCTTTCTAATGGAGAAACATTGGAAGTTCCTACTTTATACAAAGATTGCTTATGACTGAGGGTGTGTCATGATCTTGACCCAAGGTCATTTGGACAAGGACAAGGGCAAGGTCACTGTCAAGAAAAGTACAAAATTCGTGTCCGGTCCATTTCTTTCTTATAGAGAAACATTGAAAGTTCTTACTTCACAAAAAGATTGCTTATGACCCGTGAGTGTGTCATGACCTTGGCCCAAGTCATTTGGGCAAGGTCAAGGTCACTGTCAGGAAAAGTACAAAATTCGTGTCCGGTCCATATCTTTCTTATGGAGAAACATTAGAAGTTCTCACTCCACACATGACCTTGTCCCAAGGTCTTTTAGGCAAGGTCAAGGTCACTGGCAGGAAAAGTGCAAAATTCGTGTCCGGTCCATATCTTTCTTATGGAGAAACATTGGAAGTTCTTACTTCACACATAGATTGCTTATGACCTGAGGGTGTGTCATGACCTTGACCCAAAGTCATTTGGTCAAGGTCACTGGCAGGAAAAGTAGAAAATTCGTGTCTAGTCCATATCTTTTTTATGGAAAAACAATGGAAGTTCTTTTTTCACACAAAGATTGCTTATGACCTGAGGGTGTGGCATGACCTTGACCCAAGGTCATTCGTGCAAGGTCATGGTCATAGTAAAAAAAAATGCTTTTTTTCTGTCTTGTATTAATGGAAATGATTAGAAGGTAAAATTTGACACAAAGTTTGCATGTGTCAGGTCATATAAAATTAATTGTTAGATTATCATCCCTACCTGCCCATCTGGAAATTGCCCGCCCTGATGTATTTTATCTTTTTTTGTGGAAAAAAAATTTCGGAAAAAAATCGGGCTCGGGATACCAAAGATTCAAAACATTTAATAGCTGCTTGACATGTGGATTATGGTTTGATTTCAGTCATGTTTGTTATCATAAGGATGCAATTGTCTTCATGCATTAACAGTTAAGTTGAAATAAATGGAATTTAAATAATAGAAATTGGTTTGTGTGTACTCATATTAGCATTAACAATTTAAAAAAAATTGAGCAGTTGTTACTGATAGGACATGAACGGTTAATGAGATAGCATCCATCATTTTCTATAATAGAAAATACTTGAGTTATGATTTTTTTTTCTTTAGCGGGTGATATCAATCGTGAGCTTGCTCACAGTACCTCTAGTTGCTTCTGTTGCTGTTGATTTAGAGCAATCTAAAATTCAAAAAAATAGATTTTGACCGAACCATTTCGTTTTATCAACATCACCAAACACAAATATCATTATCTATACATATAAAAATCACAAATATGTGTTTTAAATATGACTGAACTTATATTTAAGAAATATGATATATTGATTTTGCACACCTTTGGGTAGGAGTAGATGTCAATTGAGAAAGAAAACGCAAGCAAGCGCAGGTGCATTTGTATGTATGTTTCAATGATATCATCTTTTTTTTTTAAATTGATGGAGTATTTAAGTTTACAAAAGCATTCCACATTCAATACCAGAACTCATTGTCTCAAAGGTAGACTCAGTGACTTTCGTGTCCGTTTTTTTTTTACACAGCGTGATAAATTTCCGGTTTTAGTTTGGACACATCAATGATCATTTAAGATGACATGCATTTGATTTAAAGAAGTATTGAGCAAGTGTGTTTCGGTGGCTTAAATATATTGCTGATATTTTTTTATAATGGAAATTCTATAGAAATTGGTTAAAGTGCATGCGTTATATAGATAGCGTATAATTATTTATGTTCATGGAGAAATGTGTAATTAAGTCCAGTGATGAGCCTGTCTACGCCGGGTCATGTAGAGGAGGAGACTTTCCAGTAAAACCTTGGCTAGGGCAACCGCCAGGTGTGGGCATGTTGGAACTAAGATCTCGAGGATCAAATTAAATAGCATAACACTCCATATAACACCCTACTGGACTTTTATAAAATAGTGCTGGAATCGTTTTGATATTTTTCAAAAAGAGAGAACAATAATAAATATGTAAAAAAAACTTGGTAAAAAATTACTTGCGGGAAAAGGGGGGATACCTCTACACTTGTTTCTACGATTGTGCCAGCTAGAACCAAAATTTTAATATATTTAATATATTTTTTATTCAGTTTGAATGAGTATATACTTTTTAGTGACTGTTAGATTATGTCAATTTGGTACATTTCAATTTTTTAAGTTGTGTGAAGAAAAAATGTAATATTTTTTGTATATTAATAAGACCTATTCATTAAACAACTATCATTAGATTTTCTAAAATTATAACCCAATTTAATGTATTTTTGGGCATGATTCAATAAACTATGAGATAATGCTTCATTGTGTTCAAATTTGTTGAATTTTTGGACCTTGCAATTATGACTGAAGCTCACTATTGGAAAACAAACGTGCAATGGTAAAAATATGTTTGCCTTAACTGTTCAAATTTTAAAATGTTTGGTTTGACACAATTTTCCAAAACACTGGGCCTACATGTACCTTAATCATAAATTACTATTTATAGGTGTAACATTTCGTTTTGGCTTTATTTTTAGTGTTTGAGAAAATGTCTTAAAAAATATAAAGACAAAATAAATCCATTGTATCTTTAATAAAGAATTTTAATGAGTAATGAAAACCCGATATACATGTACTGGTAGTTTTACTGTTTTTATTTTTTCTCATTCTATCGAGTCTGTTTTATATAATAACGAACTAAAGTAAGAGTTTTGAAATAATTACGTTTTTATAATCATGATTTAGGATTTGAAAGGCAAAGTGTATTTTAGCTCTCGTCTTTGTTTGGCTGTTATTATCTGTTTACCTACGATAGTTGAACAACTGCAAACAGGTGTAGATGGATTATGTGTTGTAGTTGTAGTTTCAGGACAATCTGGCTTCATATGACCTAATTAAAACATTACAAACGTATCTAATTAAAAACATACCGTAATATTTTGGTAACTTGCTTTATATAAGATTTACAAGCAATATAATATTTCCTTATTTTCGTGCGTTAATATTTACGACTTTAAAAATTGGTAACTTACCGACTCCATTATTACCGACACAAGGTATGAATCCATAAATGCACAAAAGCAAAATAAAATCTAAAATAAAAAACAATCATTTAGGATATTGATCAAGCAATATGAATATATAGCCTCTCTAAGCACCAACTGTTTTGTATACAATTGGAAAATAGTTTTCAAAAAAATTCAGACAAATATTGGAACACTAATTTTACATTTTTTAGCTCACCTGAGCTGAAAGCTCAAGTGAGCTATTCTGATCACATTTTGTCTGTCGTCCGTCTGTCTGTAAACTTTTCACATTTTCAACATCTTCTCAAGAACCACTGGGCCAATTTCAACCAAACTTGGCACAAAACATCCTTAGCCTAAGGGGATTCAAAGTTGTGAAAATTAAGGACCAAGCCCTCTTACAAGGGGAGATAATTAGGAATTAATGAAAATTTTCGAGAAATTTTCAAAAATCTTCTTATCAAGAACCATTTGGCCAGGAAAGCTAAAACTTATGTGGAAGCATCCTCAGGTAATGTAGATTCAAAGTTGTGAAAATCATGACCCCCGGGGGTAGGATGGGGCCATAATGGGGGGTCGACTTTTTACATAGGAATATATAGAGTAAATCTTTAAAAATCTTCTTCTCAAAAACCATTTGGCCAGGAAAGCTGACACTTATGTGGAAGCATCCTCAGGTAGTGTAGATTCAAATTTGTGAAAATCATGACCCCCTCGGCTAGGGTGGGGCCAAAAGGGGGGGTCGACATTTTAGATTGGAATATATAGAGTAAATCTTTAAAAATCTTCTTCTCAAGAACCATTTGGCCAGGAAAGCTGAAACTTATGTAGAAGCATCCTCAGGTAGTTTAGATTCAAAGTTGTGGAAATCATGACCCCCTCGGCTAGGGTGGGGCCAAAAGGGGGGGTCGACATTTTACATAGGAATATATAGAGTAAATCTTTAAAAATCTTCTTCTCAAGAACCATTTGGCCAGAAAAACTGAAACTTATGTGGAAGCATCCTCAGGTAGTTTAGATTCAAAGTTGTGGAAATCATGAACCCCTGGGGTAGGGGGGGCCAAAATGGGGGCGGTCGACTTTTTACATAGGAATATATAGAGTAAATCTTTAAAAATCTTCTTCTCAAGAACCATTTGGCCAGAAAAGCTGAAACTTATGTGGAAGCATCCTCAGGTAGTGTAGATTCAAAGTTGTAAAAAATCATGACCCCCGGGGGTAGGGTGGGGCCACAATGGGGGGTCGACTTTTTACATAGGAATATATTGAGTAAATCTTTAAAAATCTTCTAAAAAACAGTTTGGTCAGAAAAACTGACACTAGTGTAGAAGCATCATCAGGTAGTGTAGATTCAAAGTTGTGAAAATCATGACCCCCTGGGGAAGGGTGGGGCCAAAATGGGGGGGGGGGGGGTCCGACACTTTACATAGGAATATATAGAGTAAATCTTTAAAAATCTTCTTCTCAAGAATCATTTGGCCAGGAAAGCTGAAACTTATGTGGAAGCATCCTTAGGTAGTGTAGATTCAAAGTTGTAAAAAATCATGACCCCCGGGGGTAGGGTGGGGCCACAATGGGGGGTCGACTTTTTACATAGGAATATATAGAGTAAATCTTTAAAAATCTTCTCAAGAACCATTTGGCCAGGAAAGCTGAAACTTGTGTGGAAGCATCCTAAGGTAGTGTAGATTAAGAGTTGTGAAAATCATGACTCCCGAAGGTAGGGTGGAGCCACAATTGGGGGGTCAACTTTTTCACATAGGAATATATAGAGTAAATCTTAAAAAATCTTCTTCTCAGAAACTAATTTGCCAGGAAAGCTGAAACTTGTGTGGAAGCATTCTCAGGTAGTGTAGATTTAAAGTTGTGAAAATCATGACCCCAAGGGGTAGAGTGGGGCCACAATTGGGGATCGAATCTCTGCATAGGAATATATAGAGTAAATTTCTTAAAATCTTCTTCTCAGAAACTAATAAACTAGGAAAGCTGAAACTTGTTTGGAAGCATCCTCAGGTAGTGTAAATTCAAAGCTGTAAAAATCATGATTCCTGGGGGTAGAGTGGGGCCACAATGGGGGTGGAATTTTTAAATAGGAATATTAAGAGTAAATCTTCTCAGAAACTAATCAGCCAGGTGATTATTTAATATTGTTTGGATTTTAACTTCTGGATGATTCCTGGACAATTGGGTCTCACAAGGGGTTCAGAGTTTGATGTAGGTTTATATCCCATTTATAAACAACTGTTTAGGATCTTTTTGAGAGCTGCAATGCTCAACATGTGATATTACTATAAAATCATCCTGTTAGAAAAGGGACTAATGATAATAAACATAAGAATATCCAGTGGAAAAAATTGGTTTTTATTTATACAGGATCTACATGTATTATACTACATTGTCCAGATAGTTTTTATTATGACTCCATTAAGCTGATTTTATCATACCTATTATTCCTCAGGTGAGCGATGTGGCCCATGGGCCTCTTGTTTTTATTTGAAAACATGACAACAATTCTTCACTAACGAAGGAAGGTAGATGTTCTGAATAAATTTGGTACATGTCTTAATTTTGTTTTACTTACACGCCCTCATTTTAAAATCAAATGTTAAAAGACAATGCAGAAACAAATTCGAGGTTTTCGATTACATGTAACAACGATTCGAGAAAATGATTAAAGCACATGTTCTACACTGTACGTGTATTATAATAGTTTATGTTCTTTGCCTTGCTAAACAATAAAAATGTATAAAATTTCAATTTATTTCGAAAGTAAATTGCTATTTGCTTATAAATTGTACATAAATTCTTAACACCGTAAGAACAATAAGTGTGTTAAATTAAGTTGAAATTAAACAAAATGACAAATATATTCAAAAGGAAAGCGATACATACGTTGTTTCCCTCCGTTTGACTGGAAGGTGACCAATAAATAAATAGGGTCATACACTTTGGGCTATTACGTTTAATCTTACCTTAAATTATCAACAAAACACATATAACTTTAAGTAATCTTTGTCAGAATAATAACCTTCTCCAATTTAATTTTTTTTTTCATATTCCGTTAACCAGTTTTAACAAAACTAAGACGTGATCTGTTCTTTTTCATTATGAAGCAATACAGCGGGTTTCAAAATCTTTCCACAAGCCATAATGAGCAATTTGTAAAACAAAATATCTTGCTGACAGATAACGACTAAAGTCCCTTCACTGTCTATAGCTGCAGGTCAGTAGCTCCCGGTCTGAAAAAAAAATTGGATAGAAGACCTGGGAGCTACAGTGTATCCCACTGTAAAAAACTGCAATTTAAGGTGCACAAAATGGCTCTAGTTTTGGACTTACAAATACGAAATTATACAATAAAAATAAAAATTATACCAAAAAAGGTGAAAATTTAACAATACAAAACAAAATCATACACTACAAATGAAAATCATACACTACAAATGAAAATTATAGAATACAAATACAAAATGTTCAATAGAATACATATAAACATTTAAACAACACGATGAAAAAGATCAAATATTGCAACGTTTGACATGCCATATTTGTATCTTTCATATTCTTGTCTCGAGTTTAATGTACATAAAATGACGATGTGTGGAAAGTTTTCTTTTTTTTAAATGACAATCGCTGTACTGAAAAATCTCAAAATGTTGATACTTTTAGATATTTAGGAAGAAGAGATATTCAAAAATTTGATGGGTATATTTTGTGTGTGTGTGGTTTTTTTTTAAAATTCTAATCAGTAAACCAACCACACTACACTATACATGTTTTAGAAGTTAATATTTACCGAATCGCGTGATCGTTGTTCACAGTCGATGTTAAAATCAATCACCATACGATACATGTAGTATGTTTATTTCAGGTACCTGAATAAGTGTTAAAGGGACTTGGACACGATTTCAGCTCAAAATTTAAAAATTTTATTTTACCATTTTTAATGTTTTGAATGGTTAATATGGGTATTTTTAATGCTTTATCAAAATTTGAAAGTCAGATATTGAGTTATGATAAAGATACAGAGTTTAGAATTATTTGTTTTGTAAACAAAGCTCGAGCCTTGTTATTGTTTACATATGTGTTTAATTGGTATAAGTTTCAACCAAATGTTGCTTACTAATACTAATAAAAATAAATATATTTTTATAAACACATTGAACAAGTTTGCATTGTTTCTTACGAGTTATTTTGTCAAAGAAGTGGTAATTCCATTCTTTACATTATTTGTAAACAAATATAAGACTCGAGCTTTGTTTACATAACAATGAATTCTTACCTCTGTATCTCTCTTATAACTTAAATTATAACATTTAAATTTTTGCCAATCCTTTAAAATGTGCAAGTAAACCATTTTATATCTAAAAAATAAAATTTTGATCTAAAATCCTGTCCAACTCCCTTTAAGGTAAAATCTTTTTTATACATCTGAAACGCTTGAATGCCACGTTGACACTGTAAATACTTCCTGTGTAAATTTTGTCAGGCCAACGGAGATCGGGTTTCTGTCATGCATGTCAACTCAACTTAGATGAAACCTTTGAACCATATCAGATATCTTCCGAAAGAATATTTATCTACTGATGCTTTTTCTAAAACTTACTGAGATGATACACTATTTGATTTTAATTTTTTAATTATAAAATCGATTGGCAACTGCACTCAACTGACAGTGTATCCATATCCGAAATAATGAATATCTTTTATGAGATGGTTTTATTTAGGGCAATAAATAGATTTTATCAGAGTACATATATCTAAGATTAAGTACACGTAAAATGAATACAGAAGTCCAAGGTTTATTTTTTTTCGCCAATTTACTAGGGACCGCATTTCGCATCAACCTTTGTCCATATTAAAATCAGATTCTCTAAAATTATTAATTACTTGCATAACATACTTTATACTTTTCTGCATGTATACATGACTATCTTGCAATTAACGATGTCAAAATAAAGCCATACAATACCATAACGTACATGTACAATACATGAACGTTTTAGTCTAATGACATATCTTTGACATTTTTTATTCAATCGTTTGCACATTTGACTACCAGGATAATGCGTGTATATATATATATATGTATATAAAAATGAAATTCAATTTATGTTTGTAAAGGAGCTGTATTTGCTTATCAAAATATTTTTACTCATGAATAAATCTCTTTGTCTTATTCACAATAATTTACATTTAAAATGGAATTTAAATGGGTTTTTTATTACTTTTAAATGTTGCACAATATCTGTTTTATTGAAGGAATATCAAATTAAATTAAAAGAAATAAATTTGATATTAGCTTTAGATCTACAACTTTTCACGAAAATTAGTCTCGGTTCGATTCAATCAATTCATTTAGAACGAACTACATTTAAAGCTGCTTGTTCCGATTTTATATCAAATTTTGTGAACGCTTATAAACGATGGTTATGTTAAGTATGTGTTGAATAATAGACATTACAGGAGTTTTCCTGGTCAATTAAGCCATATTTCAATTAGAAAATGATCTACAAAACCAAACATTACATAAAAGGGTACCGCGTTATTTCGCCTCATATTAAGTTTCGCTCTGATGTCGACGTCGAATTTGACTTCGCTATAAAAAAAGATCATAAATAAATGTTTTGGCAATTAAAAAATAAACCTGTGAATTTGTGAAGTTCAGGCACGTAGCATCTTCCCAACTTATCAAAATCATGAAAATCCTAATCCGTTGGGGAGGGGGGGGGCTGATGCTACGTGTCAGGAAGTTTGAATCGATGCATAATATGAGGATTGAATAAACCCATTCATTTGGGGGTCTCGAAACCCAAACAGTTCCCTTTTCTAAACATGCACATAATACGTTTCGTTTATTTATTTATTTTTTTTTGGAGGGGGGGGGGTCATACAAAAAATATTTTTATTTACTTTGAAATGAGACTTATTTTGCTTATGTAAACATGCCAAACTCTTCTAATTTCTAAGATATTTGATTTGTATGGAAAATTATTTGATACTGTAATAGCCAAAATTTCGGACCATGCAGCTTTAAAAGAAAGAACACTTTACGATCATTTTAACACGCTTCAACATTTATAAAAATCTTACAGATCAGGTAACTCTCGAATTCATACCTTTATGTAGGCCTGATATTCGGGAAGATTTAATATTAACAAGTTTCATTGATACATATATATACTAGTGGAAAAAAGAAACTGTGCATTTTAAAATTTAGTATAATTTTTCTATATCTATTGTTTGTATTTATAAAATTTAAACAATCGATAATGGTATTGTTTTTGACAATATCGGATGGTAACCGTCCGGGTGCACGGACTTTTTCATGGTTAGTAAGCACCTGTTGTTTATTGAAGAATTTGTACGCACGAGTTTTACGGGCGAATACTGTTTGGAATAAGAACTGTAAAGGATTTGTTTTATCTTTTTTTGTTAAGGAAATCACTTTAGTTTTAACAAAATTTACACCTATGTCATGCCACGAGTCAACGAAAACCAACGTAATCGTGCTTTTGGGATGCTGCAAGCTGGAATGGCTCAAAATACTGTAGCAAGACACTTTGGAGTTCATCGGAACACCATCCAGTCATTATGGAGACGTTTTCAACAATCTGGCAACACCCAGGATCGACCGCGCTCTGGGCGACCTTGTGTGACGTCACGTCAACAGGACAACCACATTAGACTTGTGCATCTGAGAAATCGTTTCCAGACAGCAAGTTTGACTGCCCGTAGCATTCCAGGACTTCAACCAATTAGTCCAAGAACCGTGCGTAATCGTCTGCGCAAGCAAAACATCAGACCAAGACGTCCAGCGGTGCTCCCAGTACTGCGTCAACGTCATCGTATCGCCAGACTAGCGCAGCAAGACAACGCAAGGCAACACGTTGCACGTGTAGTCAGGGACTTGTTTGTTCAACAGAATGTCGATGTCTTGCCTTGGCCAGCTGTTTCCCCCGATTTGTCGCCGATCGAGCACGTCTGGGATGAAATGGAAATACGTTTACGCCGTTTAAAAAATCAGCCAGTGACATTGGCTGATTTAGGCCAGTCTTTAACCAACATCTGGAACAACATCCCTCCAGCATTTCTGAACTCTTTAGTGGCATCAACGAGGCGTCGCTGTCCAACGTGCGTGAACGCAAATGGTGGTCACACGAGTTATTAATTTTGTTAATTCAATTTCAAATAACAGTGACTTTCGAGTGTGCTGAAATTGACGTTATTCGACGTTGACATTAATGTGTTATGAGATGTTGTTACGAATACATGTGTTAACAGTATTACAAAAAATTAAAATTGTTCATTGTAATTTTTAAGTGTTTTTTCATATATTAAATAATGCAGTTTCTTTTTTCCGCTAGTATAGATATGACTAACAATTGGTATGATAGTGCTACAAGTTTGATATACCACTCTAAACAGATGTCAACTTTTACTACTTACCAAACCGTGTGATCATGGTCAAATATTGATATGAAAGGAACCTCTTAACGATACAACCAAACAAAGATTGACCAAGAATTTACAACATAAATCCACCCACTTAAATTTTTAATAAGATCCTCATATTCATACAAGTTTTAGATTATATTTTGGTATGTAAAAAAACATCGCAGTTAGACACTATAATGCCTTGATTTTTACAGTATTTGACATGTGTGTGTCCTTTTATATGTATTACGAGAAGCTTTCTCCCGTACGGAACTAATACTGGGCCAACCTTGAGCTTATTCTCTTGTTGTTGGACCCAGCCTCTTGAAACCCCCAACAAGCCAACACGCGTTTTAGTTTTCAGACTTTTATCTAGAATTTATATGGAATATTCTTTTACGTGAGTTTGGAATGCATCAGTACCGAAGGTCTGATTCCAACTAACGATAGTTTACAATTCCAAATCATATATACTTAACAATGGAAATAACACAATGAAGGATTAACATTATAAGTATACAGATGTAAGGAAATCAATTATCAAACAGCTATTGAGTTTCTCATGACATTTTTGCAGCTTGTACATAAAGGAAATAATAAGATGAAAGTTGAAATGTCAATAAACATAAACAGAAAATCAATTAAAAGATTAACTGTCCATCTCTGACTGTGCCTTAGGTGGGATTAAGGCTGCGCGGAATTTAAAACGTTTTTAAAACAGTTGACGAAATAGAGGAAAAGGTTTTGTAGCAACTAGCACAAAGTCCGAAAAGGTTAATTTATACAATAATTAAAAATAGTCCGAAAGATTGAATTTCACACCGTGACACATGCTTCACGTCCGCGTAAAACACGTCCTCATGTTTTGAAGTATCTGCGTTGTTGTCTTCTTTGGTGCCTATGTGGTTGAAATCGTCGTTCAAGTTGTTTATCACGCAACACGGACTCTAGATTTTCTTTTTTCATTTTCCAATGCCCAAATGGTCTGCAGCAAGGCGTTGTTTTTTTTTTCCTTCAGCTGTTTGGTTGTCTTGTCTGAATTTTCATTACATAGTCATAATGTTCTTTACCTATCTCCTTAAGTTTTTTGTCCATTAATTCCAGTATAACTTTGTCTCCAGGTGTGTCCTCTTCTAGTTTACGAATTTTCTTAAGATAGATATCATTGTTATTATGCTCCGATTTTTGTTGCAGCTTCTTCCTCAATTCTGTATTTTCGGTTTAAAGTCCCTTTGTTTCAGTTTCGGCTTTTTCGATTTTTTTCGACATACACATTTTTCAGTTTGTTGAATTTGCGATGTTTAACTTTAAGGCTGTGCAGCTCTGTTCGTAGAACGTAAGAAGTATCACATATTGAACGAAACTGGCCATCTCGAAGAGAACTAAATGTAATTCTCGCAAAACACTTTTATTTTCGAGATATCTGCGCAGTCGTTTCATGTCTCGCGTCTTTTTACCGTTATAAACAGCTCCGTTGTCATCATTTTCCGACTTTGTCTTCTTCATCTGTGTGAAACACATTCTGGAATAATGTCCAATTCTGTGACATCGGTAGCACTTCTGGTTGAACGCGAAACACAAAACGTTGGGATGCACGTTTCAGCACCTACCGCACACTGGACGCTGACATGAAGGGAAGCTGAACTTCTGTCTCCACTGCGGTCGGAAAGAATATTCCATGTTGAATCTAGTTTAAATCCTCTTCTTCATCTGTAAACTCTGAATCTGGGGAAACTCGCTAAACTGTTGTAGAGGTCCAGGATTTGACTACTGCAAAATATATGTAGCAGTATATGCGCAGCATAGTTAAGGCTGTCAATAAATTCCGTTCAGACAAAAAGTACGGGAAATGTGCATTATGACATCACAGTATATTACACACCTCGAAAGTACTTATTAATTTATTTATTAGCAAAATTAATTTGTACCGATCTTTTAATTGAAAACAACAAATGCTATTTCTTACAATTTCGATGTCCGTTATATCGTACACACTGAAAAAAAGCGAGATGTCGTTCTCTCTGTACTACAAAATATGACCTCATATGCTTCAAATGACGAATAAGTTAAGGTTTCTCCACTCTTGATGTTTTTATGGTTTAATCCGTGTAATTTTTGTTCAAATTTGAAGATTAATAGTTAAGCAACATAAAACGTCTATTACTTTTGAAATAATGGTTCAAACTCACTGAAAATTGGTATATTTGTAATTCATTATATATCCTATCGAAATCTGCAAAGAAATGTTTACCTTGCCAGGTAAAAAATTATGAATTATAGTCTCTGTTAAGTTTGCCTATGTACGGTTTTATCAGTTTTTCATTGAATTCAGCAATTTCAACTCAAACTACTCTCTATAAATTGTTAAACATTAGTATCATTTTACTTTACATCGCTTAAAATGTCTTAAACACAAGTATAAATCAAGAAATATTGGCAAAACCATGCATCACATAACATTAATATTCTAACCGTTAACGGTAAAATATTCCGGAATGCTCAAAATGACGTCATGCGACAATCGAAAGACCTTAAGTCATTGAAGGCTATCATGCAGTTTTTTAGCGAAGAAAAATAAATGTCATAGATTAACGGAAAATTATAAATGAATATTTTGTTTAACATTTTTATTAGTAGAATGCTACCTTTCAAGTCTTAATTTCATTTGTTATAAATATGCATAGTATAAAGAGGCAACCTCGGTTTTGTATAAAATATCGTATATCTTAAAGATTGGTACCTAAATAAATCAATTAATTGCAAGGGCATACGCTTACCTGATCATGACAAACTTTTACATGTGAATTTGAAATATGCTATGTAATTTAAAAACTTCTACGATCCTGGTAAAATCTTACAAATTAATTATTTTTTTAATGAAATTAACACCGTGACCTTCAAAATTATTCAACTTAAGCGTTATAAATTACGATTTCTACTAACAAATAATCTTCTCTTAATAAGTTCGCATCATTTTTCAAAATCTACGATATAACATCAAGTTATTTTATAATTCGGTTGTGAATTTTGACATGATTATGCCCTTGCAATATTGAATTTTTTAATTGACCTCAAAACCACAAATACATCCGCTTGTATCATGCGACGGCCATATCACGTGACCAGTATGAACATAAAATATTTATATATATATATATATATATATATATATATATATATATATATATATATATATATATATATATATATATTTCTGAAATATATTGCATTTGAGCGACTGTTATTGATTTTAAAAAGGACATGCCAGTTAAACTAAAGTATACGTGTTTTCATCACAAAAATTCGCCGATATTTTTTTTGGCCGCCTTAACTGTACTGCGTGTCGTTACCCTTAGGTTTCTCCAACCAACTATTGCGGGGCGCTCTCTCCCGTACAGGACTAACACTGGGCCAACCCTGAGCTTTTTCTCTTGTTGTTGGACCCAGCCTCAGTAGACCTCCAACAAGCCAACACGCGTTTTAGTTTTCAGACTTTTATCTCGAATTAACATGGAATATACTTTTACGTGAGTTTGGTATGCATCGATTCCAACTGACCATAATTTACAATTCAAAATCATATATACTTAACAATGGAATAACACAATGAAGGATTAACATGATAAGTACAGATGAAAGGAAATCCATTATCAAACAGCTATTGAGTAATTTTAGCAGCATGTACATAAAAAAATAATAAGATGAAAGTTGAAGTGTCAATTAACATAAACAGAAGTCAATTAAAAGATTAACTGTACATCTCTGTCTGTGCCGCAGGTAAGATTAAGGCTGCGCGGAATTTATAACGTTTTTAAAACAGTTGTCGAAATAGGGGAAAGGTTTTTGTAGCAATTAACACAATAATTAAAAAGAAACCGAATGATTGAATTTCACACCGTGACATATGTACAAGCATATATTCATGTACTTATGTTTGATACTCATTGTAAATGCAAGTAAAATTTCCAAAGCCAATCTCAAACAGGGTTGTATTAAATATTAGAAAACTATTTTTGCATGCCTATAATCACTTCCATATATTATGCGAGACATTCTAAATGACAAATTAAAAATTTAGTGAAGGAAGTCATATTTTTGTAACGTATAAAATTGTTTTCTGTAAGGGGAAGTCGTCTTTATATATTTTAAAACTTTATATAGTTTATGAATAGTGCTCAACGGCTTTTGCAGTATAGATTATTTTAACCATTGTAACAGAAAAGCTTTACGTAGAAAATAAGAAAATATTCATATAAGATTTAATTTGAAAGCTAGAACTTGTAGATTTTGTTTTCTTTACCCAAGAACTGTTTACTGATCATCTTCGCTAGACAAGTGTTTTCGGTCCATTTCGCTCCCCATAAACCCTTTCCAGATCTCATTACGAAAACTCGGTGATGCGGTGACGCTATCTAGCGAGCAACTTGAGTTGCGCCCCTTGTATATTTACATTTTAATCGAATGAAACAACGGCATAAACAACTTAAAAACATGTTGACTAGCGAGAATAAGAACATAATTGACAATGCTATTTAATGGGAATGAAAATATAACCTAGAGAAAGCAAGGAATGTTTTATTTATAGGCCTAGTGTTTGTAGAGACCTGTACCGGGAGTGAAAAATTCGCTATAAATAAATGCATTCAAGCCATAAAACCAGGTATTGTTGTAATTATTGTGGACAAAAGAAATTAAATAATTTACAGCTCATTGAACAATTGAAACCTTAACCATAAGCAGGGACGTACAAAGTATATACTAACGGGATTGGCAACTTCTTCATTCGCCATGTTTACTTCCCATCCTACGATCACACGAGCCTTGACAAGTTTGTAAATCTCTGTTAAATTCAGTGAAATATATCGTTTTTTAAAGTGATCTGGTTAGACCGTCCTTGTGGAGATATTGTACTCGAGCACTTGTGCCTCAACTTGTGAAAAGCTTTACCAAAGATCACACGTGTGTTTCTTTTAAAAGTTTATTTATAAGCGCTTGTTTACAACGCTGCGATTGGATCAGCTACTTGCAACTGCAGCAAATCATTAAACGGAGCTTGTCACCGAGTTTTATTAGTAATGAGATCTGCCAAGGGTTTATAGGGAGCAGAGTGGACCGAAAACCCTTGGCTAAGGAAGATGTTTATTGATAGATATTTAAATCATACTATACTTTTAGAAAGACCTTATAGAAGCCTAGTATATGCGATTTAAGGAATCAAATAGTAAATTATACATTTACTCACAGACCGTTCAAGTTCCATTTCCATATTGGCAAGCTTATACGACACTCTTGGAGAAGCTTAGGCGGCCAGCGCCTTGCAAGTATGACCTACTCTAACTTTCTTCTTGGACAATAGGCGTATGGAGGGTAATCGTGTAAAAAAATCTAGTCATGTAAACTTGTAAATTCGAATATGAAATCGTGTTGGTGTGTGAGCCTGACTATGAATGTTTGTAATTCTGATCGTGTAATCTATAAAAACCTCTAAAGTTGACTCCACAGACCTTCAATGTAATTCTTCCCACAGATGCACATTTGCAACTTTAAAATGCTGTTTGTTATTTACATATAACCTGTCACTATAATACACATTTTCCATCGGTAGTCTCTACATTTATATCTCCGTTTTCTGAAATAGCAAAGTTGACATGTTACAAATCGACAATTGTAAAGTCTACAAGTTTGTCGAATTTTGACATGACCATATATGGAAACAGTAACGTCACATATAGCCGCAGGAAAAGGCCTGCCGTGATCGCCGGAATAGGCACAGAATGAACAAAAATATGTTACATATCATCATATTATTTCTGGATAACAACATTTTTTTAGGAAGTACGAATTTTCGAACAATAAATTATAGTCTCGGTGTTCATTATGTCAAGAGAATTCAGAAAAGATGCGAGTGAAGAATTCAATCGACATCAGATGTCTTAGATCTGGAAAATTTTAAATATTATGCTCTGTTTAAATGTATACACGCATTTCTTTGTCTTAAAGTACATGTAACAAATCGTGTAAGTATACTTAGAGTTCGGCTGAGTAAAGAAAATATCACCAAAAGCATCCTTATCGCTACCACAATGTTGAGACAAGAGCCCCCCCCCAACCAACCAATGAATAAGAAAATATTCACGGGGGGGGGGGGGTCGGCCTACTGATTAATTAAAAAACTGGGTTATCGATAATAAAAACTAACTCCCTTAAAACAGTAGTTTTACCGGCACCGATTTTTATAATTACATTCACCTCTTCTTATTTTGTCCAGTTTCAATCATACCTCAAGATCTTTATAAAAAATAAAAAAATAATGATCCAAAGAAAATAGTATCGTTCATTAGAACAGTTTAACTGAATTTTATGTTTATTTTAGTCCATTCCGGCGATTACGGCATGCCTTTTCCCGAAGCGAGCATTTGCCATATAAGGTCATGTCAAAATTCGACAAACTTGTAGACTTTACATTTGTCGCTTTGTAACATGTCAACTGTGCTTTATCCGATGGTGAAGATACAAATACAGAAACTATTGATTTAAAATGTGCAAAGTTGAAGGTTGAATTAACTAACAAAAACAATTAAGCAGCAAAATGTGCATCATACGAAGAAACTGAGTCGATGTTTATGCTCGAGTGTTTATAAGTTACACGATCAGAATCACATACATTCATACTCAGACTTACACACCAACACGATTGCAATGATAGATCCAGGAGAGGGCGCTACAATAAAATTGATGATGGGTGATGTGGCTAAAAGTATACACAGTTACATGTATGTAAATATGAATTATCTTAGCATTTTCATATCCAAAAATGAGGAAAAGAAAAAGACAAACATTGAGCGTGACTAATATAAAAACCTGATACATGTACCTGCAAGTTTGATATTTTAATCATGCCCTGACAAGTACTACATTTAAAAAACGTTTTTATTCAATGTAGATATTTTGATATTGCATGTATTAAATCAAAAAGATTCAATTTGTGAGTATCATACTTTTAAAGTAACGATGACTATATAATGTTGATAAAACAATTATATTGGAACTTTTCTTTTTTAAAATAAATTGTTGGATTAAAAGACAAGGGTACTTAGATTGCCTCAGTTACTATCATGATAAATTATTCCAAACAATATGCATTTGGAATAAAGGAAAGGAAGAGTAATGCGTACCTTGAATCTCTGATGATAAACTGATGATCTGTAGAATTTTGTCTGGACATTTAGGTGTTGTCATCGATGTTATTGTTGAACATTTGGGACAATCTAAAATCGGGAAAAAAATATCAAAAATCATTATCATATTTTTAACAAGTTTTTACATGACACTTTGCCTTATAAAATAATACACAATTAGAGTTTTAAATCTATTTTGTTTTGGCTTAACTGAACTGTAAGCTTAAGTAAGCTGATGTCCGTCTGTCCGTCGGTTACGATTCATCTTGTCGATATCTAAAGATAACTTGTTACAATATTAATTAAACTTATCACAAACATTTTTGTTACAGGGAAATCAAAATGCAGGGACTATAATAAAGTAAATTATTTTTTTTCAAACATTACAAAATAAATAAAAAGTGGAGAGTGATTAATCAGATAATAATAAAGATAATATAGCACATTATGTCTATATTATCTTGGACCTGACATATGTGGTTGGGCGTGACGAGGTCTGGTGAAGTTGAAGCGGGGGGATGATGGGCCAGAGATTCTAAATTGTGCGGAGCCTGGGCTCCGAAAGGGCTGATTGTAGGCGGGTGATGCGTTGCTGTGAGCTTCTCGCCTTTGTCGAGCACAGTGAACTTGGGGGTGTGAACCGGAGCAATACATGCATAGGTGAGAGTATAAGCAGGACTGGCGAGAACAATAGCCCTTAAAGTTGTAATCGTAGCACTTGTGTGAAGCTGTGGGGTTGTTTGTTGTTGAAGCCATGTAGATAAGCCAAAGCTCTGAGTCGATTGCTGACCAGCTAATTGATAGATCAATAGACTTGCGAAGTCTAAATTATTTATCATAATCAAGCCAGCCTTGACTGTTAGGGTTGCGGGAAGCCCCTGTGCGAATGATGTCAATATATTTAAGCAAATGGGGGGCTTGGTCAATGTGGCCAGAGATGTAGATGCCGGCGAACACGAGCATTGCGTCAGTCCACCTCTCTATGGAAGTTAGTTTGCGTGCTTTTGGTGGATTGGAAACAATGGCCAGCTAGCCGTCTTTAACTGTAAGTTTATGGTGGTCAGCATCAGAGGAGTCTGAGCCTAATTGCAACATGATGGCTAAGTCAATGTATCCCCCCTTAAGTATCTTTTGTTTAATTGGTTGCGATACATGATTCCCAAGAGAGGACCCTACGCTAACAAGTGGTTGGGGTGAAAATTGCATGCTCGCAGTACCTGATATATGCAGGCGTTGTATGTCTTGAGTATCGGAGATTAGCGTCGGAATGGGTGCTGCAGTAGATATGACTTCTGTCTGTAGGGTTCCACAGGGAAAAGACATGGGTGCTGCAACTTCCTGATGTTGTGGTCCGGCAGTGGGGGGAGTAGGTACCGTGGTTGGAGCTGAATTAAGAGGTTCCGCATCTTTGCGAGCCGGTCTGCGTGTCCTAGAAGTGGGTGGCCTTGCTGGGGTATTTTTTGATTTGACTTTTGGCATACTTCTACAATGTTGTATAACAATTTAAGCCAATTGTTACAATTTAGTTATATTAATAATGTAGCAATACTGACAGTGTACTGCTATTTATTTGGCATAGCTTTACAATGTTGTGTAACACTGATAAGCCAAATATACCAATGTAATGTTGCGACGATATGTATAATTATATAAGTATAATGATTACATGATTTAAGTTTTATGATAATAAAGTAAGTAACATATGTATAATAATAATTGAGGTTATAAATGATGTGTTGTCAAAATAATGGAACTTTTGTGTGTAACAAAATACTGCACCCCACGTGTTGTAATTCTATCACACAAAGGAAAGTGCAACTTTACCCAATTATCGACGGAATAATTGTCGAAATACGGCCATATGAGTTGAATTATATGAAAGCCAGTACTTACCGTGATAGGAGATATACTTAACCCCTATGTTATGTGAAGATGTTTGTCGATGACGCCAGATTCCCTGGATTCTCAACGTTGAATTTTTCAGGGATGCTATGTGAAGGATGGGTAGAGAAGAAAAGGATGTTGAACCCGATATTAATCAGGTCAATCTAACCCGATTGATTTGTTAAAGCTAACTCCGTCAAAATATTTTAGTGTTAATATAATTAGTTGCTGTTACTTGTATAAATTAATTTATCCGTAGGGATAAATTCCATTACTTTATTATAGCAATATATGTCCAGAATGTGCAAATTCTACACAAAAATACTTCAAAAGGATATATATTAAGGAAAACAAAAAAAAAAATATTTTTATTAAGAAGTACATTTCTACAAAATGTGATATTGATTTGAAAGCATTTTTTTCTTGTATTGATAGGTCTTAAATATATAAATAACTAGAAAAACTTGCAGGGTTATTAAAATCGTGACACCTTTAAGCCAGGGTGTGGTCTCATTGGAAGTGCATTGTTTAAGGATAGCGATGTGGTGCAAATGTTTCTTGTGTCTTGAAGTGACTTTGATCGATCAACAAACGTGACTAGCGTATTTGTATTTGATAGACTGTATATTAACTACATTTTATCAAAAACAGATTACTATAGTGAACTGTTTACCTGCTGTCACCAAAGTTGGACAACTGCTTGTGAGTGTAGATAAATTTATTAAAGGAGATGGGCTTGTTTTAGGTGTATTATATGGACTCTTTGTAGGTGTTGTAGGGGATGGCGTTGTGCTGTTGTGAGTTGAGCAGTTACACGTAGCAGTGGTTGGAGGCGGCGTAGTCGTGACGCAGTTCACACAGCATCCGCAACTACCTGTGTGTACAGTACATCAACAAACGTAAAAGATCACAACCTATATCAAAATGTAATACTTTTAACTTTTTTGTATTCCTGTTATAGCTAGACTCGTTTGTTTTTTCAATCCACTAGTTCTTTCAGTAATTATATATACAGATTTATTTAAAATGTTAAGATCACTTACCACCAGTAACAACAAGTTGTCCTCGTAAAAATACGTGGCAAAGTAATAGCAGTAAAGGATCTGCGAAAAAAAATGTTATGTTGAATGATTCTTAAAATATATATGTAGCTACAAGACTATATTTAACAATATGCTTGCATACTGGAATATATTTAAAAGGAACAAGTCAATTGAAATATTGCCCAAGAAAGATATGCGTATATTTTTGTCAGAGCATCCAGTCTGAAAACATTTTACATTATCCTACAATATTGAATTATAGTAGGGTTTTTTTCAAGAAAATAAAATTGTGAAATGGTACATGTAATTTTAAATGACACTCAAGGCAAATCATTACAAGAAAAAGCTCTCACTGTCACTTATTCAACAGAAAGGTCACTTAAAGATAACTAAAAGGTTATTGTTCACTTCTCAAGTCTTTTCATTTAACATTTAGTTGACTAAATGGCAGATCTCCATCATGTAAATTTTATGGAATAACCGGATAATTTTACTTTCAGATAAATATTCTCTGACAAAAATTTTCTTTATTTCTGTTTTATTGTCGTTGTTGTTTTCTTTTGTATGCATTTATTTTAAAAAGAAAATCAAATTTTTAAGAAAAAAAAATTAATAAATTAAGGTATTTTACTTTCCTTCCTTTTTATTTATTCAATAAATTTCAACAATAACAATCATTATGTCTAGCTGTCTGTGATTATCGAAGAAGAATGTTCATTAAATGACGTGTATATTTGATATGGAGATATCAAATCCATTGTGATTCGTAGAGGTTCGAAGGAGGTGGCTGTCAACAAATTAACCTTCAGATCTGCCTTTAACATTTAAATATGATATTTAGAACAATAAAATATTATTAAAATATTAGAATATTTTAGCTTTAAAATATGATCATTTTCCTATATCATATAAAGACCTCTTCGTCTGAAAGAGGTAAGTATAGCCTAATATGACCACAACCACCCAGCCCTCTTAATGAATTTCGAATTCATACTTACAGAATCGTCTGCTCATTGTTGACTGTCAAGATAAAAATCATTCACAATATCAGTACATATATATATGACACATACAGTATGGTTATTTCCTGTATCTGCAGTGGTTTTTTTATACAATGCCACATTTACTACTGTTAATATTTCCTATTAAACTTTTGTAATGCGAAACAATACGAAGTTTCTCTCTGCAATAACTTTTAATCTATTCGGGTGAAACTTTTGTATCATGTTATACATGATTTACATTACTACGAATCAAATTTGGTACGTAAAGTTCAATACATTTCATCAATGACGAAAATGACGTAATGTTTGGGCGTAAACGGGGTTTACATAATTATAAAAAACAAAAATAATTAATAATGTCAAGGTTTTTTTTTAAATATTTTATCCTTCAATATCTGAGAGCTATTAAAGTACAAGTAATGAAGAATCAATCTTTCAATATTATGTAGTGATCTGCACCTTCAATCGGGTTATACTGGATTTGGTCATGCCCCGACCATAATGATACCCTCATAATAATTAAAGAATGATTCCTTATTCCTTAAAAATTTTCAGCAAACATATCCAACCACTGCTTTTTTAAATATACTGAGATCATAGGTTATGTGTTGACCTATATACAAATGTGCTCGAATGGGAAATGCTCTCAAAATTGCTTTTACAGTTATTCGAGTAAACAATTAAAAAAAGTATATTGACTAATATACAATGTACAGGTAAATGGCTATAAAAATACCAAGAACGATTTGACATGTAGCATTACTATAATTTGGTTAATGTGATGGATCGCACCAAATTCAAAAATATTATAAGTTCAAATGTCACCAAACTGCGCGATTATAGTCAACAATCCAAATTCAAACAATCGCCCACTGTCGTAAACAGACAGAGTAAGCACTAGGGTAGTTTATATCCTAAACGCTGATAAAATAAAATTAATATTTCCTGATCTTGGGACTTTAATATATAACTTAAGACATGAAAGATCTGCTTATATTTAAAATTGAAATAAAATAAACTTTAAATTATGACTGAATACTCCGTGGGTTTAAGTATATGCGTATATTTATGGATTCAAATGCACATAAATAACAACGACGATATGATCATAGGCATCTGATGTTATAAATTTCTCTCATAATTGAGGAAAAAAATATAGATTTCTCCCTATCGATTTATACATGTGTTTTATAAGGTAGGGGTTATATTTTTATTATGAGAAAAATATATAATTTCGGGTGCCTGTGGAAGGAATGTAAAAATCTGCAATTTGAAACAGCATAACTGTTTGGCCATCTACATGTGTACTATGGTATATATTGATTTAATTTATAACAAGAGGCCCGCAGGCCTTGACCGTCACTTGAGTACTACAGTCTGTAGATGTCAGGGAGTCTCATGTTTGCATTTAAAGCCTAAACCCTAATCAGAGACACCACTGACGAATTCTTTTATTAGTTGATGTTTGCAAACACAATTTATGACGAGGGTATAATGAACATTATGTAACAAATGCATTTAAATCATTTTATTTCCCACGACTGTGAAAGTACAAAAAAGTTTTTTTTTTTAATGTTTACTATGTGGTAATATTGGCCCTATACCCAAGACCCTAGACAACTGACTTAAGGAGTCATGAATGTCACAATTTAGGTAGAGGACTTCATTGACATCATAACTGTGATTTCAGTCATCTCAATCTGCTGTGGAAGTAGAGAAGAAGATTTCATTTTTTTCAGTCTATGGCTATATTGGCCCCGCCCAAGGGTCTGAACCCCTGACCCAGTGTCCATGAATTTCAGAATTGTGTTATAGATTTTTCAGGAATATCATAATCATGCATTCGTTTTTTTTACTACTGTGGAAATAGAGAAGATTTTTCAAGATTTGTTACATTTTCACTATATGGCCATACTGGTCCCGCCCTAGGGTCTGAACCCCCCTAGGGGGCATGCACAATTTAGGTAGAAGGCATTTAGTTTTTCTTAAAGCTGAAACCCACTCATAAATAGGCACCTTCACACAGGTATATAAACCCTTGATTCCGTTACACCTGAAACTCGTGGCCGACATTTAGTATTCCTTTCGTGGTCTTAGATTCCATAAATTTATTTATTGTTTAAAGTGCATTTCTATTTGTAAATAATGCATAATGATTGATTTGTATATTTGATGTAAATATTATCCTGGCTTGGAAAAAGTGCATGCGTAAAAAATTGAAAATTTCGAGCATCGGGGTAATGTAAGATGTACTTCACTGGTGAGACATCTACAGCGAAATACTTTGAACTGTTTAAAAGTATGCGGCTTATATACGGGTTGTAGAGATATCGGCGGAGAAAGAGAAATATGGCGGAAAATGCTTTTTAAGAGTAGTATTCAGCTTTAAATTTATATGAGAGTAGAAAAGAAGATTTTCTAAAAGTTTATTCATTTTCACTATATAGCCATAATGGCACCTCCCTAGGGCCTGAACTCCTGACCAGTGTGCCATAAATTTCACAAGAAGAGTAGACAGTTTTATTAATATTATAACCAAGCATGTAATTTTTCTTAAATTTATATTGAAGTAAAGAAGACGCGTTTCCTAAATTATAATACATGATCGCAAAATGGCCGTATTGGCCTCGCCCTAGGTCTGAACCCCTGACTAAGGGGCAATGAATTTTACATATTTTGTTGCGGGCTTAATGGACATCATTAGCATGTATTTAGATGTGAACCAAAGGAAAACTCCGGTTATTAAAAATGGTGAAAATTGCAGGCGGACGGCTGCCAAAAGGTACCCCTATTGTACTGATAGCTTCTCCTACAGTTTTCGAAATAGGAAATTCATGTTTTGCAGATCAGTTGTACATATATAATAGATGTGAATCATGTGCATATTACTTTGATTTAGATTTTTGATAATTTATGAAAAAAATACCAGCTGTTGAACTTATTCATTTTCTCGCAGAATATTGCATATATAGGGTACTCCATTTCTCTGGATAGGTAGTGTTTGTCAAATCAGGGTTGACGAATAGATTATGGATACCGTTCACAAAAAAGAAAACCTTTGCTGCCACATCGACAGATTTTCACTTGTTTCCAAATGTGTGGGAGTAGAGAAGAAGATTTTTGAGAAAAAAAATTATATTTGCCAACGAGGCTCCAGCGATGGTAAGATAATTAATTTCACAATTTAGATTCCTCTTATCTTGCACTTAAAATACTTTGAACTGCTTCAAACTAAAAATTATAGTAAAAATAGGCATTGTTGTTTTCAAGAAGAAGTTAAAAATGTAAAATAGTGAACAGACGACGCTCGACGCGCGATCACGGACGAGAACCAATGGCAATAGGTCACCTGAGTGACTCAGGTGATCTAATAAAAAAAATAACAGATATCAAATTTAAGCTAAAATTTATTATACGTTTATATATTTCATCACAGTAAAATTGAATTTAAAGTCTCAGATCATTATTAACATATAAATGAATAACATATTAATATTATGAATAATGTATGGACGAAAAGAAAATGTTTTTCATTGTCCCTTTCTCTCTTACAAATAAGACATGAAGGTTTAATTATTTTGTGTTTCTAGAATGAAATAATTATCACTCTTTGTATTTTCAGCAGTCATTGACTTCCCACAATCAGTAGAGTAGTTTCTATCTAACATGTTGTAATTATCATTTTCTTCACCTTCCATAGACAGTATTCCGTACCCGTCCTCCATGACAGACAAAGATGGCGCCGGTCCTGCGTGATCGTAGTAATCACTTCTATCCTCCTTGTCTGATTCATGTAAATGGTTGTAGACCTCGTCGATTTTTGAAGAGTCCGCTTGTCGCATTATAGGAGATATAACTGCCGATTTCCGCTGTAAGAATCATTTTTAAATTTTTTAAATTAAATGAGAATGTCATTACCCGTATATTAATTAGAATAAGGATATCAGAAAACTAGCGTTCCCATCATAGTTACCCGTTGTATTTTTATTACCAAGAACCATACAAATTATAGGTTTAATGGTTTAATCGTTAGATGGACTGACAGTTGGGGGTTTTTTAGTATCAGATTCAAACCTTAAACTTTTCATTGGAGAGAAATTGATTTATTGATTATATGTAAATAATCAGAACACTATACCATTCCGTCATTTACTTCGCTGTAGGCTGAGCTTACGGGAACTGTCACTGGATTTACTTGATTATTATCATTGTTGTATCCGTATGCTGCATTCCTCACAGTCCTTGATGTTTCATCACTTTACAAAAACAAAGAATAAGACAATTCAGAGAGAGAGAGAGAGAGAGAGAGAGAGAGAGAGATGCAGAGATGTTCTCGTTCTAAATTAAAATTAGTTTCAAGTGGAGTCAAAGAGAGTTTAACGCTGCTTAATCCGACTGTTAAAAAAAATTTCATGAACGCTATAAAACGTTGGTTTATTTATATGATTATTTCTTTCAATGAGTAATGAACTAGTTTTCATGATTATTTCTGATAAGCAAATTTTTATGAATTATTTGGAGAGCATATGTGTTTACAAATACTTCTCACGACGAAAATTTCTTGATCTTTTAAAAAGCAAGTAATTTCGCACCTTATAGCAGATTCGTCCCGATTTTATAGCGGGTAAAATTATAATAAGACTGCTGCATTAGTTAAAAAGTGCAAAAAATAAAAATTAAAAAAACGAAAAGGTATTTTTTTTTAAATTGCTTCGGAATTTGTGTAAACTAAACAGCAATGTAATAATTTACGTATATTTACTTTTTGGAGTTATAGGGATTCTTCGACCTCCGATGGATATAAACAAAAATAACGGCTGTCAGGATGGATCCAAAGATGGTCCCTCCTATTGCAGCACCAATGACGGCTCCTGGAGAAGGGCCTATAATGTAGAGTATCAGCTATATTTCTGATTCAAAGCCGATTTAACTGTTGAAGATAATTTTTAATTTCATAATTAAATAAATATGCTAAAGATAGAATAATTAACCTTGCTTTTCTAAACCTAAACTGCTTTTCTGTTTACTTGAGCTTGTTGTTGGTATTGTTGTTGTTGCTACTGTTGCTGTTTGTGGTGTTATTGTCATCGCATCTCTTGCTGTTGATGTGATGGTTGTTGGACATTTAGAGCAATCTGGAAGCCCAACAAATCATTAAACACTAATATTATTCTACTTACATGCCTCAAATAAGATTTTTGCAATATCTCGCAAAATTAAGATAGAATATATATTGATTTTGCATATTTTAAGACAGTTGTATGTATAGGTCAACTGAAAGAAAAAAAACACACGTGCAGATAGAATATGTACATTCGTTTATGTATTACAATAATAAAGCATGCATTTTATTTTTTGATAAAAGTCTTTCAGTTTACAAATACATTCCGCAATAAAAAATCAACGCCAAAACATTTATCATTATCTTATTGTCTATCATAGTTTAATCATTTAAGACTTTTGATAAATTAATATCACATTTTTGTTTTATTTCTAAATATTGAGGGAAAAAAAGAATGTCTTGAAAGAAGTTAATTAAAGAGATAATTAAATAATTAATTAAGACAGAAAGAAATCATTGTCTGTGCAAATGCAAAGAAAATTATCATTATCATGAATAAAGTTTGATTTTTCTCTGATTCTATCACGTCTTTTCCATGTCACAATTAATGAAACACGAGTATTCAAAACATAACTTTCTTATAATCATGAATTAGGATTTGATAGGCAATTTTAATTAAAACCTTATCTTTGTTTGGCTGTACCCAAGTAATACAGTTATTAAGTATGATGTTTACTGTTTACCTACGATAGTTGGACAACTGCAAACAGATGTAGATGGATTCTGTGTCGGACACGTGGTATCGGGACACTGTGTTGCGGCCAAACACGACGGGCTCGAACATTGAGCTAATTAAAAGCAGTACAAAAGTACCTGATTATAAACATACCGTAATATTTTGGATGTTTGCTCGATAAATGATATACGAGCAACGTAATATTTCCTGCAGTTTCGTTCGTTGTTATATACGAATTTTAAATCGGTGACTTACGAGGACAATTTCCTTCACTACTGCCAATATTCATGCATCCATAAAAGCACAAGAGCAAAACAAAATCTGAAAAACAAGCATTTTAAGAGCATTGATCAAGCTATGTGAACATATCAATTCAATGTGTTTGTGCTACATGTAAATAGGTTTCAAAAAATGCAGGCAAAGATATTTTAACATAAATTTAATTTTGCATAGGTATTTTTTTATTGGTGGTATGGGACACCTCCACATTATCGAAATAAACAATAAAATCAAGTATAATTTAAAATAATATTTTCCCCCAAAATATGTCACCTAATAGCGTAGCGCAATGGGTTAAAGCGATAATTAAGAATCTGTAAGTCCCATACCACCTTAATTTGAGAAATCATGCAAAATTATCTTCACTAAGGGAAGAAGGTCAATTTTATGCGGACTTCTTTGATCTATCAGTTTTACTTATACATTTTCATTGCTCATTAATAAATATATTAAAATTTAAAAAAAAAACAGAATCAAACAGAAAGTATACACATTGCCTGAAGACAATGCAGGAAACCTTGTGAGGTTTTCAATGACATTTAACAACGATTTAAAAAGTGTTAAACGCAAATATTCATGATTACTTTTATCTATTTGTATATTTATGTAGGCTACCTGGCTTTGTACGATGGAAATGATAAAAATAACAATTTAATATAAAAGAAATAATTATATGCATTTGATGCCGTCTTCCAAACTTTTTCTGCAATGACATTTTAGTCTGAGTGGTTAAAACGAACCTTAGTTTTTTCATCGTCTGTTAATAAATCATCTCTGCAGAGTTTTCAATTAATTCCTGAATTCTTGAAACAGCGAGGAAAATAAGCATGGAAAATCAAGTTCACCTCTGCGAATATGTTCGGAATGTTTTCATTATCGTTGCTAAGTCTGTAATAAATCCAGAGGTGCTCGAATTAAAGTTCACGAAACTTCCCCGAGATTTATTCCGTTCCTGTGAAATTTCGAGCGGAACTATGCGTGTTCGGATAATATTCTCAAAATGCATAAGTATTGGTCGTCTTTCATATCAAATCTTACTCTGATACATGCTAAAACATGAAAACCTATTAAGGTATAAGTCTTATTTTAACATCTAGCGGTTATCAAACTAAACGATAATATTCGAAACAGAGTTATCGTTCTTATTCAACCTTAAAAAGATAAACATTGGGTTGCTTTATAAAATCATTGTCCTGTTTGATGCTTTTGGTATGCAATACCATGCTTTTTAAAAAATGAATGGGTGTCTGTTTTGTGTTAAAATATAGTATATCGTGCTATTTACAAGGAACACTCTGCATAAAATAGTATAGTCTGTTTCGCTATTGATGCAGTTACTAGATCATGAGCGTGCTTTAAAAATCCCGCAATGATAAATGATACGTCCAAGTATGAAATCCTTTGTTAAAGAGGATAAGGAATAACTGTGATCCTTTTTGAGGGGCTCCAATTTCTACTTGCAAATAATACCTTTACTTGCATTACCAATGGATGAATTTCAAATATTCTGAATAATTGAAAAACAAAAAATAAATAAAATAGTTTGAATTCACAATTGTAAAACAGCACACTTACTAATATACTATTTAAATCAGCAAACACACCAATGAAAATGTTCGACTGTCCTTCTATTAAGCCTTACTAGTATGAGATCGTTAGATTTGAACATGGGTAGTTATTTTGATGTTATGCATACACCTACTGTTGATATCTCTTGATAAAAAATTATGCAGTGATTTTTACATTGGTATCTCAGTAAGATATTAAGGGAATGAAGTTTTTTGTATATAGTTTGTTTTTATTTCATTGCAATGATTTGAAATTGGATATGCTCAATGATGCTGATTTATTACGTGTATTTGTTTAATATATTTTCGCACATATACCTTTTCTTTCAATCATGCGTCTTTTTGTAAAGTAATTCAAGATTAAACATCTTTAATGTGAGTCAAATAGTGGGGTTTTTTTTCAGGCATTTGTGATGCTGAAATGGTATTCCAGATTTTAATAAAGTCCATTGTTGCGTCATTCATCAAAACATCAATTGTAATGTGTATTATTATTCTCGCAAAATAACTGTAAACAAACCTTAAAATCACTAATAATTTTGATATTTGGTAAATTTTTTATCAACTAACGTTAATGATTACATGTATAAAACTATTTTTGTGTTGCTGGTGTTTTTTCGCACAAAAAACAAAATGTGCTCTGTGTCTTGTTTGTGCTTATATATACAAAGTTTTTTATAGGCGTCTACGATAAATTAAATTTTAAATCAAAATTTGTTTTAATATATGCTAAATTGCTTATTATCCAGAATAACCCCGGAAATAAATGAATAAATGAAATGTGTTGGTTGCGGTAGAAGTGTTTAGGGGGATCGCTACTAAGCATGTTAATTGTTGCAACAGCAGATAAAAATACTAGAATATTTCCCATTGTTACATTTATTTCTAGAACTCATTTTATCCACCAATTAATGAGGATACAGTTTAAAATCGATAAAAGTCTTAAGTTTATATTTGACTTCTAGTACCAAGATTCTAAGAAATAAACTATGACCACGAGGCACGATTTTTACTGCGAAGCTAAATGGGTCAAATAAAACCACGTGGTCTAAAGTTATATAACAGTAACATTGGCAGCTGCAGGGGTGAAGCTGGAACAAAATGATAGACAAGCATACAGAAAAGGCGATACAGACTATGTTTCCCTTGGTTTTACTGCTAGGGAACTAATAATAATCGTCAGTAGCATTTTAAGCAATAAGGAACATAGGACCAGACACAAACTTGGGTTAGTACATGTAAGTTCAACCTTACCTTGAATTAACAACAAAACACAGTCATATTATACTTTAGATAATCTTTGTCATAATAATCAACTTCTCCATTTTTTTCATGAACTGAGTACCATTTTGAACAAAATCACGACGTGATCTGTTGTTTCTTATTATAAAGCTACTCAACAAGTTTCGAAACAATTCTACCAACCGTAATGAAAATAAATCAGCAAAACAAGGTTATAATCCGGACAAAATGTAAATGTTTTACTGACGGATAACGACTACAGTCCCTTCGGTTTCTACCGAAAACACTGGATACATTGCATAAGGGGCATTACTTGTGACATTTAATTTTTTCTCTGGCTTATTCATGTGAATGTAGAAATTCAAATTGGTACAATTGATATTACGTGGCGTATTTTAATCTACATAATATATTATAGTGATAACAAGGAACATGCACGTTTCAGCTATATAATGACATGCCATTAATGCATTGTATTGCACGATTTTAGTCTTTTTTAAATGTCCAATTTAAATTAAAGTCATTTATTCAATCGTTGGCATGACTACCCGAAGTTTCAATAAAAATATTCAATTTTTGCTTGTAACGCGCTGTATTAGCTTATTGGAATATTTTTAATAAATATATGATATAATAAGTATGTTATGCCAAATATTTTCTGTTTTGTGTTATTTGTTATAACTGGCGCTTTCTTTTGTATGCATATATTTTTAAAAGCTTTACAGTTTTTATTTATCACAAATTGATAGATGTTGTTTAAATCTCATGAAAAAACATATTCACCATCTTGTACACGTGTGTATATAAAATACCAAGTTATACGCTTTAATCCTGTTTTCAAAAAGAATAATGACTTCAAAATTTTGTTATGTTTATTAATTGTAGTCAAAAATGATGAAAAGTGACACATTTTCTCATAGTGACCGCAACCGTCGCCCACGTAGAATTTTATATATTTTATGTGATATCACATGATAAAGTTATCATGTGAGTTTCCTCGCGGGTGCCGGTGAAAAGCAGAATAATGACCCCCGTAGAATAATGACCGGGGGTTATTTCTCGACGTAGATTATTGACCCCCCCCCCCCCCCCGGTCATTATTCTACGTCGAAAAATGACCCTATTGCCTGAAGAATAATTGTCATTTTCATAAAAATGAGCTCATTCTACATGAAAAAAGTGACCCCTGTAGAATAATGACCCACTTAAAAACTTAAGTTTTCAGTATCTTTTTTTTTGTGTGTGTTTTGTATATGTAAAATAGTCTCCACAATACTGTAATTTTTGTTGCAGTACACAGAAATTAACATAAATTATAACTCATATTAAAATAAACTTAAAATGAGAGAATGTGAATATTTAAGAAGGAATAGAAATCCTTCTGTTATAACGAGATACTACGATGGCTTCTACAGGATCATTTAGCAGCCACCGTAAGATACTTACTAAATGCACCGAAGTACAATTCTTATCACAACGAGTAACATGCATCTCATTATTACGAGTGAAAATGCATTGAAATTATTTCAAGATACAGGTCACTATATAATGAAATTATGTTTATTTGCGATGACAGAATATACTCTATATAGTGGTCATGAATTATACTTGCATTTACGTAAATAACATTCCCTTACAACTAAGTACTGGATATGCAATTGCAGCATCAAGAATTAATTATTAAACCAACTTTATGAACGTCTACTCCACTGTTAGGAATTATTACTCGATCTTATACTTGATCCATCTATTATAAATTAAGCTCCAATACTTTTCTGTTTCACTTAAAAAGTACATTTGAAAAATAATAATTCAAAACCGACATTGGTCTCTGTTTTGTGAAATCACATTTCAAAAAAGATTTTTTAAGAGGTTGGCACCTAAAATACTAGCAATGTCAATCATTCAAAAACATCTTTGATATAAAGATGAGGACCTAATATGTTCATTTATTTTATTTGTGACATTTGTCACATGCCATTTTTTAGAAATATGGGGCCCTAAACAAAAATGATAATTTTCCTGAAATTATTGCTTAAATTTGGCATGGAAATTGATTAATTGAAGAAATCAAACAACTAGTTATAGTTTGAACTATTATTTTGTTGTGATTTCAATACAGTATGAAGTTGAACACATGTAGTGACTATAAAAGTAATATCCAAGTCAGAGTTTAAAAAAAAAACATTGCTTTACTGATGGCTTCAAATGCAAGTTCATAATGAATACAACAAAAACATTTTGGAGTAATCAAATTTTAACGCAAAAAAAAAAAAAAATAAAAGTAATGTCATCTTTCCAAAACTTTGCATACAAATAGACATACATTTGTCTCATGCAAAAGTAAAAAAAAGTATGGGTCACATCTCAAAAAATTGAAATATGACATGAAATAAGCTAATTTTAGGCAACAAGTCGAGTTCATTTTTTCTTGACTTCTATGATATTTAAGCTAAATATGCCAAAATATATCGATAGAAATATCAAAATGATGTTCAAAAATGTTTTTCAGAACAACATGAATATATCGTAATGCACAAACTATCTGGAAGATTAGTCTGTGCTGAAAATTAGGAGGCTAAAGTAACAGTACTCTGAAACTACTTTATTCATTTTTTTTTCTTGAAAACCTTCCGCCACAAAACATAGTCCCTTACTAATCTCTGTAAATGTATAATTTTCATTCAACAAATAAATTAAATATGTTTTATTTGGCATTGTTAAATATAAATATACAAAATGTTTAGAAAAGAGGTGACCTAAAAGAGTTACCCAAAAAGAGAGTAGCGAACCTCTTTAAGAGGACCTGACAGTCGTGGCCATTTTTTGACGGAATAATTCTTCTCTGAAGAAAAGCTTTTCATAAAGATATAGAGAACTGATCAATTTTAAAGCTAAATTTTTGGACTTTTTTTCTTTATCAATGTTGGTATGTGGACATGAATATCTAATGTTAAAGTTTAAAGCAGATCCGATGTTTGATTTGTTGACCACACAGCCTCCCTAAGGACTCTGTGTGTTAAATAACACACTATTATTCAGTCCGTTTCTAAACGGTGATCAAAGATCCACTGTATTTGCTTTTACATAAAATTGTAAATAAAACGTTGTATATGTAAATAATAAAATCTATAATGTGAAATACATGTAAATACCATTCATTTTACTATATCAACTTTTTAGAGATAATATTTTTTTTAATATATTCGATCAATCTATATAGTCAGGTACTCTGTTCACAATTGCTCTGAAAAAATGTAATTCCATTCATGATCAGCAAATACAACATTATGTACAGCAAATGTTTAGAATATCGATGTATGGGGTTAAAAACCGCCAACTCACAAAAGTTCAAATACTCAAATGAAAGTTAGAATAAAATTTGACTATGATATAATGTGCGTGGATATGTAAAGGGGTGTAGGTGGGTGGGTAAATCAAAGTTCATGGAAAAATTTAGGTCGAGAAGCAAAATCGGAGAAAATAAGAATGAGAGAATTAACATCTGCCAGGTTCTGATAAGACATTAATTTATTACCACAGATGATTGGATGCTGGACATGTTAATTGATCTTTTATGTTTTAACAATCTTGAAACCTACCCCCCAGTGACCCTGCTGTGCACAAATACAAATTACCATCTGTAACATGACAAATTATTTGACCATGGTTGTTAATGAGTATCCCCCTTACATGCACACACTCATTATTTTACAAGCTTGACTTACAAAGAGATATTAATAAAACACACACAAGTATATTATTACAAAATTTGTGACCAAAAATGATTTTATTTACAATAAAATTACTTTTCTCCAGAAATGTAAATAAGAGGTTTTCATAATCCTACGACCGCCGCCTCTTTCTTTTTATACGAAAATATAGGTCATTCTTCGATTGACAGTTTTTTTATACATGGGGTAACCCATAATCTATTTTTGTTTATGGCGGGGTCATTTTTTTACGGGGGTCACATTTCTTCATGTTTAACGTATAGAAAGTTGACCCCTAGGTCTTATTTCTTCAAAATAATCCAATTATTTTACTTTTTCAACGTCGAAAAATGACTCTCGGTCATTATTCTACGGGGGTCATTATTCTTTACACCGGCTGTGGACATAGTTTTCTATTTAAAACACCACTGACGAATTGGTGTCTTTTGCTCAGTTTTAAGAATATTACAAGTAAAATGCAGTTTATGACGTCACAATTACCCTTGTGAAAGTCTAATAAGGTAACTATTTATAGATTCCTATTTTATTAGTATTTTTGTGTAAATAAATGTTACATATCAAATTTTTGTGATATTTTTAAAAATCACTTTAAAACAGGGCATTGTATGACTAAAATTCAACCTAGTTCTTTCAACAATGACAATAAATACGGTATTTGATTACTGAAAAAGAGATTTACTCTTTTTTTTTTTCTTTTTTTTTTTGAAACTCTTACATGTATTATATTCATGTAACAAGAATGTTCGTAAGATTAAAACGGTCGGTGAACCTAATATTTTCAATGTATTCGTCTCGCATATCTTTAATTTGTCTCGAGATTAATGTACATAAAATGACGACGTGTTAAACGTTTTTAAATATGATGATCGCTGTACCAAACAATCTCAAAATGCGAGTATTTCTAGATATTCAGGAAGAAGACAGATTCCAACAATTATTCTTCAATGTAAAATTATAATCAATAAATCAACCACGCTGTATTACACAGGTTTTAAAACTGAATACTCACTGAATCGTGTGGTCATTGTTTACAGTCGAGGATAAACACAACCACTATATCACGCATGCAGTATGGTTATTTCAGGTATCTGAGTTGTTAAGGTGATAACTTTTTTATTTAGCTGTAACGCTTCAATGCCACACATAGTACATTGACGGTTGTGAATACTTCCTGTTTGAGTTAGATCGGATTTCTGTCATGTGCGTTATATATTAAAAACTTTGTATCGTATCAGGTATCTTCCGCAATCATATTCATCTACGACTGCTTTTTCAAATACTGAGACGGTTATTTTTTTAATTTGCATTGTCATTGCATTAACAAATTCGGTTGGAAACATCCTTGCTAAATTTTATGTTATTCAACTGAACGAAAAAATTTAATTGACTAATCTGCCGCTAATTGGATATTTAAAAAACCCAACCTGTTTTAGCATTTAAGTTATAATTTTGACTTCTCCAATACCATGTGTTTTAAATATGCACATTTTTCTCCTGTTGATAAGGTATATATTCCTATCAAGAGCGTAATTTTCGACTAGGATTTTAGTACTTAACAGCAACATGTACAGACTGAGAGAAATCTGTCGCTAGTGTTATTAAAAAATATCGTTAAGTAGATTTCATTATGACGCAAAATGCCTTAAAATATATCCTTCTTTGATCTAATTACATTTAGCTTACCGGCATTACGATCATTTAAATACTGCATGCATGCTAGCGAAGGTAACAGCGAAAAGTATCAACCCGAGAAACTATTGTTAGTAAAATGACATTTAAAAAGAAAAAAATTCAACAGCTTTCTTTTTCGCATAAAAAGATTACATGCTAGATGTACCAACCTGAATTCATTTATAATATTAGTTTAATACTCACCAAACTGCGCAATCATAGTGAACAATCCAAATTCAAACAATCACCTACTGCCGTAAACCAGAAAGATTGAGCACTGAGATCATTTATTATATCCTAAACGCTGACAAAATAAATACTTCCTGGTCTAAAGGGTTAAATATATAACTTTAGGTATGGAAGGTCTGTTTACATTTAAAACTGAGATCAAATATAATTTAAGTTAGACTGTATACTCTGTCGGTTCATGTTTATGCGTTCATTTATATTCTATAACTTACTAAAGCTTTAAGAAATAAAGAACATTATATAAATGTCACTGGCATTCAACAAAATATGTAAAAATTGACAATAAATACAAATCTATAATCCCCGACATGGTGCTGAATTAAATATTTTAGGATTGTAGAAATCTGCAATTTGAACAGCATTAAACTGTTTGTGCATCTACATTTGTACCATGAACTATTTTAATTAAATATATAACAAGAGGTCCACCGGCCTTGATGTTCGACTGAGTACATTAGCCATAGTTGGACTTGTCGGGAAGTCTCATGTTAGTTCTAAGACTGTTATCCCCACTTTTATTATTTAATGTTTGCAAACATCAATTCATAAAAGGTGGGTGGGGGCAAGGGTCGGAGAAATCTTGGATAATAGTCTATATCCTAGCTCGAAGGGGCCAAATATTCTAAACTTTTGGTAAATTCAGGCCTTGCTTACCGATGATTAAAATGAAAGTTTGTACCCGAAAATATTGATGGACATTATAACAATGTATTTAGTTTATCTTCCAAGACTGATCGACTGTATAAGTACAGAAGAAAATGTAATAAAACTTGATAAATTTTCACTTTGTGGCCATATTTTCTATAGGCAAGGGCCTGGACCAGTGATTCAAGGGTAGTAAATTTCACAATTTAGGTAGAGGACTTCATGGACATCATAACCATGCTCTCATTATATCCCCCCTGCTGTGGAAGTAGAAAAGATTTAATACATGTTGACTATAATTATGGCCATATTAACCCCGCCCAAGGGGCTAATCTCCTGACCAAGGGCCCACGAATTACATAATTTTGTTAGAGGTTTTCATGAAAATCATAATCATGCATTCAGTTTGTCTCCCACTACTGTGGAAGTAGAGATTTTTTTTAAGATTAATACATTTTCATTGTACGGCGATATTGGCCTCGTCTTAGGGTTTGAACCCTGACTCAGGGGTAATAAATTTCACAATTTTGGTAGAGGGCTTCATGGACAAACCAAACCAAACCAAACCAAATATGATTATAATTATGTGATTAACCTTGGAGTTTTCAACAAAAAAGTTAAAATGTAACGTTTAAAAATGACGCATGACGGAATACAAACGGTGACGGACGAAAACTAATGGCAAAAGGTCACCTGAGTGAATCAGGTGATATAAAAATAAAAAAAAGTAACAGATAAGAAATTTATACTACAATTTATTGTAGGTGTAAATGTAATCACAGTGACTGTAAAACTGCATTTAGAATCTCGAATCATAAATACTGTAGATTCCTTATTTTTCGCGAGTACTTAATTCCGCGATTCAACCGTTTTGCATCAAATCGCGAGAATATGAAATCGCGAACACCAGATTTTTAACATAGTTTCTTAAGTTTATACATCTGTCAGAAAAAAATAAGCGAGATTTTAAAATTCGCGAGATGTGTCTCTCGCGATTTTACGCGGATGATAATTCTTCGCGTTTAATTAGGAATTTACAGTATTTTGCATATGAATAGCATTCTAATATCAAATAATGTATGATAATGTGTATTTTTCCTAACATTTATATACCGGGTATATCGTCAATACTCTGTTTTTTACTGTCCATTCCTCTCTTGAACATAAAACATGAAGATTTAATCATTTTGTGTCTCTAGAATGAAATAGTCATTGCTCTGTTTGTTCTCATCTGTCATTGACTTCCCATAGTCGGTGGAATAGTTCCCATTCACCGTGTTGTAATTATCATTGCCTTCACTTTCCATAGACAGTATTCCGTACCCGTCCTCCATGACAGACAAAGATGGCGCCGGTCCTGCGTGATCGTAGTAATCGCCCCTTTCCTCCTTGTCTGATTTACCTAAATGGTTGTAGACCCCGTCGATTTTTAAAGAGTCCGTTTGTCTCATTATGGGAGATATAACTGCCGATTTCCGCTGTAAAAATTTTTTTTAAATAAGATGAGAATTTCATTATGTGTATATTGGATTAGACCAAGGACCTCAGAAAACTAGAGTTTAAGTCATAGGTACATATTAAGTAAACTGACTTTTTTTATAATTACATTTATAAAAATTATTATATGGTTTAGGCATTTTAAATTTTAAAATAATTAGAATAAATTCTTGTTGAGAAAAATTGATTTATTGATTATATGTAAATAATCAGAACACTATACCATCCCGTCGTTTATTTCGCTGTAGGCTGAGCTTACGGGAACTGTCACTGAATTCACTTGATCAGTATCATTACTGTATCCGTATGCTGCATTTCTCACAGTCTTCGTCGTTTGATCACTTTACATACACAAGGAATATATAAAGATAAATCAGTAAATGAGAGAGAGAGAGAGAGAGAGAGAGAGAGAGAGAGAGAGAGAAATTATCACCCTTCACTACATTTAGTTTCATTTAGAGTTCATGAGAGTTGAGTTTAAATTGCTTTATCTGACTGTAAATTTCTTTGTTTAAAATTACCTACAAAATATGTTTACAAATAAACCTCACATTGAAAAAGGTAATTATTTACAAAAATAGTTTCGGTAGAAGTGTCAACGAATTAGCAACGTAATTTGTATATAGTTACTTTTTGGAGTTGTAGGGATTCTTTGATCTCCGTCGGATATAAACAAATATAATGGCTGTCAGAAAAGATCCAAAGATGGCCCCTCCTATTGCAGCACCAATGACGGCTCCTAGAAAGGAAGCTAAAATTGTACGTAGACCATTAGTTCAATTTCTGATCCAAACGCTAAAGATCTCAAGAAAAAAAATTGATGTAGATGAGAGATCTGTGACTGTCATATACTATGATAAATGCGTAATTTTGTGAAATCGCTATGTATGACTGTGGTTATATTGAATTCTTGTCTTTATTAAGGTGTTCTTCCGAAGATCTAATTTCAGTTTGCTACTTTTTCACAATGTGAAGAGTAAAAATATTCTGTCGTAATCATTGTTGAACATTTTTTTATTATTGGCGTCACCATCCTAACGTTACAGAAGTATCGATTAATATACCTTGATTATCTAAACATAAACCGCTTTTCTGGTCAGCTGGGTCTGGATATGCTGAGCCTGTTGTGGGTTTTGTTATTGCTGTTGTGGTGATTGTTGTTTGTGATGTTGTGGTGATTGTTGTTTGTGGAGTTGTGGTTATCGTTGCTTGTGTTTTGATTATTGCTGCTGCCATTGTTGTTGGTTTAGAGGTAGTTGTTGTCTTTGTTGTTGTTGTTGTTGGACATTGAGAGCAATCTGTAAGTCAAATTAATAGATGTTGACCGAATTATTCCGTTTTATCAATATCACTAAATACTTATATGCAATCTACCTGAATCAAATATATGGAGTTTTTAAAAAGATGAATGCACTTGTCTTGCAATATCAAGATGTAATGAACTGCACACTTACAGGTACATTTGTCATTTGTATGTTGGTTTCAATGATATCATCTATTTTAATCAAAGTTGATAGAGTGTTTCAGTTTAAAAAATCATTCTGCAATTAAAATTCAATACCAAAACAATTATTTATACCTTATTGTCTTTAATCGTTTAATCATTTAAGATTTTGATAAATATCACATCTTTTGTTCCATTTCTAATGTTTGAGAAAACAATGGATCATAAAAAAGAATAATTAAAGATAGAAATATATGTCTTTATATATGCCAAAATATGTATTTAACTTATGAATAAATTAAACCTGATATGTAATTGTTTTGTGACTATCATAAAAAAAACCAAGAGTCTCCATACATTACTCTCTGTATCTTGCATGAATAATCATAATTTAAGGTTTGAAAAGCAATGGGGTTTTTTTGTTTACTCATATACATGTAATATAATAGTAATTTGTTATTGACTGTTTACCTCCTGCCTCGGTAGCTGGACAACTACAGACAGATGTAGATGGATTTGGTGTCGGACACGTGGTATCAGGACACTGTAACTTACAATTCATTGCATTACAGTTGGAAGGTATGCATCCATGTATGCACAAAAGCAAAACAAAATCTGAAACATAAAACATGATATTCTCAATGAATAAGAATGGCGGCATATTTCTACCCTACATGAATGGTAGTTATGTGAAAATGCTAGCATGTATGTTGTCAGATACTGGCGTTAGTAAGTAAGTAATCCATGTCAACGTGATTATCTTGCATACATACTCAATTAACTTACATGATGACATGTCTGTTTTGCAAGTTGACATACTTTATCTTGCTTAGGGGGCAGAAATATGCAACCATACAAAAGTCGTGTAAGTTGCATTAGTAAATTTTAGTCATTTAATATCATGTATCCTTTTAAATATTTATTGATACAATATTTTACACATTATTACTACCATGAAGATGGGTGTACGAATTTAAAAAAAATTAATTTCTGTTTGTAAACGCGCTGTAGAATATCTTTTTTACTCATAAATAAACCTCATAGTCTTATTCACAATAACTTGCAATTACAACATATCTGCATGTCAAATTAAGTTAAATTAAAAGGAATAAATTCAATATTAGTTTCAGATCTATAACATTTCTGGAAAAAAATTCGATTCTATCTGGATATCGTACGATAGATATTTTTATAAAATAAAACTGGATAAGAACAATTTACATGTTTTTAAAACCCGCTTCAAGATTAATGAAGGGTAAATTAAATCTTACAGATCATGAAACGTTCATGTTCATTCCTTCATGTAGGCTTTACATTCAGGAAAAAACTAACATTTTCAAATTTCATTGATATATATATAAATATTAATATTAGTATAAGCTATACAACCTTGATATACCACGCTACATAGAAGTCAACGTTTACTACTTACCAAACCGTGTGATCATAGTCAATAATCGACATTAAAGGATTCTATTAATGTTATACACAGACACAGTATGGCTACCGCGGTATATATATTAATGTCGTAATCCTTTACATTGAAACGCTTCCAAACCCCTTTAAAATACTTCCTGCTAACCAATAATATATCTTCAGATTTAAAAGCTACCTGTCGATTGTTAAATGCTTGCATTTTAAAATGAATTCAGTAAACTTTTCAAGCAGAAAAAATCGGTATGCATGTTGTGTATATTCATAAAACATTGCATTGAATCTTTTACTTAATTCAGTTTAAAGCAGAATTGACTGTATTGAAATTCACTTAAATTCACATATTCAGCACTTTAACTTTAATAATGACACGAATTGACCTTAGATTAAAGTGTATACAGCTGCACGTAGCTGAACATTTGAAGTAGAATTCTGCGTAACTATTCTTTTTGTTTCTGTACTAGTAACATATTTAACTGTGAGTCCATAGATACCATCATAGCTCTCTATCAAAACCTTGCAGACACAGTTAACAACTGATTTTTGTCTTTAAAAAATCTCTTGACAATACTTTAGCTCCTTCTTTTTTTTATGTCAAAAGACATTGGAGCTTGTTTTGCTCGCTATAGTGCGAAATTCATCTACTAAATATGCACGAACATTTATTAGAATAAGGTTAAAATAAGTTTTGCAAACGGTTTTCGATTTTTGAAAATTATTTTTTTTTAATTTTTAACCTGATAGAATGGAATAGATGGAAATTATAAATTATGATGTATGATAAAAGGATGCTGGATACATAATAGAAGTTCCTTTATAGACTTAATGGATAACGGAACTGTAATAAGCATCCACTTTTCCATGATGTAAGTAAGTCAAAATATTTTAACCATACAGCTGGCCCATTAGTATTTCTAACAGATGATGCTCTTCCAGTTTCATATGCGAAGGTTGCTTCTCATTTAAAATCAGCAGTAGAGTTTATTGGGCTTTAATCCTAACAATTTTAAAGTTTATAGTTTCAGAATAGGTGCAGCTACATATGCTGCTTCAGCTTTATTGGGTTACTCTAAAAATCTCATTAAAAATTAGGGCGATGGAACTCCTATGCTTTTTGTAGGTATATGCGTATAAATTCCTTCCGTTTTTAAGATTAAACTGTGTGATCCTATGAGCTATCCTCAGTTATCGTACATGACAAGTCAACATTTGGCTGATGCCGGGGTATCTGAAATAAAACGTGAAAGTTCAGAACTCGTCTGCTGTCACTAGATTCACGGGTCAGTAGTGGGCTGCTGTGAATTTTGTATTTATGCTTACTTTTGTTTATGACTTATGTACTTGTATATACTAGATGACTTTAGCAATTTACCATTTGTGAAAAGTCAGAATTTTGTAGCACTGATTTGTTCTTGACAAGCAAATGATGTGACTTTTAAAAAATTTATTGGAATATATATATATATATATATATATATATATATATATATATATATATATATATATATATATATATATATGCTGCCATTAGTCGTTGTCTGCTGTGTACGAAGCACAGTTTTAATTTTGTCCTTTCATGTTTTGTGTATTGTTATGTGTTAAGGCCTTAATGTTATTTGCAATACTAGTGCAGACCAAAGAAGACTACAATATGTATTGAATGTATGTCATGGGTTGCCTAGGGTTTCTAAAGGCAGAATTTGTTTTACTGTATATCACAAATTGTATATTATTTATCACTCGTTGTTCATATTCTTTAACTGTCTCTATCTTTGCTCGATCATTACCTCTAATGTTAAGATTTGAACCTATTTGATTTAATGTATATACAAGTTCATTTTTCACATGCTGCTTTTATTTATAGTCATAATCCTGGCCAAGGATTGGCATGGGTGGATCAAATTCTTAATTGGATTTGTGGCCTAGTTTTTTTTTTTGGTGGCTTTTCTGCGGGCAGGCAGTTTTTAATGGTTATTTTTCAAATGTATAGGGGGTCTGTAATGTACTTTTTGTACGTGTAATGCATAATCATTCTAGTCCTTGATACCCCTATCTTGTGTTTTGTATAGATATTTATTTTTCATATGTGTGTATAATAGGGGGTCATGATTGCATTTAGCAATTTCTATAGTAACATGTTTATGATTAACCCCCCCCCCCCCCGTTCTGTATATACAGTAAAACTCGTTTAGTACGAACACGGATATAGAAAAATCTCGGATATAATGAAGTTTTTGAGTCCCCGGTAAATTTTTTTACCAATCTTTGCAAAATGTTACGGTTATAACGAATTCGGATATAACGAATTTACGGATATAGCGAACTGATTTTGAGTCCCGTAGAGGTGAATAATAACGAAATTTAACACTTTTATAACAAATTTCTTAACAGGTTAAAAAGTTGGCACTAGCATTTAACATGATAGTTTGAATGATTTTATTTCCACATAAATTCTTCCAATTCACAATCCGATTATTAAAGGTATCAAAAGAATGTATTTTCATTATAGGCCTCGCCTCAATTAACAAAAATTGTAGTCTGGTGAAAGAAAACATGTAAATAGTTAAATCGCTATAGTTATTACGAATTCGATATACGGATATAACAATTTACGGATTTTACGAAGTAAATCAATCAGTTCCTAGGACTTCGCTATATACGAGTTTTACTGTATCTTTTCGTCATTTACAAAATAAAGACATTATTCATAAGTAAGCATGTGTTCTGTTTTCGCCTGCCTTGAGCAAAAAGCAAGCTTAGTCTCATTGACAAGGTTATACAAGCAAAGAATCATAAATAAGTGATTATTGTAAATAAATAACTTTTATGTGACGTGCTTTGTTTATTTAGTTCTTTACCTCACCCTGATCCTTACTTTGTTTAGGTAATCATCCTGTGGTATATGTTTTTCCTAACCCTTAAGGTGGTATGGAGACTTCCATGTTGTGACGTACTGTTTATCGAAATAAAGAATAAAATCAAGTGTAATTTTATAAATAGTTTCTTTCCCAAAGTTGTCACCTAACAGCGTGGCGCAGTGGGTTAGCGGGTTCACTATGAATCTGTAAGTCATGAGTGCGAATCCCGCTGGGGATTTTAAAATTTTAACCTTTCCAAAAAAATTTTAAAACGTATTTTTTAGTTAAATAATTGTAAAATTTGAAAATTCTAAACCGGTGAAAGTATTTTAATTATACTGTTCTTTAATTCACATTAATATCGAAAGATGTCACACACTACCTTAACTTGTACATCTAATCCAATCAGAACTGTTCAATTGGTCACGTGTCACTTATAATTGATCTGTTTATTTTGATCAAGAAGCCACGCTATTGATGACCATGCAGTAAAATGTATGACAACCGTCCACTCCTTCTACCTCCAAATATAGTAATTATAGTTTGATATTTGGCCTTCGTTTTTGCATGGCCTAATTCTAGTTTTTTGGTGTCTACCCACCTTTTTTGTGGGCAGGCAGTTTTTTATGCTTATTTTTACATGTTTCTACAGTAGGGGGTATGTCATGTATTTTTTGTACATGTTTTGCAAAAGCGTTCTAGTCCTTTGGACCCTTTTTTGTGTTTTGTGTAGATTTGTTTTTGTCATGTGTGTATAATAGGGGGTCATGATTGGATTCAGTACCATATGTATTATTACTATAGTAACATTTATCATTGACCCCCTGTTTTTGTATAACTTTTCGTCCTCTATTAAATAAATGATATTATTCATTTTTATACATGTGTTTTGTTTTCGCATGCTTTGAGCAAAAAACAAATTCAATCTCTTTGGCATCGTTATACAAACAAAGCAACATAAATAAAAATAATTACGAACCGTTGAAAAGGTCTTGATTATCTTTTTTTTCTTTCTAAATAATGGTCTTACTATCTGCTTTATATGTACATGTATAAGAACGTTCATATTCTGGATTTACCAATTAATTTCAGATTTCATGATCAGTGTCTGGTCGACATTTCAGAAGGAGACAACAGCGTAAATACATAATAACCTTTGTGCAACAGTATTCAAGTTTCCTGAAAAGTTTTATGTTCATGTATTTAACAAATGATGTCATTGATGCTGTTGTGAAGCATACAAACTTTGATATGAATATAACAACAGCGAATGTTCTAGCCTGTTAAATACGTAAATTCAAGTAAAAATATTAATAGAAATGATTCCGAAAAGTAAAAATTTTTATGCATCTCAGTAAATTGGTTTTTTTTTATAATTCTTTATGTTAGTTAATTACAGAGTATAAAAGGCCGAAAGGATTTAAATTTATAAGCTTTCTGTGTGTGATACTGCATTATAATATTTTGATTGTACCATTGCCAGTATTACAAGTTATGTTGCTAGTTGTACCTTATTGAAGATTTTTAAAGAATTATGGGGGTTTTTTTTCCTTTGCACAAGGGGTTTATTTATAAACTTATTTTACTGAGGACGTATTCAATTACACAGTTTGATTAACAAACGGAAAATATTCCTTCAGACAAATATCTGAAGATAAAAGAGAATGTACTATATGGCTATATGCAACGTAATTTAGATTTATTTCAGGAATTCCCGTTTTTCATCTTCCTAGATGATTAGAATCACTATTAACAATCATATTATTAGAAGGGTTTAGCGGAAACGGAAATAATCGGGGTTTTTTCTTCCCCTTTATTTTATAAGATAAACCTGACAAAGACAAAGAGAAAAGGGTCCTCTCCAAGTTAAATGAACAGATAGAAAGTTGGAACGAGCTCTTTATTAGTGTCCTGAATGGACCAGAACCAGACCAACCGATGACATTACAACCAGTGGTAGACCTTAACATAAATATAAAATATAAAGAAACAGGACACAACGAAAGCAATAAAATCTAGGGATGTCAAACGAGTACTCGAGTACTCGACTATCGCTCGGTCACACTGATCATCGACTAAAATTTTCTTAGTCGATTACTCGTAATAACATGAACAGATTTTAAAAATATTACTTATTTTTTTCTTAACGCGGCAGTTTCTGTTCTACGAATGTAGATATCAGTTTTCTTTGCTCGACATGTTTGATATGTAAGTTACATTCTTTTCCATCGATGTCCCTGGTGTATTTTCGAAGCGGATAATAATTGATCTCTTTTAATATACTTACGCAGACATGTACTTGAGAATTTGTGTTTCTTCTAAACAGTTATTTATTGGATTAGATGTTTGTACACGGTAATCAAAAATTTAATCATATCAATAATTATCTCAAGGCGTTTCTTTTTATAATCAATAATCTTTGATTGTTGATTAGGCACGGACAATGACTAACCGTGGAACCGGTCACATTTAATTTTCCTGAGATGATACGGTGCTCAATTATATGTAAGCGTCACAATAAAAAAAGGAAAAGCCTGGAAATTTTCTAACGGATATTGAGAAATACATTTCAATTCATTTTAAATCAAATACATTTAGTTTATGTTATCATAATTTTTTTAATGTTCTTTAGTTTAAGATGAGATGTATGTGGCAGTAGCATTATTTGATTTAAAAAGAATTCACGGTTTCAAATAAACGACTTCGCCAACCGATTAAAATTGCCATCCCTAATAAAATCACTTAAGAATGGTAAAGCATCTGGAATGTACTTTGAAATATTGAGGAGAAGATATTTGTGAATATTTTTTTAAACTACTAAATAGAATCTGGGAAGCTTAAAGAATACCAACCGAATGAAATAGAGGGTTACTTGTCAACCTGTCTTATAAAGGAGACCTAAGCTGTTGTAAAAATTGGAGAGCCATAAACCTTCTGCCAGTAGCTGGCTATGTAGAATGATACTGATCAGGATGAAAAATGTTGTGGATAAAGTTTTACGCGATGAACAGGATCTAATAGAAGTTATACTGACAAAATTTAATGTCTTAGAATACTTGTATAGACCATCATCACTGTACATAAATATTATTGACACTATGAAATACCATCTAAGATAGTTAATATTATCAAGACCTTATATGAAAAATTCTCGGTACAAGTGATACATGAAACATCTCTCACTGACCCCTTTCAGGGAGTTAAACAAGACTGCTCACGCTCGCTCACCCTCTTCCTAATAGTGATGGACTGATCGCAAAGGAGGCATTTAACAAGCCAATGACAATACAATGAACAATGATCAGAAGATTAGAAGGCCTATATTTTGCTAACGACCTCGCCCTACTGTCCCACCAGATAAAAGATATCAAAGAGAAATTCAACAAACTAAATGAAATTGGAAAAAAATAGGACGAAAATTTAACAGCAAGATAACAAAATTTATAAAGGTCAAATAATATCAGTAAGACAGGTGACCCAGACGAAGATATCTTAGCCAGAATAAACAAACCCCGCCAAGCTTTTGCAATGCTTAAGCCAGTTTGGGGTTCCAGTTTGCTAAGTGAAAGCACCAAAATTAAAATATTTAATATCAATGTTAATTCAATAATTTTCTATGAATGTGAACCATGAGACTAACAGCAGGATTACAACAAAAAATACAGGTTTTTTACCAACAAAAGCCTAAGGGCCACATCTGTAAAGTCTGTTGACCAGTAATGATAACCAATGAGCAGCTTATGTAGCGTACAATGCAGGAAACAACAGCCCTCCAAATCAAAAAAGAGCGAGGCAACGGAATGGCAACACACACACACACACACACACACACACACACACACACACACACACACACATCATGTAATATATAATATTAATTTATGATAAACATACCTTTTATCCTCAACATTTAAGACAAAGTTTGAAACTACTTCTTGGTAAAGGTAGTATACTAACGTAGAACAGAACTTCGTGGCTAAACATTACAGTATCAACAAGAAGCCATTCTATTAAGAATATATTCAGGTGATTAATTTCGCAGTTAGGTCTTAGTCAAAGTTAAATTCCATCTTGCTGTTTTAAAAGCACACAAATAATACTAGTATCAAATATCAACAAGTTACCGATCGTGGAAGCTATTTTGCTTAATAATTATTTGCCAAATTATTTTTGCAGATAAATGTAGTTTATAGTGTTGAAGATTTTTCTTTCATCGTGTCTATTCTTAAACTTGCTTTCTGATTAATTGTCCTTGTTTCCTTGATACCAAGGTAATTATACACAGATAGTAATATATAGAACAAATATAGGTTATATAGCCATTTTAATATTTCACATGCGTTAAAACAATTTGACCCTTAGGCATGCGGGCCTCCTGTTCTTTCATTATATTGTGATTCGGCTATATTAAAACTTGAATAAATGATGAATAAATTGCAAGAGTTTAATTATTGAAAAATCTCTCTCGATATTTTTTTACAGACTGTCAAATTTAAAAGCTTGCTTCTTATGTCACAAACTAAAACGTTAATTTATTGTCTAGTTAATATGCTCAATGTACAAATTGAACATCCAGTCTCTCAAAACCTTCGGACAAAGTTTACCCCTTCTCTCTTCAGAATTATACCTAATGGTTTAGTACATATTTTGTGTTTCTAGAATGTAATAGCCATTGCTCTGTTTTTTCTCAGCAGTCATTGACTTTCCACGATCGGTTGAGTAGTCCCTTGCCACTGTGTTGTAGTTATCATTTTCTTCACTTTCTATAGACAGTACTCCATACCCGTCCTCCGTGACAGACAAAGATGGCGCCGGTCTTGCATGATCGTAGTAATCACCCCTGTCCTCCTTGTCTGATTCACCTAAATGGTTGTAGACCTCGTCGACTTTTGAGGAGTCCGCTTGTCGCAATATAGGAGATATAACTGCCGATTTGTGCTGTGAAAATTATTTTTTCTTGAAATTAAAGAATGACATTAAACGGTTATTAATTAGAATAAGGACCTCATCATTCTAGATTTGCGGTCATAGATACATGTTAGATAGACTGACAGACTTGTTTTACTTTTTCATATATGAAAAGTTTTGTTTTTAAGGCATTAAAAATTTAGGAATTGGCAGAAGCACTTAGGAGAAATATTGATTTATAGTTAATATGTTAATGAAAAATCATATTACTATACCATCCCGTCATTTATTTCGCTGTAGGCCGAGTTTACAGGAACTGACAAGGAATTCACTTGATCATTATCTTTGGTGAATCCATATGATGCATTGCTCACAGTCCTTGATGTTTGATCACTTTTAATTACATAAACAAATGATATTCAAAGATATCAGTCAGAGAGAGAGAGAGAGAGAGAGAGAGAGAGAGAGAGAGAGAGAGAGAGAGAGAAATTTATTTATCTCCCTTAATAGTCTTTCTAAGTTTATCATTTCCCATTACAATTTACATAAAGTTAAAGAGAGTGAAGGCTGCTTGGTCTGAATTATAATTTAAGGACGCTATAAAAATAATGATTGTATTTTCATTTGTGTAGCTCAATTATTAATGAAGTAGTTTTCCTATCATTTAAGCAATATTTTTAATGAATAGAATGGCGAACAACATTAGTGAATAGAATGGTGAACATATATAAACCCCTTTATGAAAAATTCGTGAATATTTAAAAAAGCAAGTAATTTCGCACCATTTCAAATTCGTCTTGTTTAAAAGTGGGTAAAATTTTGATAAGACTGTCGCATTAGCCAACAAAAATATGAATTTAGCTATCAAGAATACTTTGGAAAATGATAAAACCAAATGTAACATTTTTACAAAAATCTCTTCGGTAGAAGTTAAGTGTGACCGAACTAGCGATGTAATATGTATAATTACTTTTTGGAGTTATAAGGACTCTTTGACCTCCGACGGAAATAAACAAAAAGAATCGCAGTCAGGATGGATCCAAAAACGGCCCCTCCTATTGCGGCACCAATGACGGCTCCTGAAGAGGGGGCTATAAATGAACGTAGAACATAGTTACGTTTATGACAAAAGCCAAGGATCTCCGGGAAAAGAAATTGAATGACGGTTCTTAAGCTTTCGATTGGCAATATCTGTTTACGAATAAGGAATATTTTGAAAACATGCATGGTTTTGTAAAATAAATATAAATTTAAACAAAGTCAGGTATTCTTGTCTTTTGTTGTGAAACGCATTTAAAATCTGCGTGATATATATTTGCAACATTTTAAAAAGGTAAAATAACTAGTGTCATCAAATTTTTAGTATAACTCGCATGTACCACCCTGGTTTATTAAGCGTAAACTGCTCTCTGGACACGCTGAGCTTGTTGGGGATGTTGCTGTTGTTTGTGTTTTTGTTATATTTGATGTTGTTGTTATGGCTCCTGTTGATGTTATTGTTGGCGATGATGTTGTTGGAGACCGAGAGCAATCTGGAAGTCCAACAAAGTGAGGTCGAAATATACTGTATCATCATCATAAAAAACGTCATTATTATAGATACATGTAAATGTTTTTCCATGGTTTTTGTTTTGTTTTTTGTTTTTCTTTTTTTTTGGGGGGGGGGGGTATGATAGCAGTTGTTTTACAAAAAAAGAGATACTATATTAAAATCGAATTTGCATTAAAGGGACATGTATGTATAATATGCACAATAAAACAGTCAATTGAGAGAAAACGCAAACGCAGGTACATAATAGCAGCGTCAGTTGTACAATTATTGCTGTTTTGGAAGTCAATAAGATGATTTACATATAGCTACCAGAGATGTAAAATATTCATCGGGAAGGAAGGATTAGCTAAATCATTGTATTGATATTATATGATTCAGTGACAAACTGACACAAATATATCAAATTGAGTTTTATCAAGCGATAAAAGCCATATCACTTATATTTAGTCTGAAGTCACAGTCGAACACATTGAGAAACGCAAAATTTTGCATCATTTTGGAACTTCTAGAATTTGCTAGATTTATATTTTAGTATTAGTATAGAAAAGTAAGGTACTCTCATTGAACTTCTGTAGGAAGACATTGAACTGTGAACATGCACTTACCTACTTACTGGGACATTGTGATTTGTGAGATCTATTCAGCAGATTGTAACAGACACTCTTATGTTATAATTCTTAGTGTAAGTTGTATTTTTGTATTTAAATATATATTACTGTAAATTAATTGTTAAGTTTAAAGTTCAATCTTTTTGCTTGATGTTTGCTGGAATTTAGGGTTATTCTGACCCATAACAGAATGTACATTAGTAATTTAGTAAATAATGTATTTTGACTGTTTACCTACTGTCTCGATAGTTGGACAACTACATACGGATGAAGTTGGATTCAGTGTCGGGGATGTGGTATCAGGACACCGTGCTGGGGTCAAACAGGGCTGGCATGTACATCTACAGTGAGCTGTTTGAAGTATAACGACAGTTATTATCAATACACGCATCGTGATGATTGGTCTGTTTCAGTCTTACTTGCTTGGTACATTGCGAAATCGGATGTTTGTATATACAAATTATATATCACATCATTGGTAAGGTTAGTAGCTCACATGGACAATGTTGACCTTTAGAAATCATCCATCCAAGTATGTATAAATGCATAGCCAATTCTGAAAAAGTATAAATTATGACACAATATAACATTCAGGGCAATGGTATGAATTCTCTAAGTAAAGACCGTATGACACAAGATTCAGTAAGAAGTTAATATTGACTTTCATAGAAAGAAACTCTGTCCTAGTTAGTTTTCAAGAATCTGAAAAGCAATTTAATTAATATGTATTTAGAAGAATCTGACTTCGCTGCCAAAACATGTTTTTTTAGTTACTGTAGTTATGTTTGGAACTTAATCCTACATCATAAATATGGTAAAATTTAATGTTTTGTTTTATCATATAAAGATTTCAGTTAATAAAATATTCAGTAGCGAAAGTTTTATACAAGATAGTAATGTATTTCCCCTTAGTTAAAGCTTCTAAAAGGTATTTCACATAAACATATTAGGTAAAAAAAAATTATCAACCAAATATAACTTTGTTTGTCAATGAAGAAATTATTCAAAATTATGATTATAATTTACAAATTAAAGGGACCACGTGAAAATTGCAACTCATAATTATTTGACTTAGTGTTAAGCAAAGACGTCTTAAATGGAGACACTACATAACAGTGAAAAAGCAAGCACATAGAATTGTTTTTGAAAGTGGGGGGGGGGGCAAATTTATCCGAAATCTCGGCAAGCAAAAACAAAACAAAACACACCCCCCCCCCCCAATAAAAAAAAAACTTTCAAAAACCTAATCAGTGGGAAGGAGGAGGGGGGGCGTGGAGAACGGCGAGAAAACATGAACACCATATAATGATAAACGCGCACTACATAATGTTATAAGCACCAACATAATGATATAAGCATACTACATGATGATATAAGCAGAGCACATAATGATATAAGCACACCGAATAATGATATAAGCACACCAAATAATGATATAAGCACACCGCATAATGATATATGCACACATGATGATATAAGCACGCCATATGACGATATAAGCACACCATATAACGATATAAGCACACCGCATAATGATATATGCACACTACATGATAATATAAGCACAACATATTTTGGTATTAGCACACCATATAACGATATAAGCACACCGCATAATGATATAAGCACACTGCATAATGATTTATGCACACGTGATGATATAAGCACGCCACATAATTATATAAGCACACTACATGATGATATAAGTACACTACATTATGTTACATGTATAAGCACACTACATGATGATATAAGCACACTACGTATGATATAAGCACACTACATATAATGACATAAGCACACCACATAATGATATATTAAGCACACTACATGATGATATATGCACACCACATAATGATAAAAGCACACCAAATAATGGTAAACATTCACTGCATAATGATAAAAGCAGACCGCATAATGATTAAGACGACTTAATGATAAAAGCACATTACATGATAAAATAAGCAAACAAAGTTAATTTTGCCACTGTGAGACATTCCAGGCGTTGGTAAAATTGATACCTTAAGCCTAAGTCACAACTGGTCGTACGTGCTTCTACGGGTGGTCTACGGGCGGATTTTAAGGAAAATATTGCGAGACACGCAAGTGCATCCTGCGATTTTGGAAGGACGCACGCTTCCCGTAAGCACGCACGGTGGCTGTTGGACATGTACAACAATCACCACGGTTTCCTTGCGAGATCTGAAAACGTACGCTGCACTTGCGCATCACTCAAGAAACCCGTAAGATAATCGTACGATTTGACTTGTACGAATGACGTAAGGAGATCTCACTTGTCCCTTGCATTACACGTATGTTGACTGCAAGTCGCTTGTGCTCACCATCAACATATAAATTGAACGCACAGTAAACGTACGTCATACTTACGTCAAGCGTACACCCATTATGATTGTGAAAAAAATCACCAAACGACAGTTTTAATATTCATCAAGATCAAAGATTCTAGTCTGAAAACTAAAATCAAACAAATACGTTCGTTTTGACAAAAAGATGAAAGGCAAAGAAGAAAAACAGGACAAGAAAGAACTAGATTTTGAAGTACATTGTACAGAAAAAGCAAAAGATGTTCCGATCACTTTGACTTGCAAGCGTGCTTCTATAGAATCAAATACATTTGCGGAATAAGGAGAAGAAAATGATATTTACGCACAGAACGATATTTTTATCTAAAACCAACTATACAAAACACTCCAACAAATCCTATTAAAGAAAGTTGTTGTTTTCGTGAGTATGAAACTTTTCCTTTGTAAACCGAGTACTTTCTGTGAAACACTTGACAAGGGGTTTCATACCCCACCATTTCAGACTCAATGGAGTCAAAATATTGTAAATTTGTAACCTATAGTAGTTATTATTATATATATACTGATCGGCTGAACTGCCCAAAGTTGTACCCTCTGAATAATCATCATTATGAAAATATTGATTATCATCTCATATGACCATTACAACTTTATAAATTGTTTTCATAATTGTATCTAAATCAGAATACCAGGAACAAATTTGTAGACTGAGATTTTTAAAATGAATAAAGTGTAAATGGTGACACTATTTTGATAATATTATTTGTAAAAGCAAACTAATTCAATGTGGCTTTTTACTTTCAGTTGAAAGTTTTGTCGCTGAACTTTGATTTTTGCGCAAACTTTCTTCTAGATTTCAGAAAAGTTTTCAATATTTATTGGTATTAGATTCGAAAGATACTAGTAAATTATTTTTTCAAAACACTCTTCATTTGTGTTGTCCAGCTTAGCTTGTTTAATTACCAAAGTAGCATTAACACAATATAACAGAATAACAGTCTTCTTTTTCTATACGAGTTCTTTTGACGTTTTAATATCTACTTGCTTACAGTAGATATATTTCAGTACATACTCAAAGACAAAATGTTCTCTATTTCATGTGAAAACTAATAATTGTCCGTGCAGCTGTCGTGAGACACAGAAAGACATCGGTACGATTGACTTGAAAGTGACCTACGACACGGATGTTATTTCAGCCGTTCGCAAGGCAAACGTACGTCTGTTTCACGATAATCGTAATATGCAAGTACGGTTCCTACGGGCATTGCACGTTGCGAGTGGCAACCCGTCTCCAAACAAAATTGTACGTGACACCTACGACTGGCAAGTCAATCGTATGTTTGTCTTACGTTGCACTCTCAATCACTTCAACACAATTTTTAACGCTACGATCAGCCACGGGAGCCCAAACTGGCAAAACCCGTAGCACACGTACGATCACCAAACACGTACGGCCAGTTGTGAATGAGGCTTTAGAGAGGTTAAGCATTTGAACGTGTAAGAGTACGTGTTCGTGTAACTAGGGGAATCCCCTAATTTTATGTGTATTACGTCATAATTTCTGCATACCGCGTAATTCTGCAAGTTGTACAAAACGTGTAGAATCAAAAGTACACGGAAGTAAATACTTGTAGCATTTTTCAAAAGAAATACATACTATGTGTACATCAAACATTGTTAATTGTAAAGCAGACGATAAGTTAAGGATGACTGTGGTTATTATGGTTTCATCACATTCATAGAAATATTTCATAAACAGTGAGAGTAAAGTGAACATGTTGAAAATGTTAAATATAATTAATTTACACGTTCACTTACACGTACAGTTTATTTTACATAAGCCTTTTGGTACATGTACGTATAAACATACATGTACTTGTAGCTTTACACGTACCCGTAGACGTACACGTTCAAATACTTAAACTCTCTCTTGTTGAGTTTTTATCCTTATTAGAACCATTTTAACAAGGCCTTGGACTTTCGGTACGACGTGACTTTCTATTTATTGCGTCAAAACAAGTTAAAAATGACGCTGGTTTCAAGTGAAATATACACCGATTGCGTAGTCTTGCCCGAAAGCCAGACAAATCTTGTTGATTTCAATGAGCAATGGCTGAGTGGCCTACGATGAAATAGACAGGATTACGTCACAATGCTATTTGACACAACTACCCAAAGTCCAAGCTCTTGTTAAAATGGTTCTAAATACAGTGATAACAAATGTCGTGCACATTTCAGCTACACAATGAAATGCGATATAAACGGTTACAGTGCATTTTATAACGAAAGTTCTTGTCATTTAACATCAATATTCTTCGTGGATTTTTTTTTATATAATCACTTGCACGTTTTTAGTACCCGAAAGGTGCGTATTATTTGTGTTTTAAATCTATCGTAGTTTTTAACGCGCTGTTTTAGGTTTATTAATTAGAACATGCTTTATACATGCATACATATGTTTTTGGGTTTTTTGCCTTATTCACATTAACTGGCATCTACATCGTATTCTGCTAACATTCGCACTTTCTTACGTTTAAATTACGTACACCTTTCGTCTAATTAAGAATATGTTTGAGTTTTCAGACCTGTAACTCTTACAATTTGTACGAATTCGATTCAGTTTACATCTAGTACAACAGATACATAATACAGTTCACGCTCTCGAGATTTATGTAGCATAACATAAACAAGCATAAAATCTTATTTAATTCGTGGTCTGATGATTAAGGAAGGAGTCTTTTCTGGTTTTCGACTTGTCAAAGTAAATTTGATTAGATGGTCATTAAATCAAGATGAAAGGAAATTAAAATATCACATTTTCTCTTTCTTTTTTACAATCATACAACTTGGGATAAAAATAGTAATCAAAGTTTAGAATCTAACAAGGATTCTATATATTTTTGGCGGAACATTGGCGTAGGAAAATATCACGTTTTTGCACTTCAGAATTGCTAGATTCATAAGTCTATTAAGCATTTTAAAAACAATCACATTAATGTTGGATTTCTTCAACTAATGTGAACTAATGATAAGGTACTTGGATTTCAGAATATGTTTATAAAATATATTATCTTTATATAAGGTCTTCATAATATGTAAAAATCAGAAATATTTTAATGTTGGAAGCTTATGAAAATAATCAAAATATCTTCAAAATTTAAGAAAATTTGAATAAATGCGGGCTAAGCAATATCAATTTTAGCTAAATATTAATTCCAATTAAGTACTCACTAGTATAAGCTGGTAGACTTTCTGATATTCTATCATTTCATTGACGAATATAAACTTTATATCTTAAGCAGATGTCTACATACCTGCAAATAACTATATTTATTTTTATCATCCTTTAAGTTGGGGAAAAAGTTAGTGACCTTGACCTGACCTTGATGCGGAAACAGCTAGGAAGGTTAAATTTGATTAAACTGATAGAATCATTTGGTTATATTATGTTTGACTGTGTCAAAATTTTATGAATTTTCTTAATATAAGAAGTGTGCATATGTATATAAATAGTGCCTGTTTGGGAGGGTAACAGTTGAAATTGACACCCCGAGAAAACCATTGTCAACCGAGGCGAAACTGTTACCCTTCCAAACAGGCACTATTTATTTATTATACTGAATGTCTTAATTTTAGCGAAAATTTTACTGCTTTTATATAGAAATGACGTGAACTCTACGGCGAACCGTACGCGCATAATTTACGTGCATGTAACAGTTCGTTGTGTTACCCGTTGCCAAGTGTGTTGCTAACGCTGAGGGTAATAGAACGGATTATCAACTGTGTCTAAACCAATCAGATTTCAGTATTTAACATTAAAGTATAATAAAGTATAATAATACTACTTACCAAACCGAGTGAGCATGGTCTATTTTCGAAATTAACCAATCTCTTAATGATATACACAGACACAGTATGGCTACTGAGGTACAAATAATGTTATGAACCTTAACATTGAAACGCTTTAAAACCACTTTAAATACTTCCCGCTAACCAGTTACATTAGGATAATAATCTTCCGAATGTATAGCTGCATGTCAAATGTTAAATGTTTGCATTCTAAAACGAGTTCAGTAAACCTTTCCTGTGTGCGTGTTGTGTAAATTAAATATAAACATTGCTTTAAATTTTTAACTTCAGGCACGTAGCATCGTTTTTTAAATGGGGGGTGGGGGGTGGGGCGACTCATCAAAAAAACCTTGACAAGCAAAATAAAATTCCCCAAATCATGAAAATCCTAATCCGTGTGTATGTGTATGTTGAAGGGGGAGGGGGGGAGCGTAGTATACCTTTAACTTCAATTCTATTTCGCTCTTAATATCCTTATTTTCATTTACATTTTTCACATACACCCAAAAAATCGGGGAGGGGGGGGGGGCAACTCCAATGTTTGCCGCGAGTAAAATGTGGGGGTGGGGGCTGATGCTATCTGCCTGAAGTTCATTAAGTTACAAGAAGAACTGGCTTCTAAAATTTAATAAAATCCACCTAAACATTTAAAAAAACAATGAATGATACGAATCGACATTATTAATTTAAAGCGTATACAGTTGCAAGTAGCAATAGAAATTAGAATTATTAATTCCGCAAAACAATACGTTTTGTTTCTGTATCAGCTATTTGGAGTCAATATGGTGAATATATAGCTACCACAGCTTTTGGCTGCAATTATAACCACTTACGAACTGTAAGGAAGAAATTGTATATTGACAAATGATTTATTTAAGGAATCATTCTTTTTATAGTATTATGAGGTAATAATTTCGGTCGGGGCGTGGTCAAATCCAATAAAGCTCGAAGGGGCTTTAAGATAGATTGATCACGCCCCGACCGAAATAATTACCTCATAATATTCAAAGATTGATTCCTTATTATTTAGATTTATATAATGTTTAGAAATTGTACGATTAAGCATTTAGATTATTGATATATTAATGTGATTTTCATTTCTTTTAATTATGCAAACCCCGCTTGCGCCCAAACAATACGTCATTTAAATTTATTGTACTGTTCATTAAAAAATCGATTCGTAGTACTTTGACAGACAAAGACACTGAAAAATGTAAATATAAAGATATACATGTAGTTTTGACCAAGTAAAAAAAATCTTCTGAAGTTTTATCAGATTTATATAAATCCGTTTACTGAATTTTATTTTACAAAATTTAATTAAGTACACTTACGACCATATAGTCGTGTAATTAAATTAATTTGATTAAATAAATTCAGTAAACGACACATATAATATTATGGTTTTGATACCTGTACATTTAAAAAAAAGATGATCAATTTAGAAAAAATTCCCACTGACCCATTTTAAAAAAATATAACAGATGCATCTTATGATAATGACAAATCACCGACGAATGGTACTTTTTGATACAAGTTGGATTCAGCCGTAACAGTTTCCACGACTTAAGACGTCATAATAACCCCAGATCGCGCTGATCGTAATCCTTTAAACGCTTACTTCCTTTGTCTTATGTCGGTATATGCTCACAATAATGCAACAAATATATACAGTCCCACTTTAAGACGGAAAACACTTATGGTCTGATAACTAATTAGGGCTTAGCAGTCTCAGAACCTGATACATTAAGTGTCCTGTGACTACCAAATACGACTAGAGTCATCATAACCACGTGACCTTACAGATGCAATTTTTTCTCCATTCATATAAATCTATCAAAACCTTTATTTATGACATCTTGATCAATGAAGATGAAACAAAAATTCATCAATATGGAAGTTCAAGGTGTTATTTGGACTTTTTTGCTAATTCACGGGTATTTTTGTTTATCGTTTGCAGAAACGCACGACTTTTGTAAAATGGAGCGAATTTTGACTAATCGATTTGAGACAGAATGTGTTCTATGTTCTAAGAATTCGGACACAGATTGTCCAAGGAATGCAACGAAACTAACTACAGACAATGGACATAAAAATTGTCAGTTAGATCTCAATATGGGAAACGAAACGGATCCCCGGATTATCACTACGACGGGATGTTCACATATTTGTTTGGAAAATATTCCGGACCCGTACTGCTGCGATGGCTATTATGGCCCCAACTGCTTGGGTAAGCTTGAAGGTTTAATATTAATGAAGCTTACTCATAAAATTGTCAAAGACGGACTTGCGTTAGGGCATGTTTTCTGAAAAAAGGCAGCCTGAGAATAAGGGCATCCCCATTGCAAAATACGTTTGATGAAAAGAATATCAAACTCATCTTTGTTCACTTGTTGTCAAAAGAAATGATAATAGAAGCAAAATTTGAAAATGTGCTTGGCATGCTATGCAAGACAGATAGAACGTGGCTGCACATGCAGTTATGTTCTATTTTTAAACTGATGTGTTTACCATAGGGTTTAAATATATGGACTATTTTTAAGACAATAATTGAGGGAGGCTGGGTGGCAACAAATCAACCATCAGATCTCCCATTAATTTTTGGATATGAATTTAAAACTTATAAATTTTTATTTGGAAAAAAAATTCATATATTATAGCTTTAAAACTTCAATTTTTTAAAAAATATCGTTATTGAGCTAAAACACTTCTTCTTAAGGCGATCAGTGCATGCTATAAATTGCCACGACCATCCCGCCCTCTTGAGATGTTTGTCGAGATACTGTTGATGATATTGCAATTTTGTTCATGTTTACAGGCATAGTTCATCTTTTGAGTTAATGTAAAATGCACTATAGTTTATGCCGTTTCCTTCTTTGTAGAAAGAAATTTATTTAACAACAAAATTTAACGTTCCATGAACGGATCTAGATGGGGGTTCATGGGGTCCCCTGCAAAACTCACTTAGTAAATTTCCGAATATATACCTTGGACCCCAACCCTACATCCCCCATGCCACCCAAACACCGGCAACTAAACTTTGACATCCGGCCCCTCCCTTGGAAAAAATTATGGGTTAGGACACGTGTTCCTTGTGAAAACTGAATTATTTGTAACGACCAAAAATTAATGGAGATTCGATGAGTGAACTACAATCCGTTATATTTTGTTCCTAAACATTTTTTGTTTTTAAAATGTCGTAAAATGGTTTGCCAGTCATAGGCTATTTAATTCTCCTTGAAAAAAAATATCCAATTAAAATCAAATTAAAAAAGAATTAAATTCAAAAGATTAGAACTAAACGATATTTATCTCTTGTAATCGTTAAATGATTAGAATATCGTATTTGATAATTTCGGTTGCTCTTATGTTGGTGTTGTTGACCACTGAATCTCTGTGAGATACATGTATGGATTTGATATCATGTAACATCAAACGGTGAAAAATCATTTTTTTTAAACTACAAACAAGACGTGTCTTTGACGTTAGGAAGAAGGGTCAAATAACCATAACGAAAATTGGTGTGAAAATCCATTATTAAACTTAGAAATAGATAAAACAAAACTAAAGGGGGTTCTGGAATGATATGCTTCTTTGTATAACATATTGAATAAATGTGTTTGCTTTTCATTTTACATCTAACAAAGGTAATCATAAAGTGTTTAATAAGTTAATATCTAATTGTCTCCGTTTTGTGATTAAAATGGGGAATAAATTGTTCTTATCTTACAATAAGAGTAGGAATTGGACCAAAATATCCTGCCGAATTAATTTGCTGAAAGCAAGATAGCGATCAGTGTGTCAAATTTCCGGCGAAAGTGGTTTGGGGTCAATAGCACCTTGAACTAAGGGTTAAAGCAGCACTATAGAAAACGAGTATTTTGAAGTATGGTTTATGTTTCATTGTGGGAATAAATTCGTAAAAATGAGATCTACCTAAACATTCATCAGTTTTTATAATTGTATGGAAAATAAAAACGAATTCATATGCAAAAATATTAATATTTTTTGATAGCGGACAATTTTATACAGAATTGAAAAATTTAACGAACATAAAAATTAGATACAATTAAAATAATATTGTTATTGTTTTTGTATTGATTGTATTTTCTATTCCGTAGAATGTCCATCCTACAACTGGAAGACTTGTAATGAAAGGGGCACCTGTAATGATACCATTACCGGAAGTGGCGAGTGCTTGTGTGAAGTAGGTGGTTTGTGTGGTGGGAAATTCTCTCTCTCTCTCTCTCTCTCTCTCTCTCTCTCTCTCCGTAATTTGTTTGTCGAAAGAAAAATAAACAATTATAATATTAGTTAGCGTACGGTTCTATTTAGTTAAGATATATTATATTAATACAAAGTGTAATTTAATTATTTCTTCTTGATTATTTATATGTTTATCTCCCCCTGTACATTGTAGCCATTCAATATATTCATTGCAATTTTTTTCAGGCAAATTTCACGGGATATGCTTGTGAGAAATGTTCAGAAAATAACGTGTATGGCGAAAATTGTACAGAACGTAAGTTATAATTTTCTTCCATTTTGTATTACAAAGACCCTTTTCACCATTTTGGAGCCTGATGCACTCTTCTATGTCCTATTTAGCCTGTGACTGCGTAAATGGGGAATGTAACAGCGGAATTCTAGGTTCCGGAAGCTGTGATTGCTACTCAGGATGGAATGGAGACAGATGCGATGAAGGTATACACATTTGATTTAAGAGTTAATTTAACATCATGCTGACATGCGTCCAAGTAGAAACGCGTAAAATTTTACCTCCACATTACTTTGTCAACATGATTATTCTACTTTCCTTCTCTCTTTATAATTTCCTAATCAATATGCTTTCGTTAAGTTTGTCTTAAGTTGCAGGTTAACGCTAGTCTTTGTCGGTGTTCTTACTAAATATACACCACATCAGTAAAGAACAGTTTTTAGAAATAATGTCCAACTTTTAAACATCATCCTTTTTTAGGTTCTGGATTTTAGAAAAATATATGTTGCTTTTTGACGTTTCATAACAAACTTACTACTTTTTTCATTTTTGTGAATGAATGTAGTTTATACATTATAAAAAGTATTTGTGGAAAACTGTTCACTTAGAATTGTTCTGCTCACAAGTTAAGTATCCACGCCATTAGGTTGATTTTGTTACTTCATTTCTTGTTAATAAGGATGTTGATTATCATATAATAATACTGGCCCCACCATCACCAAAATTTTTGAATCACTCAACTCAGTCCTCAACTCAAATCCTTAAAGGAAAAGTGCACGAATTTGAGGTGACTTGAGAAAAGTTGGTGACGGCGGGGCCTGGTGCCTGGTGATTAATATTGTGATTGCTGTTGTTGGTTTTCTATATTTTTGTTGTTGATGATTATATAGCGATTATCATCTTCGTTGTCCTCACGTTGTTGTTATGAGTTATTTTAATTGTTGACAGAGATCAATGGTTGTGACTACAAAAACTGTAGCGAAAACTCTCGCTGTGTACAGGTCGAGGGCTCCAACTACACCTACTGTTCCTGTAACCTAGGCTACGAACGGAACGTTATCGCCACGGAACACACGTGCAATCGTAAGTACCGGGTTATCTGCACTTAAAAAGTATAATCGTAAATACAGTGTAACCTAGGCTACAAACCTGCAATCGTAAATACAGAGTAACCTATGCTACAAACCTGCAATCGTAAATTCAGAGTAACATGTGCTACAAACCTACACTCGTAAGTACAGTATAACCTTGACTACAAATCTGCAGTCGTAAATTCAATGTAACCTTGGCTACAATCCTGCAATCGTAAATATAGTGTAACCTTGGCTAAAAACCTATCATCATAAGTGCAGTGTAACCTGAAATATTTACATTTTCAACTGTCTTTGTCTGTGATAACATTACGAATCAATTTTGAACCCTAAAACCCAAAAACTCCTTAAAAAATGAGTGACACAAAATGGGCGTGTCTTATAGCTGCGCCGCGTAGTAATAGTAGTAATACACAGCATGTGCTACTTAAAAAAAGTAGTAATAAGGAATCATTCTTTGAATATTAGGAGGTGAAAAAAAAATTTCGGTCGGAGCGTGGTCATATCTATCATAAAGCCCTTCGGACTTTATTGGATTTGTCCACGCCCCGATCGAAATGATCACCTCATAATACTCAAAGAATGATTCCTTATTCCTTAATTACATTCGTGTAGGTTGTTTCAAAGGAAATTAAAACTTAGACACGAGGAAATACAATAAATAATAATTCAAAAGCTTCCAGGGTTTCAGTTATATTATTTTATGCGTTATGAGGATAACTATACAAGTACACATGATTTTTATTGGGGTTTGTTGTTTTGGTTTTTATTTTTTTTTGGGGGGGAGGGGGTCGTGACGGTTGTTTCGAAGGAAATTAAAACTTAGACACGAGGAAATAAACAATAAATAATCATTTAAAAGCTTCCAGAGTTTCAGTTATATTTTTTCATGCGTTATGAGGATACATGTAACTATACAAATACATGTACTTAGTTTGTCGTTTTAGAGAAGTTCACCGTTTATACATAAAATTTCAAAACATTGTGATACCATATGTTTAAAAGTTGAAAACAAAAATCAATATATTTCCCTATACATGTTTACACATTATATTTTTTGTTTAAGGTAACAGCATTTCCAAATACATGTTTTGAAGATATTTCAGTTATGTGGACAGTCCCGCCCTATCAAGGACCTTACACTGTAACACTAGTCTTTTTTGTGTTTCGTCATTTAGTATCTGTATAATATATTGCCGAGTGTTTAATGTTATTTGAAAAGACAACAAACAAAATCATTCATAATTATAAGTCAACAACACGTAAACAAGGATTAATCAGTCAATGTGATGTCAGTTTAGAATAAAACTGACTTACGGACCGTTCTCAAGATTAGCAGCTTCCAAGCTATGGTCATCATAGCTTAGCAATAACCAGCATTTGTTCATTCAGTGCATTTAATACAGCCTGGATATCTAACCTAGCAGCTTAAGCTAGCTGTAAGTGTTACGATCTTGAACGCAGTCTGGTTAGTGCGTCACGTGTTCATTGGGTGATTGTAATGAATATTTGACATAGGTCACGTTTAAGATTTTTTTTCAAGGACATAATGAATTCGTTTACTTCGATATTTTATTCCATTTCTATTTTAGCTGTGGACATGTGTGAAAATGGCAAACACAAATGTAGCCAAAACGCAAGCTGTATCTTTACCGGACCCGCAGAGTATAACTGCTCCTGTCTAGAGGGGTTCCGAGGAGATGGTTACGTGTGTACTCCTATCGATCCCTGCCGAGAGATGTATGGCGGCTGTAATTTTACGACATCGATATGTACTTACAGGTCTCCAGGAAAGGTACAAAGCCTTCTGATAAATAAAAAAAAATCATGAAGAGTTATGATCATAAAACTTTCCTTATTAAAGTAGCAGTTCATGAAACGTCAAGAATCATAATAGTTTTATAAAGGTTACTACAGATAATATAATTAAAAGTAGATAATTCAGTATACCTTTATCTCCTATGCGTCAAATCAAATCATACTGAAGCAAAAACAATATTGAGTAAATTAATGAAATTAAAGTACATTGCCTTTTTATCCGTATTTTCAATGTTTATCAATATTTTTTTCAACTCCAGTCTTTTACCTTTCTTTGTACAGAGAGACTGTGTTTGCAAGGCCGGATATGAGCTCTCCTCCAATCAGACATGCGAGCTTATCGACTTGTGTTCGACCAATAGCAGCCTTTGTGACAAAAATGCTGATTGCAGCATGATTGGACCTCTGCAACACCTGTAATTAATGAATAAATAAATTTCGTTAAATATAATTGATTATAAAGAGAAATAATTCTATTCATTATTGTTTTTCTTTTACATACGCAGATGTATATGTCATGAAGGTTATGCCAGTGCCGGACATTATTGCATTAACAATTTACTGGGCGTACGTATGATATTTGTTTTCATTTATTTGTCATTTATTCCTTTATATCTCTTAAGTTTTATTTAGATTACATGAATTCGTATTTAAAATGGAAGAAATGTAAATCGATAAAAGACTTCTTACAACCTTATTAACTTGTCCTTCTACTACGAAGTTGTGTTCCATAGTTCTTTCAAGTGTTTGAATTCTCGTGAAAACATAGGTATTGGAAGACATACACAACAGCGACCCTGACCTTGAGGCCAAAATGACCTGGTCCATCAAGCTGGTCAAGAACATCTACCACGACGAGTTCCGCTACCACGGTCCGTTTACAGTTTTCCTCCCCACGGACTATGGGTTCCGGACGATATACAGAAAGATGGATGTAAATAACAAAAACAAAAAAAATATTATTTAAATATAAATTATTCTGCCAAACAAAGATTGTTTTAACGATTATTTTCAATAAACCGAATTACATTCAAATGTAACAACGTGACCTAACAATTTTAACAGAAGGTGTTTAAATAATTGGAAACGCATTATCATTTCTTTCAATTTAAGAAATAATGAAACAATTTTGAATTAATATCATGATTTGCATTTCTTGACGGTGAACAACCCGAATTAACAGATAGACGAGTTTTTAGCTGACCGAGACACTGCTGGCCAAATTTTACGACAACACATCATTGTCGGAAAGTGGACGATGGAGAATCTGACCCGTATGGACACCTTTTACACGTTACAAGGAACCGCGGCGGAGATCCAGACCAAATCGGTCAGTGAAAAGACGTAGGGAAAGGGGGAGGAGAGGAGGGTGGGGGGCTGGCACTGTACCTTTTTTTCTATGTGTCAAACAATAAACGTACAAGCAAATTGGTTTCTCAACTTAGATTTATATCAAGCACCTCCACTTTAAAAAAAAAAGATGATGCGTGTCTACACTCGTGTTAATTAATTCATTTAATAAAAAAACATGAGCAACTTCTTGAACTGTATCGTATGTTAAAGATACAAGACACAACAAGACATATAAATTGGTCCGTGGAAATGTTGATATTAGTTGTTGAAAAGATAACGCAAGTCTTACGTGTATATTTTGAAGCGTGGAGAGATTTCCTATCGGTACAGACTAAGTGGATCAAGAGCCAGGTCTTCAGTGGTTAAAGAGGACATTGCTGCGTCTAATGGAGTCATCCATGTCGTCCAGAAACTATTGACCAACTCGGCCGACGTCAAGGGCGATAATTCGGTACGCCGCACAGTTTACATTTTTTGTTTGCATGTTGCAGTTTTAAATCATTTATTATTTTCAATACTTTTTCAAATATTGTGTATGTTATCTTTGACAAATAGATAAATATTCTAATTGCAATAAATCTTTAGTATTGCGTAAGATGTGGCGTGTTTCATATTAATTTCTTCTGTTCTTTCAAGAAAACCATTTTCACTCTGCTCAAAGAATCCAGGCGGTACAGCAAGATGGAATCCCTCATAATTGTATGTTGTTCATTTTCAATCCCGTACTTATTTTTTTTGAAAATAAAAGTAACAAATTTACTGAGGCCCTTTCCGTTTTTCATTCCAGAGGGCCGGTCTTCAAGCCGAGTTTGAGCAGGACAACATTACTGTATTTGCATCTAGCAACAGCGCTTGGGATAGTCTGCCAGCCGGTGTTATGGATTATCTACAAAACGATGAAGTAACGACATTTTACATTTCCCCCTTCAATATTCTTCTTTTTAACATTTTTACCTCATTACGTTCTCAATATACTTTTCAGCTGATTGATTTACCGAATGTATTTGGTATTACATGTAATATGTTTACTTTGATTTTCAAAGTATTTTCACATCATATAAAAAGAAATATATAGCACTTTGATGACAAAATATTGTTTTCTCGAATTTCAGGGACTACGTTCTTTGCAGCTGATTTTACGACATCAAATTGTTAATGAAACAGTAAGTATTCAATTTTTCCTGAACATTGCACCCAAGAAACGAAACTCACCAAGTATTTCGATTTATTCTTAGAACGTGTAAACCAACTACCCCGGTATTACAAGTCGTTTTATTCTTCAGGTCGAGGTGGCGGATCTCATCAACAGACGAACGATTCAGACCAACAGTAAATCAGTCGTCCCGATTCTCATAACGACCCAGGTTGTTCAAAAAATTTATTCTTCTCTTCACTTTATTTTACAAAAGTATATCAAAAATACAGCACCTTTTTCTCTATGCCTCTATGTTTTTACAAACGCGTTTTATGACCAAAATGTGATGATTTGAAAAACAAGTATTCTGAAAATCAAACTTGTTAATGCATGGTAAAATACAAAATTGATTTAAAACATGACAAACATAGAGACAATTCAAGGACTTCACATAATTTGTAACAGCAAGTCTTACAAATCTCTACAACCTCTGTACTAATATTTTGTTCATCTTTAGGGTCAGATTCGGTTAGACAGAGGGACCAATATTACACAGACAGACATACCGGCATCCAATGGCTTGTTTTACCATACAGATAGCGTGCTCCTACCGATGGAACAAGACGAAATCCTGCCGGGCATCTGTGGTTATGAAAACACAACCGAAGAGGAACCGGTACATATTAATTTTATCACAATATGACACGTGGTTCTCACTGTTCGCAGATCCAGATCACGTGATTGAAATAAAATACTACATGTATGATTCAAAATTCATTATTTTGTTAATAGACAGTGGATGTTTTATATTCTCTCGTTGTGGTGCTTTGATGATTTGTGCCAATAAAAAGAAAACAACTTTAGTCTTTAACTGTATTTTCAGGGGTACTGTGGACCGTGTTTTGCAGACCTGCAATGTGAAAAGGGTGACCCCACAGTATGTGAAAAACGCAAGCAATCGAATTAAAAATATATAAAATGATATGATTATTTTCCTGTATGTGTTTATTCTAATAATGGACTGTTTCCTTTCAGGGAGAGATAGACAGCTGTACCTTACGGAAGACGATGGTTGACAGACACCCTGACACGGGTAAATTACTGCTCTGGTTCACCACAAGTACAGGCTGCCGGGCAACCTGCAACATCACAAAATCGGTAAAAGAAAAACACATACCGGGAATTTCGTCCTTAAAGTTATTCCTAATGTCTGGATTCTGTTGTCTTTATTAGTCGTTTGTTTTATGAATGTCATTGTGTCGGTGTTCAATTATCAATAAATCTGTTTTTCAAACCTATGGATGCGATCTTGGACATTGTATAGGTATTTATAATAATCGACTTTGGCAGATATGTTGAAGTAACTAACTCATTGGGGTTTTTTTAATAAGGCACCAACCTGCTGTCCCGGATATTTTGGCGCCAAATGTGCCTTATGTCCCGGCGGATACAAGAACGAGTGCTCCGGAAAAGGACAGGTTAGAAATGTTTCTCAAAAATACCTTAATTAACTTGTAGCTATATGTCTTGTACAATACAAGACTGAAATTGTCATCAGTCTAAATTTACAAGCTTTATCATTTAACACTGCAAATTTTAAGTGTTTTAAGTGTACATGTACATTTAGTTCCGTCTTTTTGTGCATGTCACGTCTTGATAGAATATATTAATACAAATCAATAATCGTTTATTTATAAACCACAGTGTACTGACGGAAAAGATGGGAATGGGACGTGTGTTTGTGACGATGGTTTCATGGGTCCTGCTTGTGACATGTGCTCCGATGCGAGGAAATTCGGACCTGGATGCAACCAAAGTGAGTTATTTGTTTCGTGGAATTTACGAGTTCCAATATCTTTATCCTAATATTTGTTTATTTATTTCTTTTTGTATTTCGTAGAGATATAATATATTTCTTCTATTAACCCAAATGATACCTATCTAAGTAAATAAATGTAAAATAACTATTAAATAATTTTAAATTTACGAAATTGAATAGATTCAATTAATTTTTAAGTTGATTTTATTTCTTCTCAGTTTGTACGTGCGTCCATGGGAATTGTAACAATGGACCCGATGGAGACGGTAAATGTAAATTTTGTTTCACACAGTCATTCTTCTGGAGTCGTCAGCCGTCTCGGTATGTTGGAGAAAACTGTGACATCATCCCCAAGCCTTGCTATGGCAGTCTTCACACGAAGCGGTGTCATATTGATGCGTCTTGTATTCGAAACGGAACAGAATTCCGGTAATATACCGTTGTACTTCCAATGATAAGCATTTGTATTATCAAATAATATATGACTGTGCAATATATTCTTTAAAAGATGAACATCCTCGCAAGATATTACACTAATAAAACTGTTAGCCCAATGACCTGTAAGTTGATAGGGGGGTTTGGGGGGGGGGTTGCTGTTTGAACATAGTTTTTCAGTAATTATATGTTCGTCGTACATCTTTTCCAAAGTTTACTGATTTTTATTCTGTATATAATTTTTTTTTATATTTTCTACTTTTTTCATAATCGATCAAATGAACATATTCGAGTTACCTATTTTTATACACGTATCTCAGTTAAAACCATTTCTTTTGGGAAGACGTTTTACAATTAACGAAGTTTTATTTGTTACTGTTTAGCTGTGTGTGTGATCCGGGTTACGAAGGAGATGCCGACATACAGTGTAAACCCATCAACCCTTGCCAGAAACCTCATAGAGGCGGATGTCACCGGCAGGTAATGTACCCATATAAAGTTAAATCCTTCTTTGTGTCATGAAGGCGCATAGGGCCGGTGCTTATCCCCGGTTTCCGTGGTGCTAAGAGGATGAGAGTCATTGACTCCCCCTGGATGGGACACCAGTCCATAGCAGGTAAAACCCCAGCGTAAGCCGGTACCCAATTTCAGCTGGGTGGACTGAGACAATGTAGATAAAGTGCCTTGTCTAAGTGTACAACATACAACATCAATTGACCACAGTGGGGTTTGAGCCAGCGACCTTTCGATTACTGGCCTAACGCCCATAACCACTGAGCCACGTGCTTTACATACCCATATAGGTCTCAGAAAATTGTACATATACATGTACTCTGTATAAAAGCATTGACGCGACAATAATAAAAACTCTAAATATTTATTCGGTTAATAATCTGAGATCAAAGACTAACTGAGCTATCGAAAGTTTTTTTTCAAAATTTCAATTGGTGATAAAGAATGGCCGTCATTCCTAATATTTGATTTAAAGTTACTATTAAGCAGTACGACTTACGCACTGTATATTGATAACAATATGGGTACCATCTTCCGACTAGCAAGCTTAAAGTCATTAATTTCAATTGGGAAATAAATTCATATAATCACCATAATCGTTTGCAAATTATCCATACAGCACACTTAAACCTGCCCAGTATTGTAGCTCGTAGAAATATAACATTTCCTTCTTCTTTTAACATGATAACCTTTTCATTGCTTGCAACATTTCTAAATTGTAAGTAATCATTATTCCGACTGAAAACAAATCGAAAACATATATACAACGAAACCTTTTTTTTTAAATTACAGGCGATTTGTAAGATGGACGGACCGGGCGGGAACACGTGCACGTGTAACGAGGGATGGACGGGAGACGGGAGGTACTGTTACCCAGGGTCAGAGTGCGGGGACCACCAGCACTGTCACGCACATGCCACTTGTAAGACGGACCCCTCACACAACACGGTCAGCGACGGATAAATAATATACTGTATTATTAATATATCATAAACCAACTTATTTTCGCGACGGCTAAATATCGCTATTAACCGGATAAATGTTCTTACTATATACATTCACAACGACTTATTCGCTCCCGACAGAATTTTATATTAAAGGCACATCAAAATCTAGTTTGCGGCGGAAAATGTATTCGCGACGAAGTTTTTTTTTTTCATTCTTGTTGATCAAATTCTGGTGAAATGTTGTCGCACGCGAATTAAAAGTTGGTTTACCGTAACTTGTTTTCATTATTTATTCAGTAGTAGTGAATGATGCAAACTGATTGAACTTGTAGTCTCTTTGTTGGTGTAACGATGATTTCCATGGCAACGGAACGTTCTGCATTCCAAACAATATGTGCAATTACAACAATGGCGGTTGCCATTCAAAGGTATGTAAAAGTTTTTTTTATTATAGGAAAAAGTAATGAATTTTTTTTTAAATATTTTCACCGTTTTGTTTATATTCTATATGCGAATTTAATCGTTTATATAGTCTCAACCGAAATGATTTCACAACGGTGATCACATGACCAAGACCAACCAATTTACAACTGTAATGGAAAATTGTTCTTTTCTTGATCACACAATATCACCAAATTTTCTTTTTTCCATTTCAGGCTGATTGTACTCCTCTGGCCCCTGGTCTCAATAACTGCACGTGTCAGAGAAGGTACGCCGGGGACGGGGTGTTCTGTATACCTACCATCTACGAATTAGTCATTAACCACCCAGATCTGACAAAACTAGCTGCGTTCCTCACTGTAAGTTCTGGACTTTTCTTTTGTACGAAAAGGCTTTTTGTCTTGTTTTAGTTATGACCATGATATCTTTGTTACAATGATTGATAACACACAGTTTAAGTACACTGTCGCATACCATTCTTGATGTCTCGTTTACCACTTTGACTTTCGTTCTGACTTTCTATTTGCCAACCTTAAAGAATTATGATAAGACGACATTATTTTTCAAATCAACTCGATGTTTTTCAACAATGAGTTTATTTTGATACTTTTCAATCAAATGAAAGTTAAACAAAATATTTGCAATCATGCAGTACCTTCTACATGTATGCCTCAGTCTCACTCCTATTCAATTTCTGCTTTTATCTACTTCTGTATGATACAGGTAAGTAGAACCCTTTTGGTCATTGTTGCAATTGCGACTGAATGTAAATACTAGTTGTGCATGGTTGGTATTTTGCAGCTCTTGGGAGATGACAGTATTCTACAGTTCACTTTGGACAGCTATACCTTCTTTGCGCCCACTGACGCCGCCATGGACTTCTTGATCAGGCGCAGAGACCAAGACTTCTTCTCTGATGTAGAAAATGTGCTAAGCTTTATAAAGTAATACATTTTGTGTAGCTACATTATACTAATACCTGTTATAAATGATTGGTTGCAAGATGGATTTGAAGATTGGTTGATTGAATAACAATGACATAGCGGAATCAGGTTTCATAACATCGGCAACGAATTTTGCTAAAATGTCAAATTTTTAAGCCTTAACATTTTGTTCTTCCTTATTTGTTATCTTTTACATTAAAAATTAAAATTGTTTATCCTTACCATGAAACAATGAAATGGAATTAAGACTAGCCTCAAATGGAGTATCTAAGATGTATTCATTTAATTTGCAATAGTCAGAGCTCTGGTTGAAAACTTGGGATTCTAGTCCAAGTCCAAACGTTCTAAACAAGAAGTGGTCATTCTTTTCATGTTGGTTTAGAGGTGGATATCTCTTCTTTAGCATTGTTTGTCAACTCTATTTTAAATAAGCAAAAACAATTCTGTTTTCCTCTTATTTATTAAGCTATCATACTGTCCTGGGTGAGAACCGAGAGGAAGAGCTGAAGGCGTCCGTGGACGTAATAGAACGGTTTAACACGTTGTCTGATGGCTTCTTCCTCCATTTTAAAACAGAAAATGGGGTGAGTAGCACTCGTCTGTACATAGAAAGAAATATGAAGGGTTGCTAAGAAACATTTTTATTGGCAATATTAATCCTAGCTTTGGTAGTTTTGCTTGTTTGTTGCGTTTATGAAATGAAAAAAATTACTTTTATAATCTAGAATTTACTTTTCAGACGGTTGTGCTATCAACCAATAACAAGTTTGTTATTACGGCCAATGTTGTGAAGAGTAACCTTGTGGCTGCCAATGGATTCATCCACATAATCGACCGGGTAAGAGTTTCTTGCGCATTTTTTCTTTTGGCAATATTACAACACAACCCTTGACCTTCATATGCATGGTTTATTGCAATGATCAGTTGCATGCGCGGATCTAGAGGGGGGTCGGGGGGGTCCCGACCCCCCCCCCCCCCTGGAAAATGAAAATTTATTAAATTTACATAGTAAAATTATCGCAAATATGCCTCGGATCCCCCCTGGAAAACACAATTACCCTTCGGACCGCCCCCCCTGGAAAAAATTTCTGGATCCGCGCATGAGTTGCAAATGCAATCAACGTGATACAAACTATTGAAGCGGCATGAACATTCTGCATACAACAGCTATACATTGTATAATACAACTCTTCACTAAAATGGTTTTGTAAATAAATATTCTTTAAGGCTCTCGAACCAGAGCTAGAGTATAACGGAATGCCTACTCTGGACGAGTTTCTGAACACCAGCAAAGACACCACGGAATTCGCTGGATGGCTAGAGGTCTGCATTTTTATGTTTTTAAACCCTTCAAACTTGTACTTTGATTATTGTTACCTATTGAATTGTCTTTGTAATATTATAATGCATTGTACTAGCAGACTGAGTATCGGTGTTGAAGAAACAGGTCTATTTATTTGCAAATTACATTTATTATAATTTTACATTCACTAATTTGATGATGTTCAATTTTTAAAAAATCTTTTAGACAAAAGGTTTGGTGGAGGAAATCATGGACATGAATCAATACACGCTGTTTCTGCCGTTGGACGAGAAGTTTGAATCAGAGGAACTTTCCCTATCTTATATTGTACGTCTGATGTTTTCGGTTTTCTAGTATCAAGCAGCTTTCTTCGGAAAAAAAAATTAAAAATCAGACTATTTTGATGATGCATATCATATGTTTGATAAATTGACAATTTAAACAGACTCACAATTTGTATATCATCTCATTTGCATTCCTTTTAATTATTGTCAATAATATAATTTCCAAATGTTATTTATTCGTGAGGTAATCTTAAATTCATTAACATGATGTTTATGCATTTTTTAGTACAATATGTACATGTTGTTCGGACATCTACAAATTTTTACTGAGAATATTCCGGGTTTTTTCTTCTTCATTAGACCAGCGACTATTTGCGTTTCTATATCTTACCCGTCATACGTCTGGCTGAATCGTTCGACGACCAAGAGAATGTAGACACAGTGTTGGGGCCAAGACACCAGATTAGCCTGAAAGTCATTGGTAAAAAGGTACTAACAATCACAATACCTTGCTCAGATTTCCGAAATATTCAATTCTCGCTGATTACTAAATAAACGCATTCTACTACAGGTGTTTTTAAATGGAGAGCAAATGATTGTTCAGAGCAACTTTCTGACAGATGGGGGCGTGGTTCATAAAATCGCAGGATATATTCATCCTAATCTTCGCACTTGTGACGTCATCAATAGAACAGTGGTCCACGTATGTAATATTCTCAATTTTTGTGTTCTATGTATAAATCTTAATTTCTAAAAAAAAAAAATGAAACTGCTGTATTTTCTTGATAAAAATTGCCATTTTGTAACTTAAGACTTGGAATATTCTTTTTTCACAGAGCGCATGCGTGCCTTGCGATATCGGACATTACCAGTGCCCGGATGGTTACACTTTAGAATCCGGAACCACTACAAAGGGATGTGTCTATTCTAGTGGAGAATCTCAATACAAAGGCTGTAGCTCCCTTTGTTCCAGGGAACAGACGGTATAAACTTTAAGCAATACGATATCATTAATCATGTCCACTTTTAAATTAACAAAACACATAATATGTGGACAATACTTGATAAATCTTTAAATCACCGAAAAAAGTGTTCATTGATAGTACAATATGAATACATGTATAGGACTTTTTACATGTTAATACCCCCCGCAAACGAAGTTTGGGGGGGGGATATACATGTAGGTATCACCTTGTCCGTCCGTCCGTCCGTCCGTCTGTCCGTCTGTCTGTGCAAAATTCGTGTCCGGTCCATATCTTTCTTATGGAGAGACATTGGAAGTTCTTACTTCACACAACGATTGCTTATGACCTGAGGGTGTGTCATGACTATGACTCAAGGTCATTCGGACAAGGTCAAGGTCACTGGCAGAAAAAGTGCAAAATTTGTGTCCGGTCCATATCTTTCTTATGGAGAGACATTGGAAAATCTTACTTCAAACAAAGATTGCTTATGACCTGAGAGTGTGTCATGACCTTGACCCAAGGTCATTCGGGAAAGGTCAAGGTCACTGGCAGGAAAAGTGCAAAATTCGTGTCTGGTCCATATCTTTCTTATGGAGGGACGTTGGAAGTTTTTACTTTACACAAAGATTGCTTATGTCCTGAGGGTGTGTCATGATCTTGACCCAAGGTCATTCGGTCAAGGTCAAGGTCACTGGCGGAAAAAGTGCAAAATTCGTGTCCGGTCCATATCTTTCTTATGGAGAGACATTGGAAGTTCTTACTTCACACAAAGATTGCTTATGACTTGAGGGTGTGTCATTACTTTGACCCAAGGTCATTCGAGCAAGGTCAAGGTCACTTGCAGGAAAGGTGAAAAACTCGTGTTCGGTCCATTTCTTTCTTTTGGAGAAACATTGGAAGTTCTTACTTCACACAAAGATTGCCTATGACCTGAAGGTATGTCATGACCTTGACCCAAGGTCATTTGGGCAGGTTCAAAGTCATTGTTTAAAAATGCTTAATTCTTATACGTGTCATGTCTTGTATGAATGGAAATAATTAGGAGGTAAAATTGTACACAAAGCTTGCCTGTGTAAGGCGAAATTTAATTAATTGTAAGATTCTTACCGCTGCCCGCCCCTCTGAAAATGGCCCGCCTAGATATTATATTTTTTCGAAAAAAAATTGTGTGGAAAATTTTTTTCGGTAAAAACATCGGGCTCGGTATACCAACAATTATAAACATTTAATGGCTGCTTGACATGTTGATTATCGTTTGGTTCCAGTCATGTTTGTTATCATAAGGATTCAAGTGGTTTCATGCATTAACAGTTAAGTTGAAATAAAATGGAATTTAAAGAATAGACACTGGTTTGTGTACTCATATTAGCATAAACAATTTTTAAAAAATAGAGCAGTTGTTATATAATAGAAAATGGATTGTTAAATAGATAGCATCCATCATTTTCTACAATAGCAAACTACATGTACTTGAGTTATATGATTTCTTTCTTAGCGGGGGTTATCAATTGTGAGCTTGCTCACAGTACCTCTAGTTAAGGTCTTCCGTTTCCAACGGAAGACCTTTTTGTTTTCGTACGATTTCTTATTATTATTATTTTTTTCCACAAATTTTGTGCACGCGATTTCTCGAAAACTATTCGACCGATTTCAACCATTTTTTCACAGAAGATGAGACTTGAGATAAACTTCATACATTTTTAATATTTTTCCTGTCGTCACTTCCGGTACCGATTTATCGGCCATTTTGCACATTTTTACGACCTTTTTTGTGCAGAGTTGATCTCAGAAACTATCAGAGATATGAATATGAAACTTTCAGGATAGGTAGTCCATAGTTTGAAGTTGTGCCTATTGTTTTCGTTTTACGCAAGTGGCGCCATTTCTTGGAGCTCGCTAGGGCTCGAAAATTGGGTACGAATTTCAAATCAAAATTTTCACACATTTTGATCTATATCTTTTTATCAGTTGATATTTTGTTAAGACATATATAACAAAAGTGATAGAGTACCAAAAGTTCTTTCCAACAAAATCAAGAAAAAGGGGCTGGCCCCTTTAATTAGGGGCCAATAGACTCGTAAACTCTATTACAAATAACTTAAAAACGATAAAGATTTTGTAATGCATTATAGAAGCAAAGTTGTTGATCGTAACAATATCTATCAGAAAAAATCATTGCCACGCCCATTTATGACGTAATTAGGGATTTTTAGGGGCCAAAGTTCTCAAACTTTGACACAATATATCTAGAGAACGAGACATATTTTGTTAAGCATTTTAGAAGAGAAAATGCTTGTATTGATAATTTAAATCGATTCCACTAATCAAAACACAAATGGCTGTCCCCATTAAGGATCTACAGGGCTGGCCCCTAAAATATTCAATCATTTGTATCTCAAAAATGAACAACAATTTGAGATGGGTGTAAGAACAAAAAATGTTAGTATTATTGAGACCTTTCATATGAAATTAACAAAAAGGGGCTGGCCCCTTAAATTAGGGGCCAAGACACTCTTAAAGTCTTTTACACATAACTTAAAAACGATCAAGATTTTGTAATGCATTATAGATGCAAAGTTGTTGATCGTTTGTATAAGTTTGTAAAACTCATTGCCACACCCATTGATGACATAATTAGGGATAATAAGGAACTAAAATCTTAAATCTTAAATGTGCTGAATGTGAAAAAGCAAAACACTTTGTTAAGCATTGTAAAGGATATTGACAATCGTATACATTATCTGAAAGGAAGGGGTTGAGGGGGAATTCTGAAATTTCATTAATTTTGTAAATGTGTCGTTTAAGAAATTGAACGGAAGACCTACTCGTTACTCGTAACGAGATCGTATCTAGTTAGGAAATACTGTTTGTTTGACTCAATTAACTTATTGCTTTACATTTTTCTCCGATCAACGTGATTTAATTGTTAGATTTCATCTTTATTTTTAAAGTAATACTATGCACGTTTAGATAGCATCCGTCTGAAAAGATGACATCAATTAAGTCAAAATAAACAAACAAAATTACATTTCCTTCATGCAGTGAAATAACACTAATCATGATCGCTACCTATTTTTATTTTTTGTTTTTAGACAGAATATTTTTTCAAAGTCAACTTGTTTTGTTTTTATTAGATTTTGCGGAACAAGATGTGGTTCGAGTCTCTTTAGCGAGAGTTACATGTATATCAACATGTAAGATACTTCCATTTATGGCAACGACATAGTTAACAATTAAAGCTGCAGTCAACTTATCATAACATATATTGTCTTCCGGTGTTTTTTCCTCAGTGACGTTTCTTTTTAGAGGTTTTGTCTACAAGTATCCTTCATTTAGTCGGATCATCGTCATTTTCTATCTTGTTGGAAACTTTATCAGAACGACAGCGTCTTGTAATTTATGATGGCGGATGGACGCACGTTGATATTTTCCGGGTGTCTCCCTTTCAATCGAAGGATCCAAACTAGCACACATGGAACAATGAGTGGAGTTAAAGAAGAGAGTTGCCATTTGTGCGGTAGTTATGAAGACCCGACTCGATGAAATCCCACAGGCAACATAATCAAAGCAATGAACATACGCACTTGATGTGGTGTGTTCCCGACAATAAATCCGCGTATTTTCCTGGACCAAGTATAATTCCCCTATCCTGGTTGTTTTTTAATCAGCTCTCTATTTGTTTCTGCGCATTCAATACATCGGTTGACGCACAAACATACCACACGCGAAGATGATAACAGTTCTGAATTCCTTATTATAGATCTTGTCTTCTAGAAATCCAGATACTTAGAAAAAAAAACATATTATAAATCTGTAGAACTATTTGTCTCTATCATTGCAAATACTGTGTCAGAATTGATTTGATTTGTCTTGTCATTTTTTTTTTTATTTCAGACAAAATTCTTTGTTCTTTTTAAACGCTATCCAATGCAATTGGCTCTGACGGAATGTTTTTCTCCGGTACACGAGATTCAGTCTGTTCTGCTGGTAGTTGAGTGAACGAATCTGTTAGTAACTGTCTCACGGCATTCTTAATCTTAGTATTCAGCGCAGTGTATACAAGAGTGTTTATAACGCAGTGGGACCACCCCAGATACGTTGAGCTAGCATGTAGAATGGAATCTACTTTTGTCATATCCGGGTCATACAGGTTAAGGATGATGAACGGTGAATATAGAACACCGTACGTCACGAAAATGGCGGTCACGCTCAAAATCAGATGTCGCTCTTTGTTCTTTTTCTCTGGAAAAGTAGCAGAGGCGGGTCGGTCGTGTTTGCTCTTGACTGCGCTGGAAATGGTTGAAATGACAGTTTGTGACACATTTGTCGCTCGCGCAACATCAATACGTTTCTTATTCGATAAAACTTTGTGAAGGATTTTGCCGTAACAGAAGAGAAGAAGAGGAAGTGTGCATATTATGATCGCAAGCATTATAAATATACGATAAAACATTAAATGAAACGGATCACAGACAAACTTCTTCGCTTTATAAGTGAAAGACCCCCATGCATTTGTTAGAGGCATAAAGAGTATGGCAAATGGAAATGACCATGAAAACATTGTAACCAGTGCAAGGTTCCGCGAATTCATAAAAAGTTTCCTGTATAGACCGACATGGAGAAACATAAGATAACGGTTCAGAGAAATAAGCAGCATGGAGAAGAATTCCGCTCCAAAAAGTCCGAACGTGACAAACCCCGCCATAATACACGATGGCATGTCCAAATCCTCAACATTCTCTGTATAGGTATTTTTAGCCGTACTGGGCAGAACAATAACACAGATTAACGTGTTGTTAATCGTAAGGTTCAGTATACAAAATATGCTAGGCTCCTTTTGTAGTTTGTATTTCAAAATGGCGACGATGTTGACGATATTCACGATAAATCCGAAAATGGACAACAGTATGCAAAAAACTCTAACGAAGATCCTCAGATCGTAAGACACTTGGTCACTGCAGACGTCTAACTGTTGTGTGGATGTGAAACCATGACCCAGAATTCCTGGCGTGAATGTTGGAAAAAATGGCTGGGGCGGACGCCTTGAAAATGGACGCTGAGCCATGTTGAACATCGAATGTCACTTTTTTGTCAGTTTTCACTTTTTGGCTAGAATTTCAAGATATCCTACTTCTTCCATTCTTGAAAAAAAAAACTAGCTCTTTGATGGGCCATTTTAAATTACAGAGTCCTTACATGTACGTGATACCATGTCTTTTCAAGGTGAATTGATTAAATTTTCTAATGGGCTCGCATAGGTTTGTCTTCCGCCGTCTTAATGACTCAAATTCCGGATTTTAAGGAAGACTATGTCACGAAACCATAACCTTTAACAAATTCTCATCGGCTCTTTGATAGTTTATCATAATAACTTACGTTATATGAAATGTTATCGTATATATATTCATCTTTTATTTCTTAATCGATGTCGAATACGGAAATAGTTCTCTATGAACTTTTTGGCAAAAATATGAAAAACAGAATATGAAATATAACTCTTGGTCGTCAAACCACGGTAAACTATCAAATTGCGCTATCCTTACATGCTAGTATGACGTCATACTATCATTCTACGTCTGACATAGCAATAGGAAACACAGAAGCGTGTGTAGTGAAGTGCGGAAATTACAAAACTTCAAACCAATGCACATTATACGACATTTAAAAATGTTTTCCTACCATTTTTTTGTCCTTCATTATGTAATTTGCTAACATCAATATTGATCATAAATTCGGTTTCGCAATTTTTTATGTGGTATTTTTTCGTTTCAGGAGTTGGGGTGCTGTGCAGGTTTCTATGGCAACAATTGTGAAGGTACGTGATTTTAAAAGCAAAATACAATTTGCATTTAATAAATAAATGCATTATTTTACATTTATGATAAATTTATATTGATTCTTCAACAAGGGTTGTGTTTTAATTTTAGTATTTTGCTTTTGTTTACGACCAAGACATTCTTTTTTTACAGTTTGTGAGGGCGGGTCGGAGTTTCCGTGTAACAATAACGGTAACTGTAGCGACGGAGTGGGTGGTAACGGAACGTGCACGTGTTTCCCTGGTTACACCGGAACTTCATGTCAGCTGTGTGTCAACAGCACGGATAACTCGACTTCAGAATGTGGTGAATACTTAATATGTTAAACACTGGAATATGTCTAATTTTGATCAAGAATTACTACGTTTACTAATTACATGCATTTTAAATGCATAATCCTATTCTTTTTCTAATATTTGAATGTGATTTTTTTCTCTAGCCAGATCTTGTGCTTACCATAACGGTGGTTGCCATGAAAACGGGACCTGCAAAGAGTACGCCGGAAGTGTAACTTGCACATGCCCACAAGGATACGTTGGCGATGGACATCGCTGTGTAAGGCCATGTGAAGAAAATAACGGCGGATGTCACCCACTGGCCGTTTGCAAAGAAAAAGTAATCAACATATTTTATCTACTATTTTGAAGAATTCTGAATGTCCACTACGAATTATCTTTCAGTTAAAATCAGTTCACTTAAAAGGACTGTAGAACCCTCCCTATGCTGTCAGTATGCGATCTAACTTGATTTTTCCGCACGTGTTTTATTTTATTTCATTTTTTTTTTTTTTTTTTGGTAAAAAAAAATATTTAAAAAATTACAAACGCAAAACAAATTCAATCGCCAAAAATTAGTTGAGTCATGATCCTTTTAGAAGTCGTGAAAACTAATTAGAAATCGCTAAAAATAAATAGAATGATACAATGTACTAATATCATTTGGGCGAAAGGCAATTACTAGTATTTGCACCAAAAGAAAAAAAACCCAGACGATGTTGATGAATTTTTAATTTTTCAGAGTGACAATACAACAGAAGTTGAGTGTTCGTGCGAGATAGATTATACAGGAAATGGAATCGTCTGTGTAAGTTAAGACGATATTTGTAGGATTAAGCAATTTTAATTTCTTATACACACAAGCGTGAATTACACGAATTTTATAGGAAATCACAGCGGAAAATAGTAACATTTGCAATTTAAGAAAAACGATGTTGTTTTTGTATGTATATTGATTAAATGTATATAAAGTAAATGAAATATTGTATACGGATGTTCTAATAGGGATCTTGTCATTTTACCCTCGTTTGCAAAATACACACGTAATTTTGTGTGCAATAATTTCTGTGTAATATCTTATTATATATTTCCATGATTTTTTTAAATTGAAATTTGAAATATGCTTTGTTTTGTTTTAGGAGTTCGCCGAAAAACGGTCATCAAGTTTAGAGGTAAGTCGGTCTTGATTTTGTTCAAAATGTCCAGGTTTTATTTTCTTATCAATTAAGTAAAGTCAATGTAAATATATATGATTTATTAGCAAGTTCTTTCATTACAATCGTGTTTGTGATATTCAGGCCGGTGTCTCGGTTGGGGGAGTGGTAGGACTCCTGATAATCATCGGCGTCATTATCATTCTCGTCATTGCCATTCGGAGGCGGCGACATGCCGAGTCGTTCATAAGGAAGGAGGTAGAGTTGTCTCTCCTTTATCTGCTTTCATTCGATTTTCCTTTAGTCCATTGCTTTATCTAGAATATTATTTTTCTTTTCAAAAATGATATTTTAGAAATATAAAGGGAATATTAATCTAACAATTTTTAAAAAATGTACTAGTTTGAGATGATGCAGACGATAATGTAAAATACTATTTGTCGATAGTTAACATGAACTCGTGAAAATACTAGTAGTCATTATTGTTTGTTTGATATACAGAAATTTGGAAGCACAGAGTCTTTTGAAAAGCTGCATCCAACTCCATCCGGAGAGGAAAATTACATCGCTTTGCAACCATCTCCTCAATCGGAAGTGAAGTTTGACAATCCTATGTACAGCGTAAAGGAACAGCTCGGTGATTTCAGTGACAAAGAGTGCTAGATTCAAAATGCGTATCAAAATATTGAAATGGAATTTGTTTCTCGGCCGAGAAATCGGTCAAATATGGTATTATAATTGTTTTATTACATGTAAAACCAAATTTTAGATAAGAAAATTGTGAATTACCGTACGCATTTAAAATAGGGTGTATGATTGTTGAGTGCATGCCTTCTTTATTGTGATTGCGAACCAAAGTATGGGTAATGTAATCATATGTACAGTGCTATATGATATTGAATGAATAATTGTGTGTGACGAACTGAGCGTGGTCCGAATATGTGTTGTTTCGTACTAAATATGATGTGTTTTTCCCAAAGGCTTCAATTATGTGCTTGAAATTGTCCATGTGTGATTGTATAATTTGATTCACTTTAACAATCAAATGCAACCTTTGTACAATATTTTGTTTTTATATTGATAACGACTCGACATTCAATAAATCATTCAATTAAGCCTCGTGTCATAATCATCTTCTTTCTCTCCTCTACCCGTAGTTGTAATTTATAATGCCCTCAGGATGACACAGGTAATTTAGTTTCTCGGGTATTATCACCGTTAACTCTATACGCTTATTATAATTACTTGTTAATTTAATCCGCGTACATGACACGGCTATGTAGACAATTATATACTGTAAAATGTAAGAAAAAAAATCAAATTACATGCAAAACCCTTGAGCTAAAGCCATACTGCACAAAATATACAGTAATGGATTGTAGAGCTATAGTTGTAAGATGGATGGACTCTTAGATCAACTGAAAAACGAAGTGGTAAGTAACTTTACCTTATAAACATTAGGGACTTTTCATAACATTTTACCTGTTTTTGGTATTTCGGTTTAGAAGCAGCTGAATGATTACATATTTCTGTGAGAATTTCATTGGATGGGTATAAAAGAATTAATCTGTGTATTTCATCTGTACAATTTTTTAACGGGAATTCCATCGAATTAATTGATCTCATGCAGAACAGTTAACTGATTTTGGCATTCAATTTTACAACTGGATGCTATATAAATAAAGCAAAGCATACCTAATCTCTGATTCCCGGTACTTTGAGGATAGTTCAGTTCAGTATAATTATTAGTATTTAATATTTAATAATTTGTGCTTATCAAGAAGCTGTGAAGACTTGAAACTGCAATGAATTTTGTTGAATTTAAAACAATAATACTGGTTATGTTTTTCCAACATTATATCTTTTCGCATAATTATGACAGCAGGGTGTCTAAATATCAAAAACAGTTAAACTTGGGTAAAGGTACAAGACTTTAAAAAAAATGAAAATATTTAATATTTCTCTGCTAGTTCGAATTCGATCGTACTTGTGTAAAGTTATACGCGTTTAAATTCCGATAATCGAATAATATACTCGAGTTCCCAGTCATGTTGCTGAGAATTTCGATATATATTTGATAATAGAATTACTTTTTTCTGCAAGGACCCTTCAGGAGACACCGAAATGCCACACGGTGTATACCGTCGTCCGCGCTCAATTCGGAACGTGTGATATACGACCATCAATTTCCTGTGCTGTCAAAAGAATATCGTCTGCTCACTTCATTTTCACGTACAACACTTTAAGTCCGTTTGCTTTCAAGCTTTTCCTTCTATCCTGTTTGCCTAGCCATTGTTAATAAACCATCTATCTTTGCATTGTAGCACAGGTAGATTACATAGGAAAGAGTAACAAAGTATAAGGGAAATAAAACAAATATTTGAAGAGGAAAATGAACATTTAATCCCTCGCCTGTGTTTACAAATTCATTTTCTTCCCCCGTAACTTTCAAATTTTCTCGTATATTTTTTTAAAACCAGCTTAGGAATGTATTATTTATCTCGTAAATTGAAAGGGGCATATCTCTGCAAAATTGATATGGGGAAAATAGATATTTAAGCAGCTGTTTAGAATTAAATGGTTACCATGATATTCAGATATTCTGTTACCCTGACAATTTCTTTTCAAAGTCTGGTTGGGCTGAAACCTTGTCAATATTTGAGTAAGATTTAAGGTTCATTGTAAGGTTTATACCTTGTACCTGTAAATTTAAACACGCCTCTCACTAATTCTACAAAAATAACCAAAACTTGTGATCTTGGTACAAACTAGAAACAAATATTTAGGCACATTTGATCCAACTTTTAACAAACAACTTCTGAATTTATGAAGGAGAAAATATACCAATGATATTACCATGAGAATAAAATGGGCCATTGGTAATTGTGATTCAATCAATTACTACTAAATTATTTTACACAGATTAACCTTATCAACAAACATCGGGTCTTTTTCTTTCATCTTGACATCAACTCAATGCTGTATTGATTGAAACGTTCTTTGAAGAATGATCCCTATATCTAATATGGAAGAAAGATTTAAATTTAATGAAAACCCTCGTGGGAAATTTTACCTCTTTGAAGCTAAGGGTCATCTTTACATTTCTCCTCTTTAAAAAGTTATCTATTCTTCCATCATAGACGTTGAAATACTATATGAAAGTTAATGGGATAGAAACAGGACCTTGCTCAATACACATTTGGTGGTGACGTCACAGAATGGCCTTAGGTGACCATGTATCATCATATCCAAATGGACGTAAAAGATGACAAATTAATGCAGATTTTATAGAGATTATAGTACTTACTCACTCCTAGCTCAATAAACCGTGACTTAATGGTTTTGTATATCAGGACCCTCATCATTTTTCAAACCATACTTCCCTATAAGCGTGTCCGTTTCATCGCTACAAGCCAACGTCTGCTTCGAATTCGGGTCGAATTCTCGGGCGTCTCTGTGATTTGGAGAAATCAAGTTTCAGGTGCACCAGATGGTTTAAATAGTATGGCTTCTCTGGTGCAGACGTTATAAATAAAGCACAAACATGGCTATTGTATACCCAGTGTTTATCTAAATTTTATTTCACGAAAACCAGCTGCAATGGTTGTTTTTTTTACCTAAGACGTTTTTTTTGCCACTGCAAATTGATCAAGTTGCATTGTAACAACAAGTGTTATTGAAAAATGGAAATGACTGCCTCTGTAAAAATTGAATGTATTTAGAGTTTACTTTTTTTTTTTAAATTGGACCGTTGAATTCATGAAATCATTATCAGTCTAAAAGTTCTGATCAAATCGTTCTTTGAAATAGGACACCCATAATCACGTACTTTTATGCCAGATTACCTATAGATTAAAATCCAAACAAATGTTAAAGCCATTTTGTGACACAGGATCCGGCAATCATAGCATCGATTTGAATTTTAAATATATTTGATAATTTATGAATCGGGCTCGTTAGTCCGGGGACAACCGAATCTGGAGGAAATTGTACCCAGTGTCAGTTTCACCCTGGTACCTAAAACCACACACTTCCACTGTGACGCATCTAGTCATAAAACATTCTTTTTATATTTATCTCTTCTCTTTTTTTCAAGTTTGAATTTGTACGAACAACCTTCCCTGTTCTTAATCCATTTTGTGTATTTTATATGCAAATTTAAAAATCATTCGGTTCATTAGGGGAAAGTACAATTAAGTTACAGTATGTTAAAGTGACGGTTGCATACTGTATGTATTAAGGATAGGAGATAAAAAGGTAGTTGGGTTTTCTTGAACTTTTAAGAAATAAATTCTAAATCACTGAAGCAGAATTCTTTCAACAGTTTGAGTTCAAAAGATTTTTTTAAAAGCTGAAGTATCTAAAGTATCTAGTATTGATAATAATTATACTGTAGCTGCCTGTCCTTTATTCCTGATTGTTTAATAATTGTGAATAGTTTTATTTGCAATAATTCAGTTCAATCAAGTGAATTTTGAAGTTACTTGGGAGGGGGAAGGGGTGTAATACAAAATTAACAATAGTTGTTATATTGTTTATTTTGTATGTACACCCAACTAGTAAATTCAAAATTTACAATATGAATAATTTCCCGTTCATGGCGAGTGGCGGTGAGTAAGATGGGATGGGGGGATTGGGGGCTAGAAGTTTAATGAATGAAAAATAACTCATACCTGTATTTACAAGTTGTGCTTTAAATGTTGATGTGAGAATATTTGCAATTGTAATCGAACACATTCCAATATAAGCATGCATTAAATGTACGTTATAACACTTAGCTTAAAACCAGTGCTTAGAACACTAAGTAAATCTACTTGGTGGTCTGTACCACAAATTCGCGACCGTTACCATACATCTTTGATAAATACATATAGCTCTTTGATTGCGTTTATTGGCCATTGAATCGTGGGTAAAATGATACCAATTGCGTCAATATCTTACTCCACTTCCGAAGTCTTTAAAATTAAGGGTCAAATATGTCTTGAGGATGCATAATGATGAGATGTCTGAACAATTATTGGGCAAAACACACAGCTGTGTATTCCATTTGGAAGGAAACAAGATCCCCATTGTCCTGTTCACCATTTTCATTTCTTAATTCCAATTTAGGTTTGTGGACCTTCCTATTACTTTTCTCCGGCGGTCTTAATCACTTACCTCTCGATACAGGGCAATAAAGCCTTCTACAGTTTCATTTCAATAAAGTTTACCTTCAATTTATTTCAATTGCAAATCTTTAAGTGGCCGTACGAGACATAGCCTTGGAAATAAAAACCCCAATTTAAAAACCTGGAAAAGATTATTGAAAGGTAAATCTGAGCGTCTCTCCCTCTATACTGCGCGGATAGGCCGCGAGAGGTTTCTCTCTATTAGGCGAGAAAGCTTTCGCTAATACCCCAACTTTAGATAAACAGAACACACCTTTTGGAACTATCTCTCGCGGACGAGCCAGGTATGAGATTTCAGTGAGGTCTTTGTTTGGGGGCAGAGAGAAGAAAACCTCGTCTGAAGTCCCGGATCAGTGCGTTTTTTTCTTCTTTAAGTTCGCTACATCGTTAACTTGGCACAACACCTTCCTAGTGTTTGGTCCTTATGAATAGGTGTGCATTCAAACTGTGTTCATTTGCTCGATGACACGCTAAATTGCACATTAAACTGATAACTGTGAGCGCGGTATCGCTTCATCATGGGCCTAATTATTCGGTAAGCTCTTCATTTCATTTGTCTACTTACTTTTTATGAAGTTACTCAAAAGTTTCTATTTTAGTAAAGAATTTATGGATTTTTAGCAAAACCTTGCTCATTTCTCTGAATATCAGATATAAAATGTAAAGACATCTGGAATATTTCAAAGGCTTTCTAGGGATTGTTGCGAATGTGTACTACCGGTAAGCTTAAAATAGAAGTTGTCACAGCACATCAATTGCCACCGTCTCTAATCAATAGAGAAATCAGCTACATTTCAACAATTGTAAATTGATTCTTTGAAAAAGCAAAAAATAAATTACAAACAGAAAAGGTCGACAACCGTTTAAAATGTTGCCAATGGACTAAAGTTAAAATGATATGGTTACGAAAGTAGTTGTTGACTGTGACTTTTCTTACAGTGTTGTAAAGATAAAAAAAAATCTAGCTTGTTTAAAAGAGAGATGATTCCTTATAAACAGATGCATTTTAAAAGCAGAATACATGACTGCGCATCGGAGCATTTCATGTGACACGCTTGGCTTGCTACAGGGAGTTAGGGAGACATGGCGTGTGTTAAACTGTCTACTTTCGCGAAAGTTTACGAGTTTCCTATTTTGCATTGTTTGTCATTTTGATGGTAAAAAATGGGTATAATCTTGAAAATGTGTGGCGCATTCTTCTCTTAATTGACTTTCCACAAGATGTTTGAGTATATGAAATACCAGTACTCGTGCAGAAATTTCCCGGTGATAAACAAAATTTCTCAGTTTTATTGTGCGTGGAGTATATATTTCACTCTCAATTGACGCTTGCTGTAGTGTGAATTTATACGAGGGAAAATTTGCAGTAAATCAAAAAGATTATAATTAGAAAATTATCAGTTCACTTGCAACAATAGTTGTACCTTGGTCGCTTACGACATTGTAATTTGTTATCATACTAAACTTTAATAGTTGGTTCATCATCATAGCAGTAAATATCTGTCTAATGTGATAAAAAAAAAGGATAACCGGTCTCTGATTGCAAGGTACAGGTATGCAAGCATTACTATACATTTATATCAAGGAATGTTGAACACAGAGTGAGCAATTAGCAAAAACAAGTTATGGGTTTTTGCCTGATAAAAAATACGTAGATATGAAAGTCAACAGTCCATTTTGTACAAAACAGTATTTAAGGGCTATAAACCGGTCACTAATCTTTCATTTACACAGATATACATTATTTTTATATATATTTAAGTTTAAGGAATGTGCAATGTGTGCACGAAATGTATAAATATATAGTTATTGATTTAAAATAAGTACGCCTCAATAACCCCTAATAGATAAAATCCGGGTGCCAACTCTGTACCCAAATAACTTAAACTGAGTGACACAAAAAAATCAGGAGGATGTAAAAGTGTAGGCGTCCTGTATAAAGAAACACACTCTAACTCGAAGTTCAATGTCCAATTTATCGGCATCAGGAAGGAGGTATTTGTTTGTATCGGATTGATTTCACAGCCTTTGTGGTGCGGTGTAACCTTATTACTCCGCATTGCGTGAGGTTTGACCCCACGGTCCACCTCACCCGAAGCATCAGAGAGTTTCCTATTTGTGTCATGTTGTTTCCTCGTGTCGTGTCAATGTGCATTTGCGTAAATTTTCTCTCGTGAAAATTCTGACAGACAAAGAAATTGTTACATTTTTTTTTATTAAATCCGATCGGGTTCGGCGTTCTTTGTCACAGAATCTGCAACCTTTATTGGCCAAGTGCAAACACAAGGGTTTTCCATATTACCATCACAGATGATAAAGATCTCTAGAAATGTATTTCTTTTCTTTTTTCAATGCGGTTGGTGGCTATGCCTGGTGGGTACCACGAGAACTATCTTTCGACAACACTGGTATCTTTCAAATCTGTTTTGACTGATCAGAATTGTCTTCCCTCAGGATTCATGTGTGAATTTGTCATTCCAAATGTTTTAAGGTCTTCAGTTTACTAAAGTAACTGATGAAGAGATACAGCTAATCAGTTCAACCAAATCAGTTGATATTTTTTTCTGATAAACATGTGTGAACAGCAAAGAAGTTTTCTTTGACATAGAGATCTTATACTACACTGCCATATGTTATTGTGACAGTTGTCTCTAACTTTAACTGAAACATTCTCATACATTAGGCCCAATCCTTTCACAGAACATGTAATAGCATATCAAATTTTTGCGTTGCTGCAATGTCTTTAGAACTTTTTCGATCTCAACTAAAGTTTTCTTTAAAAGACTAGGATCTACATTTTTTTTAAATCGACCCATGTTTGAACAGGAGTAACAAGTTGATTTTTGCAACATCTTGTCTCAATATCGGGTAAATAATTCCCGTACTAGGGTCTTACTGAGAAAATTCATTGCAATAAAGTGAATCTGTGTAAAGGTATAAAACTATGTAATCAGAAATAATTGATAAATTGGATATCCAATCCAGCAATCTGATGAGGTCTGATTTATAGATAAGGGCCTAATACTTACATTCAAAACTCCAGAAAGAAAACTCAAAGCGCAGATTTTTGTGGTTTTTCTTGTTTCGAGTTCACAGAATACACCTTGATAAAACCTGAATCAGGGCAAAATAGGATAGATCTCCGAGTCAATATTTTTATCAGTTTAAGGGAGTCTGCCTAATTCTTAAGCAAACATAGCCATGTCAATTACAAAATTGCGCGTTCTGGGAGAAAGTCAGTTGAACAGGAATCTGCGTGACGTCACCAGCAATGGCGTGTAGGGTTTTCTGTGATCGCTCTGACTGGGATTACTCCGGACACACGAATTTATGAAGAGGGTAAATAAATTAAAACCATAGGAAATCTGTCAATAGAGATCCATAATCAATTATCGGAGAAGAGGCAGATGTCGATTCTTTTTTAAACATTGCAAAGAGCAATCTCTTGCCAAAAAAAAAAAAACCGTTCAGACAACTATAATAAATAGTTCAGACAACCACTTTATCTGTAAATCTAAAAACGTGGGTTTTGTGATTTATTTAGCGATGTTTAACATAAAAAGTGCGCAATAGTTTCACCTGGTAAAAAAAAACGTGAATTGTTTTATTTTATTTGAGTCTTTTAATTATTAGATTTCACAATTATTGCGACCTTCTATTTGTGTACATGTATACATGTAAAAATTTAGTAGTAATTTCATCGATGTTTTGAAAATTTAATTCGTTTTGGGATTATAAATACAACAAATTAAGACAGATAAACGTGTTGTATTTTTCGTCTTTTTCTGTTATATAATGAAAATATATTTTCAAATTTTAAAACGTATGTGTACTTTTACACTCCTTCCGTTAATCATAAAAGTTTTGATATTTATTACTCTTATAGTAATATGTCACTTTTGTAAGCTGACTATGAGTTTTTGTGAAACATTCACCCCTAAGAAACAGTCTGAACATCTGTAACATGAAGTCTCATGAAAACAATACATTAATCATCCAATCCACTTCAGGAAACAATTTCAAGTGTCTACTTCAATTTCAATCTCTAAAAGTTAATATCCGTAAAAAAAAAAAATAAATAAAACAGGTGTTTGAGGCTCATCAATCATGTTTAAAAACAAAACATGCCTAGTATTAGAAAAAACAAACTGAAATCCTTCGGATAAAATACTAATGTGGCCTAAAACCCTGAAGGTAGTGTTTTAGTCAGAGCTGGTCAAGATGGCCGAAACGGGATGACAAGTCCGGGAGCGTTCGATTCTACTGACAGTAGATCCATCAATCAGCGGTCAGTTAGATTGTCAAATCGACCACGGCCTGTGTCACACGTCTCGTGGCTAATTAATAATAACCCTAGTAAGTATGCATGAAAAATCAATTGCCCTCGTGCACTGGAGCTGTTAATTACATCAGCAGGCCTATGAATAAGACTATTGTCATTCGAGGAAGTTTGTTTTTGGTGACAGGAGCGGCGTGAACTTGATATATTCTTGTCTGTGTATAGGAATCTCAAGGTAAATTGTGGAAATTAACATCATTGTTGATAAAAGGCAAGAGTACAAAGGGGAAAAGAGGTCTGATGAAAATAGATTATTATGTTATACTATAGAAGTCAAGCGACTGATAGTATTTTTCTTTGTGCTGCATTTGAATTGTTTGGTCTGGCAAAGAGTCTTCAAAAGAGCTACTTGTTACGTTCTGAGTGGTTAATGTATTTATTGTCTCCGTATGTGATAAGAGTCCTGCGTGTTTTTACATTTGGCTGCACTTTAACACTCTCATTCATTACTAACGTATGCAAAAATCTTGAGTATCGGACAAAATAACGAGGAAAGCGAATTTTAAGTGCGGAGCCAAATTATGGAAATTTTGAAAAAGGAGTCCTACTCAAAACTTCAATAAGTCTAGCTTGGTTGACCCTGTGTAGACATCATAAAATAGAAAAATCAAACGCAGTCACGAACTATTACTTCTCTCTAAACCCCTCACAAGATTTAGAGCTGTTTTCATTATCAAATCCCATTCATGGTCTCGTCTTTTCAAATCTTTTATCAGACTTGTCAAAACAGAATGGAAATCTCCCATTTTGAGCGGATTCGTAATCCTTCATAAAATTCGCAATCTACATTTTCATTTTCATAGGCGATTATACCTTCTCAATACATGTGATTTACATATGGACGAATATTTGTTTAATTAACAACCTGTCCCAAGTTCTACCTGATACACGTTTTCAATTTTACTTTATGTGAGGTTTGGTTCTCTATTGTGATATCTTATGTCTCAACCAGGGACAACTTAATAAGATATCCAAACATCCCCGGGTGGTGTTTATGAACCGAAGTCTTTAAAACGCTTATTGACACGGCAAATATTCCTTGTCAACATTTCACTTTTAGGATAACTCGATTATGATTCTGGCAAAGTCACGTGACATGGTTCCATTGAATGATGTTGTCTTTTAGTGTAACGAACTCTTTTTCTTCTCGTGTTTGGATTCAGAATCAATTGACTTAGATACATGTACATGGGCTAGATAAATATTGTTAATTAAAGCAGGAGTAACAAATTGTATTTGCCTTTTACCAGCTTTTCATGCCCACGAGGGTCAATTTACAGACAGACTGCAGTTTGAGAAAAGAACAATTTGAAAATGTTTCTTTTCACAAGCCTTGCCTTGAATCAATATGCCACTTTGTGTATACAGTCGTTAATGAACCAATCCACCCACCTGCGTGATTCGTGCAATACTGTAACAGCGTGATTATATGCTGTTCCTTTTCCTTTTAATGATGTACACGAAGCGTTTAAAGTTTTTTGTAAAGAAAATATGTTATCTAAATTTGTGCTTTTAAGATAATTTCTTAATTTAGAATATTTTATTCCTACAAAGTCACAGGTTTGCTTGTGTTCTTTTTTTTTTTTTTTTTTTTTTTTTTTGGTTGAACTATTATCATTTTTTCCCATATATATTTCTTTTCTTTCTCTAAACAGTTATTACATTTAAGGAAATTAATCAAGTTTTCTTCCTTCGTGATTTTATTCCTTTCACGAACTACTCCTTATATTATGCAAATTTGTTATATTTATATATAAATCACCCACAAATACAATAATTCTGTCTAACACTCCAATCGTTTTCGGGGTCTTTATGTTTTAATTTTAGTTCCAATGAACTCCTTTTTTATCTCTTTGATGAGCCTCGGTGTAGCGAGGCCCCCGTGTCTTTGTTTGGGATAATGCTACGCACTCATGCACGACACTGAGCGATACCTATCTTTGTGTTGCGCTAAGGTGCCTGACTCAAAATGCAGAAGTAGGTCCGTCGTAGGCGAGGGCTTCATTCTTCACTAACAGTTCAAGAGATTAGGACGTGTTAGCTTCTTATCCGCACCGAAGAAGGAACAAAACTCTACTTTTTTATGTCTTGGAAGTAGTGAAGAAAATATGCTTTGATATTGGATGTTTTACCGAGTTTTGGGGGAATTTTCGGATTAAATTTTATCATGGAGATAGTTTTTCAAACAGGTAGGTTGCGACAAGGTGTGCTTTTTTGGTGTCCTATTTAGTTTCAGGTACAGCTTTCAAGGGAATATACCTGCTGACGGGTTAAGGTAGCTCATAATTTTTTATTTCCATTTTAATGTCTCGAAAAGAACTTTTTTTGGTGTGAACTGTTTCTTCTGGTGCAGAAAATTTTACTTTCAGTAAAATTAATTTCAGAAATATGTTTAAAATCTGTTTTTCTAACTAAATACAAAGTAACTCTTCTGTTTAGAAGATAGTTAACCTTTGTTCAAATTATTCATTCGTTGTATGTTGATATACATAAAAAAAAGTGTTTTATACACCCCATTAATCATGAAGATGAATGTTTATGCAGATAAATGTGCACTGAAATACAAGAAAGAGAGGGGGGGGTATGGAAGAAAGACAGACCCCGTGTGTGTGATGACAAGGGTTTGGTATTTATGCAGAGGGTCCGTTATAAGTTACTGGGATGACCAGTGAGACAGGTGGTCATTTATCAAGTATATCCATACCTATTTCCGCCGCCTCACCTCATCATTGGGCAATAAATGTTCGGATTGTTTTCCAATTAATTGACTTCCTATTTCAATAGGGCAATAAAGTTTTATAATCGTAGTCTCTATGCTAGTCATTTTACAGAATTAATAGTTGCTTCTGTGTACATATGACAAAGTCGACCCGCGGCGCTATTGTTGTTAAATCTTATCAATATACCCATCTAATTAAGATAATATACCCATTATTGAAACTCGATCCAAACAAATTGGCGGTAGCATGAAACAACACATGTTTAGCGAGTTGCTTGAATATCTGTTTAACTAAATTTGCCATATTAATTACCGTAAACTCATGAATATTTATAAGCATATTTATTGCCTTTGAAAAACAAATTAAGAAATAAATTTGGCATAAGCAGAAGAAAGACAAAAATCAATAAAACATTAATTTCTATTTCATCATATTTTTTAAAAAGTAAATATGAATTAACTATTTGTATGACTGATATATATTTGTGATAAACAAAGACAGAATTGCCCCTCTAATCTTGAAAAAAATAAAACTTTTATGATAACTGAACACCTCATAAAAAGTAATCCATCTTTGGAAAAAATATAAAAAGCTAATATTATTTAATATCATTAAAAATGATCCCGCACGTGTTGTAATTGGAGCATGGCGTTGTATTCAATCTATTAATTACCCGTAGAGTTGATTTTAATAGAGATTGTCTACAAGATAGAATTCATCGACAACTGATAGGGATTTAATCAATCGATATTTTACCTTTTTATAGAAATAATATCACATTGGTTATTTGATAAATCACTGTATATTATCGATTTTTTATTATCACGACAAGGAATTTGACACAAAGTGTTAAAGTTAACAGGTTCATGACAAAACGCTCTCTTTTGTGAGGAGGTAGTTATGGTCTATATAACTATTCATTTTTCTCTATAAAAGGGTACATAGGTATGCAGACGGCTATATCGGCAATTAGTCGGTAATTACAGACCAATGATAGTGCTCGCGATTCGATTTTTGACAAAAATTACCCGCGTATCTCTCTGATATTAAGAAATATCTTTTCGATCAAAGTTTACATAATCCCACGACAAAAGAATTTAGAAGAGCGGGTCGATTCAATACCCCCACTCTATTAAATGATAAATTGATATCTCAATGGTGGAGATTCGGTTCGCAGTTCTAAAAGGAACACGGTAAAAAATGTGTCTCGTTATGCAGGGCCAATTATGTTCTGATATTTCAGACGTACAATAAAAAATACATTTTTAAAACTACGAATAGCTGTTTCAAAAGAAAATTACACACTCGAACTGGAAATTAGAAAAAAAGTGCCCATTTTATTAGAGAAAATGTCGACGGGTAGCAAAAGGGTTATTAATAAAGAGAGAAATACAAGGCGTGGATTTTAAATGATGTTGATAGGGGATCTTTTACCCCTATATCAAATGCATAAGACACTTCCAGGTGAAGGAATAAGTACATTTTTGTGGTTTAACGACGAAGAGAAAGTTTTCAGTGCAAACATCAGTAGGGGTCGTGCTATTGTCCGCATAGAAGAGCACAGGACCATTATGAGATATTATACAGGATTTGTGTTTACTTGGGAGTTAGGGTCTCGCGTTTGGTCCACAGACTCTGTCTAAATGAACTGTGTCACCTCTCTCTTCTACAAACGATAAACAATTACAGGTAGAAATTCGAGCGGATTATTTTCTCTCATGGTATTCATATTTTTTCCGCTTGCATCTGTGTTGCACCTGTTAAGTAAACCGAACGCAGCGCATGGATGAGAGCTCTGGATTAGTTATTTTACCTAGTAAGAGGACTTCACAAGAGAAAAAATGTCAAAGAATATCTTGTAAGTAAGCTTACTTACAACTTGTTGATGCAGATGTTGTTGGGTTTTTTTTTTACACACGTGTACGGGGTTTTGATCCGTATAATACGTAAACATTTTTTTTCAAGTTTTAATGATTTATTTTATGAAGGTTATTATAAACTTTAAAATGAAATAAAATTTTGATCGTTATGATTTACTTGTATGATTAACTAACCCTCAAATTATCATTTTTTTAAATTTTATTTTTTAAACACAGAATTAATTTTCTTCGGATTGAACGATTTGAGGTACACAAAATTAAAATAATCAAAAATATACATAAGCAGTAAAATTACTAATTCCCATCAATGTCAAACTTTGATTGATGAATCTAAATGTTAAAAAAGGTACAGAAGGCCTTTATATCTAAATGTAAATGTATACCTACTTAAGAGTTGGCGGAGGGTCAACAATTGCAAAATAAGCCGCTTTTAACGCTATTAGGCAAGAGCTTGTTTCGAAGACATAACCATTCCTCGTATATTTACTTATTCTTGTATCTTCCTCACTACCATGCTTTACATCTATTGTTATTGTTGTAATTACCAAGTGATATTCCAAGTCACTCATTAGCTTAGATATACTGCTGTACTGTTGAATAGACTTTCCCTGTACCGTGAGTTCTATAATTATTATGTCCAAGACCCCAATAACCAGTTTTAATTTAACACAAATCTTTATGTGTGTATTTAATTGTTTGAAACATTATATGGTTGTTAAAGGATAGAGATATGCTAAACGCCCAATAGAAGATAGTTTAGTGGAGTTAAAAGAAAGCGAAACCTCTTTATATTCTAGCTAATTATTTCCAAAACGAGCCAAACAATGTGTCGCAAGCGCCATATTGGACCGAGTTTGAATAAGGGGACAATTTTAACTGAGAGAGATTTCACGCTAAATCACGCTCGGTTGCTCTTGTGATATCGCCATTTTAGGGCGATAATGTGAAGACATCCTTTGTTCGCAGAAATTTAAAGAAAAATCTTTCTCCTTTTGTGCCGTTTGTGTTTAGATGGTTTTTTTATTTGAAAAGTTTTTTTTTATTATATATTTTGGGGAAACTATTATCAGTCTTACATCAAACATATTATATACATGTATATCCTCTTTCGAAGACGGTGACACCCTGGGTTTAGTATAAAAAAAATCTTAACCCAATGATAATTCCTCTTTTATAAAAATTAAAGGAGTTTGTAATCTAAAACTAGTCAAACGTTTATGCAATGCTACCTCAAAAATGTCGTTTGCTAGGGAAAAAACTTTATAAATTATTTAAAAGAGCTTTGTTAGAGGTTATTCCTTTTTATCTCTATCAAAGAATACTTTGAGTCAGTCCTCTTTCTCTGCCCATCAGTATGTGTTTTTTACCCATCTGCCCAAATTCAGACCTCTTTTATACGCCAAAAGTGAAACGCAATTGTGCTTTCATCCCACTTCTAGGCCGTTGTAGCTTTGAAATTTCTTGCAAATCTTATTTCAGAGAAGTCTCCAACGTACTAGTATGCGATATGTTGTACTTGTATCGTTCTATTTATTTTTCATTTGTCGGAAAGACGTCACATTTGGTGTCACAAGCTTTTCTTCTACATGTCTATATAGAGAACCTTATAAAACTGTTTAATCTCTATATACCGATGTCGTGGATTAAGAACGCTGCAAGGAAGGATCTCCCCATGTAAACACAGGACCAGACCGAATTTTGTTGGGTTTAAATTGCGTCTTTTGAAGTATAATTGTGACTAAATTAATCAGTTATTCGCCAGCCCACGGACTACCGCCCATACAAAGAAATTCAATTTTCTGTAGAACATCTTCGATTTTGAAATCAGTTTGATTTGGCAAGATTAAATTGTTCTTGTTTGCTTAACATCTCAGGCCTGTTTTAGATTAAAATCAACAAAGATGGTCTCTGTGTCCCAAATCTTATCGCTGTATAAAACAAAATCCTAAAGCAAAGACACATATATATGCATTGAGACAGTTTCGGTGTGTATTGTACAGAAATAAAGTTACTTGGCCAGACACATCAATCATCGGGGATATTTCATCATCATTTTATGTCTTTTTTATTTACTCCCCATCGTTTAAAGTCCAATCAATTTAAAATCTTCTACTTTGGTCTTCTTTTGTTACAAAGTAACGAAATTTAAACAAATTATTAAGAAAACGATGTGCTTTTTTTTTATCTGGAAAGCAACCGTACCTGTATATATACTACATGTATATAAACCTGTATTTTTGTAAGAAATGGCAAAATAAACTTAATGCAACCTATTCCAACCTTGATTAACGATCTAATACTTCAAATTTATGTGATTATTTTGAATTCGTTTAAAACAAATAAGCCATGGACAAATGTATAGAGAATCCAGTTGGTCTTATTGTACATGTATCACGATCAGGACAAAAAGGAGTGAGGCAAGACAATTACACCAGCCGGCATATAAACTCAGCTGTGGTGCATCTCGTATAACAAAAAATAATAACTCTAAAAAATTATGACTCATGTGTCATTTGAATAAACAAAAACATTTGGATCCCTCTTCGATTGGTGAGCTATACAGGTATTGTTAGAGTATACATACATTCTAAAGGTGTATTGACTGAGCACTGAATGGCTATGAGATCATCGCTTTGTTCAAGATGTTAGACGTTTGTTTTAAATCTTTTGGCCCTAAGTGCTTTATTAAATACACATCCATAACTGAACCCAATCGGCGGAAAATCTGTATGGGGAAATATTTCTATCTGTTGAATCTGCTGTTTGAATTTTTAACTTATGCATCATATTTTGAGATTTAAAGTAGATTTCGTAGTAGCTTCTCGTATATGTAGTTACTCATTCGGTAATGTTTTTTCTTTTTACCTGATTGTTTGATAATGTGACCTATAATATATACAGGATAGTGGGAAGTCATCATTGACTTAATGCAAGTTTTTCTTTGATGGTAGTCTGTTGCTGCAATCGTTGATGATAGTGGAAAGAGAGATGATGATGATGATGATGATGATGATGATGATGATGATGATTTTTAAAATAACGATGATGAATATGATGATGACGACGATGATGATAGTTCTAATGATACTGATGATGATTTTTTCCTCTTTTACAGCGGGACCTGCGAACCTCAAGCCGTGGCCTGTCCCATCAGATGTGGTTACTGTATGTGACTTTTGAAGACCTGCTGTGCCTTCGACACCCGAGCTTATCCTGTCATCTGCTGTCTACCCGGGTCAATGTTGATGAATTTCTGATGCCTGCTCGTTTGATTTCTAACACTACGACTGGCACTACCTCCTTAAAACCTGATCTCGAATATCGCAGATCTGCTGGGAATCGAACAAAAAACGTTACAAGTGTATCTTCACAGGGGATCGCCGTTCAGGGAGACAATTGTGAAACCAATTGGGAGCACATTCACGCGCTAAAGAAAACAATTGACAGCGATTGGTTCAAGGATAAGAAGCGAGAAGACAATATTTCAACTTCTTATCCGATCTCAAAAAGACAGAGTCTTGAAAGAAGTGATAGGGATCTAAATGGGAGAACAATACACCAACCCAACTGTTCGGCTCGTTTAAACACCATGGCCTTAAGTCGTGTTCAGCAGAGCAGCCGTGTACGCGAAACAATGAGAGATTACAGTGCTGACCAAGCCGCAAAAAATAAACCCAAGTGCTTTAAATATCCTAATCCTCGTCGGGATAAATCTAGCACTTCAGCTGACGTTTCCCAACATGGATTTCAGACTCGGACTAACGGCTGTGTCTCTCGGTCAAATCAAATCAACAGTCCGGACAATAGGCGGACAACCCGCGCTAATCCGGATTTAGGCATTACGGGTTCATATTCGCAGTCCCCTGATGGATTGTTTGCAAATAATAACCGTGTGGGCAGCGAACAAAGACTAACACAGCGTAACTTAACTGAGAAAAACACGCGATCTCAACCAAGACCCTCCACTCATGACAAGGCGATGCAAGAGAACAAGTGTAGAGGGAACCGAACCCAGTGTTGGGTGGAGGAGGAGAACTTTCGCCCTCCACCGAAAGAGAAAAGAATTCTTGGCAGACAGGCGGAGAGAATGCTGCTGAAAAAGAGAGAGGGACAAGCTGTGAAATGTTCAAAGGATGTTTCAAATGTTAGGAGTACTGCTATCAGACCGACAGAGCTATTCGCATCAAGGGGTAAAAGTGCTGGGGAACTAAAACGTTCTGCAGGACCTCCCACCCCAAGAAGTGAAACTGCCACTACACCGGACAGCTCCCGGAGGCCTAAGAAACTATGTGTTTTTCAACCGAAACAAACAGAAGCCACCCCGGTTGTTAGTCCGGATTCTGGATTGGATCATACAATTCTCTCGGATTCTTTCGACCATGTGCTGTCTATTGAAGCGCAGTTTGACGACCCAGTGCAACAAAACGAAATGGTGCGTTCGAATTCCACAGACTCGTCACCCGTCACAATATCAAGCGGATACGAAAGTGATTCTATTCAGACTTGTGAAGCGGAGATTGACAAAATATTCGTGAACAATAAATCAAGGATAGGGAATATTACGAACGTATCGTCCGTCACGGCTTTTCCCAATCCCTCGTTACACGCTAGTGCAATGGACCTCTCGTCCACCATTTTTCAATCCGTCCCCCTCTCCTTAGGTGCTGATACTGCTTCTGAGAAGTTAAACCAGTCATTTGTTAGTTCAGTGTCGCGGACTCCAGAGAAGCCTACCGGAGTTCTAGATCGGTCTTTCCAAATCCCCGACAAGTCTTCGGTTAGAAATATCCGAGCCACGGAGACTGATTTTAATTCTTTACCAATTTTCCCTCGTGGTCAAAACGAACCTACTGCGACTCGATTCTCTCCTGTTCAGCGAAATAACCACAAACTTACAAAAGTGGCAAGGTCCATGATTGAAATCATTAACGATTTGCAAGAGGAAGAAAATTTAAAAGCCATTGCTAATAACAAAAAGAAGTGCAAGAAAGTCAAACGTGCGAACCCAATTCGATCTGAAAATGCCAGTGTCATCAAAAACAATTTTCAAAGAGGTTCAGCGGAATCACTGAACGAAAGCAGACTGTGTATTTCGGAGGAATCTATTAGTAGCAGGGATAAAATAGACGCCTCTCGGGGTGTTAATGCAAAATCCGATTGTGTCCCCGTTCATACCCCCGGCGTTAAAAGTGAGCCTATTGTAAATGAGAATAATGAGGACGTTCAATCAGAACGCCACACAGATACCTTGTTACAGTTGCCCCCAACAATTGAATGTCAATCTCCCCTGAGCAGCAATAATAGCTCAATCCGGGAGTCTTCCAGCCACCCGGTGTCTTCAAGTGTTTTCGTTTCGCGAGCACCTTGTACAGTAAACAAGGCGGAGATTCAAGATCCTATTCCAAAAGCCTCCTTTGCGCAGCAGGAGAGAACCAACGACCTTTCACCCCAGGTCCAGCCTGGCACTTTAGTTGTCAAGTGTTTACGCAGGCCATTAGGCGCGCACAGTTCAGACTTTCGAGCTAACGACCTCCCACATTCGTCTTCTGCGTGTTTCTATGAAGAATACGAAGGATCTCCGAGTGTTCAGCCGTCGACATCTGGTCATCAGCAAGTTCCACCTGCTGAATTTTCGCATTTTCATTTCCAAACTCCTCCATCTGTGGTCAACCACAATGTTCCTCATCCAGATTCAGGACGCCTAATTGTATTCGACAACGGGGTCACGCCGTATGCCACAGCCCGAATTCCCGGATGTTGCACCCCAAAACGGGACGAAAAACTGGACGATCATGTGTACGAAACGATTCCAGGTGATGAGTTTCTCTATGAGGAACTTATGCGCATGCGTGCGATGGGATTACTTTCAAAACGGTTGCGTAAGGTTCCCGATATGCCCGGACATTTTATACCTTACGAAGCACCAGAGCTTCCAGCCCGCAATATGAACAATACACCACGTCGAAACGACCAGTTTGTTGTCCTGAGGGAAGCGCGTCAGAACCCATCAATCCATACCTCACCCCCTCCGTGGCGATCTGTGGAACACGTTCGTAATGGCTCCACGTCGTGGGACGGGTATTCCTACCCCTATAACGAGGGACCACCTAGATACTTCACAAAATGGACGCCCAGTGACCTTCTTAGTTATGTGGACGGGATCCGACAACCAGCGCCAAAGAGGAGGGAGAACTTTTACCTTCTGCTGAACAATAAACAGAAACGCGCCGATTTCTCAGAATCCCTTGAAATCGAAACTAAGCTAAAAAATATGGGACTTCTTTGGGGTGATCGGAGCCCTAACCATGGACCCGAGTCTGAAAGAACACCCTCTATGGAGATGTCTGGGGATTCTGGACAAACGTTTTTGCAATCAACATACGTATAGAATAGAACTGTGTTACAATCATTTGTTTTTTTTGTGCCATAAAAAGACAACTGAAAATCAAGTGCAAAAAAGTAGTGCTACAGTCATCTGTTGATCATATATTTATATTTTATACCTTTCTGTTATTTTACTTTGCAAATCCAATTTACCAATGAGAAGGAAATTTGTATATTAATTATATACTGTAACACTGCCCTTCAGACAAAAAATCCATGATTTTCTTTGCTGTGTAGTTTCATCCATGATGGAATAATGCAATATTCTTTTTTTTTTTACTTTTATAATAAAGAGAAATCAATTATAATCTGCGAGTTTATTATAATTCTTATTGAAGCAAACATACATCTTCATGAGATGGTATTCGATCAACGCCATGCATAGCAATGTGTTGTGTTACTATAAACAAGGAGTCCCGACAACTACAGAATGGTCTGTTGAATAAATTAAAACCAACCAGATCAAAAATCATCAAGTTACAGTTACTGTAAAACATGGTTATAGCGAAATGCCAGGGACAAGCAACTTTATTTCGATATAATCGTAATTCATTTAATACAATATATCATATCACATCTTCAGATAGAGGGAAATTAAACTGAATTCACTATAGACTTGCTTTCGTGATAAGTGGGTTCGATGTAAACGTGTTTTACTGTAATAATAATTTTTCTACACCATTATATATTTTATGTAACACATATATTTATGCAGTACGTGAAGTTTCAAACTTCGTCTGGTAATGGTATATGTGTATCTCGTCAAAAGGAATCTTTTTCTATGAAGCGATAAAATAAACACAATTTTTCAAGGTCCTTTACATTCTCTACATTTCTTTCAACCGCGATAAATTGCATTTTTGGCCTCTGGAATGTCTTCATTTTATAACGTATTCTTAGATTGTACATGCATGTTTGGTTGATCCCAGGTTAGATCGAGTTGCTGTGAAATTACGTGAAATTAAATGAATTTATATATGTATAACAATAAGTTAATCCTAATCAAAATATGCGTGTGGATTCAACACACTAAAACAAAAGATGATTTATAATCAGATATACATGTAGATCAAGAACACGTGCCATTAATTAACATATTCTAATTAGTGTGTACCGTGGTTCATGTGTATTGCATATTCTGCTAGTTTCTCAGGAAGATTACTAAGGAAGTTAATCCGGAACTAAATTAACTGCTGATCACTGAAATCGCGGATTAGGATAATCTGCATGGGAAACGAAACGATTTAGCACTTCTCAGGCACCGCAAGCCAAAATGCGCAGATACAATAACAGACCCGGACCCAAAACAATGGGGGATAATCCCAATCGACTCAGCGCAGAATGACTGTACCCAGTGGTACACCAACGCAAAGATGTTGAAATTTTGACTGTATAAATAGTCAGTAGGGTTAAGCTGTTCTTTAAATAACAAATTACAGTGTCGCGTGCAAGGTACATTTTTTTTATTATCCATCGCCGCTTAAGAAAAAGATGGATGGCTATTGTTGCAATGATAAGACTATATTCGTTGAACGTTGAAAAAGTAATGTTTTCTTTCAAGTGTTAACTTGAGATGTCATCAACGCTTTCGCTTGGAAAAATATAGATATATATTACTGGGTTTACTGTCAAGTAGGAGAGACGTATAGAAATTATATTCATGATCCTCATTATTAAACGTGCAGCAAAATTGAAAAAGGTTCTGTACATATGTATATATAACATAACAAGCTTACAATGAAAAATCCTTATCATATTTAACCCGATATGGTGTAGTATTTCGCACGCTAAAACCTTTCCGACTGTCACTTTCATCCAAGACATCCGTGGCTCTTAAACACGTGTCTCAGTTACCATGGTTATCATATTCATTCCGGCCGATGCATTATATGCCTCCTTCCCTTTATTAATTCACTCCTCCCCATGGAATCCTATCGGAATTAGGATTCCTTAAGGAATTGTTTTTCCAGGAAGGATGTTATATATATCTTCTAGGAAAAGATTCTCTCGTAACTATGAGTTATTATTTTCCTATGTGATATTAATTTTTCAAGGGAAATATATCATCTGACATGCAAGACCCATTTATAAATATTACTATACGTCAATTGTACGATTATAAATTAAATATATAAAAAGAGGTATAGCGCCTTTTCCCATTATTTCGCCTACACCCGTGTTTGAACGGAAAGTATCTCTTACTAAAGATAGATACAGGTACTGATTTTATAATGGTGTTTTTTACCATTGATTTGTCATAAATTCAGGAAACCTGCATTGAGTAATGAATATATAGAAGTCTGTGTATAAAGTCAGTTGATATTCTGAGCCGTGATAACTTCCAGCAAAATGATGTACATGCAAGTGTAAATAGAGTACATGCATAGTGTTATTAAAAAGATCTGTTTATATTTAGTGTGCTCATCCTCAGAATTAAACAAGAAAATTTGAAGAAAAAAATCCAGATACATGTTATTTAAACTCTCTAATCTTATCATGATTTAAAGTAAAACGATTTACTACTAGATGGAATCGATCCAGCGACCGCAAAATCCAAAAGACCTACGCGTTACCACTAGGCCACGCATATAAGAATTTTATAGGATGTCTTTTTAATACAGTATATGTGACTATATACAAGATTGTATTAGAAAAACACTGATTGAAATATTTGTCCAATTTTCAGTATACGAAGACCACGTTATACATGTACTTAATCGAATTTCTTTGGTTAAAGTGGTTCAAATCGTCAGATTTCCAATTTTTTTTATTGCATACTATTTTCCTATATATCCCTAACAAAACATGAAGGTTATTGATGTCGTGTAAGATATTTAATACCATTTTTACATGCCAATTGTGTAATTTAATTGCGTTTCTTTGAATATATTTTAACGAAATATTGTATTGAAAATGTATGTTTGCAAAACCGCTACATTGTAGGCGAAATTGTATACTAAGTGGCTATACCTATTTTCTGGGCTAAAACGTATGGCATGTTAAACGTTGCAATATTCGATCTTTTCCATTTGCATTATATAAATTTTCATTTGTATTGTACAATTTTCTATTTGTATTCTATAATTTTACATTTGTATTCTATAATTTTCATTTGTATTCTATAATTTCCATTTGCATTGTATAAATTTCATTTGTATTGTATAATTTTCTATTTGTATTCTATAATTTTCATTTGCATTCTATAATTTTCATTTGTATTCTATAATTTTCCATTTGCATTGTATAAATTTCATTTGTATTGTATAATTTCTTATTCGTATTGTATAATTTTCCATTTGTATTCTATAATTTTCCATTTGTATTGTATAATAATAGAATACCAATAGGAAATTTTACAATACAAATAAAAAATATGCAATACAAATGGAAAATTATAGAATACAAATGGAAAATTATAGAATACGGATAAAAAATTATACAATACAAATGAAATTAGAACCGTTTTAACAAGAGCTTGGACTTTCGGGGGATGTTACTATCTAGTTTGCTCATCAAAACAAGCTTTCAAATAATTGACCTCCTTTCTTCTAATTCGCTAAGAGAAGCTCATTAATATTCATAGACTGTCAAAACCGGAAAGTTGTTTGCTAAGATCTGCTCTGCTGTGTGAAATTGACGCTGTTTCAGCGAAATATACATTCCTGGATGAAGTCGGACGAGTGTCATTGCGTTCAATGAATTCATATCTATTAGCCAATGACTGGACAGTTAACCATGAGTAGACCCCGCCTTCATCAAATCGGAGTTTGTCACGTACTACCCAAAGTCCAAGCTCTTGTTAAAATGGTTCTAATACAATGCAAATGGAAAATTATAGAATACAAATGGAGAATTATAGAATACAAATGGAAAATTATACAATACAAATAGAAAATTATACAATACAAATGAAATTTTAGAATACAAATAGAAAATTATACAATACAATTGAAAAATTTTACAATACAAATTAAATTTATACAATGCAAATGGAAAATTATAGAATACAAATAAGAAATTATACAATACAAATAAAAAATATAGAATACAAATGGAAAATAATACAATACAAATGAATATTTATACAATACAAATGGAAAAGATCGAATATTGCAACGTTTGACATGCCATAAAAACGTCATATGTTAAAGCTCGGTCATGATCAACTGTTTACGATCTTAAGATGTATATAAGACTTTAAAATTATTTGGGAGATGTGTATAAAACTTACATTTCGATCACATTCTTACCTACATATTTATTCTTAAAGTATGTGGAACGAAATTATTCTCTATTACTTGTATATTATTTGCAAACCGTTTTGGGGTTGTTGTTTTGGGTTTTTTTTTTGCAAATATATAATACAATACACTTATTAACATGTACTAAGTTAGAGATGGGTGTCTCCTAGCACCTCCCAATCTAAAACACTAAATTTGTGAGACTTTTACGAAATTTCAATGTTTATTTTCTTTCCAACTTGATTAATAACATGAACAATAATTCAATAACCATGGTATATATGTAACAATTCTAACAAATACATTTAATTAATACTATTAAAGCATACACTCTTTGTGTAAATATATGCATAATATGTCAAGAAGCTTTGCTTTTGTCATATCTACACCATGCTTATACATGTAGCACAATCTGCTATGGTTGTAAAAATGAAATTTTAAAAGGGAAAAAATCCCAAATCTTCCCATTTCCCTGCTTGAAGTAATGTACTCTAAGACTGGCAAAATCCATAGATTGTTTGGCAAGCTTTTGCATCGTTTATGATGACAACTCTACATATTGAGGATCACGAAATATCATGAATCATGTCTCTGATTTTTTTCTTGATGATTTCTGCTTTGATGTGGAGGTCTAAAAGTTAAATTTATTTCCAATTATTAAAATCAAATGTAGGGAAATATCAGCAGTTTTAAAACTACATTTTCCCAATTTTATTTTCTCCGTTGATGGAACATCTTTTATATTTGACCAATTCTCATACAAAACTATAAACCTTTGAAAAACAATTGTTCATACTGAACTGACCTTGCGTCCATAAATTCTCTTGGCTTCAGATCTCTCGCTGTCCTCTATCTTCTTATCATCCAACACCTCCAGCTTTGGAAAATGGGCAATAACAAAATGTCTAAAAAAAAAACCCAAAGAGTCAGTGTTAATTTTTATAGTGACAATATGTATGCATTGGGTGTTATTTTATTAAAATAACTTGGTGGTGAAACCAGACAATTACTACACTCCCAATCAATCATATTCCTCATCACCAATCAACAACTAACCACCCTTCAACCCAATTGCTGAAAGTTAGCATCGTACCTATAATCTGCATACTGCTGATAAGTTCCTCCATTGAAGTAGCTTGGAGCTGCCTCATTGTTCATCATGGACAGATATTTGAGGTTTGGACAGGACTTACATAGGGTGGAGATAAACAGACCTGTAGAAAACATTTCATTTCAATGAACTTCTAAATATATCATTTATCATGATAAAACTTAATTTTATCATTTAATAAAAACATTGAATGTATCCGTTATCTTCAATAAGATAACTTCAAAAATCAGGTTGAGATTATTATATAATAATTCATTACATAGTGTTACTCGTGTTGAAGTGTCAAACAGGAAGTGATGTTATCATGGTTTTGATAAAGTTTGTTTGTAATTGGTGATCAAGCTGGACTTTAGAACTTTAAAAAGATATGTACAGAAGCTGTTAATTAATCAGACTGAATAAATGCTTAAGAAGACTTAAAAACATTCAGTCCATTGATTAAAATGTACCATAGTCAATGAAGTATCAAAATGTTCTATAATCAAGGAACAAATAAACGGGGGGAAAATCAAAAAGCAAATAACAAATTCTTTATATTAAATCAGAGGTTGGCAAAGCTTTAAATATTTAACATACATGTATCTACAGGTATGTAATTATACAATAAAATAATTACATGTATTGATAATTCATCGTACCCAGATTTTTTATTTTGTTGTGATTCACCCACAAAGTCTGCAGATTAGGAGCAGCTGCTATCTTCACATGGGATTCAATGCTGTTGTGATCTAGCACTAGGCATGTTAGCTGAGGAAAGTCTATCAGGAATCGCAAGTCTCTGCAAGCTTGTTAAGGTGTCGGTAAACAGGTAAGTTATACATGCATTTAAGATAAAAATATATAAATGCATGTCTAATTGATAGAGCTTCGTGCCAAAATTCACTTATTATAATAAAAACCTACATATTATTTTTTTCAAATGCATATTTTCTTTATTATTATTATTGTAACATCATTATTTAGAATATACACTATTAAATCGATTGAGGTTATTAATAAAACTCTTCACTGATGACTGCATCCTCTATAGACAAATCAAAACACAGAAGGATGTAGTCCTTCTCCAAGAAGACCTGGAGGCCCTCCAAAAGTGGGAAAAGGTCTGGCTCATGGAATTCCACCCCCAAAATGCCAAGTCCTCCAGATAAGCAACAAGAGACAACTTATAAATCATCCAAATACCATCCATGGACACATCTTGAAGATAGTAGAATCAGCAAAATAACTCGGGGTCAACATTCACAACAAGTTAAACTGGAACCATCACATAAACCAGGTGACAAAGAAAGCTAACAACACAAGAGCCTTCCTCCAAAGAAACATCTACCAGTGTCCTAAGAAGACCAAGGAACTGTGCTACAAAACCCTGGTTCGATCTCAAATGGAGTTTGCTAGCATAATATGGGACCCACATATGGCCACCAACATACACAACCTGGAGATGGTACAACGGAGAGCGGCCAGGTTTGTGACTGGTGATTTCCATCGCACCAGTAGTGTTACCACCATGCTACAACAACTACAATCGCCAACACTCCAAGAAAGAAGATCTGCGGACTGAGTCATCATGATGTTCCGCATTGTGAGGGGTCTGGTGGCCATACCAACCTCTTACCTTACACCAACTGGGACTACAGTGGGAGGCCACAACAAAAGATTCTTGATCCCATACGCCAGATCTGATACGTACAAACATTCCTTCTTCCCAGCAACCATCAGGCTGCATGTGGAACAGTTTACAAACATGTGTAATTGAGTGCAGTTCCATCAACACCTTCAGGAACGAGCTCCACAATCGTCAATGTCCTACTTCAGTAACCTCCACCTGGACGATTTTATATGTATATAGTGCCATCATGGTTTTTAAAATGCACATGTATATAAATGGTTCGCTCGCATCGCGCATCAGCGTTAACAGTTTCATATTACACCAGATGGTGGACTGAACTATAAGGGAAGAAGAAGAAAAGGATACGAAATCTTATTATGAGTCAGATCTATTTCTTGTAAAGATTCACCCTCCCTCTTAGCAAGCTCTTCGGGAATACTGTCCAAATCCTGAATAAAATATAAAAAGCTAAAAAAATATTATTAAAGCTGTTAACGCCTTACATTACTAATACAGCTGTGACAAAACAGACACACAACTGTATACAATATATAATGAACAAATATGAAAATATGTAATCAGAAGATCGACTTTTAGGCTGTACCTGGAACGCAAGACTTTTTCGCATTTTCATGTCACCGGTTGCTATTGCATAATCTCAGCCACATCTGAAATGTCACATTATCATCAATATTCTTTACAATACCATTGAATGATGAATTAACTTAGTTCAACGGCAATTATCCTTCTCACCTATACCCATACTTACGCGTACGTTCTGTCAGTTATTTCAAGAGCAAGCTTCAGATTGTGTATAACTCACGTTTTGAGTTGTCTGCCATTTTGAATATCACATGATTTACTCCAAGGCCAAAAAGAAAGATAACTCGAATTCACTGATTATCAATTATAAATCAAAGTACTGAAACGTCTCAAAGATATATTAGACCAAACGGCTATGCATTTTTTTTTAACACATATTTTTCACTCTTGGCTGTCATTTAATTACCAGCAAGTATTGTCATACAAAGCTACATGTATAACAATCCCAATTTGGAACCAGGAGATTATTATCATGGTATAAATAGTGCAATTTTTAAATAATGTTCAGTCTACATTTGTTCTTTCTGGCTGAATACTCAAGTATTATTTTTCCTTTATATTTTCATCTCATGGTAAGAGTCATTTAGCAATTATTCATTGAAAGGAACTAGGGACAAAATGTATTTTGCTCACATATCTTTCGTGCTCTATACACTATTCAAGAAAATAGTTTCAAGTCAATCAAATTGAAATTCTATAACCTCCAAATATATTTTATTAAAAGTAGGTAAATTTGATGACGTAACATATACCATACTTGTATAGAAGAAAACAAAGCAAATCAAAAAACATTTTTTTTTTTAATTTTAATTTAACAAGCATCCATCATAAAGGACAATTATAATTCTATGTACATTTACAAGAAATGTTCTGTTTTTAAGTCGGTACACCAGCTCTATCGACTCTGGGGTGGGGTCCAGCTTTCAATCTTTGTCCGGGTGGTGCTGTAAGGGACGTATTCATCAGGGGTCGCCGACAAGTTCTCTTCATGCTCCATCATCCACTTTTTCTGTTCTGGGGGCTTATCAACGGGAGTTTGATCTGTTATATAGTGCATCCAGCGATGCCTGAAAGATACAGTGGTCGGGACTTCATACTAACTTTGACATATCCATGGATGATTGTGAGATACCAAAAACAATAGCATAACTTAGACTACATTAAAAGATTTTTTTCCCCATAGCTTTGATCAAATACAATGATATTAACAGTTACATGTACACATGTATCAATGACAAGAAAAAAATACCTACCACTCTGGTGGAATCTGACTTCCATCATAATTGAAATTCCTCTTATCTGCAAATCTTACCCACCGATTTTTTCCTGAAAGTATTTGATTAATGCACATGATGCGTGTTTATTTTTAGTAAAAATGACTTATATGCCTCAAAATTGCTCCAACAAATTGAAATAAGGTGGTAACTTTTGGTTGCAATTGAAAAGGTAAATACGCTTATACCCAAAAGAAATCTTGTCTTATAAATACCGTAAATCTGGAAATTTTTACCGTAGATAAATTTTTAGCAAATTTGCGCGTGCTCTGCATTCGCAAAAATTTTTTTCCTAAAAATTAATCAACAATAAATAAAAAATAAATAAAAATTTTGCCGAAGGCTGGTCTCTACTCCTTACTATATGAACAGGTGTCTTTAAGTAGTAGACATTTAAAAAAAAAAAAGTCTGTTTATATAGCCAGGTAATTACCCCCTAGCTATAACCAGCGTGTGGAGAAGGGCTTTACTCAAAATCGGTGTCTTCGATTGACTGGCAGCCTCATGTCTATCTTAGGTGTACATGTATACTGATGACACTGCATGCATGCATGATTTATTCATACATGTGATATGTACCGGCGTTACGCAGAATGTAGCGGGTTTTTTTACCCCATTCACAGTGTACCGGCAGGACACCAAAATTCACGGAATTTGAAAATTTGTACAGTATTTTGAATTTCTCGATGAATGCCGCCATTTTCCTCTCATTCTCGCTCGCTCGACACAGGAAAACATCACCTGTGTTTGACACGTGACCCTCCGATACTTGTGTAGTGTACACAAACCGTCGCATATGAAGGTGTGAACTGCTAATTGGGATAATTATCTCGCTATAAATCCGTATCAAGATACCCCTTTTGAAGTTTTGCTGCATTTGCTACTGTTATTGTATATATCGGAATTTGAACAAGATGTAAATTGCATACATCAACTCTCATATGATACTATATGAAGTTGGTTAACAAATACGATTCTCAAGAAAATTATAGAGGTGGCGGTAATATACGATATCCGAAGGTTAGCTAACATTGTGCATGTCAATATGTGTGACATTTAATATTTGAATGCTTTTTATTTTTGGCGCCGATGACAATTCGCAAAAATTTAAAACGTAAAAATTAATCTATAGCTTTATGAGTCAGATTCGCAAAAATTAATCGACGTAAAAATTTCCAGATTTACGGTATTGTAAATATAATACATTTATTATAAATATTTCATTGTAAATTCATTTTGTCACTTACCAAAAAAGTATCTGTTGTTTTCATAGTATCTATTGCCAAACTTATCCACTCCTTTGAGGTCCCCTATTTTTAGATCATCAGTTCTACAATTACAAAACAAACATAAAGATATTAATATATATCATTAAGCTATATCTAGTAGTGCATCAGCCCTGACACACATTTTTCTTATTTTTTTAAAATTAGTACCAATTTAACAAGAGCTTGGACTTTGGGTAGTTGTGTCAAACAGCATTGTGATGTAGGCCTGTCTATTTCATTGTAGGCCACTCAGCCATGGCTCTTTGAAATCAACAAGATTTGTCTGGCTTTTGAGCTAAGACTACGCAATCTGTGTATATTTCACTTCAAACCAGCGTCATTTTTAACTTGTTTTGACGCAGGAAAATGATAGTTACATCCTACCGAAAGTCCAAGGTCTTGTTAAAATGGTTCTATAGGCGAGACTGAATAAGGTGTATCCAAATCTCATAACCGAAATATCTCTGAAGTCACCGCCAAATTTTTTTTGCTTGCCAAGATTTTTTGGATGAGTCTGCCCCTCCCCTCCCCACTTATGTGCCAGCATTAATATACTTTTTACAATAAAAAAGTTGAATCTGATTGGTCAAGAAATACATGAAATATATGATAATGGAGTAAACATAATATCTCCTTCTGAATATTTAATTCATAGCCTCCAAGGTGAAAAAACACATACAGCAACTGGCTACATCAAATAATGTTTGCAGTTTGTCCCATTCAGTACAAGATGGTGAAGGTCAGACAAGTTAGATTGTCAGCGCCAGATACATGTACATGTAGCTCAGTTGGGAGAGCACCAGACTATCTAGAGATTCAGCTGGCCTGTGTTTGAATTCCAGTTTGGTCTTCATTATTTCTCTTATTCCTTTACATTGTAATATACATATGTAGATACACGTATTCATCACATTTGGTGCTGTGACCAATATCTGAAACTCTTGCCAGAACTTCGGATGTGTATCTTCGAGGGCAAAGATCTAAGGGGGGAAGAATTAACAGGGAGGTAGAATAGACTTAGTTGGCAGGCTTAATTGGAAGCACACTTGACTAGGGATTCCAGGGGCCCAGGTGCAAATCCTGGTCAATAGTGTGTCCCAAGTAATTGCTTCCATCACTTTTTGATGATTTTTAATAAAAATACACATACAGTTGTAGCTGTGAAATAAATACAGTCGAAATCGATAAAAGGGAATATATCCAAGATATCTTCATTGAAAAATTATCATTTTTCACTCATAAAAGTTCACAGGAACGAAAACAAATTTCTTACGGAGATTTATAAGGCCAAAAAAAAAAATATGTGTGTTTCCGGTTTCCCGACCGACCCTATTTTTTATGCGCCGACCCTAACACTTTTTATTCCAAATCCAGATTACCAACCGTAATTGGTTTAAACAAAAGAGTCTTACAAATCAGAGTTAAAAAAACGCTTGTAACTATTCAATAGAAAACACCACTCATCAAAGCGTTTTAAAGATTTCTAAGTGCAGATTGACAGTATGGATGAAAGTTATCCTTGGTTATTTTAGCTAAATTATCAATGCAATAAATAGTTTCATAGGGCAGTGATGTGTTAAAAATTAATATAAAGATGTACAAGAAAAAAGCAGAGGCAAAGTTTTTTTTTTATATTTCTGGGTATGGAGACTGCAGACATCTTAAGTCTGTGAATAGGCCCAACAATCATTCACATTATAAATATGATTCTAAAATGCTGCAGTTCAATTGCAAATGAAATTTTTAAATTTAGTCTTAAACCATTAATTATGTTTTTTTTAAAAAAATTTTTTTGGATTATTGAAAAGATTTAATTCTAAGGCTCTCGTCTAATCAACCAGAATTTCCTCTGTTTCTGAATTCAACACTTACAGTTACGATATTAATGTTTACTGTTATGTCAGTTGACCAGGAAAATAGAACTAATAACCAATTAATGATATATTTGTGGTAATGAGTATTATAATCTGTTAATTTATAGTGGCTGGCATATTTATATTTTTTATTTACATGAAAATAAAATCTTCGTATACATTCAAAATAAACCTTAGATTTAAGAAAGCTTTAATTCTGTAACAGTTGTCTCTATCCATGATTGCTGCACCTGTATAATACATTCTTATTGTATAGAAAAATCATATGCTAGGAAAGGGGAAAACTTAAAAGCTCATTTAAAAAAAAAAAAAAAAAAAAAAAAAAAAAAAAAAAAAAAAAAGACGACCTACCTACCCTATTTTAAAATTTGATGAAATAGGAAACACACATATTTTTTTTTTTGGCCTAATGGGAAATGTTTACATCTTTTCTCCATTCGGAATTACTCAGAATACCTCGCACAATTTTTCAACGTTATCATCCGGGCTTATTAATGGCTGATGAAATGCAAAACCCCTGTAGACTTTCTATTTTGGGATGTTTATTGAAACGGTAGAGGGGGTGAGTAATAACAGATAACAGTAATAACAGATAATCTGGACATTTTTCATATTAGTGGATGAACATAGTTTGAGCACAAAGGTATTTATGATTATCAAAATATCAAGCAAAAAGTGGTGGAAGCAAATATTCGGGACAGAGTATAATTAGACTGGGTCTGGTCAAAAATGGTGTTGGTGGGAGACAATTTCCAATGTTACCCTTCCTTGGCTAGCATTATCATTATTATATGATTATTACAAATAGGGAAATAATATTTTATCATAAAATATTTAGAAAGCAAAAAATATAAAGTAAATGTAGCTTCTAAGTTACATAAAGTTATAAGTATTAATTTTCAAAATGTCAGGAAAAAAAACTAACTTGACAAAGTTATATCTATCCGGTGAATCTAGTAAAAACGTCTTGTGGTTCCCTAACAAAACTATTGACCTTTCTATCTTTCACTCACAGTTTAACTTTACGTTTTGAGCAATTGATACACAATTTTGAGCAAATTCGAGTCGAGAAGCGAACAGTGATAATTCACAAATTGCATATATAACTTACAACCAAAATATCCTCAATGAGTTTTTGATTCCACCATTGGCCTTGATTATTTTTCTAAGCGTAGCAAACGATTCTAGCGCCGTAGGCATTGCTGGTGTTAGCGATCCGATCGGACTGATGTTGACGGAGGTCGCCTTTATTTTTCAATAATAACAGTCTCGGGCTGCTTGACAAAAATAAATACCGGTATATAGGATAAATTCTAAAACAACATATTATAAACGTTTACTATTTTCTTTCCCCATACTGATTCTACTTTCTTGCTTTATTTTATCGTCAATATTTTTTTCATCACTTATAATTTAGTCGGTTACTTGATGTTTCGCTCCCTTAAGATTTCGTATTTCATTCAACCGTCTTTTTATTAGGGGTTTTGATAGGCTAACAGTGCGGTGATGTTCTTCTACTAATGATAAGCAAAATAATATCACCGCACAGATTTTCTCAGAAGCCCTTATATAGCTGGTTTTGCAAAATGTTTATAGGTATCTTTGTAATTATCTTTTTTGTTTTAAAGTTAAAATAATACTGTCTTTATTGAAACGAAAACTTTGCAGGCATTTGAAATGAAGAAACTGCGAAAATCTTTAGGTTCTAGCATTAAAGGTATATTTTAATAGTTCCATTACCTTGTTTTGATTAATTCAGGGACGTCCCAGCTAGATTTATTTGCCCCCCCCCCCCCCCACACACACACGCACAATTTCAAAACGATAAATGTCTTCCCCTGAAAGATTCTATTTTAAAAGGTCAAGATCTAGTAAATGAAAAATGGCTACAGATTCATGAACTTCAGAAATGATGTTTCACAACAATATACATGCACGGATCCAGAAAATTTTTCCAGGGGGGGGGTGTCCAAAGGATAATTCCGGTGTTTGCCAGGGGGGCCCGAGGCATATTTGCGATAATTTTACTATGTAAATTTAATAATTTTTCATTTTACAGGGGAGGGGGGTCGGGACCCCCCCCCCCCTTCTATAGATCCGCGCATAATATAGTTTTGTTTGATAGGTTGTATTGGGGCTTAAATTTCTGGTAGGCCTAAAACAATGAAAAAAAATCATGTTTTTTAAAACAGACAATTTCTATGTAATAAAGAACAAATCTCGGAGTTTTGTCAATTTTTTACTAATGAAATATACATCTAGAACACCCCCATCATACGGCTTTTCCGAACGCGGGGGACACTGCCAAACGCGGAGCAGTAGTGATTTGCCACGAAAAAGGGAAGGTCTTTAAATTTCATTTAAACTCTCCAATAAAATATTTACTTCAAATTTATTTTAAGTCTAAATCATAAAGGATGATTAGCTTTAAACCTCAAAATCGTCTATATTTTTTGTAAATAAATAATTCAAGGAACAATTAAGTGTGACAGTGAAGCAGTTTACGCTTAAATGTGTAAATTGCCCCAACCCAGGTTATATAATATAACTTGGGTAGATATTGAGTTCATTTCTTATTATTTAATTTTCTGTACTGAATTTACTGTACAAATTGAGTGCGTTTAACTTTTAAAAATGATATTAATCTGTTCAAAATTCAAACGCAACGTCAAGCGGATTAGTACATGTACGTTTTTGACGTTGGTGCATTGTGACGTGTCCAACCAGGTTATACAAATTTAACTAAATTTTTCTATCTAATCAAATCAAGTTCCGCGCGTTACAACAAGAATTAAGTTATACATTTTTAACAAAATATATGTTACTGTTATACTCTTGTCAGGCTGCTTGTTATATATACTCTTGAAGAGAATTAGTTAATGATTTATTATAATAAAGCAATTATATTATTTTTTTTTATCGGCCAATATATACATGGTTTATAGACCCAATAAGAGTGTATTGTCCTCGGTCGATATACATGTACTCTCGTCAGTTCTATAAAATCATGTATTGACCTCATCAAAATGCTATAACTGTATAATATTACATTAATTGATAACAGTCTAATTTACTCATCTCTCTAAAAAATAGAGATTTTAAAACACAGGTTATGAGAAGCACCATCAAAGGAATTCATAATTTCTCAATTTCAGTTATATAAACCTGTAATCCCACGGTAAAGGCTCCTTTATTGGACATACATGTATCTTTCAATGGCTCGTCGTCTTAATGCGTAAAATAGCCTAAAACTTAAAGTTTAAATAAATAAAAAAAAATCATATTCTTTCGTTTCATATGAGTGGTCCGAATAAGTAAAGGGTCGAATTTCCCTTCAACCATGTCAGCCAGTTCCGCAGCAATTATAAAAAGATGGCGGCTCCCATGGACTATTGCCCCGGAGGTGCCGAATTTGACGAGGACGACGAATTTGATGACGGGTTTATGTTTGGGCACGATGACATAAATGGTTTTGAAAAATCTGAAGCGCACAATATATCGGTAATCATGTTAATGAATATCATTAAAATGTTAGAGAATGTCTGTAACCGAATTTCCTCGATATAGATAACGTTATGTTTTACAATGCATGAGAGAGAAATAGGCGAGACACAAATAATTCACAATCTATCACTTTTGCACATGTTTCAGAATGGGAACAATAACCATTATGAAGACAGAGGTGGTTTTGGAACGCCTTCACTGAATTCAAAATCACCCAGAACAAACTCTGTATCATTGGAAAGAAAAATGAAAGAGGCAACCACAGTGGGTGCAGATGACTTTAGAATGGCTATTTTGAGAGGAAATTTAGATGCAATAAAGACTTTTATCAATAAAGGTATCCTCAAACTTAACTTACATTGCTTAAAACCTGTTATTCCCCTTTTTTAGAAATCTGACTTCATAACTGTAAGGGTGCTGGTCACTTCGTCCCAAAGCAAAAGCGCCCCATGCACAAGCGCCCCAAATTTTTCTTGGTGCGCCCCTATTACGTTTCACGAGTGCCCCAAGTACATCTCACGAGCGCCCAAAAATGTTGGTTTTATTATATAATGAAACTTATTTTGGAGCGCTCATAAGTTCTAAAGCAAAATCAAGGTGGCACATTTTGGGAAAATGATCTCAAGTATGTGTTCATTGTGATTCCATCGAAGATTTTAAGATTAATCAGGAAAACCCTTTTGGGGCACTTGTGAAAACGTTTATTTTAGTAAAAAATTGGACAAATTATCAAAGAGGTAAGGTGTAATATGATAATTTTACTTTGGGGCACTCGTGAAAGATATAATGATGATATATGATCGAATAAAGGGTATGCCTGTCCTCTTCTCTAACATGTCTAAAGGATAGCCAATGGTCTATACATGTCTTCCTTCTATTATCATATATGAGGAAAAGACAGAACTCTCATCTTTGATATTTTTGTTATGTTTAAATGCTCCTGTTTTCAATGAAAATACTGAAATAAAGGATTGAAAGAAAAAGCATACATGTATATATACATGCAATATGTATTTTAGAATATTTATAAATAGAAATCCTTTTCCAAGCCATGAAAGTGCATAAGGCCGGTGCTTATCCCAGATTTCTGTGGTTTTAAGCGGATGACAGTCATTGACTCCTCCTGGATGGAACACCAGCTAGTCCATTGCAAGTTAACTACCAGCGTATGCCAGTACCCAAATTCAGCTGGGTCACAGGGTGGACAGAGACAATGCAGATAAAGTGCCTTGTCTAAGGGCACAACACACAATATCAAGTGACCACAGCAGGGCTAGAACCAGCAGCCTTTGGGTTACTGACCTAACACCTATGACCACTGAGCCATGTGCTATTTAATGTGTTATAAATAGAAGCCAATGGTACATGTAATTTCAGGTTACAAAGTGAACACAGTCCTGAAGTGTGGCTGGACTCCATTGATGTATGCTGCCAGCTCAGCTCTCCCACAGATTGTCAAGTTCCTGATTGATAATGGAGCAGACCCTCACAGTCACAAAGGTAACCAAAACTCAGAACCAGGAAATCACAAAAACTCGTTAGTATGATTGACTGCTGTTAAGGTGAATATGAATATGAATATAAATTCTTTTGTATTAGATATTGCTAATAATGAAGATTCAGAGATTTATGAGCACAATGTGTTATTGTAAGATCATCTTGATTATTTTGTATTCACATTTTCCCCAGGAATATGTATAATACATGTACTTATATCTCAATTAAATTCAGTGAATTTGCATTGGTATGAAAGGTACGGCATTTAACCATGCTAAAGTTTCATTTTTGTTTGACATCTTATTTACAGTACTGTTTGTTTTTCAAACAAATTTTTAAGATTACCTGAATTTTATTGGTTTTTTCCCCAATAATTCCAGACATGTACACTGTTCTGATGGCAGCCTGTGGGTCAGTGGCCAACAGTGAGGAGGACGTACTGAAGTGTGTCAGTTACCTGCTGGAGAAGGGGGTCAATGTTAACACTCATGACAGGTAAACACACCCTCTCCCTTCATTGTCCCATCATCTCCATCATATACCGCATAATTGGTAATTTTTGCAATCTAACTTTCGCTTTTTTCGCAATCACTTTTAAATAGCCAATTATTGAATACTCAGAAATTATATTCTGTGTTATTTCCTATGAGAAACTTTTTATATCACAAAAAATGACTGACGCAACTAAAAAATGTTACACATTTTTCCCATTTTCGCAAATTTTGTGACATGCGAAAAAGAAACACTACCGCAGAGCCTTTTGACATTAATATTCTTGGGAATGTTGCTTAAACTTTACTAATTGAATTGTTTTCAATTTATTTCATAGATGAAATTGTATTTGTATAAAATACCTGGTCATGTTTGTTATTTGAAAATACACAACTGAGAATATAGGTTTAATCATTCCACTATTCAAATTACTAGTAGATCTCTTAGTTTGATTTTTGTTTGGCATGTTCCACGAAATCGTATATATATATATACATTGTATAAAAAAATGAAATGTGAATGACCTTATTTCAGTTACTAGCACAGAATCTGTAGATTGGGGTGTGCTTGTCAAATGTGGTTGTAAAGAACTTGTTTTCTTTAAAATTTCAATATTCATATTCTTTATTGTTTTCTTCAGATATCACATGTCTCCACTGATGTATGCCTGCAGAGAGGGTAGGGTCAAGGTCATATCAAAGCTCCTTGACAACCAAGCCAACATCAACAAACAGGACTCCAGGGGCTGGACAGTAAGTCATTAACATGCATACAACTCCTTCCCAGAATTCATCATATCTTTTGTTATCTTGATGTAATATTTTTCAAGTTTTCTGTTGTGTGAAAAAAAATACCGGTATAACATAATGTATTCACATAAGGAATATGATACATGAATTCCTAAATACATGTACATGTATTTATTGTCACAGATTGTTTTCTTCCAATTTCATTTGTTCTAGCTCTCTAAATCTATTTAAATTTTTATATATGAAGAATATTTCCTTGTTGATTTTATTCCGTACTCGTAACAACACTGTTAGATTTTTTCCATTTTTCTAGTCACTAAGTTGGGCAGTGAGCAAGAACCACCAGGGGGCAGTGAAACTTCTAGTGGAGAGAGGGGTGGACATTAAGAAGGTTCACTGTGACGGGCAAACAGCACTGGACATAGCCATCGCCCAGGATCTGCAAGCAGTAAGTAAATAAGTGAGCAGAGTATTGAACAAATTTTGTTACATCTGTTAATTCAATTCAATTCAATGGTTTATTGACATCACCATGTTGGCATGCAGTCAAAATGAAATCAAATTACAGACAAAAGAGAATATTATAACATTAATGCTATAGCATGCAAGACAGTTATGTACAATTCTTCATAGTACCTGGAACTGTTTTCTTTGCATAAAGCATTTATCTAAGTAGATACAATGATGTTTTGTAGTATTATAATCACGTGGATTAACAATTTCCTCAATAGGTTCAATACCACAGTATAATTTATCATTAAAAATATCACAATAATGAAATCGAAGATTGTCATACACAGGGCAGTAAATTACAAAATGTTTTTCATTTTCGACTAATAATTTACAAGCATAGCATAAATGTTTTTCCTGAGGAATAATTGCTTTTCAAGGGAAACTTTAAGTAATCTTGCAACTTATGCTTGGTAGAATTTAATATTTAACTGTAAAAATGAAGTTTTCCTGAGTTAGAAGATGAGATTTTGTTCAGTTGTTCAAAGATCATATTCAACAAAAGCTTTATTCAGCTTAAACCTCAAATCCTTACGGGAAAAATATCTAAAGATGTTAAGTTTAGTTTTTGTTGAAGATTAAAAATCTTGCTTTGCCATGAAGTATAACTCTTTTTCAAAGCTAACTCTTTGTCTTCTTTAAAAGCTGATACTAAAAGTGCATTATTATATGTGGTATTTGATTCCATATTTCTTTAGTCTAATGTAGTACTTAAACATGTTTTCATAACATAAATAGTAATGTGGATAAGAACCTAATTCAGCATTGACTGCTAAATTTGATGCTTTTCTATGTACACCTAGAATATCTTTGAAATATTTGATTTTAATTTATTTCAGATGGAAGACATTCTGAGGATTTTATATCTAATTTATAGTCTGTGATCAATAATTCAGATCCATATGTTATAAATGGTGCAATCGTTGAATGGTATAGTTTTAGTAACACTTGAACTGAAAGGTTATTATTTCCAGGTATACTTGATTTGAGTGCATGATATGTCTTTTTAGCTCGTTCTGAAAGTTGTTCAGAAGCAAACTTAAGCTTTTCATTTGATGTAAACACTAATCCTAAATATTTATATTGATCTTTTATAGGTACAATATTATGCTTATAACAAAAACCATACGTATCTTTCACTGTTGTTGTTCTGGAGAAAATCATTGCATTGGTTTTATCCATATTAACTTGTAACTGCCAATCAGTACAATATTTTTAATAGAAAAATAAAAATAATAATTAATATACATGTAATAATATAATAAAAAATAAATAACGATAAATAATAATAATAATATGTAAATAATTATTAATAGAAAAAAAACTTTAAAATTTCCAATCAAGTCTTACAGGAATTGTGATACATACAATGTTGGTTTTTGTTCCAATTGAAACCAGTAGCTGTAATAATTATACTGACTGTGAATTTGTAGATTATAAAGTTACTTGGTGGAGACACAAGCAACAACAGTACCAGTAGCCTTGGCTATAACAGTTCAGCATGCCCTACCACTAACGGATGGACACAACCACCCAACACTTACACCCCTGAAGTGTCAGGGCCATCCAAAAAGTAAGTCGTATCTGCATAATTCAGTTGCCTTTTTTCTGGCAATAATATTTCTTTTGTCATGATATAAATATATGGAAGTTTCTGTACTAAATTACTGTACATGTAATACATGGACTAGACTGTATATCAGTTCTTTCTCGTTTGTTCCCAAGTTAAGTATTTGTCTGTATCTGATCCCCCAGGGCCATGATATATGGGGAGCTGGAGCTATTTCTGACTGGCCTGGGACTCAATCATATGGTCCAACTGTTCCAGGAACAACAAGTGGACTTTGACATGTTTCTGAGGATGACTGATGAAGACTTCATAAAGGTTAATCTACAAAACATATCATGTATGACAAAAAAATTCATATGAATCATTGATGTATGACTTAACACAAAGCATATATACTGTGATAATTTTTATGATCTTTCCCAACACAAAAAATACAGGACCCTTTAAAAAATGAAGAAAAATCTAATATTGTTTGAATGATAAACTACTCTTTTAATTAGTATAGTTAAGGTTACATTTGCTTTTACATCTCGTGTTAATAATGCACTACCTTTTATGTAAGGCTTTTCGTGTGTAGGAAAGCCCCAAATCATGTGTTATTGTAAAGGTTAGACAAGATACTAAAAATTCTTCACTGTCTTAATCATGAGCCTAAATATAAACCCTGTATTCACATAAATATACATGTAGTTAAGCCCCAATTAAAGTGCAAAATTCTTGGAAAGAACATAAAACAACTATCAATCATTTAAAATTATAATAGAGGTTTTAATTTGCTCAGAGATTTGCAGGAATTTTCTATAATAATGTTTAATCAGGCATCCTAACAAAAATACTGGTACGTGATTTTCTGAATTATTTTTCTTTTCTCCAGATGGGAATTCAACAGATAGGGGTTCGTAAAAAGATTCTGGATGGAATTCACATGGTTCACAAACGAGAGTGGGAGAAGGAGAGCCTACCTACAGTCAAATACAGCAAGAAAATGAGGCAAGTGTCAGATTTAAGTTTGATTTGTATATTATTGTATTTATATATTTTCCAGTGAAAACTAAAAGATTAAATGATGATTGGAGTGGAGGTGCAACTGAAATACATGTAAATACATATAAATATATTTAAAAGGGATGTCAATTTTACTCTGTTGGCTTAGTCGATTAATCGGAGGCTTTAGTCGAGCGATAGTTGAGTACTCAATGATTTATTTGAAACCGTGAGTCCTTTTTCAATCAAATACTACTGCCACATACATCTTATCTTAAACTAAAGAACATTAGAAATAACATATACTAAATGTATTTGATTTAAAATGAATTGAAAATTATTTTATGTAAATATCCGTAAGAAAATGTCCTGGCTTTTCCTTTTTTTATTGTGACGCTTACATGTATATAATTGAGCTCCGTATCATCTCAGGCAAATCAAATGTGACCTGTTCCACGGTAAGTCATTGTCCGTGCCTAATCAACAATCAAAGATTAATGATTATAAAAACAATCACCTTGAGATAATTATTGTTATGATTAAATTTTGATTACAAACATCTAATCCAATAAATGTCTGATTAGAAGAAACACAAATTTTTTTCAAGTACATGTCTGTCCAAGTAAATCAAAAGAGATCAATTATTAGCCGCTTCAAAAATACACCAGGGACATCAATGGGAAAGAATGTAAGTTACGGATCAAACATGTCGAGCAAAGAAAACTGATATCTACATTCGTAGAACAGAAACTGCCGCGTTAAGAAAAAATAAATAATATTTTTAAATTCTATTCACTTTTTTTCAAGTAACCGAATAAGAAAATTTTAGTCGGCGATCGGTGTGACCGAGCGATAGTCAAGTACTCGTTGACATCCCTAAAATATATATGATAGAAAGATGTGAATGAGTGTTGTTTAATGAAAATTTTAAATCTCATTTTTAAGTATCTGGTAATTTATTGTATTTCTGACAACTGCCAATTTAGACACACATTTTTTTCAATCCAAAACTCTAGTTACTTGTTTAAGCTATATTTGATGTAAAAGATTCAATTGCCTTTAAAGATTGCAATTGCTAATTTTGACATACTGTTTTTTTATAGTTTCAACATCTTGCATACTGTGTATTAAAATTTGGTTTTCTTTCTATCCCAAATGAATATGATGAATGAATTAAACTATATCTTAACAGAATCAATAACATGCTTGTTTTCATGGTTATTTCAGTTGTGTCGAAGCTGTTGCAGTAGCAGCCAATATAAGTAAACACATCAAATACCTAGGGAGTACCATACACTACATTGCTGATCAAGTAACAGGGAACTCTTCAGTGTTGGAGATTCAGGTATCGTACAAATTCTTGTGATGCATAAAAAATCTGATATTGTGTAAAAACAAAACATGGACTTGCTTTGGTTTGAACCTAAGACCTTTGATGTTTCTGTCGCTAAATGAGCAAAAGTTGAAAACAGTAATAATGAACCAAATACATAGGGTGGCCATAATGGCCATAAATCATTCATATCATATAGGTTAGCCTTGTAGAAAAAGTCAATTGTCATTTTTTTAGATGATTGAGAATTACCACATACTAGTATATGAAATGTATTTTTGAATTGACAGGATGGAGCTACACCAAAGCAGCTACAGAAACACTGTGAAGAGACACAGGCCAATGTAGAGCTTCTACAGAAAGAGCTGGACCGATTGTCATCAAGGTTACAAAAGGTAAGACTCAGGAGAAGTAGTAATAGTAATGTTGTCACCAAGGTAATGAAAGGTGAGACTGTTAGTAGAGCTTAAGATTGAGGGTTTATCGCCAAGGAAATAAAAAGTAGAATGTAGAATTATTAGTAGAAGTTACATGTATGACAGGATGAGTATCACAGACGCTACCAAAGTTTGGACTATTGGACCGGTGTTCGTAAAGGTATAAACAATACTGAGGTTGTTATCAAGAAAACATAAGTTAAAACTGTTGGTAAACGTAAATATAAAAAGATTAATATCAATGTTTCAAAATTTAAAAGGTGAGACTTCTGATAGAATTTATAATAATAAAAACAGGTTAGCACATTGGTAAAGGTAATAATTGAAAGGTTGTCAACAAGATTTCAAAAATGTAAGACGGTCACTGCTAATAGAGTTAATAGGTTATAGTAAGAGTATTTATTTACAATGGTTACAAGTTTTATTGTTGTTGGAGAAGTAGTGATCTTCAAGTTAGCAAAACCATTACAAAAGGGTTCTTTTGGAAAGTAGTATGTTGGTAAAGGTAATGATTGAGAATTTTAACTGATGTAACAAAAGGTTATTATAGAAACTGTGATTGAAAGGTTATTACCAATATAACAAAAGGGTAAAGTTTATCACTAAAGGAATAAAAAGTAGAACTATTAGTAGAGGTTTTGTCAGAAAAGTTATCACTTATGTTACCAACATCTAAATTATTGGTTAAAGTTTTGACCATAAGGTTATCACTTTTGAATGTAACAAAAGATAACTTCACAATTTATGATAGAATGTTGGTAGAGGTAATGGTTAAAGATTATCATTAAGGTAACAAACATAAAAAAGTAAGAATACTGGAAAATGAAATGATTGAAACAAGCATTTTAAGCAATTTTATACACATGAAATTTTTGTGATAAGAGCACAGCTATAATATTTAAAGTAAAAAAGCACATGGAAATACTTTAAGAAAAATGTCACATTGCATTCACTCAAAAAGATATACAAAATAACATGCAAAGACAATGTTATGAGTATTTTGTGATAAAATTGTCCTTAAAATTTACACGAAAATCTGTTCACGTGTTTATGTCTCACGTGGATTTTACGTCATGTATGCTCTTTCCTCTTAAAGTTCACTAACTGAAATTTGTGTGAAAGATCAGATATATATCTACACATCTATGAAGTTAAAACTATAGAAATATGATACCCCATTAAGGTACGTGGTAATCTAAGATACTGAGCAACATTAAAGAAAAATATGTAGTTTTTGTGGGAAAGCGCCAAAAATCATGTAAATTTACGTAGTCTGTTGTCATTGTTAGGTCCTCTTCGCTTCTGTTAGAAGTTTTAAACTATTCGGATTTATTTCTTCTTTAAAGAATGCCTCAGAAGTCTAAAAATACACATTAGTTTTAATCGTTTTAATTGTTTTTCGAGTACTTGACGCACCAGAAATAGCACTGAATAGCACTGTGCTGACGCCTCCCATACACAAAACAATAAACTAAGCTTTCTTTCATAGGTTTTATACAAGAGCTGTGCATATATTTGGAAAAAAAAATTTGGAAGTTGATGCTAACCGTGAAACAATTTTGAAATTAATACAAATATAAGATTGCGGCAAGCATGGCAAGGTTAAAATACAATATTTGTAAATGTAGTAAAAATATCTTCGATAGCTTCTGCAAGAACAACGATCTCTTGCGAGAGTTGTTGTTCGTTGCATTTTGCAAAAGTTTCAATGCGTATAGGAAGTGCGCAGAATCTCTGTAGCGTTTTGAATGACAGAATCAATGGCAGAGCATCGGTATTGCACAGACTAGACAGATGTTGTGTCAGTCTGCTGAGATCGTTCACCGGCAATAAATTCTGTAATGGTTGTAAACATTTTCATCGAACTTCAAGAAAGCCGCCTTAGTAAATGTCATTTTACTCGGAGAAGTGATTGGTTTATTAGAGCTCCCGATCAGTCGGGGTTTGTACAATCGTATTTCAGGCTTTGGGGAGAAAAAGAAAGTTGGCCAAGTGATCTAAAACATTTTACTTGTTCACGACAAACGAATGCTAGTATCTGCGAAAGTGGGGTTTTTTATCTTTCAGTTCACGATATGAAAATCATAAAGTAAAGTCAAATACTGGGTTTAAGAGCAAACTAGGTTTCCTCTGCAGATCGAAGAACATGTAAAGACCATTTTGATTATGATAACACTGGACTAAATTGGTCTCGCTATTCCTTGTGATATTATTTGAAGACATATTTTTTATGATCTATGTATGTTCAAATGTATATGGAGACACTTTTTGACAATAAGTCAAGCAAAATATTTCGCATAGCTATAATTTAAAGGCTTCTTCCTTTAAAAGGAAAAAAAACAACAAAAAACAAAACCCCCACACAAATTTTTAAAGTCATTCCATGATTACAAAAAAGCCCAGTAGGTAGTATAGCGATCACCGTGTATTGGACAATTCCTGGAAACTGCACTTGGTGTCCGTTCCTCAATCACTTTGCAGTTTCACTCTCATCCCTTTGGTGCAACCTTGGCATTCTTTGAGTCTTAGTGGGGGCGTGTGTAGATTCGCGCATGCCTAACACAGGTCAAGTTCTAAGAGTTTTTGGTGGACTGTTACAAGGTTGTTTCTAGATTCATCTGTACGGTTTCAAAAGCTGCACTTCGCAAAAAAACCCGAAACCTTTAACCCAGACACTTTTGATTGCTTAATTTACAACTTCCTTGGCAAGACACGGTTCATGAATGCAATTCTGTATCACAAGTGAGAAGAGAGACTCGTTAACGAAGCAAACAATGATTTCACATGTTTCTCTTTAACCACACACGCTAATCCCAATTAACCCTAACCACTGCTAGTTTTGCATTTGTTTTGAAAGAAGTCGTGGTTTTTGCAGAACAAAGTGTTTTGCTTATACGATTTGTTTCAGTGCAGCATTGCAGTGGAACAAGTGCATTAGGCATGTTTGGTCATTTTTATAAAACGCAGTTTTTCGGGAGGAAATCTGCGCTCATTTTATTTCGTCAACCGGGACGCACGCATGGTAATACATCGACTAGTATAAAAGGATAATGAAATTATTTGTTGAAACGTTTGGTGATTTAGCTGTAATAAAACACATGTATAAAGTTAATGGTGACATATTTTGTTTTCTGAACTATACGCTGGTAATCTCAATTTTGTTTATACCCATAAACATCATGGTACCTGTGTCAATAAGAGTTTGTAGTGAATGTTGAAAGCAACGGTTAAAAGTTATTATTATTATTACTGGCTATTTTGTCTTGGTTAAGACTTAATTTTCAAGGCCCGATGCCGCTGACATTTAGAACTCTAGCCGCTCAACGTACATGTGAACGACTTTAGTATAGAAATCCCAGTCTATATATATATTGTAAATTTCAAATTAAAAAAAAAAATATGTCAGAAGATGGCGTACAAAAAATTAAAGATAAATACCTGAGATCGGCGCCCTTGTGTTTTGTTGAGTCAACATCCTTGCAAGCCAAAGGTTTTCGATCCACTCCGCTTCCCATAAACCCTTGGCTAGCGAAGATGCAGCTTTAACAATACCATTTTTTTTAAAAATTTTCTCAACATGTATAATTGAGGAGGATTAATTAACATTGATATCGAAATACATGTGTTTTAACGAATTTCGCGTCCTTCGTTATCATAAGCCATGAACAAATGGCATACTACGCGATATACCCTTTTCCTTTTTACTTTGCTGTGAACTGCCAATTTAAAACCCTGCCAAAGAACAGTATAAACTAACAAACCGTTACATTTCAACCACACAAAAATATGAATTTTACAGTATTTTTCAATCTTACTTTAAATAAAGATACATATATATATCGATGACATCAGTGCTTTAAACTCTGTTTCAGTTTTCAGACTTCAGCAATTTTGTGAACTTGACATCGCTATTATACCTTGCTTTGCGTTTGACTCATCTTCAAAGAAACTGTTTAATGCATTATTATGAACCAATTTTCTAAGATTTTTATTTATTCTCGCGCAATGCAACTTAATTTGCCATTTATAAGTTTTTTCCAACTTGATGTTCCCTATCACTATGTACGTTTTCTTACTCTGCTTTTAACTAAGTCTCAAATTATAACTGTTTAAGGTATTATCACCAAACTTCATTTTCTGACCTGATACACAAATAAGTAAGAAAGATGTGTACTTTTTTCTTCTGTCATCATATTTTAATATTTTTCAGACGTGTAACACGATAGAAGTGGCATTTTTTTTGTGTTAAACACAAATGTTTCATTTTGCTGAGAATTCATTTAGTATTATCATTGTGAACTATTATCATACTTCCAGTTTTTGCAATTCCTTCGTTGTTCTCTATATCTACTATCAAATTTTGAATTCAACTTGTTTTAATAATTTTACAGTAACAATTTTCGAAAAAAAAAATACTGATAAATTATTTCTGCAATTGCAGGTTTTCCAGAAAAGAAATGTCGACCCGCCAGACCTTGTGACGTCACCTAAACACCGGAAATCACGTGTGAATTATAAACGTGTTCTAGTGGCCTGTACAGTGTGTGTTCCTGTTGGAGTGGCTTTATATTACAAAAAAGAATATGTGATAAACCATGTTCATCGGATCTTTTCTTTCACCTGAAAACAGAGACTGAAAACCCGAGAAGTATTCTAGTCCGTTCAGTTCAGAGGTTGTGACGCGATACTGCTTAATTCTTGCTTGACGTACTTAATATGAAGAAGATTGTTGGAACGATTTTCTCTGTGCCAAAATACGTGACATCAATTTCAATCACAAATGATTAAAATCTTAGAAATTAACACTTAGCCATAGCTTTCTGACTGGAGAGAGAGAGAGAGAGAGAGAGAGAGAGAGAGAGAGAGAGAGAGAGGAGAGATTTTTAACATACTTTGAAGTCAAGTTTCTCAGGAAAGAACATGTGTTTGTGTAAATATAGTCATAAATCACAAACCTTTATTCATTTTCTTTTGAATGATTGAAAACTCTTTTGCTTAATTGATTACTCTTGTAATAAAGTTTTTATATTGATATGAGTTTGTTACTTATGAGTGTATGTAATGATTAAAGAATAAATTCAAAACAAGTCTCTTTTTTATGAATCGATGATTTATCTTGATTTTTAATGAGAACATATTTTAATACATAAATGTATATGATTGAGAAACATGAAACATAACAATAGAAAAACAAATAAATAGGATATAAACAAAGCCAATATAAATATTTCAATAAATACTGTATTCAAAATTTTCGCGGTCTTTTGTCACTATTGTGACGTTGCCAAGCCACCTGACATCACAGTCCTATAGCACTCCTTAAAATTGCACTTTCCAAAAAGGATGACATTGCAAGATGGAAAACACTTATCCATTCAGAGAGTTGCCATTATCATGGAGACCGGGTCCCTTACAAGTATGAATATCCACGCGCTTGGAACAAAGTTTACATTTGACATGGCAACACCAGTGGAATTTACAGTGACATTTGTCAAATTGCGTCACAGTCTCTGTGTCGTAACCCCGACCACAACACATGATGTCACATCCGTCAGTTCCCAGTGACGCCTTGTTGCACTCGCGACCGGCTGTACCAAGTGACCCTGAAAAAAATAATGAAATAGTCGCATGAGTTTTTATTATCTTCCCAAAGTTAACAAACTCAAATCTGTTCACTAAACACTTGTTATAATTTGGTTATGATTTAAATCAAAATATGGCCATTGACTTTGGGTAGTTTGTGTGAAACAACAATTTGATGATGACCTGTCGATTTTTGTCCTCATTCAGCAATTGGATAATAGCATTTTCATTCTACTTTAAATCACATGCCTACATATTCATGGCATATTTCTCTAAAACCCAGCATCAGTTATAACTTGAAACATGTTATATAATGCCCAAAATTCATGTTCTTTTTATAACAGCTGAATGCAAATCATCTTCCCAAGTCAAGAGTTTTCTAATCCGATTCTTTTCTCACAAATCCTTCATGTCGACAGATCTAGCTACAAAAACGATTTCGATTGGATGAGTGACTGTAGATCGCACTCTTTTCTTGCGATTTTTTTTTTGTATAAAGATGGCGCTATCATCAACCTGGGTTTTGTTTTTTTTAATTCTGCCACAATGGTTTTTGAGAAGAAAATCGGATCAGAAATCCTAAATTTTGGAAGTTTTTCGCGTATTGTTGTGAAAGAGTTAAAAAGAATGCGCGTAATCAGGTTGCGTACCAATAGAAAGGTCCCGTACACAGTAGTCTGGAGAGGCCTCCATATAAACTAAATCCTTCCGTGTTGGTTTCTTGAAATGGTGATTTGCGACAACTATTCCGGAGCCCCCTTGGTCAATCATGACGTGGGTGGCGCCGTTGTACTTCCGCTTCAGGTATTCTCCAACACGTCGGAAAGGTTGCATAGCTTGCCAACAGGTTCTAATGGTACAAGCACCGCTCACGCCATGACACTTACAGGCGAGTTTCATAAACTTCTTGACAGCCTGTAGATGGAGATAGAGAGAAATGATTTTAAAAAGCTCTACGTACGTACTATACTGTATTAAAAAAAACCACCAATAAAAAAAACCCAAACAAACTACTACACAAAAATGTACAACTTATAAAAGAAAGCGGTATCGTTGTTTATATCTTTAATCTAATCAAAAAGTATCATAAAAAAATACTCACCCGTCTTCCGGCGCGGTTGTTATGGAGATTCATCAGTGCGCGTGCGTCGCGCACTCTCCTTTCTCTTGCATCAATAAACATCCGGGAGAAATGGCTGGCCCACCGAACATTATCACTGCATCCTCCCCACTCGAACCAGCCCGACTTGTCCCTGCCTTTCCCTACCTTGGTTGGGTCACACCCACACTGCAGTAGGTTCCCCTTGCTGCAGGCTCGTGTGATGGCGTGAACAACTCCCGCCGAGGAGATGGCATACACAAAGGCAGACTCTCGGCTCCCTACTAAAACATAGTTAATTCAGAAAAACGTCGGAAATGACTGCAAAAAAAATTACATACGTACCTAAACGAAATCTTAGCATTCTAAAGGGCAACCTAACGGGGATCATTTTGCAGACCTTTCAAGTTTTTTGTTTTCTTCTTTTTTACATCAATTAATGATTTTGTTTTCCACAAAGTGTGATGCAACTAGACGCTGCCAAGGTCCCTTGTCCAAAACGTATGTAGTTATGAAACGTTAACCAATCCTTAAGTACCAGAAAGCTTGGCGACATGCGGCTTTGGAAACCTCATACAAATGAAGGATAATTTTAGGTCCTACTTCGGAATTTGACACGGCAACCTCTTGAGCTAATCTGAAACATCCACCTAAACTACTCTACCACATGAACATTATTATTTAATCATTATTTGGTTATCGAATCTTTGTCACTTTCATACAAAATAATTTGCTCTTTTCCGTCTGTATGTGTAATGTATGGATGTATGAAATTGTTAATTGGCAATTGATGCAATGTTATACTTAGTACTATCCTCTTTATTTAACCAAACACATAAACTATGAAATAAAACTGAAAGCCGTATACTCATTAGTTTTCTTTGAACTTGAACAAGAAAAACTGCATGTTTAGCACTTTTCGGCAATATTGGTAAGTGTTCTAATAGGTTCTGTTCCCTAATGAAATATATTGTATTGCATCTTATTTTATCTTTGAAAAGGTATTATACTGGTGTTTCCGGGATTTAGATTAAATAGATGTTTTCGATGAATACTAGATTCACAGCCACACAGCTGTGTAAAAACGTCATTGCGTTAAAATTTGCATTGTTAGCTATAGAGCGCTTTATTAATACAAAAAAATTATGAAACTTGCTGGAATCAATTCCAAGACCTACGGATCTAGTTGCTTTAACCCAACTTTAACCCACTGAAAATTACAGAAAGGCATGTGTGACGTAGAAATTCGTATACATTAAGAAAATGAGAAAATTTTCATTCATTTTATTTAAAATATAAATACCAGATTAATGGAAAGGTCCGATCCCCTATTTCCTATGAGTATTAGACAGACACGAAATTTCTATTCTGAACCTATTAAATGTCATCAACGAGAGAGGAGTGAGATTTTATGAAAGTAGTTTTAAACTTAAAACAGTATTACCTGAAAAAAACAACAAATAAAAACAACCAAAATCAACAAGTAAACATTACACCTTGCAATGGCCGTTTCTGCGACCCTGCGCTTGTCTCGTTGTAAAGCGCTTTACTCGTTCCGGATTTTCGCGGCTCTCGGATAAAAAAACACTCTTCCTCTCGAGCGCTCAAACTGTTTGGGTGTATATTCAACGATCTTATGACACTTGGACGTTAATTTTAAACCATTTATCCCTCAATTATCCGGATAATAGGCAGAAAATACAAGGTTTTCGCTCGGCTGGAGTGGTTCAAGTAGTTTGTTAGTTTTATGGTAAATGAAATCAAAACAACATGTAAGGGGCAGTTCTTTGGGTGAATGGAACATTGCACGGGGATCAAGATTTGGGTTCCGTTCGATTCAAGAGAGTTTTTGTTTGCCGCTTTGTACTGTTTTAAATGTCTCCACAAACATGCTTGATTTGGGCCGATCTTTGCCCCTAGGGATACTGTTTGGCCAGGCTATTAGCGATTGTGTGATTTAGTGGGAATTACTGTCGCAGTTTCTCTGTTCTTTTGTCTGTTAATTGGATAATTTCCTTCAATAAACAACCTCCCACATTCATGGTCAGTTCTTTTTTTTTTCAAGGAAAAAAAAATGAAACTCGGTACGATGTTAAAATGGCGTCTTGTTTTTGTGTTACATTCATAAGTATGTATACCAAGATGCTCCACGTGAGCATATAAGTACAAGCGTTTCTAAGTTTTGGAACAAGCGCTCAATTTCATTGTTAAAAAAAAGAACTACGTTAAAATTTTCATTGTTTATGGTAAGAATTAAAAAGATCTAATAAAAAAGAGATATCTTAAAAATTAAACCATACCGTATGTACATATTGAATCAAAGCACTGAAACTCAATCATATGGGGTTTCTTTTTATTTAGAATTGGAACGTACTCGTTTTGGCCAGTTATAAGTTTTCATTTCATCCACTCACCACTTGTTTAATCAGTAATTAAGAAAATAAGTACAGTGTAAATCATCTTAATTCTTCTAAAAATAATTTTTCTTTGCAAATTATTAGTTTCATTAATTTCGCTCACCTGTAAGAGTTGGTTTATTTTAAAAATCATATTGTAACATTTTTAAGTATTATAATATCTAGACATAATAGAAGATGACAAAACAGGCTCACTCCCCTAACAGATAATTAAAGCAAAAATGTAGAGAATTTGATATAAGGGATAAAATGAGAATGTACTCTTCCTTCAATTATTAATTTTTTGAAGTACAGACTCACTTTTGTGCCAACTCATTCAATGTTATATTGCATTTCGTCAACCAAAAATAACCGTCTGCTGATATGATCTAATTAATAATCAAATAGTGAGAACAATACATGCTGAAGATCAGGCCGACCTTGTCTGTTAAAGCAGAAAAATATCAAACTGCAGAGACGTTCTATAGCAGGACCGACCAATATTTCGCAATTAATATGATTTTTATGAAGCCCGTGGTAGAGATTACACAAAACAATATAAGACACGCGCAGGAGATTCTTTCAAAATACCCACCTATCTAGATAGCAATTTAATTACCTCATATATGCCACTGATACCAGTTATCTCGGGGAAAAATAATCCGCGCCAAAAAAACATAATCCCAAACCCTGATTTTCCTATGACATATCCGCAAGTGAAATAGCATGAATCAAATTAAACTTTTCGATAATAATCTCTACATTTCTGAGTAGAAATTATTTCCAAGCTTATCATTTTCGATTGCTGTGAAATTGTGGAACCTCAAACGGGGGTCATTCCAGCTCCGATACCTGTCTTATATCAGAAGGGGTGAGAAATAGCACCAGTTTAAGTAAATAAGCTAGAGCTTTATGTGAGGTCTACGACCAAATCACTCTGGGCTCATGACAACCTCCTTTGGTTTCTGTCTTTTTCTAATATCATAAAAAATGATTACTGATACAGTTGTACGGACTCCCGAGATCTCGCTTTCAACGAGATTGTGAGAGATATGCTTTACAGCAATTGCTTGCTTTGAACGAAACATTAATCTCAAAGGGGCTATATGTCCAATTTTCTTTGTATGCGGGCGAACGAAAATGTGTAGTACTCTTAGTAACGTATATCAAAAGCATTCTCATATACATGTACATATACGTTTTGTAATGAATTTAAAATATACAGTTTAACTTTATACTAAAGGGATTTATTAACGTATTTGGTATAATTTAACCAGAATTGAAGAATATAGTCAACGATTATGACTAGATATATAATGCAAGTAATCATATGAAATGAAAATATATTTATCACTTTAAAGAACCTCCAGTGTTTACCAGACTGTTGCAGTCTTCCATTAACCTTACCTTTCAACATAACTTTCCCAAATACCGACGCGTCCCTATCGAGAGTGCTGCAGTTCCAGCGATGGAACCGGAACTGGCTCTGGCATTCCTTGATGCCCATCTTGGCCCCCTCCCCGAGACTGACCATCACCCCCGGGTGCATCCGACAGAGGCGGCGCTGGCGACCGGCGAGTCCCGGAATGTTATCACACAACACCCCCGCGCCAACGGCATGGAGCGGCAACTGACTGATAAACCTAAAACGATAATAGCAATCAGAAATCAATATACTAATACACTATACGGACAAAGCATACACAGTAACTATTGACTGATAAACCTACATGGATAAAAGCAATCAGAAATTACCACTTTTGCATGTAAAAATCAGAAAACACTAGTGTAGCTACTTCTATAGTAGCTATTGGCTGATAAACCTACAGGGACCACAGAAATAAAAATTCACTGTACATGTACTTATACAGTAACAATTAAGTGCTTTATATACAGTGTCAAAAGAAATCAGAAAGCACTTCTTCTACAGTAGCATTGAATGTAAACTTACATACAAGGACAAAAGCATTCAGAAATTACTGTATATCTATAATATCAATTGACTGATAAACTTAGGAGGACAAAGCGATCAGAAAAATCACCACCTTTTACATTTACTATACAGTTATTACAATGTATCGATGTGCATGCAAGATAAACCGAGATATACTTTGAATGACCTAAGATCTGATCTTTGGTTTTGATTGTTTGGAAAAGACAACATAACATAATGAATAATGCCACCCCCCCCCTCCAATTGACATTTTTACCAATCCAAATCTGTATTCAATAAGGCTGTTGCATTAGGAATATAATTTTTAAAATTCTGAGGTGGATATATGATTTGAGCTATACTTTTCTCTGTATTTTTTTCTTACAACCAAAATGAACTATTAATGTTACATAGATCATTATCCATATTGCATTAATTTAAATTTAACTGTCAAAAAGAAAGAAAAAATAAAAGAAGGAAAACGAAGCCTTGAAGGACTTAAATAATTTATTAATAAAAGTGCAAAAGTTAAGTTCGGTAAGATCAGAGCGTCTGGCGCTTCGCCTTTTGTCGTAACACATCTTTGTTTATGTCTTATCAATTTGACGAAAATAGAAAAAGGCCCATAATAATGTAACCATGTATTAGTATAACATTTCAAGTGAATTGTTTCTGCTCCCCATCAAGTGGATTTTGATGTTAAGACTTTAATGCATTTTGTTAAACCGTCAATAATCTTCAACAACCCATAGCAAGTCTTCACGAACTTCTCATTAAAACAGACATTTTCAAAAACGGCAACCAGTCATATTTCTCTAGAAGAAAGATAAGTGTTTTGAACATCTCATGATTTAATTAACTTTGTAAAATTTATTTCTGTTTTGTTTACTAACAAACTAAAATCGAGCAGTTTTTCATTTCGTAATAAAACGATTCCTCGCAGACGATATAAACATGTTTGTCTTCGCGAACAGAACTGAAAGGAAATCCAGACGTCATACTGAACTTGCAAACGCCATTTTGAAATTTACAACTAATCCTTCTTCGTTAATTTTCAATTCACACTTTATAAAAGACTCGTACATTGGTAATTACTCGATGTATGCAAATTCCAAGCATCCATTATATTCATCAACCCACGTGATCTGAAATAATAATCTTGATACTATTCACTAAATCGAGCCTCGCTATGGGGTAAGAACGGGTACTGTGAGAGGAATTAGAATTTGTGGAGCTTTGATTATATTCATTTGAGAATATTAATTTTATAAAGCCACGAGGAAATTGAATTGTTTGAACATACGCACGTGTCGTATTTCGAAATCCGTTGCCTAAATTATAAAGCATATATATAAGTGAGGCAAATAAAAAATATACTACCGTAATATAGAATTTGATTACTGAGTTCATGTATACAAGTATGTCTGTTCATGAATAAAAATTGAAAAAAGTTGAATGATCTTTATTCGTTTGTCATTCGAGGTAAAACTGAAACATGTAGATATGCTGTCATTGAATGAATAATTTCATTGTTGATTAATTGATAAATTGATATATAAGTAATTATTATAATTCCTACTTTGTATGACGCACCAGTCGTACCACCAAGTCTTAACTAAGACACAAACTTTCTTTATTCCATATAATGTATGTACCGTCGTATAAGTCGTAAGTGCAGTTTAATTTTAAAAGAATTTCTATGTATCTTAGATATTTTCTATGAATAACAGCTGTGGAATTGACGATCTATTTCCGCCGTGACACCAGCTGAGACAGAACGCAGCACAAGCCTTTAATCCACATTTATGGCGTTGTCTAAATTAGACTGATTTTCGAAGATTTAACTCTGGAATTTGAGCAAGGTCGATCTAAAATTGTTCCTCTGATAGCATCAAATGTGTCTTTACTTCTTCGATGTTGAATTATAACGAAAGGTAAGTGTAATGATGAACCAATGCAAAATAACATAAAAAAAAGGGGGGGGGGGTCGTGTTAAGGAGCACTTTCCATTAGGCATGGAAGACAACTCTGTTAATAAATGTGTCTTTTGCTATTTTTTTCAATTGTCAGCGAGTCCTGACTCCATCATAGAGAGAGGATCAATTTTTCCGAGTAATTCCTAATTTTTTTTTAATCAAGCAAAAAATAAAAGTTATATGTGAAGTATACCCGCTAGAATATGTATCATATAAGGCGCTGTTTGTAATGCATCTTTTTATATAAACAATAAAATGTTATCTTTAATAAATCATACAGACTTGGAGGTAGCTATCACATAATCAGCAGAATTTAGAAATATAAACTTATTATTTATACTATATATAGGTATTTCAAAATTTAAAAAAAAAAAATGTACGATTAATTGGCAGAAGTCCGTTGCCGATTCGGCCTATTGTTCATCCGCGAGAAAATTGCATTTTCAAAAATGTCCTTGATTAAACTGGTTTCCGCTCCTGTTTTTGCTAGTATACTAGGGCATAGTAAGTACTTATCGGATTTTCAACTAAGAAATACTATAGTATCTATTCCAATAGCATTTGTCTCACATATGAAAGTAGAGAAAGTAGATGGAGGTGCTTAGCCTAAAACATTACATTATATGCTATTACAGCAGGTCGTTAGTACAAAGTTGACTCTATATTGAATTTCGACTTCAGGTAAATGAAAAATTGACCTTATCTTTTGCACTAAATCGAAGGGACACTTTGAAACTGCACAGATAAAATATCCGGTCCAATTAAATTGAATGGGCGTTTATACAAAGTTGTCTATATGCATAAATTCATATTAAATTTTACTCATAAATGAGTTATACACGTTGTAAATCAAGACATGCCACATGCTTATACATCCAATTACTTGAATATATATTCCACTTAACAAATCCCAGAAGTGTGATATCTAGGAAATATATTGATATGGAGACAAAAACTAGAAGAATCTCAGTAGGTCGGTAATAAGATCTATTTTTTGAAAGGCTTTTTAATGATGTAATTAAATTTTTTAACGGGATTATTTTTCATGAATTTGAAAAACATTAGATTATCTTGTTTCTGAGATGTTTATAACACTTTTGTCATGGTTTTTGCTGCATATGTTATATCAAACTTGGGCTGCAATCTCGACCCTCCGCTGGTCTTATCTCGTCAAATCCCGCGAGACCTTGTTAGGGGAGATAAATCAATGCCGATTGTTACCATAATATTACTGCAGTTCACTCAATGATAAATCGTTCTCTATTAACTCTTCGCATTTTTTCTATCTTATAAACGGCGAGATAGAAACTCTGGTCAAGTAGTGCGTGCAGATTAATAAAATACGGGAGCATGCAGCTGCATTACCGACTTTGAAATATTTCTTATAAATTGAATTTAAAATACTATAGCCAACACTTAATCATTCATTTAGAACAAGTTTTTTTTGGCTAGAAGCGCAAAAAAATGCAGGTTTCAAGAATTTTTTCATATCATTTCACTGAATCATGACTCTCATCTTTCTTGTGAATGAAAGTAATTTAAAAGATAAAGCGAACAAAACTTTTACCCAAGTACATGTGTTTGGGACTGAATTACAACGAAAAAGCTCAAAGTATAAATCAAATGAACGATTATTCAAACTGAATTACGGCAAGGGCTTAATTTGATAGACATTAGCTTATTTTGGGATTTTGGAAATCCTTGTAATAAGTGCTTTTAATTAAATTGCAAATAAAATTTCAACTGAATCTGGACTCACCACCACGTGCTTTCCACCGGCAGAACAAGAATCCCGACTAGAATTAAGAGAAATCCATTGAGCAAAAACTTCGATGTCATCGCGGGGAATCCATCAGGAATAGTAAGAGTCATTCGAAGTATCAATTACCTACTTATGTCACGGATATCATCTTAATCAAATCTCATTTAATCTCAGTCAAGAAGCCTTTAAATCATCCAAGATATCTTAAATATTCTGTAATACATTTTTCAATTTCAGAATCCAGCTTGTTTTCCCCAAAACAACACTTTTTGTTTTCTTTGATCGAATGAGATCTCAATCCTTTTCTTTAAATACCGAGCATATAAAAATTAATATTTTTCATATTCCTTTTCCAAATTCAAGAAGTACGGGGGTTGCGGGTTGGCGGAAAGGGTCGATCTCCCGTGTCAATCTCGTTTAATGCCGAGCGTCTTCTGGACTTGACAAAGCAGGGGCTAAAGAAATAATATTGCTTTAATTCTTAAATAGCTGGGTAAATAATCCAATAATATTTTGGTCACTTTTGCTTGGAGGATAAACAATCGGAACAAAAGCGGTAAATTGATACAGGAATTCCTTTAACATGACCGAGTATACGGTCAATTCCACGTCTCACCGCCGGACTATATAATATATTCCTTTCTCCACTCCTAAGTATTCAAATTTTTTTTCTGTTCCTTTCTGCACTCTCATTAAAACGATCGACAGTCTGATAATTTTTCAATGAAATGAGGAGGAAAATAATAAAAGGTGTATCTTTTTTCTAAGTTTGCCGTGATAGACGTTTATATTGCCTCTTCTTTTTATCTGATCATAGCTCGGGGTCAAAGGTTACGGTTGCCGTCTGAATTGGGATTCGATACAGACAGCGCTTACATCACAAAATAGCAGTTTGATGCTCGCTACATTTGCCGTACCAGAACTCATAATTGTCCTCTTACCATAAACATTCTACGGAAACTGTGTTCAAGAGAATTCCGAAACAAATTTTTGAAAGAAAATAGATGCCTTTGTAAAAATTACATCCATTCGTTGGTGGGAAACAGACAGCGAAACATATAAACCCAGTTTACCATTTGGCAAGAATTTTTCAAAAACCTATCTGATTGATTTATAATACTTTTCAGAGATTTTAAAAATTTTCCATATATAAAATCTGTCAGAAAGGTGTGACCATTAAAATTGGGCTTATCTCTTTTCTTGGCATTCTTTTGCACGTGCGCGTTGCCAGAGATACAATCCGCTGTACATTCGCACGACAACTTTCGATTATTCGATACGATTTATCTGTTGTAGAGTTAATTACTATCGGTAGAAAATTTGAAAGGATTATTAGAGTAAATAAGCGAGTAATACACCCAAGAAGGGGTTTACGCGTTCTTTGGTTGTGTGTATAAAATAGATAATAGCAGTACCTATCAATGTTGGAAAATATATACAAACAGAAATTGGCCACAGGTAGCATTAGTAACAAACTTTAAGCAAAGAACGTATATTTCTAAGTACCGAAACGACAGTTTGGTAAATAAAATATAAAACAACAACTTGGAAGTCTAATTTTAAAGTATTTCCAAAACATATTTATGATATTTGAGATACATAATATACATCTGTATGGCATGACATTAAGCGTGTTTTGTTTTTAGGAAGGACCAATTAAATCTTGTCAATAAGTTAGTTCATTGTAGCAAGTAATCCTACTTGTATTAATGAGGAGCAAGACATCAACATTACACGCCAAAATTCATATCCTATCTTTTTTGTGTTTTTGAGAATGTAAATTGTAAGGTTTTATCTTTATAAATAAGATAAAAGAAATTGTAGAAACAAGTGCCAACTTTGTTGATTTAAATTTTTATGAGAACTTACGCTGTTTCCAAGCTTCCGTCCGATCGAGATTTTCCGGTTACGTAAAGAAGGAGGCAGACGACACTCAAAAACGAGTTATGAAAATTCATCCCCGAAATCCCTTCCAATGAACGGCATCGTACATTTGTCATCAATTAATTCCACTTGAGAGGAAATTAACTGGGTCCAAGAGGGTCTTCCCAGGTGTTACAAACTATCTCCGCACAACAAAGGTTATACATGAAAAGAAATAAGGCCTTCCGTCCGGTACGGATAAAAGTTCAGTCACTACAAAACGCCTGTCCGCGAGTGTGTTTTGTTAGTTTTCGCATCTTAATTGAATGTGGTAACGTAAGTTCGGCGGAGTTGGCTGACTCGGTAAAAACATAACTATTGTATTTCACTCCGAATTTAATTTCATAATAACAAAAGCAGACGGCAAACAGTTTTCCAAAGAAACTGACATCAGCTCTGATTTGATGAAGGTCTGCAAGCCTTTGAAGTCGAGAGAATTCTGATGAGTGCCATGTTGTTAATAACAGATATTTCCCTTCTTGTTGACATGCTTCATAAATTTATTTGGAGGATTTCCCGAGTGTTTTGTGGGGATTTGGAAGGATAAAGAGGATAAAGCCAAAGGACCATCGACCCAAGACTGAGACCCACTGCCCGAGAAAAGAGTTTCTTGTGTGACCGCGAGTCGATAATCAATTACGTCAGACATGCTGCCCGCGATCTCAAAGAAAAGATTTCTTTTGGTCTTTCTTAGATCTTCTGCTAGCTAAATACCCAACTGCACGATCAAAAATGAAAATAAAAACGTGCTGAATTAAAAGAAATAAAAACTCTGCGGACAAATATCATGAACAATTATCCAATTAAAGGATATCAGCTAGATTAATCTAGCCTGCACAATTTTGTTCTTTTCCACTTTGTTATTCTAATTTTAGATATATATAGGGTTTGGTTCATAATTCAAATTTATAGAAAAAAAAATGAATGATTTTTAATTTTATTTGTTAAGAAGTTCTGATTCTTGTTCTTCATATTTTGTTGGTTTTAGCACTCTTTATTGCAAATATAATTGGGTATTGTAATAATTCAAATATTATATAAACTACAGTGAGCGAATAATGCAACAAAGACGATCAACTATACCATATTCCTTAGCAACGACTTTCTAATCCTAGAAATGTTTGTAATTATTCACGTTGTTATAAAAAAAATTTAAACTAAAAAGAAAACTAGTAATTATTTGCTCATTGACAGGATTTTCTAAATACGTTGTATAAGCTCAATGCGTAATATTTAAAAAAAGGTGTTAGTGTAAAATAAATTCTTAATTTTTATCCGTGCTTGTCGCATATGGTAATCCGGACATGTTTAGTAATGCTGAGCGAAGAAAAACTGTAAGGATTTCAATCGATATTTTTAGACCTGTGCAAAATAGTCTAAATGGGATGTATAACACCAAAAAACAATGGAAACATCAGATTTTGTACACGTACACACTTATCGCTGTACCATATTCAGTACAAAAGGGTTTCTAAAGAAACTCGCAAGAATTTATGCTATGGAGGGTTACTTAGAACCGGCTGGTACGTAAGAAATAGAGTATATGTATATAGTTCTGATCGAGGTGGTGACGGACAGGATATATATGCATGTTATGTTAGCTCTGCCAAGTGTGCCGTTGTGTTTAAATTGTTTTAAGCCCAAAGGTGAAATAAGTTACACGTTTCCATGCAAAGTGTATGAAAGATCACATGCCGTTTACAACAATTACTAACATTTCTTTCTTCGCCTATTACCCTAAAATATTAGATTTAAAAAAAAAAATTATATCCATACTTTCATATGTTGAGTGATGAGTTAAGATGTATTAAGTTATAATACGACGAAAGATTTATATTGTTTGATTTTACCCCGGCGATACTACTTCTGCATAGTCTTCAAAAATCAAACAACAATACATTATTTGACCTTATTTTGTGCGTTAACCTTTTTAAATTGAAAAAGTTAAAAAAAATTATTGATTAATATTCAGTTTAAGTTTCAGTATGTATTTAAAAGTGGATATATTTTTATTTGGCGGCGTAAATGAAATAGATACTGATTGATGACTATGTGTCAATGTGTTCACTTTGAAAACCATTCGGGGGAATTCCTGCATAATATTTTTGTGGTTCTAGTACGCGAAGGTATTCGAATATTATCTTGGATTTCAAAGTCGTAGTTAGGTCTTAAACAGGAAAACGGTGATTTTCCACTATTGCCTATCTCCCATTACAAAGTTAAACCAGGTATCTACAAAAGTTAAATTTTTATAAACTCGGGGGATTTCACACCAGATATTCGACTAATCCCCCTCAATAGCTGTACGATATTATCGCTTCGCTCGGTGGCTACCAATCCCGGATCAATTCACGCCGTTTGTACGTCAAGACTGGGTATCACATTAAACTTCAGAAGAAATTGGATCATGGATATAAAACTCAATCCAATATAATGATAAAATCAATGACAGTAGTAGATAAAACGGCGAGGAAGTCCTGTGGTCTGTTTAGAAAGCAAATAGTCTTGTCTTTGGGACTTTAGATTGTCGGTATACGGGTCGAAGTTCCGTACTTCTACTGCGGCGACCCGGGAAAATAAATCCATAGCTCCGACGCTAGACGCCGGCAGAAGTCGGAAACCCATTCATAATTTTTCAAGTTTTGATTACATAAAGATGAATGGTATTTCATCAGTTTTCGAATACCAGAGGAAGTCAGACCGACACTCTCGTCTGCGGTGAAGTGCAATGGATACATATGACTTTTCAATCCCCCCGAGCACAGTTATCACGGGTTAAAGAGAATGCTTATTGAATTTCGTAAATGGGGTATTTATTCAACCAATTCTGGGTATCGTACACGCCTGTTTCCGACCAGGCGTAGACTGAGCGTGCTTTGTTCGCCGTGTGGTGTCGCTATGATCGCGCCCAGTACTTCAGTAACCGAACACCTCTGTAGTCGCCAGGGGCAACGGGTGATGTGTTAAGCTTGTAATAGAATTTGAAATGTAGGCGGGAGCGTCATCGTCAAATTTATTATCGCTGATATCCGATTGTATGAGAGTTTCATTATTAATATATTTCAGGTCACATTGCTCATTTTATTTTTTTTGGTAGGAGATAGATTAATCAGAAAGGCCTTGCACGCACGGATTACGTTATTGTCAGCTTTGACTGTGATGATTCAGAAAAATGAACAGAAACTAATCAACATAGACAGAATTAAATAAGTTATTCCTCATCAAGGTCTGAGGCTTTGGTTGCAATTGGAAATCTAGATCGTTCTGAATGACATTCATGGTCACGTATTCTAACGAAATGGTTTAAAGTAGGCCTACTAGTATTCAAAACGTGCATTGAAAAAACGCAAAATATACGTATACATACATATGCTGATGTCTGACGGGGACAACTCTGCTCTCTGTGACATTTCTACCTAATTATTGTCAACACATTTTACCAAAATAAAAAAAAAATTCAGTACTGTAAGTATAGAGACAAACTCAGTAGAAATACATGTAATTGAAGTCAGAACAAGATAAGTAAAAATATCAATAATTCATTTACAGTCCCTAATAAAATACATTAGAAATAGTATCAATACCGTTGTTGATTATGATGAAAATTGTTAATTGTGGACATGAACGGTTTAATTACGTGTTACTTATTTTTTGCCTTAAATGTTTTTTTACTCATTTGTCATTAAAAATTGAGACTTTTTCCCAAACAGTAATGTACAATGATCTCATGTTAGTTTGACTTAAATTATTGATTATTATTTGACAGTGTTAGTAGTTAATATATACATCCTTGGTACAACATTTCCCTTTTTATTATTTCTTAAGGAAACCCATTGTATATGCATTCCTGGAACATTACGTGATATACTTTACTTGCGATTACCCCCCCCCCCCCCAAAGTTTATTAAATTGCTTATAATGCATACACAAATATAGTACTTATATAGTACTCTACTTTTGTTAAATTTTTGCTTACATGTATCTATACCAGTGATGCTCTAGATCTTCGTAGACATTATTTTTGTGGTCGGTCGAACATTGAAAAAGAACGTCAATGACGTCACGCGCTATAGATGGAATAAGTATTAATTGAAGGTAAATTCTTTTTTTTTCATTTTGTAACGTACGGTCCATAATTATGCAAATTTTAAAATCATTTTAATGAAAATTTTAAGAAAGATTCAGAGGTATGCAAATATCAACAGTAAAATGCTATATTGCTGTTCATACGAGATATGAAGGCTTTCAGCATTTACACAATCCACGTTAGGGTGTTGACAGTTCATTTGTATTTGCAATAAGGACAACCATCATACCCAAATGAACCACAATGAAGCATCTTCACAAAGAATCTGAACTCGAAACTTTCAGTCAGAATAAACAATGACTCAAAACTGCTGCTTCAATTCTTTTATTTTCCCCAGTTTAGTCCTTTTCTTTGGGACCTGAGGCAAGACAGTATTCTAATATTAAACATACAATGCCCAACTTTACTCTAACTCCTTAAAACTGTTACCCTTATAAATGACAATCAATGCCATGTTATTAATACCCATAAACAGCCCGTAAAAATGTATTTGCACTGAAAATCGGAGGACCAAAAATAATCGTTTAACTAATACTGAAGTGAAAAGCACTGAATATTCTCCAGCAATTTGACACATTTCCTAAACTGCTCTTTGTTAAGTAATGATAACTTTCCCTAAAGCTGTGAAAACTTCGTTTGATATACAATTATATTGCAGTTTTTTTTTCTAAAGAGAAAACAGAACGATTTTTTTTTCGCTGGTGAAAAGGAAAATAAATTCATATTTGTCTGTCTGTCCAAAGAAAAAAAAAGATGATTGTTTACCCCAAGGCAACAAATTGACACTAATCTGCTTATAAAACCTCACCAAACACAAAACTGGCCCAGATCAGCGATTCAAAAACTTCCAATAATGACAATGTTTATGTACCCTTTTGCAGCAACATAAACAGATTAGCTCTTCATTCAACATTTACTGGAAATGCACCAGAAACCACAAATATGGTGTGAAGGAATTCCACTAATGTTTTGAGAGATCAGTACAGGGTTTATCACCATTTTTTTTCTAGTATTATATTTGATGACTTTGACAGCTCCCTTATTCCTATGGTATGTCTGTTTTGTTACCATATCACAATAAACAGATCCTCAGTGAATCTGTTATCATTGTTGTACATTTTTTATAATTACCTTGAACATTGTCCTATTTGTTTTAACACTGTGATCTGAATGGGAATAAAGGGGTAAGTCATTACACAGTGGTTTTAGCAGAAATCAATGTAGTTACCACTGTATTTCTTGAAATGGGACATTTTGATTTAGTACTTGAGCTGAGAAAGGCTTAGTTTCAAGCAAGGTCAAAAGGTCAAAAGACTGCAATTTCAGCTGGCTGTTGCATGGTTTTAAAATATATGTAATTTTTTGTCGTTACCAGTAACTGTGTAGATTTTTCATCTGAAAATTTTTAAATAATGATAGGCATTTAAAATTTTGAAGGCAGACATTGATTTATACACTATAGTACTCTGTTTGCCCCTTTTAAAAGTTATGGATGGGCAAGTGGCAGATGAGAACAGTTAGTCACCATTTCCACCCCATTTTTTAATTAAATTTATCTTTAATAACTGCTGATTCAACAACAGAATAGACATTCATGAGATACTTCAAAGAAATACTGTAAATGCTTTACCACAGTACCCAGCATAGTACCCTTATATAGCTCAAAAAACAATTGTCCATCAATTTCACACATGATTCAGTATCATTCCTTTGAAAAATATTGTAAAACCCCAGCAGTGACTGGGGGAAAAAATCAGAATAAAGGGCAATTGTTTTACAGTTCCTAAACAACCAAACATATTTATATATATAAACTGTCCAATTTAAAAAAAAAAAGTTCACATGATTTTTTTCAACAACCCAATCAAAACATGACAGAACTCCTTTATTTGGGAAGTTGCCATGGTGATTAGATGCGGGACAGTTGATGGAGGAGGTTTGAGGGCAAGATGGCTTCCAGTTTTTCCAAAATGTAGCTGATGGGCATATACAACCAAGTGAGGACCTACAAAAAAATGGAAGTACAAAATAACAGCAATTTGTTGTATATAATAATTTACATGTATAAAATTCAAAATAAACAAAAGAAAGCAAAATTTACTGTTAAATAAATAGAGATATGTACTTACTGTTTTAGCAATGACCCCCATGGGTTCGGGGTACTGATGGGTCAGGAGAGCCAATAGAGCAGTAAAGGAGCAGAGACCAGCAGTGAACAGAATAAAGAATGGTAACTCTTTCTTTGGGTACACTGAAACATCATGAAAAGCTGCAACAGAGAGATAGCTACATGGTACAAAATTGTTTTATCTTGTTTCTCATACACAAATATTTACATTCAGTGTATATTTCCCCTTATGTTTGCATTGGAAATCTGCGACATTCAATTTGCTATGAATACACTTTGCTAATTCATGCGCCATGAGCACAAATATAAATGTCACCACGTGTATTGAGTATATTTATTTTTTTGAGATTAAATCAACCTTTCATAACCAATTTGATAAAATTATGTACTTTTGAAAAATAATCATTAAATTATTATTAGAACCGATTTGGTATGAATTTTCGGATCGCGTCGCGTTCAATTCTATCAGCTACGTCATGCATAAACAATACCCGTACCTTAACCACAAACTTTTTTATTGGTGGATTCAGCTTAACGCTGATTGGCTGCTGGTTCAGACTAAATTATGCACGGACAGAACAAAAACTTTTCGGAGAATGAAAATTCACCGGGATACTCGTGATTGACGAAATTGGGGTATTTTTCGAAAGTGTACACTTGCAATAAAACATACATACGGTACATATAGCTGTAGCTCTTCGAGGAAAATTTGAGTTAGTAAATATAAAGCTACAGTGCATACGATACTTACGAAAAACTTGCAATTTACGGCGCACAAAAATGACGCTAGTTTTGAAAAGATTAACATCATATCATACCACATTTTGTGCAAATAATCAATTTAAATAATTCTTCATTTAGTTTACTACAGTAACTGTTAATAATTGTCGCTTTACTTGCCCCAAACTTTCTCCTACTAAACAACCTTTTAGGCTTACTCGGAAAGCGGATCAAGAGCTGTCATTTTTATATGTAAACAAACCAGTGAAACCACGCCACTGTACAGAGCTTGTGATCGGTGGTTCAGAGACAAGTAAAATAATGAAATCTGCGGTAAATTGTTTGGGGATATTTTTATAAAGTATATGTATTTACACCGAATGTGGTAGGGTAACAGAAGAAGAATTGAAACGAATCGGACACTTGCCTAGTGAAGACGCACATATACATGTATATACCCCGTTGCACTTTCCATTTCCGTCTCGTTCTTTCATATCATCGTTCAATTCGTTTATTGCCGATCGAAAGGTGTAATCGAGGAATTCATTTCTATCACTTCGTCTGGTGAGTTAGTAGGTAATAAATGTACATTATACATTTACGGTATATACTAGTACATGAAATGAACGCGGAGCACATGCAACTTTAAGTATATTTTGTTTAACGCCGTACTGTAGACCGTAGCTTGAGACTATGGTTTAACGCCCGTTTACACAGAGAGAGAGAGAGAGAGAGAGAGAGAGAGAGAGAGAGAGAGAGATTTGCATGAATTTATTATAAACATACATTGTAGAGGATAGTCGATAATAACTCCATATTGGGGAAAAATGAACTGTTCTGAAAAAAATCCTTCAGCTCTGGCATTGCATAAGCGTGCACTGATAACTCCGCCTAGGAAAAGGAGTTGACCAATCATAAAGGTTTTACACCGGCGGCGTGTATTGTTTATGGTTGACGCAGCTGACAGAATTGATCATGACGCTATCGGAAAATTCAAACCAAAGCGGTTTTGATAATATATCTACGGTACTCCTTAATTAAAAAGATTTTTCTCTATAAAGTTTTTGGCACTATATTTTTAAGCGCGGAAGCGTACTAAATAACATGTTAATATGGCTGTTCCATGTATGTTTCATGTCCCTGACTGAGAGCGTTTATAATGGCTTTACATCGACGATACACATAATTATATTTCATACAAAAAAAACATCAGTATGAATATAAATATAAGCATTGAATGCTTATTTTTGGATGTCGTCGGTTCTATGACATACCAATGCGCTGCAGACAAATTATCATACTGAGCGTTAGCGCGGTATAACTATTTGTCTCCACCGTATTGGTGTGTCATAGGACCGACGACATCCAAAAATAAGCATTCAATGCTTAAATATCTTTGTTATGATATTTTCAAAAATATATATATATATATATATATTATTCCCGTTGCAGTGTCGTCAAGCCGTATTGGTGTGTCATAGGACCGACGACATCCAAAAATAAGCATTCAATGCTTAAATATCTTTGTTATGATATTTTCAAAAATATATATATATATATATATTATTCCCGTTGCAGTGTCGTCAAGCCCCCCCCCCCCGAACATGAATACAGTAATTCAATGTAATGTTGTCTTTAATTAATGATTTTCTGTAACAAGTTTGTGTAACTTACTAGGGAGAAGTTCTCTGTCTGCATTCTCTGTACAGGTGGGGTAGGGGTAAAACAGGTGCCCCTTTTCCAGTGGGTAGGGGATCATTCTGAAGGCTACAAATAGAACAAACATGAACATGTATATGTATGGTTAAATCTTACTGCAACATTTATAATGAAATTAAATGTGTTATAATGTAAAAGTATAAAGACTATTATTTGCCATCCTTTGAGCTATAGTGCCATATATTATGCATCTAGTCCAAACTTTTCATACTTGCATGTTTTTACGCTTAAAAGATGTTGAAGAACTCATTACAAATATTTAACAAAGCATAATTAGCAATCCTTCACAAATGGTACCATGCCTTCCATTAAGAAAAAAGAAATATCCTGTCAGCATGATTTTTAAATAAGTCATCCCTCTCAGACATGCCCCCAAAGAAAAAACCAAACACAGACTATCATGTAAAACAGTGGCATTGGTTCACACATAATAATGAAGTCATTCCCATGTAAATTAGTGGTATTGCTGTATTCGTGAACAAATAACAAATAAAGTCATTGCTTAGTGAACCGCCTCGCATCACATACTTCCTTCCCATGTGCAGTGTAAGAGATTGAGAGCACCCTCCACCCTCTTCCAGTGTTGTAGATGAAAGAACGCATAGGCTATTGCTTCACTGTCACCTCGTTTTAAAATGTGTTCTGGGGGTAGTATTAAACTTTTCATCTCTAGTAAATACTGCAACAACAAAACATTTATATATCAGTCTTCATTTGGTAGGAAATTACATCTAACCCAAAGAATGGGGGTATCCTTTTTTTTTTAGCTGAGTCAGAAAGTCAAAAAGAATTACCAGTCATTTAATACTCCTCAAAACATATCCATGCAATTAGATAAAACTGATTTCAACATTCAGAACTTTAACATTTAAATTAACATCTTTTGATTTCATTGCTATTTGTTAACAACAAGCTCTTTGGTTTTGCTGCTAGACAGTAAAAGAAACAAAATCACTAAAGAAGTTTAGAACTACTAACAATCAGTTTGCCTATTAAAAACTGGCCATTGAGTTTCAATTGATGCATACAAGCATTTTGTATCAGCAGAGAGAAGTCAATGGTCAATGACGCTAAGTTATAACTGATATAAAGGGCCTTGACCTACTTTTGGGACGTGGGGATTGAACTCCACTGCTCTGTGTATTGCTTCCACCGCTGTCATTTCCGCCGTACTTAAGCCCCGCTTGGAGGCGATGTCCGGCGAGAACCTGGAACAAGATATATACCTGCCATCATAAGTGATGCATGCCAAGTCCATCAAAGAGGACCGCAATGGCATGCATGATGTTCCAGAAAAACAGTTACATGTATGGTACAGAAATATTAGTCAGCAAATAAACAAACAAAACATATGTATGAAACACTTAATAGGGTAAGATTATCAGCAATTATGCTTATAGATCTTATTCATTAGAAATTACTCATAGTCTTAGTAATATAGTCTCTAGCTAGTTTTCCAGTGCCTATTTTTTTAGTTGTCTCAAGAAAACAAATACTGACTAAATTTGATGTAGGAAAAGAGTTTCAGGAATTCTCCTTTGAGAATTGACAATTTCTAGTGAACCAGCTGAATCATAAACCAATTTTTTTCAGGTAGGATTATGGGTATGAGGAATTCTCAAATGACATATAATTGCAACTGACTAAAATCCATGAGATCTCAGATAAATTTTTTTTTTTTTTTTTTTTTACAACTGGTTAGTATAATCTTCTCTCCTTAATTAACAGAACTATTTGACATTATCAGTCAATACTTACTTGTCTGCCACCGCTCGCGCTTTGAGTAAAGCCGCTGTGTAACAAATGGCCGCTGACTTTGGCAAACTTATATCTACAAAAAAATTAATCCAATTGTAAAATACAAGAATGGTTTCTGTGGTGGATAAGTATTATGACACAGAATGTGTTTAAAAACATCTTAAAAACTTTGTCCAAGAACCGTTACTCTGAAAAATAACTGGAATCAAAACATCTCTATTCCCAAATTCTTTCCACTTAGAATACATTAAACATGTACCGGTATATAAAATTCTTCAGAAGTTGCATGTTTTTCCCCACATCATTGTCTATATATTTCAATCAACTGCATCAGATATTTATATTTTAATTTAATAGTGAATTTTTGCAAATACATTCATGATTCTCTATATAACAGTACATTGAAGAATAATTGGACAGTAGTGAGCACAATTTGATGATCTCTGTTCTGTCTTCAGATGTTTCAAATATCAGGACAAGATTTCTATTTACATGTACATTGTTGTAGACAAGTCTACAAACAATATATAACACATTGTCCTTTATATGAAATAACAGTAAATAAACTGATACATACCATCATATTTAGCTAAAACTGCTTGAACATCAGCATATGCTTGTAATTCTAATAATGCGTCTATGAGATTCTCATGTATATTGAATAAGTTGAGCATGGGAAATTCTTTCATGAGCTGTAAAACAGAAATATTTATTATACTTGAAAACAATATCCATTGAAGGCAATTCATTGGCTTTATATTTAGTAATAAAACTGTTATTTGTCAATGATTTCAATGACTTCCAAGAAATTTGAGTAATACACAATAAACAATTGAATTTTACATAAAACCTTTCATAAAATATATTTAAGGTGGTATGGAACACCTTCCTATCTAAATAAACAATAAAATCAAGTATAACTTTATATCATTGTACCTCCAAAATTGTTACCTAGCAGCATAGCACAATGGGTTTGAGCATTATCTATGAATCTGAAGTCAAAAGGTTTAATCATGATGGGCCTTTTATTATTTTACCCTTTCCAAATATTTTTGGATACTAGTATATTTTTTGGTAAAATATTGTAAAATTTGTAAATTCCAAAATGTTGAAAGTATTTTTATTATTGTGTACTTTTATCCACATCAATATCGACAGGTGTCTCATACCACCTTAAAATTCAGTAATACAATATGTAATAAAATACTAGTACTGCAGTATGAGGACAAACTGACCTCTCTCATCATTTTGACAGCTTCTCTCGTCCGACCTAGCTTTCTAGCACACATGGCTAATCGTCTTTTGACATAAACTAAAACATTAACATCTCTTCCTATAAAAGAAACATATAAAAAGTTAATGTAAACATCACCAAAAAAAATTAATTAAGGTCTTCCGTTTCCAACGGAAGACCTTTATATTATTGTGCAGATTAAGATTATTCTTATTTTTCTTTTTTTTTTTTTTCTTCCTAGACGCGAACTTTGAGGCTTCATATCTTGCTCATTTCTGAACGGTTTTTGCTCAAATTTTCAGGGCTTATAGACTTTACAAAACACTATCTAAACCATTTCATAAATTTTTAAAAATCCTCTTCCGTTAACGAGTTATTCCCCTTTTTAAAAAATTTAGGGCCTTTCGTTTCCAGACAAAGGCTCCGAGACTATGATAGCAGGGAATGGGAATCCAACGAATTTGAATAACAGAGACATTGAAGTTTTGCACATCGGTTTTTGTTTTTGGATTACTTTCTTTATTTAGAAAAAGGTAGGGGGTCAAAAAACAGGGTTCCAAAAAGTGCGAAAATTTAGACATATTTTCCTTTGTATCTTTTAAACAAAAAATATTTTTTTAAAACATGTAGAATAAAAGTTGTGCAGAATGTCAAGGACTTTCATTTGACACCAATAAAAAAGGGCTGGCCCCTTAAATTAAGGGCCAAGGGCCCTTGAAAGTTTTTGCTAAATAACTAAAAAACGGCTAGGATTTTGATATAGCTGTCGCTGGAAAAGTTGTTTGTTGGGATCCTTTAAATGTCGTTACAATGTTATTTTGTTGGTGAGTTGTGTAGTATGAGTGTAAAAAGCTTTACATGTTAACATGTACCTGTGTTTATTTGGCAAGTTAACGAAAGTCATTGTGCGTACAACTGACATTAAGTTACGACAGACAGTATGCCTGTTTAAAAAGGAGGCTTTAATTCATAAGAAAAAAATAATTTTTTAGGATACATGCTTTTATGTGAGGAGTTTAAGTCATCTTCGTAAATTCTGCACAATCCTAAAAAACGAGAAACAGAAAATATAAACATTCTTTTTCGTTTCTAGTAAATCACACAAACTACCGGAAAAAAATAAATCTATGTGATACATTTTAGTTATCATGCTACGTGCATTTAAAATATATCTGGAATCAGAGCTGTGTGTGTGAACCATTACGTAAGCTATCCCTCGCTTGCGGCCGAGAAAGTCGGTCGCCATGGTCGCGGCTGGACTACCTAGCGGTCAGCGGTTATCTAATACACCGGAGTCACGTCTCTCAATTTATGAGTTCATTTAGCCGAAAACAAGAATTGTTTTAATTTTGATCACACATAGACGTATTGAACTAAATGATAGAGTGTCAATTAAGAAAACGTTCTGTTAATTAATAAAAGAAATGTCATTCTCAATCGGAAGTAATATCAGGCATAGATCAATTGTGGGTTTTAAGTAAAAAAAAATAATAACTTCTATTTGGTAGATTTTAGTCATTATTATACTGCAAACGTTTCAAATCTTCCTGGGTTCTGAGCTGTGTGTGTTATAACTTTACGTAACCTATTCTTCGCCCGCGGCCGAGGAGATCGGCCGCGGGTGCACTACCATTCGGTCAGCGGTTATCTAATACACCAGATTCGCGTCTTTCATGTACTTGTTTTGAGTTTATATAGCCGCAAATACAGGAACTGTTTTAATTTAAAGTTATTAATGTTTTATTTAAAATGTAAATTAAGAAGTCATTCTGAAAATTATAAAATCCGATATTATTCCTAATCCAAAACATCGTCAGACATAAATCAATGGTGGGTTTGTAAGTATAAAATGTTCTAAGAACTAGCTGTACTAATAATGTTTTAGATCAACAACAAAAAAACACAAAGATTACCCCTTTAAATGATGATCATCCATCGCACGCTCGCACATGGCCGAGAAGATCGCGCGCGAGGGGACATCTACATGTACCTTATCACACGTGTATGTTTATTGATATTTTGTACGAACACAAAACTATTTGTTTATTTTATTTCATTTATATTGGTTTTAGATGAAAGATGAATTCATCTCCCTTATTCAGTTGATTTAGCGTTGATTTAAACGTAAGGGGGAAAAATCTTATAAAAACCTCTCATTAATTGGATAAAAGTAATATATCAATTCGATTCTAAATATGTAAGGCCGATTGTATAAATAAAAGATTAAATATAATAAAACTCCGAGATATTTACCGGCATATGTAAAATTGATATGTGTTTAACTTAAGATTAATATACTGCATCGTCAGAACCCACGGGTTTTCAATCCGTTACACTGATTTCAAGCAATGTAACGGATGGAAAACCCGTGGGGTCCGACGATGAATCGACTGTAGTTACTCATGATCATTTCCGTTAATTATTGCTTAGACTTTTTACAGACTTTAACACTTTTAAGACAATATTCAAACTTTGCCTGACCAACGAGACATATATGCACATGGATATATGTATATATACTGGTGTAAGAATTAATATTCGACCAACGCAAAAATTAAATAGTGTAGAAAGTAAAATAAGTTTTCTTAAGAGTTGTACCAAATTTTAGCAGGGTTTACATAGTAAAAAAATCATTAATTTTCGAAGCGTTCTAGGAAGTTTAAAAACAAAGTCATATCTGTGCTGCTCCGCCCCCCCCCCCCCCCCCCCAAGTGCTCGAGCTGAATTTTAAAATTTGGCGAACAAAAATTGAAAATTTATATGTGCTGAAAATCAATTTCTGGTGACTCCTTATTTGTTAACGTTCTTCCTAATGTGTTTCACTTTGCAATCTGTGTGTTTATTCGGCCAGTCTGCGTGTTAATTCAATCACTCCGTGCGACCGAAAATCTCGTGTCCCTTTAAGACCGAGAAAATAAGCACCGCCTTCAAATTTACGTGGTCAGTGTAACCCTTGTTAATCAACTATAAATCGAGGCCCCAGTTTGGATGTTACAAAATGATTGGCATTTGTTTACTCGTCCTGTGTATACCACGCCTAGCGCTCGCGACGACGGTGCAATAAACGTTTTTCTTTTGATTTGATGCATACCGTGACGATAAATCGCTATCTTTTAGCACTTTAAACAAAAGAAATATTAAAAGATATGAATTAAAAATTTACTCGTACTTGGTTATGTACCACACTAAATGCGCTGATCACCTATAGTCTGTCAAAATCATGTGGTGCCGATCATGTATCCATGAAAGACGTCGTTTATCAATAAAGATGTTTGTGAATAATTGAGAATAAATAATTAAAGTAAATCAAATATTGCGTTCACGATTTATATCGTTAGTTATCACATTTCTGAGAGAAATTTCACGAGCTGAAACCGGAAGAGAAACAAGTACAGACAGCTCTGTTGCATGCGCAGCTGGTAGAATTATTGTGCACTTTAATTTAGCAGCTGATCTGAAAAGATTTACAAGCATTGGTTGCAAAGTTGCATTAGTATTTGAGTACGGTGGGGTGATTGTATAATTCACAAAACATCAGGATATATTATCAGTTAATCCCGACAGAAACTTGTTCAATCAAACGAAAGATTTTGCACATGTCGCACGCGGTTTTTCATGCGTTTACATTCATTTCAACGAAGAACAATTTGTTTTATAAGTACATATAAATACGATATTCTTTTTAAATAAACGGAAAAACTCTGTTGAGAGCACTTTAATACTCCGTGTATATAGACATGTATACACAAGCGAGCGTGTTTCCCTCTGGGTTTCACACCTCTTTCAATATAGGCTCCACCCCCACCTGAACTTACCTACTGTTGACAGTTTCTTATTTCTTTAAAAGACCTTAGGACATAATTCATTTGACTTACAGACTAGCGACACAGTTGCCTCCCAAAAATGTATGCACTGCATGCGCGGATCCAGAAAATTTTTCCAGGGGGGTCCGAAGGATAATTGTGTTTGCCAGGGGGGGTCCGAGGCATATTTTCGATAATTTTACTATGTAAATTTAATAAATTTTCATTTTCCAGGGGGGGTCGGGACCCCCCCGACCCCCCCCCCTCTAGATCGGCGCATGCACTGACTTCTCAAAGTTACAATTAAATGGTATAGATATGTGTTGTTCAACGGATTTTATTAATTGTTGTAAATGTTAAAGTTAGAGAAATCGTATTTTCTGGACGTTGACACTATGTAGAACTCTTTTGTTTAAAAAACAAAAACAAAATGTTTTGACGTCACACCATCTCTTTTGGTTTGGTTTAAATATACAATGTAAACAGTGCTCTGAACAAAACGCTGGTTTATGCCTTTCTGTTACTCAAGTAAAAAACTGAACAAAATTGATTACTTTTAGGTTTACACGGCACATGTTAATACATGTATGCATAAATATATGATTTTTATCAAATAAATGACATTGTATCTTTAAAAAATTCCAAAATATTATAACTAAAACATGTATATGTGACATGATAGAAATAATTGTCAACCAGAGGTCTCTCTTCCTGTCACACAAAAGTGACAAAAAGGATTTTTGATTCAGTTGGAGTTCTGCCCCCACCCTTGCCAACATTTTCTGAAATTTACATTTAGAAAATTAAATTTTGGGGTACTGACACCCCCACCCCCACACACTTTCTAGATGAGCGCTCAAGGCAAAAAAAAAAAATATTGGGATATTTAAAACAAAATCCTATTTGAAAAAAATGAAGTTAGAGATGCCTCACAACCCCTACCACTGCCGCGGATTATGATTTTGAAGATTTGTGAATTTCTTTTACTTGCTTGTGAAGATTTCAGATAAGTGTTATCCCTACCACTGAGCACCTCAGTCTCGTATACTAATAGCGCACCCTCAGACGGGAGAAGGCATTATTGTTTATTTACAATTGGTGTTCTTTTCAATCTCTAATTTTAACACTGCACTTTACATAAACTATTCCATGTTTTAGCGGTAGAGGTTTAAGTATGAATATAGGGAATCAAAATGTTTATGAAACATAACACTTTTTTCCATGCATCAGCGCAGTGGATTTTGTGTTTATTACACTATGATATAGGCATACCAGTAGTTTGAATCCTGTCATCAGTTGTACATACATGTAAACGTATTTATCGATTTTCTGGTTGGAATAATTACATAATTAATAATAATTGATACATGTACATATAAGAGATGTGTTTTAAGTTATCATAAATTGATATAACCGTGAAATAAGTTAAAAGGAGATTTTGTCTGGTAGGAAAATAATACTTTGAAAGTGAGCCTCGTTTTCTGAACTTACTATTATCATATTGACAATCCAGTTTAATGACAGCCCACCCTTTTCTCCTTACACTCAACGGGGTCGGATAGGTATCAATAAGAGGTCACCTTTCTATGACCTTTAAATTTGCATACAATCTAAATATATACCCCTAGCTTATCACAGACATGCCTTTATCTGTTTTATGAGAAGTGTAACTCTTCAATCCTATGCAGTCTGGAGGTTGCAGTAATATATAGAAAATAGGGATGAATTAATTTTTATGTCTCCTTTTGAAGAGTTCAAATTGATTTTCTAAAGCCCTGATGGTCAGGGGTTAAAGTAGTGTGAAGATGACCTCATATCAATAACTGTCAGACCCTGACAAGTGTAAGAAGAAGAGGGGTGGTTTTATTAAGACTGAATGACAATCCTTTCTTGACTTGCAATCTGATTAAAATTTCTATAGTCGCTATACGATGATTTGAAGAAACCCCACTTAAGGTCACCTCCTGGTGAACTTTGCTTTGACCAATGAAATCGTCGGTTCCATTCCTCAGTTACATGATTTGGAAGTTATGCCAATACATTCTTTAGATTCCCTAGGGGCGTCTAATATCAACTTATGCTCCATCTCTTACTTGCTGATACCGAAAGATTCACGAACATGTTGCATCATTTCGTCGTACAACTCCATTTTTTGTTTGTAACCCGAAATTACCGTTTCTAACACTTGCTCTGATTGCTAGAATAACTCATGTATATTTATAAACAAACGTTAACAGGGGGTGACCTCAAGAGGGGTTTCTTCAGATCCTCTTGTAGCAAAAAAAGAAAAACAAGGAGGGGATCAAGGATATGATTTTAATCAGATTGTCTCGACTTGAAGCTGTAACGGAAGACCTTCTCGTTGCTTGCAACGAGCTCGGCTCTAGTCTTAATTATCTCTTTTTAAACATTGAAAGTTTTCATCAAATCTCAACCTTTTAAAATTGGAAGATTAATACATCTTTAATTTTCATAAGCATAGACTCAATTTCCGCATTATTTTTGAGGGTGTAACTGTACAGATAACATTTTAATTTAAAAAAAGAGAGATTTACCGGTACACAAAAGAAACGAGACGAAAGATTTAGAGATATTGAGGGAAATCTTACGATGAATGGCTTCATTTGTGGAGCTTTGGTGTTGAGTCTGTATGGACTTCTTGTAGTTCACCTCTGCTGCTTTATACGCTTGTTTAAACATTTTTTCCGCCTGTTAAATAACAAAGAGTCGTAAGTCATTACAGTTTTCAGTTATAAACCACAAGATAAAATATATTTCTGTAACTGACAGGCCTCAGTCCAATATACTGTATACAGGAAAATATTCGTCCCCGTTTTATTTTCGCCCCTTTCGCCCTTGTTGTCAGTGGGCGAATTGAAGACGGGGCGATTTACAATGTATTAAATTATTTTTCTGTGTCTGGGCGAATTCAAGACTAGGCAAAACTGTTTGCAAGTGAAGAAGGGCGAAAAATTACACAGGGTGAAAATAACCCTGTATACAGTAATCTTATGTATATACTCTTTGTTACTGACAATAATCTGGATTTGAAGTAGAATAATATTATAGAATTCATATGTTTAGTTTATTTGACTGTGTAGATGAATAAAGACTTGGTATAGGTGTATGTAAATGTACATAAATCTGACAGCTCTATGGGTATTTTCATCATTCAATCTGATTATTTCATGTAGACTTGTCATTCAAAATGTATCCTTACAATTTCTGTTTGCACAGCATCTGACATTTGTACATAAATACATAAAGCTGCTTTTTTCTTTCTCTCTTTTTTCTTAATACACATTATCAGTAGCTATTAAAACTAAAATATAATGTATCCTTGAATGGTTCTCCCTATACTTACATCAACTATAGAACTTGTGTCTTCCTCTGCTAGTAATATCATGGCTGTGGGACAGCTAAAAACATAAACCAGACCTTTAATACATGTATCATCATATTCCAGAACATAACATCAAATCTTTACTTAATGTTGACAACACAGAGAAATATTACATTTAACTTTACTTAAATTGTACATGCATCTACATAAAGTATTGGAAAATTACAAACACATGTATGAAGCTCCTGGAATTTGAAAGTAAAAAGATTTTTTTTTATATCTGTCATCCAATTTCAAAAAACATGTCAAGTTTAAAGAAAGTTAAAGAACAATGCATAAATCAACTTCAGATTTTTTGGGTGAAGGAAGGGGGTTTAGAAACCATTTCTGGGTGGTGGTGGGGAAGTAGTGAGTGGGTGATAACAGGACGTCAGTGGGTACAAGTAAAATGCTGTTTGGTAAAGTGGAATGGGGTTGATGTTGCATTGTTTATTATAGGACCACTTTGTAATCTACCAATAGATACATATTTATTGTAATCCAAACTTACTCTGGGTTTTTCTCCAAGGCATCCTTGGCTGCCTTGATTCTTGATGCAGGGTTTCTTTCTCTCCATGCCCTCTGCATAACTGGTAATACAGAGAAAATAATACAGGTGTAGTCATTATCTACATATTGTACTTCAAAATCTCTGCATGACTCTGACCTTTATTTGAAACCCGATTTTGTCCATTTTGTCGATTTTGGCAGTTGCCAAATAGATTTACAATATGCAAGAAGACTAAAGAAACATGATCTGCATACTATTAAAGCTTATTTAGGTCAATCCCCACCCCCTGAAATTTTAATCAAAGTACACGAACATGATTCATATAATAATGAATAGAGTTGCTGTTGATCTAAACCAAGTAGTTATTGACAAGCCTGAGAACAGTATCAATTTCCACCTATGAAAACAATTTTCCAGGTAGTATCTTCTTACCTTCATATTCTGGTTTGCCAGCATCCGCCTCACAGGTGAAAAAAGTCTGATGATCCTGGGCCGACAGGTTCATGTCATAATAGGTGAGGGGCTCCTTCCCCTTGGCCCACGTAAAGCGCTGGTACTCTGACCCTCGGAACAAATTCAACGGGTTCCTCCACACCTTACATTCTATAGAATAAACATACATTGGTCATTTTCAAAAATTGGATAAAAGCTGTTGAGTGAAAAATTTAGATTTTCAGCTATTTTAATATAGAAATACATTTCAGGGACATCCCTAAAAATTTTATTTATACAGCCCCTCCCTTCAACTTCAATAAAAACAAGAAGTGTTTGTTGATCTGAATGCCCATTTTCTCCAAATGTTGGTAAGACAAAATCTGTCAATGAAATCAGTGGGATGAACATAGGAAAAAGTAACACAAAAAAATCTCCTACTATAATAGTAATACTGTAATAATAATCCTTTTTTTAATACCAGATAGCACAATTAGTTTACAGTAACAAGTTCACATTGGGGTCCTCAAAATGTATTTACAGACAGCAATTATAAACAGAAACTGATAGAACATAAAAACATGTATTTTTGAGAAATAAATGTATATTACATGTAAGTTAAACTATGTGCCTTAAATATAGTATCTGTCTTAAAAAACCGTATCTATATAAAAGTCTGAAGTACTTCGATCAAACTTGTATTTGTACGTGAAAAAAATTTGTGATTTTTGCTAAAACTTTGACGCCAATATTTCTCACTGTCAACCAGTCCTTATAGTCTTATGTATTTGATGTCATAAAGATTATAAACATAGACTTTGTGGAAAAATAATGTTGCTGCAAACTAGATTTGCCCTTGTAAATTGCAACATGAAGTTGTTGCCAATAAAGTTGTGTTTTTCAGTATAAAAATTATCATTAAATCTATAGTGATACTTGACACTAAAAAATCAATACAATGTCCTACAAACTTCATGACAGCCAAGTGAAAAAAAAACCAGACAGGCAATACTTGAGCCTGAAATAGTCGTACATGTACGCTTACCGGTAATGGCCGTTAAACTTTTGACCTGTGCATAGAGGTCATCCACAAAGTCAACAGAAGATTTTCAAGCAGGGTTTTCATGAAAATTTTTGAACAACAACATGTTTTACCGACAGACAGACAGACAGTCGGACGGACGGACAGACAGTCGGACGGACGGACAGACCGACCAACATTTGCAAACCAATCCCAATACACTTTTCTCTTCAAAGGCAGTATAACCCACTGTACCTGGCATGGATTGCTGATGTGTGGAGTTTGATGAAGATGAAGATGATGAAGAAGAGGAGGGAGTCGTATTGTTGTTTTCTTGGTTTGGGTTGTCATTTCCACCCAGCAAGGGGGATATGTGATTTAGGGACACCTGTTCTATGAAGGAGGTGCCATATTTCTTGAAATACCACCACTCAAATATCTGAAAGATACAATTAAACATCATTATCATACAATAGTTTTATTTCAATTTTAACAGTTTGGAAATACCGAGTTCTCTGCCATTTACAAATATTATTTAATACCCATTAATTATTGATTAACACTCTTTATCTGGCAAGAAAGCATTTAAGTGTTGCTAGCTTGAATCATCACTTAACAGAACACAAGATACATGGATCAATAACTAATTGTTTGCTAAGGAATTTCTTTAAAATGCTGGATAATTAACTTCTCACAGACAGTCAACAGTCTGAAGGGTATTGTGAAAATGATCTAAATATCAAATCTCCTCGTCTGCTCGAAAATATGTGATATTCAGATATCACCTGACTTGACATTTATACTCACAAGCATTCCCTTATCTGAACTTTTTGTATTGACATTTAACTATATGATGTTCAATTGTTTGATCGATTGAGAGAGAGAGAGAAAGAGAGAGAGAGAGAGGGGGGGTGAAGAGAGATTAACCGGTATTTCTAAATTAATGTCAGTCATCATGCAATTTTGTTTACAAGTTATCTGAGAAGGATGAGATTGATTTTCAGGAAAGACAGAAATCACAGAGGAAGTTATCTTGTCTTTGTTCTCTGTAGTAAAAAAAATGTTTTCTAATTCTGCATCTGAGGCCTGCATTGGTTATTAGACAGACAGAAATCAATTCCTGTAATAGATACCAAAGGCTGGAGTCCAGGACCTTTGGCCAAATGTCTTTACATCCTAAAGGATCAAACCTTTTTCCACCATAATTTTTCAAACCATTCTCACCTTAAAAGCAAGCACTCTTAATCACCAGCCATTGACTGTGTTGTTCATGCTTCACCTGCTGTTATTTTTAGAATTCAGCATGAAAAATGGGGGTGGAGTGCATAATAGAGAAATCAGATTTTAATTCTTTGAAGGACTTGACATAAGGCATTCATCAGTACATTGATTTAAAGCTTAAAGGGGCATGGTCACGATTTTGGTAAAATTCTATTATTCTATTTTTATTATTTATAATGCTTTAGAACTGCATTTTAAATGATCAAATGAAATTTGAGAGTCAGTCGTAGAGTTATAAGCAAGATACAGGGCTCACAATTATCTGTCATGTAAACAAGGCTCGTGCCCTGTTTTTGTTTACAAAGGTTCAATATACCAGTAAAAATCTTTTTCAAGCTGATTTGTTTATCATCTTATTCATTTTAAGCATAAAGAAACAGTTTCTAACGTTTAACACATTCGTTTTGGGTCTAAAACTGCAATTTTCACTTCAACATTCAAAATGTAAACAAAAGCTTTGTTTACATAGCAAAGAATTATAAGCTCTGTAACTCGCTTATAACGCAACGAATGACACTCAAATTTTGGTTGCCTATTAAAAATGCCTTACTGAAGAACTGGAAACATTAAAATCGAAAAAATAATTTTTGACCAAAATTGTGACCATGCCCCTTTAAATCTGTCTCTGCAGTAGTGAAGATGCTCTTGTGTCAAAGTCAATGACAATAGGTGTACAATTCAAGACATTAAAAATAAAGATATGTAACCCAACAGAGACCACTATAGATGCATGATGTAGGCTAGTCCATCAGACATCTCAAGATACTCACCAGAATAAGGCCCGATATGAGGGAGGATGTCCCTGTCAGTGCCACATAGAACTTGGGGGTCAGGGTGTTCAGGAACATGGTTGCTGGAAAAACATATAATACTATACATTAACCACGTTAACTTAAAATAAGGTGATTTAAAAGTGTACATACAGAGATCTGGTGATTTCATACCATAAACATGGGTAAAGATATGTAATGGTACAAATGGTGGTGCCCAATTTAATGCACATGTGTACATAGTACATGTATTACCTAAGTTTCTAAATTATGGAGCCACCAACACTGCATCACCCAGCTATTATATGGTTTGAATTAGAGTACTGCTAATAGAAAATTTTGAATGTCCCTTCAGCTTCTCTTTTAATACCATTACCCTCCCAATTTACCTTATATATGCTTCAAGAGGCTAAATGGTCAACAACACTGCACATTACTGAACAGGTATACCTAAAAGTTCAGATAAAATGCACATCCTATGCTTTTGGCATTTAATCTAATATTGATATTTTCATTTTTCAAATAGGCTTTCTTTAAAGTTTTCAAATGGTCAGAAATTATTAGCCCATAATCATCTATAGCTGTCAAAATCACTGTAGCTTTGTGGTGTGCACAATCAAATGCATCCCTTACGCTAAATATCACAAACATTTCTTCTGTTTTTCAATAGATATGATAATAAAATATTTAACTGTGGAATAAAACTAAAGTATAACAGCTTCCCTGCATGTGTAAATGTCATCATAAAGTAACTTTAACACCTAACAAATAAATCCACTTAGACCTACACAATTTCAACAGCTTATTACTAGAGCCAATAGCTGTTAGTATCTAAATCAGATGCAGACTACACATGCTATTAAACTGGCTAATTTGGTCACCGGCAGAAAAATCTCTCTCTCACAAGGCTTCCAGTCTGCAGTATAACTGCAGACATTATATTGATTGTAAAACTTTGTCACCAAGCTTTGTTTCTGAGCTTGGTTTTTTTCAAACTGACGTGTAAGGTGTCAGTCAGCAATCAATACAGTCCCCCCCCCAGGCTTAAACTTCAACTCTCAAGCAACTGTGAAGTACATGTGTTGTTGTCTTTTAATGTGATTTTGTATCTTCTTGCACTCTCACAGTATCACTAGCTATAAATCCATTAAAAAAATTTAAGCTACAAACACCGGGTATCTTGTGAATTATATACCTGTACCTGTCTCAGAGTTTTGTGTCGAGCATCCGCAAGTACATGTACTTCATGTAGAAATGTTGGGAAGTAAACCAGAAACCAAGAACCAAATTACATACAGTTTTTAGATGTAATCTATATTAGATTTTATGTCTTACTGTGGAATCATCAGAATTCGTGGTGGCTCAATTTTCGTGGTATTCGTGGGTAGCCCTCTCCTTCGAATTAACATACGCCACGAAAACAAATTTTGAAAAATTTGGTTTACTTACTGAAACTGAAAACCAACGCATCCCAAAATTACAAATCGATGAATAAGCCAAAACCCACAATCCAAGAAAATTGGCCCCCATGAATTTGAATGATTCCGCAGTATTTGAAAATGAAGGTCATCATATTAAGCAGTAAATACTACATCCCTGGCATTGTTAGAATGTTAAAATACCAATAACAAAGGTACAATATAATAAATTGTTTAAAAATTAATGGATAAAAATAAAGTTATGCATCCTTAAAGAGACCCTAATGTGAAAAGCTTTGTGTGGAACAAAGGAAACCCATTTAATTAACAGCTGATCAATAAGCCAATATTTATATATCATAACCCTTGTCCTGTATGCTGATCAATTATTAACAACATACATGAAATATTAGCAGTTCCTCCGTGCTCACTGTACGGTAGTTAATTATTCAAATACCTTAATCCTGAACCATTAGGTTAAGTACCGGTAAGGACGGGAGTTAGGAGCAAGCGGTGTCAGTATGTTAATGTATAGTTTATATGATTGAGTATGTACTGTATTGAGACAGATATAAATATAGTAAAATATACATGTACACTGTATATCAAATGTACAAGGTCAACTTTACTTAAATCGTCTTATACATCTCTCAGACTCTAATATCAAACCAGGGGTTTGAAAATCTGCTTCTGTAAGTCATATTTCCGTAATTTAAGTTATCATATTTTAAAGGCATCTTGTCTGCTCAATATCTTCACATACATACATGTCCATGAAACTAATTGATATGCCTTTTTGTTTGGGGTGAGGGGGAAGGGGGAGCCTGCAGGTTAGAGGTAAAACACATTTATTTTAGTATGATAAAAAATAACCCATTAAATATAAAGCCTTACAGTATCTTGGAAGCTCATCATTTGTAAGAAAGCACCTCAATAAAATGACAGCTAGACAACTGCAGACTTTGGTGAGAAAGTAACCTGGTTATTTTTAGATTAATCTACAAACATCATAATACTAAATGTACATGTTCTCTCTCTGAACTTCTGACAAACACCTCCTTGTGAGGGTGAAATAAACACACTCAAAAATCAATAATTCATCTACACTCTGTTCAAAGCTACTAATTTATCAATAACCCGTAGAGGCAACCTCCTGTTTCGTACACACACTGTACATGCCATTTAAAGGTTACTTTTCACATCAGGTTCATATGTCACTTTAAAAAAGCTAACTAGACATCTTCATTTTACTAAGTGAGGATAAGCAAAATAATCTCTACTTCTAGCCTGTTAAAGTGAACAAATATGCTACAATATTCCCTTGTACCTGAACAACAAAATCCTCTGATATTTAATCAATTTTACCATAAAACCCCATAATTTTAAGTCACAACCTCATGGAAGATAAGAAAAATCTTCATACATACATGTGTCACTGAATAGGGAGAGCATGATGGCTGAAAGAGAAGCTGCTGTAGCCCTTACGTCACGAGCGAGAGGCCAACACAGAGTGAGGACTGGCTCTGACTGTAGCGGCATCGCATACGGAGACAGAAAAATCAATACCAGCTAAAGCCTGGAAATTGACGATCAGCTGGCCACCCAAACTGGCAATTATCACAACCAGATTTCCCTGCCTGAACCACCTTATTGAAATCATCATTATGGGCATTTCTTATGTCATTGTTACCGGTACATGAAATACGACCGAGGTGGAATAATGGACACCCAGATTACACAGTAACTAATATGCACTGTTATGTGTACTTTATGCAAAGTCTTTGCAGCCCATTATCCTTCAGTACAAATGATTCTCCACTGTGTGACCACATTAAATTTAGGGTCATGTGCTCATCATAGTTACTATTTTTGCTGTACTTTTATGGTTCTTGAAGCATGGGGGTAAGGGAGGGTCAAAGGAAATAGGTAGCAGCATAAATAATGGAGAATATGTTTAATAATGACACATTTAAACTGTAGTGATTATGGAGTGGTGACCTGCTCTAAATGATTGAAATAAAATACAGAGTTTGTAATCAAAGTACTGATAGTACAAATAGGTGCATTGCTTGCAGTATACATTTTTGTTTACCAGATGCATTTCCGACCATACTCAACAGTAGGATTAATCATGTCACAAATAGGATTGTTAGCCATGCAGTGTGGATAAAGTTCACTCATTTATTAATATCCCATTCATAAATTTTATGCAAAATTATAGTCAACAGAAGAAAAAAAACATAGCACTAAATTTTGTGTATTTACTGGTAAATAAATTTAATTTTCAAGCATGATCAAAGCAAATAACTCAATTTTTTCATGTATGACCACTCAGGTTAGCTCTTATATGATCACCAAGGTTTGAACTCATGAAATGTGGATTTGATGAAAATCAATTCGACAAACAAATCTACAAAATTCCTTAAAAAATCAACATTTTCGCCCAACTGACACTGTCTATTACATCATTATAACAAAACTCAATATTAGATGCTTACATACCCAATGTACTGAAGAACATAGTTGACTTTGTTAAAACAGTATGTTGTTGAATTAAACTGACCAAAACCAGCTTACATATAGTACATGTATATGTAGTTATACAGGAATATATATATATATATATATACTAGAACAAAGGTGAAGATTTTCCACAGATTGTCATGTACTATTTGACCTTGACCTTTGCAGTTCTTGATAACCATTATCAATTCAAAAACAGCCATACTTATATATATTCAATGTCACAATGGATCTGACTGAATACATACTGCAATATGCTCACAATTTTGGAGTTACATGTGCATTTTTCAACAGGTATTGGCATAATACAGAGAATACACAGCTAAGACAATATTCCATCAAATGTAATTTGTAGTTCGAAATTCTATGTCTCCTTCCTTTTCAAAAATGTCTAAATATGTGGCTTTTATGATTCTCTATAAGGCCAAAAAATATTTCAAGAAAAGTTGATAGAAATTGATACAGTAAAATTGATTTTACTTTTTACATTAATGCAGTAATACTTTGACAAAAAACAATGTTACTGTATTTGTATTCATAGAGAAGATGGCATTTTGTGTTCATTATCCTAATGTTTAATTTGCATTTCTTTTTCATTGTTGATAACACTTAAAACAACTGTACATTATGGTCCGTGGAACACATATCAAGTAATTTTTCGTGATGATCTAAAACTTACTTTTTTTAATAATCAGTTTTACATTGCACAAATTCAATATGCAGAAATTATATTCCTAAAAGAAATTATTTAAATTGCAATTAAAAAAATGGCTGATGCAAATAAAAAGTAACACATTTCCCCCATTTTTGCAAATTTTGTGACATGCAAAAAAATGAAGCAGATATATGGTAATTGGACTGAGATCATGAGTGAAAATTGTATATACTACTTCTGGTCTCTGAGGCATGCATTAAAAAAAGTTTATTGAGCTCACTACTGTAGGGAGACTTTTATTAAAACTTGAGCTGGTCTTTACATTAATAAGTTCCCAAAGCAGTTGTGGGGTCTAAGGCAGAAATATTGACAAATTCTCCTTTGATTTCAGACCCATTATACAACTGTTACAATATACAGAACCCCAATGGCCATTTATAAAAGACGACTTGAGAGTGAAAGTCTAAAAAGTGAACACTGTATGTTTAATTTCACCCTATCCTGACTATTATATACCACATCCAAATCTATTATTTAAAGATGATGTTTGCATCAAAGCAGTCTTGGATCAATTTGTATAATATCAATTTTTGGAAAGACACATCCGATTGATGAAAGTCGATTATACATAATGAAAGAAACCATACAACTCAGAATCCATATCTAAACATGCAGAAAAACTTAAAGACTATAAAACTTGGAATACTTAGTTTCACAAGTTTGGACTACTCGCTAAGGTGAGTTATAATTTTAAAAATAACATATCCAAATGGGATAACAATTTACACTTAAAAAGATGGAAAAATTTCACCTTTGGAAAATTTTAAAAAACACAAAATGTGAAAATTTATAAACTACATTAAAATGTATATTAAAGGTGAAATTTGGGCATAAGATTTCTGTAACTCAGCCAAGATCCTTATAAATTACCGGTAAGCACATTCAAAACTTCTTTGGAATCTTTCTCATAAACCAAATTTTCTCAGTCTCTGTTTATTTTCCATACAGTAGGGAGACAACTCTCTTACTATAATATAACCATTGCAAATACAATACAGAATTAAATCTTGTCAGTTACAACCACATACTCTGTTTGCAGAATCAAAGTTTTAAAATATATTTTTTCTAAGAATACGTATTCAGATACGGTAGTCAAAGAAATTCCCAAAGTGTACATTGACTTATTGGGATTTTTAAAATAGAGTTAATTCTGCAAACAGAGCATTAAAGGGGCATGGTCACGATTTTGGTCAAATTCTATTTTTCTGTTTTTATTATTTACAATGCTTAAGGAATGCATTTCCAATGACCAAATGAAATTGGAGAGTCAGTAGTGAAGTTTTAAGCAAGATACAGGGCTCACAATTCTTTGTAATGTAAACAAGGCTCGTGCACTGTGTTTGTTTACATAAGTTCAATATACCGGTAAAAATCTTTTTCAAGCTGATTTTTCATATTCTTACTCATTTTAAGCATATATAAACAGATCCTAACGTTTACAACATTCATTTTCGATCTTAAACTGGAGTTTTCACTTCAACGTTCAAAATGTAAACAAAAGCTTTGTTTTCATAGCAAAGAATTGTAAGCTCTGTAACTCGCTTATAACTCAACGAATGACGCTCAAATTTTGGTTGCCTATTAAAAATGTCTTACTGAAGCATTGTAAACGTTAAAATCGGGAAAAAAAAATTTTGACCAAAATCGTGATCATGCCCCTTTAAAAGTAGATATCATAATTACCTGGGAATTAAAATGCTCAATTTCACTTCGACTGAATTAATTAAAATATATCAACCTCAAATAATTTTAAAATCAAATCTCTCAAATATTATTATAATCTTGAACCACACCAAATTTGCTCGATTATAAATTGCAAATAGAGAGTATGTCATAATGTTGCTTGAATCACAAATTTCAATGCATAGTGGTAAATATGGTTGCAGCTCTCTATCTTACAAATGCTTGAATGCTTGAATGCTTGAACCAATTCCTATTAGTTCTGAAAAATTAGTAGGTTCACTGTGAAGTTATACCCATGATCTTCGTATATCTTTTGCTCTACAACTTCATAGCCTTGTCACTGATGATTGTCATAATGAGAACTGTGTGCAAATTTTTTAATGTAATAAATGAATAGATAGGCAATCTATAACTGTGCACATTTCTGATGAATCTATTGACGTGATTCATGCAAATCAACAGTGAAAATGTGATTGTGGTCAATTGGTTTCACCCTCCAAACAGTCACACCATAAATAATAGAACATACTAACAAAATGAATTAGAATAAATTATGAACCACTAACAAGAACTTGCCAAATGCAGCTTTAATGGGTGATGGAGCTTCGTGAGTGTTTTTGAATGCAAACGAATTGTATGAAGATTCAAAGCAGTGACTGAATTAGATCCCAAAGAAGGCTTTCAGAACATGAAGAAATGCATAAATATTTAGCTGCATTTTAAATGCAAGCGTATTAACATCTTCTTAATCACAGTGTCCTGGATAATGTTGAGGTCACCCTAAATATGTGCATGCTTTGTCCACATCATCTGCACACAATCTACAACTGATGTTATTGACTTGTTCGGGTGAATAAAAAATATTTCTCACCATAAGAAAAGTTTTCGCTAAGTTTCAATGGTCCTCGGAGAATATAGACAACAAACACTACTAAAACCACCCACACAGCTAACAGGTAAGTCCAAGACCAATGAATCCATGATTTGATTTTTTCAATACACCTTGACAGGAAACCCGCCATGCTGGAACACTAGGTACGCAGCGAAGGAATTTAAAGTTTAAAATTTATTTGGCTGCTTTTATTATTTTCTTAAATCAAAGAAAAATTCAAATTAATTGTTTTGTGTTTGGTTATATCTATTTGATTTTAATCTTAGTCCTATCTTTAGCAGACATTTGCTGCGAAACTTTAATTATTTTGGCGGAAGTTTTCATTTTACCATTTTGCACATGAACAACGGAGACTTTGAACGCTTTTACGGCTTTAGCAAAATTGTTTCATTAGATAGGACTAAATGGCCTTGAAAATCAATTGTGTGATTATTAATTAAAAGGTTAAAAGGTACACGTAGAAGTAGAATTATTTTTTTCACGAATAACAAAATAGGTCAATAAAAATCATGGTGAAACTACGTCCGAATTTACTTCAACAGTAAACTAGTTCAACTATAGTTTATGGACAGGTTTTACAGACAGTCCTTAAAATATGTGTTGTTTGACTTTGGTTGTAAACACCATGAGAATGAAGTGCAGTAGTATGGACTATATATGAGTGCCAAGGCTAGGCTATCGATTGTTTCTTAACTTGGGTTGTTGAATTGCACCAAAAGGCCACGAGCACTGGAAGTTATTGTAAATATATTGTACATGCATGTATACAAAAATAAGGTCTTTTATTATACATGCACATACAATATATTTAGGCCTACAACAAATTCCAGTGCATGTGCTATAGGCCTCAATCTGAGCTACAGGTCAAGCTCCAGGTCATATAGAAAATCATATGGATTTTTCTTGATTAATGTTTACTCTTTACATACTGCTATGTAATCATCTGCACAGGGTCAGAGTACTTTGTACACACATGTCAGGGAACTCATATATTGTGATGGAAATACCTTATCAACAAATTCATTGCGAAATTATCTACCTTATTCTCAAAATCTATATATTTTTTTTAATAGAAAAATTAAGATCATACAATGTCAAATCCATTTGGGAGCTCCTCATCCCCATTTGGGTCATCATTTGGTGCACAATCGTCAAACCAGCCCCAGCAGGCATTTGGTGGGACATCCTCTCTGGCTTCTCCCTTTGGTCAAAGCTCTGGGACAACCTTTGGAAGTCCTGGGAATCCTACATTGGGATCAGGATCAGCAGTATTTGGAGCAACAACAGGATCAAATGCTTTTGGATCTGGTTCAGCTGCATTTGGATCTACTGCTAGCAGTAGAGGCTTTGGAGCTGGATCACCAAGCACTGGTTTTGGGGTGTCATCTGGAGGGTTTGGAGGAAGTATCACAGGGACTGAATTCCAGTCTGGAGTTGGGAGTTATGGTGGAGGTTCTGCCTTTGGAACGACTACGGTAAACACTGGATTTGGAACAAGCAATGCTGGATCAGGTAGCGGTGGGTTTGGAGGTGGATTTTCTGGATCAACTCCAAGTGGTGGATTTGGATCTAGTGGATTTGGACAAGGATCCTCAGGGTTATCATCTAGTGGAGGCTTTGGGGCAACCTTTTCCATGCCAACAACAGCTGGAGGTTTTGGAACTGGATCTGTAGTTTCAATCTCAAGTGGATCTAGTAATCTGCCTGCTTTTGGGAAGTCAGTAGGATTTGGTTCTACAACTCAACCTGGAGGTAGCTTTGGAACCACACTAAGCACGTCCTCATCTGGATTCGGAACAGCTGGAGGCTTTGGTCCATCAACAGGTTAGAAATAAGGGGAATGCTATATTTAGTTCAAATTATTTTATTAGCTAACATTAATATTGACTGTCATAATTATATTACTATATCAACACTGAAAAAGAAATTTAGCTTTGGGGTACTAGTAGTCATTGTATTTTACATGAAGGAAAGCATACACAGTCTTCTGTGTATTTATGCTGATCATGTCCTGGTATTTGGCTACATTTATCAGATTTCTTGATATGTCTATGCATGATGTTTAGTGAATTTCCTATTGATTGCATTAGATAACACTTTTATCATTTCTTTTTTTTTTTATCTATTGAAGGTGGTACATCATCATTTGGGACAGGTGCAACATTTGGAGCCACAAATAAGCAAGGCAGTAAAAGTATACAGATGTCTTCATCAGGAAATGCTGTGAAATCCCTAAACTCCCAACCCACTCCTGCATTCTTTGGACAAGGCAATGTGTTTTCATCATCAACAGCTGGGAGTGGAGCAGTCAGCTCTGTTTCAGCCAGTGCCAAAAATGCATTTGGAACATCCACATCCAGTGTGTATGGAAACTCAACAACTACAAGATATTCTCCCTTTGGGGCCATTACAGGAACAGGAAGTGCACCTTTTGGTGGAATGTCGTCAGCACCCAGTGGAATATTTAGAGGAGGTCCTCCCAAAGAAAGTGGATCATTTGGCGGACCTACCCAATCAACATCCTCACAGTTTAAATCTTTAACACAGACAGATGAAGTTGGCCAGAAGTTTGGGGCAAAAGGATCTAGTAGTTCTGGTCTGTTTGGAAAAGGCTCCCAAATGTTTGGTAAACCAGAGTCCTCGAACACATCAAATGAAGGAGGGGCAGCCAGAATGAGCAGGCAAACAGGATTTGGTCAAGATGAGCTGAGCCAGGGATCGAAGGATAACGGAACAGGGGAGATAGTGGGATTAGTGCCCCCAGCCTCCAAGTTCATACTGAGAACTTCTGCTCCTAAAGCAATACAGTCCACAGCTAGTAATGAAAGTAAGTCAAAGTCATTTATTGACAAGTAATAATAGAAGTACACATATAAAAAGTTTAAACGTGAATCAAATTTAAATGAAAGAGCCTGGAGAATTTGCTTGTTTATTACTGTCTGTATTATACCACATAACACTATAGCCTCATTTTCTGTTAAAAAAAAAATGAAATGTACTTGCATCTGAAACAATTTAATTATACAACTCATCTGATGATTTATTTAAGAAGGCATTGAGACATCAACCACAAAATCTAAGAAGACTCTGTTCCAGGAGGAAGCTCACTCAGGACACAGACCAGGTAAAACAGGTGGAATAAAGTGTTTTTAGTTAAAGATTTTTTTCATAAATTTGCTTAAATTTTACATGTATACAGGGACCAACCTAGAGCAAAATTTTAGGGAGACTTCACTTCTCCCTAACAGAAAAATAGGGAGAAGTTTAAGAAATCAGGGAGACTTCCATTGCTTGACAATGGCATAACAGTAATGATGATATACATTTTGTACACAGATTCAACCTTTAATAATTTAAATTACCGTAGATTAGAAGCAAGTCAATAAAAAATGAAACAACTTCTAAAAATTAAAAAAAACTTATCAAATTAATTAAATTTAATTTATTTTATGTATTCATACATTTTATAGATGAAATGTGTTGTAATTGTGTTAGCTAAATGACAAATAAAATCAATCTCTGTATTTCTGTGTATTTTGGAGGTATTAGTCCAACCCTTTGACCCAATTACAACCGTTATGTAGAGGATGTTATTTTCTAAAGATAACTAAACAAACGGTTTTATGATTATTTTAGCATTAATTTGGCAGAGTTATTAACTAATTACAAGTTACCAACTAGTTGTAACATCAACATGAAAAGAAATAAACGTTGGTTGCACAGTATGTATTTGCATCACCCGTATTTATAACCCCTAAAGATAAGACATTCTCCAGTAATTAATCACAACAGGGGTTAAATGAGGCTGTGAAAACGTCTTTAGAATTAGTTAATTATCATTTTATTGCCTTTGGGGTTAATTTACACTATTGTGAACTCATAATACAGGGCGACTTCAACTTCTCTTTCGGAGGAAATTCCGGCGAAGTTACCGATCAAAAGGCGATTATTTCGCCCAAGTCGCCCCCTAGGTTGGTCCTTGGTATATTGACAATATTTCCTATTGTAAATGATATACTGTAAAAGTGGTTATGTACGCTGGTGGTCAAGAACGCGTTTTCTATGGTCAAACAATACGCGTGTGTATTAAATACGCAGATACGTGATTTACCACTCTAAAGTGTTTAATATTTTACCATTTGCGTGGGGGTAATTTATGCGGTTTTCAGCTTATTGCGTAACTAGTGTACATTTCCCCCATGCGTAAATATCCACTTTTACAGTATTTTAAGTAATGATAAAATGTTTGATGTTCAAGATACATAAAATCCAAACTCTTTTGACATTGGTTATTTCATAATCATGTCTATTTAACAACTACTGTCTTATTTATTAAAAATGAAAACGGAGAGGATAGATTCAGTAAGAATTTGATCCATTATGTTGTAAAATTATCTGTATTGAGATTAAGGATATTTGACTCTAGGTGCGTCTCAGGTCTTGTTTGGCAAAGCCATCGCTGGCTCACAGAACAGGGTCTGGAAGCGTACCACAGATGGAGAGGAGGCGCGCAAAATCAAACGCAAGTCCAGCGACGGAACAGGTAAGTCAGCCCAAACTATCTAATTTAAATAATTTTGTTTTTCTGAGTTTGTTTGTCTTTGTATGGTATAAGCTCTAGGAGCATGGTGTAGTCTTTTATAGTTGTAGACCTTATCATTTAATTATTGTACTGGAATGTACAGGTACTAGCATGGTGTAAAGGTATGTTGACCCCATGAAAAGGGAGATAACTTTAGCTGCAATGAATGCTCTTAATGCAAATATATATAAAACAAATAAATATTCATCATTACATGTATGTAAAAATGTTTATGTTGTTATGCAAGCAATTAAGAATCTATTTCTTTGTTTACATAGAGGAAGAAAACCAAGCAAAAAGGACTACCATGACAAGGAGACTCTCAGTGGCAGATGACAAAGACAGGGTCGCTCTGATCTGTAAGAATGTCCCGCCTCGATTCAACAACAGCCAGAAGCTGCGGCAGCATTTCAGTAAATTTGGGGAGGTTGCCAGAGTTTTCCCAAAACCAGAGAGAGGAATGGCTACTATTCATTTCAAAACTCATGTTAGTCATTAAAGTTACATGTAATTAATTAATTAATTGTGATGTATTGATTAAAAATGAACCGAAATCCTTCAACAGATATACCAGATCAAAAGGTGGTTCAAATATAGACTGTAAATAGTTTCCCTTTCTTAGACTTGATAATATAATATCGAAAACATTACATCTGGAAAGAAATATGTAAGGAAAATCTCAGTAATGAATAAAAACAGTATTAGTTCAGTTCTCATATGTCATTTTTTTGTTGATTTTTCTAGGAGTCAGCTGTAGAAGCCAAAAGAAGAGGAGCAGTTATCATGAAAGGAGAGAAGAGAATGGAGCTATTTTGGAGCTCTTACTCACCTGCAGGGAAAGTACAGGCAAGAAAATCCTCAGCAGAAGATGCTACGGGCCAAACCGCTGGACCAATCAAAAGACAGGCCCAAGGTCAGTCAGTTACATAATATGCATGGAATAAACATTTGTGTAACATACCAATAGCCAATGTTTATAATATAAACAAAGATACAGCCTCATGATTCCAATGCCCATGCTTCTCTTATTCTTTACTTCCTATTCAATATCATATTCACTTATGTTATGAATGAAAAATTTACACATACAAGAATTCTGGATAACTATTACATAAAGATACTACAAAATTCAGTCTAATATTTCATTTTGTTGATTGATGAGAAATTAAAAAACCTTTAAATCATATTTAATTTACAGTTTTCTTTTCATAGTTATTGGTAAATAAAATTTATTTTGACAAGCTTTAATGGATAGTTTTAATAATTGATTTACAGTGACTATTGCTAACCACAAACCCAGTTAAAGATGTTTGTACTGTAGATACAACAAGGTTAAATCAGCACAAATGGAGAAGAAGCGAGGTGGATGATGAACTAGCCAGCATGTCAGGCACAGGTGACCTCAGTCAGCCACAGCAGGAGGTCAAAGTTCACCTGTCACAGTCCATTGAACGAGGGGCACGCCACTCCAGCCCTGTGCCCAGCACATCAGGGTCAAGCGTAGCCATGGTAACAAAAATAGATCAAGGTAAGAATGTTAGGAAATAACAAGTATGAAATTCATTGGAATTTTAACCTGAATTAAACATTTATTTATGTTTGTTCATAATTACAATGTATATACAGGTATCTTGTTTTTAATAATATTTAGTATTGTATTGTATTGTTTATTTGCTAAAATTCAAATGAATTATAAGCAGTTGAAACATATGTACATAATTATAAATATATAATGCTACACTCTATCCAATCAGAATCAAACAGTTCGCTATTGACGTTAAACAATATTCTAAAAAAATATTATTCATACATGTACATTCATAGGAGGAGAGACCATATAAATCAAATGATTATAATAATGATAATAATGATAATAATAGTAATATTAATAATAATAGTGATAATAATAATACATCAGTTGGATGTACTAGTTATCCGACTCCCGTTTTTTACCTGCCTCACGCAGAAACATTGCGAGATGGCACAATTGTTTGCGATTATGAATGGCAAGGAGTTGAACTAACTTAAACATTGAAGGACGAGACCAGTAATATTTTTTTAAATACAATACCCGTAGACTTTTATAAAATGGACATTTTTATTTAGTAATGATATAATTGTTTGATACAGGTTCCATTATTACCCTCAAGAACTCCACTGCTAGAAGTAATTCAGATAAACTGCATATCCTCAATCTACGGGACAAAGTTAACAGGCATGGTAGGTCAACACAAGCTTTATTGACCAGATCAATTCATCAGAAAGGTTTAAAGGCAATTTATTAGTGCATAAACATGTATACAAAATTGTACAAATATTAATTTATTCTTTGGTTTCTTGTTAAAACGAGAAAGTTTAAGAGATAATTATATTTTTCGTAAATGCAAGTATATTTATTTAGTACATTCATCAAATTAAAGGGGCAATACCTAAAAATGAATTAATTTATGACTTGAAAAAATAAATTTCAGATTTCTTTCATATATACATGTACTTAATTAAACATGCAAATGGGTTAACTGAACATGAAACAATTTAAAGGTGACCCCTCACAATACATGAAGTATCATTAGTCGCTTTTGAGAACAAGAACATCAACCTTTTGTTATTATTACAGGTTCTAAAAAGCAGGCAGACTTAGCCACGGCCAAAGCCTTTGTAGGGAGCTGTACGGACATGTGTCCAGAGAAAGAGCGTTACGACCGAGAGGAGAAACGAAGGCTTCATAACTACGAAGTCCTACAGGGCACTGAGGGGGTAGGTCACAGGGGCAAGGTCACAGGGTGAAAGCTGGAGCCATATAACAGAAGCTTTAAATTTCATTTTACTGTAGAAAACTCTTTACTTATCAAGTGTTTCAAATGGTATTTTGCAAATACCCTAAAACTTATTGGTGTCTCCAATTAATTTTTACAGACTGGTAATCCACAAGTTAACCATTCCTTGGCAGTGAAGGAGTATAGTCGATCATCAGCGGATCAGGTTAGTTTGAACTTCTTTAAGTTAGTACGAGGGTCAATCAAAAAATATGAGGACAATGTGGCTGTCTATCATATATTCTTCATAATAGTCATAACTAACAGATTCATTTATGCACCAACCCTTATTTTATTGATAAACGAAGTTTTATTTCATTTGTTGAAAGGGTATTTTTGTTACCCGATTTCAAAAACAACATGTTTCGTCACCACGGCGCACGGTAACATTGAAAAAATGAAGTCAAGATGACGCACGCACAGTTAATAAAAGAACCCAATCTTTAGATCACCATGAGTCTTTTATGCTTTTCACCATACAATTGAAATCGGCGCTATATCACTTGACATCTAATTTGTTCACATTTGTTCGAGAATCATAAGTTAGTTCCTCAAAGTTTTCATTTTTTTTCTTCGTTTACTGTAAGAAAAGCCCAGAACGTCAGATGACATTGTTTATTCTTTTGACCAAATATTTACAGATTTTCTACTCTTTCGTACTTTTGATGTTCAAAATACAAATACCATCACCCCCCGAAAATGTAATACAGTTAAACAAAAACGTGTAAATAATTGTTGACTTATTTTTCCACCAGTTAGCATTTTCAGTTTGTATCGGCTTTTCCCCGAGTCTACTAAATTTAATATTAATATGACATTAAGTAACATAGCTATGGCAAAAGTCTTTATATATTTTGATTGACCCTTGTAGTGACATCATCAACATATTATAATACACACTGAGTATGGTTATATATTAACTTTGATATTAATACAGTTTCCATATTCCTAAGTGAAGACAAAATCAATGCATTTTGATCAAAGGACAGACTAATTGACTATTTTTAGCCCTAATTTTTCAGTGACAAATTTTGTTTTCTTATAGAACTGAGATTCTTGATACTCATACAAGTTTTGTATTATTTAAATTTCAATGCTAATTGTCTTGTACAGTTTTCTGCAATACAATTGTAGACAAAATTAGTACATGTTCTGTACATTTGATCAACAGGAGGAACCCCTGCCGTATGAGCTGAGGACTCTCCCCACCCTCACCTTAACGATGACCTACTTACTGAGTGAGATCGCTGACCGTGGGGAGGACGGGAAGTGGGGCGATTGGTTCGATTTCTTGTGGAATAGAACCCGAGGCATTCGGAAGGTAACAAATTTTTTTATGCATGCTTCCTTGGACAAGGAAAATATAATTCGCAACATTGTTTGTAATCCTAGAAATTCAGTCATTTCTGTATTTCCAATGTTGAATAATTCTTGTCTTTTTACACTTCACGTAAGTAAATGCACATGCTTATCTACCTGCAGATGTTTTATCAGTCGATGTACATGTAATACAGAGCAAAAATAATACATAATAGCATATTTTTCATGAGGAGTACAATGTAAATAGATACATTGAAAACTGAAAATACATAACTTCATCACTGATTTATATCATAAATTTTGACGGTATTGATTAATGTAATTGTATACAAAAAAAGTCCCATGGCATACATAAACATCTGAGCCCATGTTTTACAGGAAATCACCCAGCAACAGTTCTGTAATACAGAGAGCACAGCATTGCTGGAAAAGTGTGTCCGCTTCCACATCTTCTGTGCGGAGCGACTCTGTGAAGAGGACATGCATTCGTTTGACGACAAAATCAACAACGAGAACATGACAAAGTGTCTACAGACGCTAAAGGAGAACTACTCAGACCTGGAGAAGAAGCAGGAGTTCTGTCCAAATGAGGCAGAGATGAGGTGTTACATGGTCTTAATGAATCTCAACCAAGGAGACATCCTCAGGTAGGTTCACATGCAGATCACAGCAGTGCCTTCTGTGTAATTCAATTATATTCATTGACTTAATAAAATATGTTCAAATCAAATCATTCCCATACATGTGCAGTATGATATTCTTGATATCTAAGCTTATAGACATCTGCCAGGACATGTAAATCTCTTAAAGTTAACTTTACAGTTTGTCATCTTTTTGGTGACTAAATCCTGGAGTGATTAAAGGTTGAGTAACCTGTTTTGATATCTGCCCTTTTATTGTGTGTTTTAAGATTATCATTGACTATGTATTTCTTAATTTCTTCCTAAGAGCCATGAAAGAATTCTTCTTTCATGAACGTTAACTAATGTAAAATTTTTAACTTATTTACCATGACTGGTTTCCAGAGAGACACAGCAGCTACGACCAGATGTACGAAACACGACCTACATTAATTACGCACTACAGGTGTACGCGGCCCTGAACAGTAACAACTTTGTCCGCTTCTTCCGACTGGTCAGGGGCGGGTCTTTCCTGTGTGCCTGTATCATGCACAGGTGTGTAGTGAAATTCTTACACTCATGTTACATTATTTTATATTATCACATCAGATTTTTTAAGGTGAAAATTCAAATCATCAAGTTGCAGAATTTTTGCCACTATGGTTTGATTGGGTTTTGGGCAAATCTAAACCACATCATCTTTGATTGAATACATACAAATATTTGTAGTGCCAGCTTTTTCTTTTTATTTGACAAAATGACACACAAAAGTACAATTATAATGCAAAGCAAACCAATGTTTACAAATATTTGGAAATATCTTTATCATTGCTGATAAAATATTGCATCCACATGCAAATGTGATTTCATGTAAAAATAATTATTATCTATGGTTGAACTTGCAGATACTTCACTCAAGTCAGAAAGAAAGCTTTACAGATCCTTATTAAGGCTTATCGGAAAGGTGTACAGGTATGTTCCTTGTGGGCAGTTAGGTATTGATATTCAGATACTGAAATCAATCTATTGGTTCTTAAATGATAAATGAGGATGCATTAGGAATTCTACATATTGAGTGGTGACCATAAAAAAAAATTATTTTGAAAATACACTTAGTATCTGTCAGAACTTTTGGGGTATAAGCAGTGTGTATACAGTTTAATTTGTGATCATTGTAAAGCTTCCACTGGATGACTTGGTGAGGACAATGGTGTTTGATGATCAGAATGAGGCTGCCCAATTCTGTCAATTCTTTGGACTGACCACGGTGGATAACTGCGTTACTCTGGACAGAGCGGCATTCATCGACCCAGAGGAAAACTGGTGCCCTCGTAGATCAGCCCTTATTGAGCACAAACGAAATACTTCAATTGGCGAGGTTATAATGTGATACCTATGTAAATCAAACATGTTGAAAATACTGTGTATAATAGCCAAAGCATTAAGATCTCCTTTATTGTTAACCATGTTCTTTTTCCTAGGCTATAAATGGGGGTCCACTGCCAGTATTTTCACCACCAAAACCAGAAAATAGCTTTGATGAGAATGGCAGGTTTATTGGCCAGATTATAGTTAAAGCTTCAGGTAATAAAATGACTGCATTTCAAACGTTTGTGGTATCAGTGGCCTCAATATGTTGATGCAGGATGTTCTAACAATTGTTGTTTGGTCTGTAGATCTAGTGGATTCTCAAAGGAAAGAGCCAAAAAGCATCAGGCCAGAGACTGACCAAGCACCTGTTTCCTCTGAAAGAGTGGTGACCCCGCAACCTCCAGCTGAACGCAAACCCAAAGTCACTTTCTCATTAGAGGTATTGATGTTTTGATTGTTTTGCTGTGTCCTTCTGTCTATTTGATTCTACATGTATTATGCTTTAAAAAGAAAGTTCTAGAGACAGTTTGACAAGACTTCATACTTACATGTAGGTTTGTAGTGGGGAGCTTTATTTAAGTGTGTCATGGTTTTCTTAACATGGCGTTCCCTATAAATTGTATTTTTCGCCCTTCCTTATTTTTAATGTTGATACATTTTATGATCGTGGTTCAATTTCATGTTTATTCAAAGTCTTTTGTTTTATTGGATATAGCAGAACAAGATATCATAAATGAATGGTAAATAATTGGTAAAACGCTTTGATCATAAGTCTAGTGAAATCAAAATTATCTTAATGTAATCACCTGGTACATTTCAGCCTGTTTTAGCATCATACTTCTATCAGATAAACATTTGCATGTATTTGTCAGTAATGATATTGGTTCTGTTTCAGGAGGTCAAGGAGGAGGCGAAGCTGTTATTCTGGGAGGTGATCGACGGCCTTTGTCTGGAGATCGGACAGGAAGTGAAGCGTGACATGGTGGACCCATTAATGGACTTCTCCCTGTCTGTGTACGATTCCGTCTCAACCGAAGTCGTCACCAAGTTTGTGTTGTACGTTGTTCTGCGTTATATCCGTACCTTTATTGAAAAACATTTTTGCTACCAGGCTTAGAATTTCCTAAATGAACTCTAGTTTATCTATACTGTAAACTAATTTGCACACCGTACACATGTATTGATTTATATTGTGTACGCTAAGAAATTAAGGTTAGAAAAATTATTATTCTCTCAAACAAATTATATTGTTATTTCAGAAAACAAATCATTATTATGGATGCACATTCAACTCTTACAAATGAATTCAGAGAGAGATTTAGTGTCATAATATGAGCAATAAAATAAAGTTACTTGAAATTTTTAGATGAATATTTAGATTTTATAATTTACCAAAAGAATTTTTATTTTTAACATTGAATACTGATTTAAAGTTCTTTGGATTTTGGGCAATTGCAGTATTCTGTATAAACAGTTTTTACGTCAACACCTTAGCTTACTTACACAATTATCATAATTATAAAGAAATGTACAATTCTCTCACTTTGTACACAAATTTAGCTAGATTTGTTATAATCTTTATATAAAGGGAGTTTGCAGACGCAGTGAAAACCCTACAGGAGCAGCAAAAGGCAGAGAGGGAAGCCCAAGCTCGAAACGCTGCAGCAGTTCAGATAACCAGTGAGATCCTCAAGGAAGTCCTAAATGAGGAGACCCTCAACTCAGCCACTGAAGAGTTCAGGCATGTTGTCTGTTTTATTTCAGAAATTTTTTCTCTATTAGTTTGATGAATGAACTTTTTAAGTCAAATAAGGTCCCTTTGTTACAAATTTCAAACCTCTAATTGTTATTATGATTCAGTGTTTAAACACAGGAACTTGATGTTTCTCGTTATAAAAATTATGCCCCTTTCCAATTAAATCGAAGTACTTAGGACCAATTGATTTACCGGTACTTCATTATATCCGTAATTCATTATAACTTTATAACGAATTAGTAATAATAAATATAGCGAATTCACTATATACAGTACATGTTTTCTTTCACCAGACTACATTTTTTGCTAATTGAGGCTTAGAATTAAATTACATTCTTTTGATGCCTTTAATAATCGGAATGTAAATATTAAAAGAATTTATGTGAAAAAAAATTCATTTAAACTATTATGTTAAATGGTAGTGCAAACTTTTTAAACTGTAAAGAAATTTGTTATTAAAGTATTCAATTTCATCACTTTTCCCCTCTACGGGACTCAAAATCAGTTTGCTATATCCGTAATAGGTATTTTTATTCATCAGAAGTAAAATAGTTAACATGAGGTGCTTGTGTGATTTATGAATAAACATGAATTAATTAAATATTTTTAAAATACAGGGAAGTTCAAGCTGAATTGAAGAGACAGAGAATTGAAAGGTGTTCTGCAGAAGTTGCAATGGCAATATTAAACACCTCTGTTCTAGACATGACCCATTCTCTCTCTGAAGAATTTTATCAAAAAGATGTGGTAGAGCGACTGCAACGATTGGCCGACCAGGAACATTGTGTCAAGGTCAAGAGAGCGGGGCGCTTTTTCCAGATGTGGAAAGCTCAGCACTCTGCTCGCATCAAGTTCAAACGATCCATGCTGGATTTTCCTTCATCCAGTGCCATGATGGACCCAGCACAGCAAGTAGAGGCTCTGATTCCAGACGGAAGAAGAGAGGAGATTCAGGAAGAAGGGTTCTATGTGACCCAGACCACCAAACTGTCGCTGGAGTCGCCAGTGGAGTATGTGAAGCGATTGGAAGCTGAGGAAAAAGTGCTAACAGCACATGAGATCTACAGAAATCTGTGTCGGCAAAAAGCTTGGAAACCTTTGGATGTTGGGTCGCTTATTGGGCATCAACTTTTGCTTCAAAACAAAGAGGCTATTAAAAGTGGGTTTGAGTTTATGCTGATATTTTAATGTTTCCCAATGTTACATATATTCAAAGTTGTCAAAAGAGCAACATTTCTGATAGATTTGGTATGAAGGGGTACTCAGGAAACCACATGATGAAAAACATCATAGAAACCACAAACAATGATGGACTAGTATTAGCTCTCTCTTTTTTTCTGTTATCAGGAGATCCAAGCTGTGGTCACATGTTCTGGAAGCTGCTGATTTCTCTGCCAGACCCTGACCTCATTCAGACTCAGCACCAAGGTCAAGGTCTCCAGCAGCTCACCAAGTGGCTCAAGGCCAAGTTCCACCGAGGGACTTCCACATCTCAACAGCTCTCCTCTGTACAGGTCTGTTACTTTTACTGAAAAATGCTTTAATTTTCGGAGATTTTACATTGTTTGTCCTTTCAATTATAAAAAGCTGTTACCTGTTCTTATTTTCCTTTGATAGAAATGCTATAATAGGTAAACTTTACTCAATGACATCTAAGGATTTTTGATTTTTGGTTTGGTATCTGTCTTCTTTTTTTTTCTGCAGTTGAATATAATCTGTATACAATGTACATAAGTTTGAAATTGACATTAATGTACATATTGTTATCTTTGCTATAAACTTTGAACCAGGTAGATATGTTAAAATCCAAAAGAAGAATGAAAAAAAGTTCTCTTGTGATCTCTTAGATGTTGTCTTTTTAAATCAGATGATATATTGAGCTCTTGAAATGGTTTCTTTTTCTTAATTGTAGAATGAGCTGTTAAGTTTGTACAAAGTGCCAGTGACCCTGAACTCTCTTCAAGGCTCTCTGGGAGTTTGTGTGAGGCTCCTGGAGGGAAATATAGCTATCGGCGACATCCCAGGCAGCCTGCAGGGGGCCTCTGGTCTCCTCTTTGTTCTGCCCCCAGCAATCAGTGAGGACCCAGAGTGGGTATGTTGATTATTAACTGACCTTGTTTTTCAGTTTAGTGTGGAATTTGGTAGGGGGCTCTTCAGTTAATGCTTGACTCCTCTCAATCTGTTTAACAGCAGCAATCATGATACAGCCTCTTTAATGTAAAATTGATCAGCATTGAAAAGTAGTTGGAATTTAAAGATATTATGTATTCTAAAATATGGGAGGGGGATGCACTTTAATAGTTATTTTATTTTCAGTTTAATGTGTTAGTTGTTTATAAAGAATAATATTTTAAGGCTGTACAAGATTATAAAGAATTGACTTGGATTAAGACAAAACTATTGTAAGGCTAAAAATAACAGCTGTATAAATACTTTTATGTGTATCTGCTTCAAACAATAAAAAAAATAAATCATTGTCAAGCTTTTGTTATATATTATCATATTGTTCATAACATTTACTTTATTCATTTGAGTATTATAATTTCATTACCAGAGTTTGTGGGAAGACGAAAAAAGGAGACTAGAAGTTCTCTTAAGGAACAAACCTATCTCTCCTCCCCTACCATTGGTTGTGATATGTCCTGTTCCAGCCAATGAAAGTGTAGATGAGAACTTTGTGCAGAGATGTCTGAACATTGATGATTTGGTGGCAGAGAAGATGATCAGTTACATGTCATTGTGTGTTATACAGTATGATGAAGATTTACCCGAGGGTATTGAAGTCAATGATCCAGAGGTTACAGAAAAGGTAAGAGGGGAGGAAAGCTTTCTATCAGTGGATCTAATTAGTGTATATCATGTCAAAAAGATATATATATATACGTAGTGCATCAAGCCGTTTTATCAGATTAGCTACATGTTTGTTGTGGAATTTGTGCCATCTTGTCAATACAAAATCGGTACTGGTATATAATTTCCAGAAATAACTGAAATGGGCATTTTTTTTTTATATATTTGAAAGAAAATTCTTAACTAAAATGGAATTGATTTTTCAGCAATATTCAATTTTTGGGATCTTGATTCCTATATTACCAATTAATTGAATTCTTTCTATTAAAAAAAAAAAATAGAAGCATATTTTACAAGTTTGATCAGTATAGGTCTAATTTGATAAGAGACTAACTGTCTGAGTGATATAAGATGAGACTAACTGTGTTATTTAAGGTGAGACTAACTTTCTGAGTTATATGAGGTGAGACTAACCCTCAGTGTTATGTTTAGCTTTCAGACAGAGTGAGATGGTTGGCAGAACAGTTCCCTGGGACCCCGGGCCTCCAGACTCAGTACTGTAGGTCTGTGGTGGAAGACTTCCTACAGGAACACTTCTACAGCCGAGTGTTGTACAACCTCAAACAGCGCAAACTTCAGGGTTACCTGCACCAGGTAATAAGTCGTTCTATGTCGTACTGTGGTTCCAATGATATTCGTGGAATTAAATGATTTTTTTCAGTTTTAAGTTGAAACTTTCAATTTATGTAAATTAGTAGACAGTAATCCTATCAATACAATGTATGATTAGAAACTGCCCTTCGCTGAACATTTAATTTCGTGGATCAAGTCAACAACGAAATCCATAAAAATTGGTAATCAGCAAATGCTGATGAAACCACAGGAAACTGTAGTGCTTTCTCATTATACATTTTTGGAAATAAATGAATGTGTTGGTAGTATAGTTTCAGTGATTTCATTCTATAGTGAACTCTAATCAAAGCAAACTTTATCATATCACGTCTATATGTTTTTTTCATTATTGCACTGATATCTGTTTGTTCTACAGGATCCAAACACAATGATATCTCTATACAATGCTGGCATGGTCCATTTACAACAAGTGCTCACATCACCAAAGCTATCTGATCACTCCTGGCCAGTCAGTGAATTTACCCATTCAAGGAGACATGGTTAGTTATACCCCCGCAAACGAAGTTTAGGGGGGTATATTGGTTTCACCCTGTCCGTCTGTCTGTCTGTCCGTCTGTCTGTCTGTCCGTCTGTCCGTCCGTCCGTCTGTCCGTCTGTCTGTAGACGCAACTTTGTCCCCCCTATAGAAATTTTTACTACTGCATGAAACAGTCTGAAAATTTGTACATATGTTGAACACCATCTGAAGATGTGCACCTGCAATTCTTTTAAAGATCAGACAAGATTTAATGATTTTATGACAGTTTTCATTTTCTTTATTCTATATATTGTACACTGATGTTGAAAAGTAAGGGAGGTAATCCTTACAGATTTTATTAATTAATTAATAGTATTAAAACACTCTAAAATATATTTATATAAATACATCCAGATGGAGGTTTTTTATCTTTATGTCTTAAATAAATTTATTTTTTATAAGTATTCTATCAACTGACAATGCAAAATTTTTGTTTGTCAATGATAAATTCTTAGGAGCTAATAAGAACATCAAAGACAAGTGTGGCTGAATTCATTTGTCCCAAGGGGGCCATTATCTGAGCCATGGTTTAGATAGAGCTTGTGTTTGGGGAAAATTGATAATCTGTAAAATGGGCGATCATGTAAACCAAAAATTTTTATCATTATAAGGAAATAAATAATATCATTATTAATAAAGAAGTTAACTATATTTAGAAGTTGTTTAAATTTATTAGTCAAGTAAATTAATGAAGTGACCCTATAGGTCAATAATTTAAATGAAATTCAAAATTACTGATATAATTGTAGTGTTTTGGCAATTTTAAAATTATTGTACAGAATATTAAATTTTCTTTTTTTACATATTTTTACATATTATGGTAATTATGGTAATGTTTTGGGAGTTTATAAAATTTAACAAGCTCATCAAAGAAAATCATAGTCCTATGGGATCAATTTTCTGATATGGAGTTCCATTGTAACATAGGAGAAAGTGAGGAAAATTTGAAACAACTAATTGCATCTGTCAAGACTCTGATTAGAAAGATATTCAAAGTTTAATCAACAGAAGAGCATTGCTTGGCTACCGGTATTTCCATTTACTGCAAAGGGAGGGGTTATTGTAATTTTGGTGGTTTTTCTTTAAAACAGTTAAATTTAAAAAAATATCATCAGATACATAAATTTGTAGATGTATAACTGTTATACATAGTATTTACAGTGAAGTTCTGACAATTTTGATTTTAATTTTTCTCTGTTAACTAATTTTTTTTTTACAATTCTAGAATTTTTTTTCATTTGTATGTGGTGCAAACCTTTATTATTCAATTCAATTATTTGTCCCATTTAAAATTAGCCTTGCGGGGGTATTAGTCCCATTAGGACAGTTCTAGTTTAGATTGTGAACATTCATGGTTATTAACTAACAAAAAAAATATTGGACAATTTTGATACCAGAACTCATTTTAGATGCACAAGTATGAATATATTTAGAAAAGAAAATTGCTTTGGGGATAAATTTAACTTTTTGCCTTATTTTGCCAAAAAAAAATGCTTAAAACTGTTAATTGATGCATGTTATTGTTTCAATTCATCATCTCTGTTATCAAGATTTGCCTCCCCTATACTGGAACACTGACCAACACTTGACGATGGTCTCTGACCTCCTTGCTGACCTTCAGCTGCCCAGCTTTATATACGGTCAGGAGGAGAAAGATGATTGGTCGACAGTGTGTCAGGATGTCTGGGCCTATGTACAGCGCATCGTCGATGGTTTTTCACCTTCCAATTCTGTGGATTTTACATCAAAGTAGGTTTGAAGAAGAGGGAGAAAATGGTCAATCTCTAAGATTTTGGTCCCATTGAACCTTTCAATTTATTCTGTAAAATGATGGAGGCGATTGGAATAAATAGAAACCCAGCATTAAACTTGCAAGTTGTCTTGGGTTAATGATCAATTAGTTTTAGATTTGAATAATAGATGGCTTCTGATGGCACTGTGTTTCTTCACTCATTTCTCAGTTTCTTCACCAATTTCTCAGTATTTTATTCAAAATTGTCCTTTAACATACAATTTATCAGCTCATCAACTTGTTATTCATTAATATACATCTGCCAGATCAGTTATGGTATAGTATATTTCAGTATATTTTTGATTTAACATTTAGCAAACAATGAAATGACAGAGAGACATTTTACCGGTATTTAGAATGTGTAAAACATAAGTTTTGCCCATATTTCAGAATAAGAGTTCTTCTACATCGAACTCGTCAGGACTTTGAGGAAACCTGTGACCTTTGTACCGGGGTCAGTCGCTGTGACCCGACCTATATCAACATGCCATGGACCGACCTGATTATGGCCTGTGTAGAGTTTAAGATTTCTGAAGCTGACTTCATGGACCCTAACTCAGAGGTACTTTGTGATTTTTAATATAATACTGTAATAAAGTTTATGAACAATAAATTTATATAAAAGACAATTCTGATTGTAAACCAAGTACCCAAGGAAAAAATTACACGTATATGCTTTAACACTGTATCATACAAACATATTTTTTAGTCTATAAAATAGGTAAACTATTAAATCTGTGAAATAAATTGTAGCTGGTCCAAAACAGCTTAAGGAGGCTGGGTGGTCAACAGATAAACCATCAGATATAACTCTAGTTTTAAAAAATGATGTTATATTTTAATGTATTAAGTGATATTTTTGCATTTACTGTGTCGCTATTGATTACCATAAAATGTGTTTACTTTTATATATTTATTCAAAAATGTTTTAAGATTTTAGATTTAAGATGTTATATAGAATACTGTAAACATATTATATTTAGCGTGTACAATGTTTGGCGGAATATGATTTTTCAACAAGTTAGCTTGGATTTGATTTTAGCACATTTCTGAATGTACCTATTTATCTACTTGTATATTTTAATTTGGCATTGTACTTGATTTAGTGACCCCGTTTTCTGCCAAAAACACTAAATAGAATACACATCCAAATGTAATACGTTTAAATTATTAAACTTTTTGACTGTTTCACAGACAGGAATGGACGAGTTGGTGCTGGCGTATGACAAGGAGGCTCTCTTGGCTTTTGATCCTCCTTCAGATTGGCGCTATCTAGAAAATGACCAGGATAGAGGAGGTTGGTTGGAACTAAAACATATACATGTACTCATAAAAATAATGTACAAGTGTTTGTTTCCCTTTTTAAGTCAATTAATTAATTAGGATGACTTGATATTTGTCAGTCATCCATTAAAACTTTCTATCTATAGATTTGATGATATTTATCTACATATAAATTGGAAAGTATCTCCATCTTGGAGATCTTTCAAAAACACCAACTGTTTGCATATTTCAAGAAGCAAGGAGCTCTGTATCTGAATTTAGGAATTAATTTTTGCATTGAATAATTGCATTTTTCTTATGCTGCAGAAACTGTGCCTTTGGAAACAACATTTCAAAGAGCTGCAGCAAAAAAGTGTTCACAGAAAGAAAGCCTCTCAAATAGCAGACATAAGAGTGCAAGTGTCAGACTGAAAGAAAAGTCAACCTCTTTGGACCCGTTACCAAAGACAGTGCATGATGCTACTCAGACATCTACTCTCTTGTCCACAACCATTGAAGAAGAAAAACTGAAGTCCAAACAGTTCGAAAAATACCTTAAGAGTTTAGTAAATGGTTCAGACTTGAATAAAACAAACATCCCAGACATCTCAAATCTTCCTGCATGGAGTGTGTTCGAGTATGAACAGGAAGAGAGTGAAGTTTCCCAGAATTCCATACAGGAATCATTCTGTGAGGCGGAGGCCAGTGTTTGGAGTTACGGACCTTATAATTTAGACAAGACCCTGGGCCAGCCTCGGATCTCTGAACAGTTTGTCCAGCTTGAGGAGGATCTAAAGACACAGAGGAGGGCCAGTGATGTGTTTGAGTTACAACTCCAGAGGTGGATGCAAGAGGGGATCTGATACCAATTAATAAGTGCTATTATTTATAATAAGTGCTATATTTGATACTATGATGCAAAAAGTATACTACATAAATGAAATTATGTACTTTGATAAATGTTGAAGTTGTGTATAATAATACATGTGTGAGTGTAATATATCCATACAAGTTTTAAACTTCAGTAATAAATGAACATGTTGTACCTGACTTGTTGTAGAAATTGTTCTTGCTTCCATAAAAAGGATAAAGTATAAAAAGCTGATGCTTTAACCATTTTTTTCCAAAGATAATACAATACATTGCAAAAAGACATGTCCCTTACCTCCTTTTAAGCAAAATTTAACATCATATCAATCTTGATGTCGTGAGGAACGGGAAAGAAATATATATGTCCAAATTACACATACATCTTGGAAAACGGTAAAAAACAACAGGCAATATGTACACAATGCGTGAATGTGCGTACTCACAGAAAATTTGAATTTTACTATTTTTCAATTGTACTCAACTTCGGAATGGCTATTTTTCTGAGAATTTTTGCCCTTTAGAAAACATATAACTTTAACTATTTATCGACTAAAATGCTGAGCAATAATGAATTTGTTAGCGCGTCTCTTCTTAAACTACTGCACAGAATATCATGAAAGTTTGTCGGTAATAAGGACAAAATTTTTAGATTTGCATATTTACGGTTCCATCATCTGTTCCGGATTGTTAACCCCTTTGAACTAAACATTGGCCAGTTTTGAATTTAGAAAATGAAACACTTTGTGATCGGAACTCCCCTAAAACAGCGCATTAGAATTTCACGAAATGACGAAGTCAATAGGAAGATGATGTGGAGATGTGCATACTAACAATTTTAAAATTGATATATTTGGCCATAAACTATTTATTAGTGGCGAAAAATTATACATATATCTTAATACAGATCTTTCCATCTAAAGGAGATTTATAAAGTCATTTTCATGGGGTGAAGAAATAAGTATTATACTGTTATATACATACGTATATTTTTTTGATAAAGACAACTGTAATATATATTTCATTCATATGGAATTAATTTTATTATTTTTTAACTGAGTGGTATTTTATGTTTGAAATTTAATTTGTTTGATCATTGTAGAAATACATTGCCGCATCTGTTTGTGATCTCTCATGTCGACATCTCCCTCCTCTCCCCTATCCATTTCTCACAGTGATCCCCTGTTTATTGCCATTTGTTTATTTTCGTTTATCTGATTGATGGTCTGATCTTAGACTGGTGTGTCTTTGAATTTCTGATAGTAATTCCTTCCTGTATCCTGTTCTGAGAATTTATGTCTTTGAGCGTTCCCCAAATTTTGGTTCCATCTTAAAGTTATTTGATTGGTCATTTATAGAAAAAGAGGAGGAGTTGTCAAAGATGAGACATGCGGGCCTGATCTTTTAAAAATAATTTGTGATTTTGGACTTCAATAAATTCTAAATTTTCAAACCCAATATATTTATTTACGCTACATCACGCTACATCACGTAACCAATTTACGTAATCACAACATGGTGGAGAATCTAACTTCGTTTTGTGCTAATTTTGGACTATTTTAGTGTTAATTGAGTTAAAAAATGTTAACACCTGTGCGAGGATAAAACAGTTATTTCAGTACACTTCCTACTGTAATCAATATGGAAGCAGGTCTTGATGACACTCCTGTTTTCAATACTCGGAGTTCACAAAATTATTCAAGAGTTAACAATGTTCCTTCCATTTCGGACAAAGTTTCTTTAAAAAGTTCAGTGGATTTAGGAGCTGGACACTTGAAACGAAGCTGTAATTGGACCGGACATGGTTCCCAAAAATCTCAAGCAAAGTGCCAGATATTTTTCCAGACCGGACATATCGCCTTGGAATGTCGTCTGTTCGCTACAAAGAAAAAAGTCCGCAATTCCGAACCAAAAGACGCACAGCGCCCGGGATAAATGCGGCAACTGTCTTGGGCTCCAAGAATGACGTGTCAAATGGTGCCGATAAGTGTGACATTTTTCAGCAAGGAAACTTGTGTATTTACCTGTACTTTTTAGCTCACCGAGACGAAGTCGGGGGGAGCTTATGCTATACCCTCGGCGTCGGTGTCGGCGTCGGCGTCCGGACCTGGTTAAAGTTTTTGTTGCAGGTCCTGTATCTAAGTTATTACTTGTCCTATCTTCACCAAACTTGCATGGATGATGCATCTGTACCTACTTATGGACTTGAAAGACTTGAATGCTGAATCAGGGCCATGAGTTTCAGATGCTGGAGGAGGTTAAGGTTTTTGGAGCAGGTTAAAGATTTTGGTGCAGGTGCCCTTTGATAGCAATTTCTAAGTTACTACTGGTCCTTACTTCACCAAACTTGCATAGATGGTGTGTCTTATGATACTGATGCCTCTGACAGCCAGGAATGCTGAATCTGATCCATAGGTTTCAGATGCTGGATGAGGTTAAGGTTTTTAGAGCTGGTTAAAGTTTTTGGAGCAGGTGCCCTTTGATGATTATATCTTAGTTATTACTGGTCCTAACTTCACTAAACTTGCATAGATGGTGCGTCTTATGATACTGATGCACCTGGCAGGCTTGAATGCTGAATCTGAGCTATAGCTTTAGGATGCTGGATGAGGTTAAGGTTTTTAGAGCTGGTTAAAGTTTTTGGAGCAGGTGCCCTTTGATGATTATATCTTAGTTATTACTGATCCTAACTTCACCAAACTTACATAGATGGTGCGTCTTATGATACTGATGCACCTGGCAGGCTTGAATGCTGAATCTGAGCCAAAGGTTTCAGATGCTGGATTAGGATAAGTTTTTTGGAACAGGTCACATGTTTAATAAATATTAGTACTATTTCAAACTTGCATAGTTGATTGAACTATAATATAAATGAATAGCAGAGGTAGCTTTAGATGCAGAGCCTGATCTCCATTATCAAGGATGCTAAAAAATATATCTTAGTTATTACTGGTCCTAACTTTACTAAACTTGCATGGATGGTGCGTCTTATGATACTGATGCACCTGACAGGCATGAATGCTGAATTTGACCCATAGGTTTCGGATGCTGGAGGGAGGTTAAGGTTTTAAGAGCTGGTGTTTTTGGAGCAGGTGCTCTCTTATGATTATATCTTAGTTATTATTGGTCCTAACTTCACCAAACTTGCATGGATGTTGCATCTTATGATACTGATGCACCTGGCAGGCTTGAATGCTGAATCTGAGCCGTAGGTTTCGGATGCTGGATGAGATTTGTTTTTTGGAACAGGTCACATATTTTATAGATAATAGCTTGCATAGTTGATTTAACTATAATATTAATGAACCGCAGAGGTAGCTTCAGATGCAGATCTCCATTATCAAGGATGCTAAAAAAAATTCTCTATCTCAAACCAGCTTGATAGATGTGTTCGTTGTTAAATGATATAATATGATTCCTATGATATAGTATTGTATGATATGATACACTATTGTTTTATATGATACAATATTATATCATATATTATATTGTAAAAAGTTATATGATACGATATGATATTGTATCAATTTTTTTGTACATTATGATATGATATTGTATCATGATATTGTTATGTATAGTATTGTTTATTATGATACAATATTGTATAATATGATATTGTATAATGTACTATTTTATTACATGTTATTGTTTCATATGATATTGTATGATATAATATAGTACTATATCACATGATATTGTATCAATTGATATGATACAATGTTGTATCTAATTTTATTGTATCATATGATACAATATCCTATTATGTATCAAATATGATACAATATCATACAATACAATATCATACTATAATATTATACAATATAATATCATATGTTACAATATTGTGATGTATTATGTGATATGATACTGTATCATATTATATTGTATCATATAATATCAATATCATAATATATTATTATATTGTATTATGTGATCAAATACAATAATGTATAACAAGATACAATGTTATATCAAATGTTACAATATCATATTTCATCATTATTTATTACAGTATTTTATTGTATTATATGATATATATTGTAGGTATCATAGGATGCAATATCGTATTTTATATTATTTTATTGATAAACATTGTATCATATAATACCCTATGAAATGAACATATGATTATTATACAATTTTTTAACATATGATATTGTTATACGATATTGTGTCAAAACAGTATCCATGTATATCCAAGATCATTATTAACTATGATTTTCAAATAATATGATAAAGGTGGTCTCATAAAGGTGATTCCTCATAAAGGTGATGCCTCGTCTCGGTGAGCTTTGTAATCTGTGATTACCTATGTTTGGTTCTTATTAAGTTTCTGCACTTTTAGATTCGGGTAGTACAATCAATATAATTTCATAAAAATTTTACCAAAGTCTGGGCTCTAAATCAAAAAGTGTTCTCTTACCCTCTGAAAATCCTCCAGTGAAATTAGCGAATGGTCAGTACGTTAATATTTTAGGTACTACCAGAATCCATATGCAGTTACCTGACAGGGAATCCCATTCAGTGATTCCAGTGTTTGTGCTTCAGGAATTATCTCATCCAATTATTCTTGGAACTCAGTTATCTTGGAATGCTATGATGAATAGAGGTTTGATGGTAGCTAAGTCAGTTGCTTCAGTAGATATAGGATATACTATGCCAGTCAAAGTTTTGAATGTTTCTGACAAGAATGTAAATATAAGTAGAAACAATGTCATTGCTCATTTTGAACCTTTGAATGATCATGTTATCTCCAAACTGTCCAATAATGTGTAAATAATATTGGTGGCGAGTCATCTGAAAGTTTGGAGAAATTCATGACAAATTTTACCGTTAATGCTGAATTGCATGCTGACGAGAAGACAGCGTTGCAGAATATACTTTGGGTTAACAAAGACTGTTTTGTTACCGATGACAACCCCGATATTGGTGTCACCAGTGTTATTCAACATACAATTCATCTCAAACCAGATGCGATCTCTAAACATCACACGCCGTACAGACTTCCGCCCGAAAAACGGGAAGTGTTACGTCACCAGTTGGATGAATTATTATACGTCAAGGCATAATCGTACCTGTTAACGAAAATGAAGATTTGCCGATTACAAGTCCCATTGTTTTAATTTCAAAGCGAAATAAACCTGTAGAAAAACCTGACACAATTACAAAAGAGTACAGTATGACATCATACCGATTTTGCTGCGATTTTCGTTACTTGAACTCGCAAAGTCAAGATTTCCGCTACAATATACCAAATTTACAAGAACTCACAGAATCCTTTTCTGAAAGAACACCGAACTACATTAGTAGCATTAACCTTAGTTCCGGATTCTTTTAAATGTGTATTTCACCGGAATCAACAAAATATACTGCCTTTAACACCTGTTTTGGCACTTCTAAATTCAAACGCTTACCAATGGGATTAAAAACAAGCCCGAATTCATTTCAAATGTTGATGGATGAAGTTTTCAGTGGAATGATTTTCCGATCTGTACTATGTTATATTGATGATGCAATCGTTGCCTCGTCAACATTTGAAGAACACATCAAAGACCTCAGCGAAGTTTTTCAACGTTTGAGAAACGCCGGACTTAAAATCAATCCTAAAAAGTGCGCATTCGCTCAATCTTCGTGTAAGTTTCTTGGGCATATTGTATCCAAACATGGAATTAGTCCCCCATCTGACAAATTACAAGCTATTGAAACATTACTTGAACCGAAGAATGCTAATGAGTTGCGACGTACTCTTGGACTTTTTAACTGGTTTCGGAAATTTAAACCAAACTATTCTGCAGTTGCTAACCCACTGAATAAATTTCTTAAGTCCAATACGAAATATAACTGGACTGACGAGCAACAATCACCGTTTGCTGAATTAAAACGTTTATTGCTACGAAGTCCTGTGCTGGCCTTTCCGCGTTTTGACTTGGAATTTAGACTAGCAGTAGATACGTCTAGCAAAGGAATAGGCTACATGTTATACCAAAAACATCCTGATGGTACTCCTCGTGTCGTACGATTAGGATCTAAAGGACTTACAAAATGGCAAAGTTCATATGGACCGACAAAATTAGAACTTTTAGGCATGGTTACCTCTATTCTTGATTGTTCAACATATTTAAGCGGGAAGCATTTTACCGTAGAATGTGATCACCAAGCTCTGAAACCCTTGTTTCAAAAACAATTACGCGGTGCAATATATGAACGGTGGTTAGCTTTGTTACAACGATATGATTTTTCCATTTAGTACAAACCCGCAGTCCATATGGTGGTACCTGATGCATTGTCACGAAATTATAATTTTCCGTCAGTGATGGAAGCAAGTCCGGACGAGGACGACCCGTTTTTCCCGTATGTATCGGATCCACAAACATCAATTACTTTACCAAATGGACAGTGCCTCAAGTCTTTATTAAGTCAAGACCTTGTTTGTAGCAATTTGGTAAATGTTGAAAATGTGTATGATGCAGACACCGAGGACAATTTAGATATTCCCTGTTATAATCCCATAACAGCAGGTGTAAATTTTCCTATTAAGCCACACATGTGTGAAACGTCTTTAAAAATTAAGGACTCAGCGCCTAATCTCTATATTGGTTTAATTAAGACCGACGGCGGGGAATGCAGCAGTACTGATCACAACCATCTTGATGTAACTGATGAGCACTCTTCGCAAGAGGTTAGTTCGGATCAGGTCGTTCATGGTGAACTAGAATTGGACGCATCAACACACTCAAGTCCGCAGATAATTAATGAAATTGGTGTGACTGAGGATTTTATTATCCAACCACAAAGAAATGACCCAACTCTATTGCCGCTTATCTCGTATCTGAAAGATAGTGAATTGCCGCAATCTCAAAAGCAGCCTGTGAAATTCTGCTGAAACATACAGGCTTCGCAATATTTGGCGATATTCTATATCATTCAAAAATCGTGAAATCTAAGAGATCGAAAACCCTTAATCCATACCAGATGGTATTACCCCATGATCTAGTATTAAAAGTCCTAGAGATATACCACGATTCTCCAGTGGGTGGACATGGAGGTATTCAGGACACATTAGACAAAATAAAAGAACATTTCTATTGTCCAAAATTAGCCACACTTGTGTATGAATATGTCAAATCATGCGACTTTTGTCAAAAACGAAAGTGACACAAGATGCTACAAAATCTAAAATAACAGCATTTCGAATGCCATCAGAACCCTTTGAAGTCTGGGAGATTGATTTATATGGGCGTTTACCCCTAACACCGGATGGCGATTCTTACATTTTCACAGCTGTGGATTTGTTTTCAAAGTATTTGTTTGCAATACCAATTAGAAACAAAGATAAGTTAAAGGTATATGTGGCGTATTTGGAGTAAAATTTTTGACATGAGTTTGAGTAAAAATATACATCATACTTCTTATAATTAGACGTTTCACAAACTCTAGGCCCATAAAACATGTTCTGTCTTTAGTTATTTGTCTCTAAACTTTGCTACACGTCTGATGAATATTAATGTAATCCGCCATTTACAACGCCACTGCGCATGAGTGCGGGAAAACCTAGCATTGAAAACACGATGGAAGAAGAGTTTGTTTACAAATTAGAATCACGTTTTTCATGTCTTAAATTAAATAATTCTTATATCAGATGATACTCGAAGGATTATTATTCCGATATTCATTAATGTAGAACAATATAAATTGTTTATTAAGTGTAATAAAGACGAGCACGATTTTAGCATCATCGACACGGTAAACGGAGTAAATACCCCTCTCCATGAGGGATGCATGTACTGAGAGTGTTTATTTATTCTTTATTCAAAAATTCCTCTAAACGAAAATCCACTTGTGGTTTAATACTTATAAAGACACGGGACACATGGAGCACGAACCTGAATAGCAAAACCCATACAACTTCATCATGGAAACTTAAGTTTAATTCGGCTTTAATTCCTGTTCCAATCAATCTACATGGTCTCCGATGACAATCTTCCCTTTGTTCCTATCCTTGTCAGTCTGTCTCTTTTTTCTTTCATTGCCAAATCTGTCAAACTTAACGGTATACCTATCATTCTCGTCGTCGCCATTAAGATGGATGTCACGTGACCCATTTAAGGCGGGGTTATTCAAATCTTTTGTATTTTTTACCGTGCCGGTAAAAAATAAGAAATATTTTTTTGATTTCTTGTATCTTTGTTATGCGATTGACTTATAAAGCGTAATTTGTGTGAAAGTCCTATCTTTAAGTAAAGAAATGAAGCAAATAATCAGATCTTATTATTGTTATTCACTAAAAATACGCCACATATACCTTTAACGGTATCTAATGCACTGTTTAAACTGTTTACATATTTTGGTGTGTATAATACTCTTATTAGTGACCAGGGCAGTGAATTCGTTGCTGAAATTACCAGAGAACTGTGTAAAACTCTTCATGTCACTCAGGAGTTTACGCCAAGCTGTGTTCATCATTGTCTAGGGGTATGCGAGCGGACGCACTCTACATTAGCTGAAAAATTAACACCGTATATTTCAAACAACAGAAAATCCTGGAATAAATTCCTGCCAGCTGTGGTGTATGTAATGAACACGTCTGCGAATTCCAGTTCAGAATAATTTCATCTTTCGAAATTATTTATGGTCAGCGACTAAAATTCCCTTTAACAAACCCCATCAGGAATTTTGATACAATGCATAAAGGTACACAAATTTTTATGAAAGACCACGCTGAAAAACTTGATATTATTAGAAAAATTGCGAAAGAAAATGCGAATCAAAAGCAGAGAAAATGGTAACATCGGCAAAAAAAAACACTCCAGAGAACTTGATGTCCACGAAAGAAGTTATGTATACCTCCAAACCGAAACATCAGGAGACGGACAAAAATTACAGAATCGGTTCAGCGGTCCGTATGTTGTCGAACATTAGTCAAGTCCGCACATGGTGGTACTGCGCGACCCGGTGACCAACAAACTGTTAAACCCTGTACATCGATATAGACTTAAAACTGCGTATATTATGTAATCACGGATGTTTTATTCCAAAAGGATTACATGTACAACTTATGAAATGTAAATGCATTGTTTAGAATAGAAATGTATCTTGTTTCTATTGAGTTAACTTTGATGGATGCATCGACACGGTTTAACAATTATGATACAAGTTGAGATATGTAGAGAGTGCAGCTGTGCTAAGTTTTGCACAAATTGCGACATTTGTTTTTTATGTCCAAGTATAAACCATGTATGCAACTTTTCGTTGTGGTTTATATAGATATTGCTTTCTCTAACCAAGGATGTGTTATTCCGACAAGGTTATAATTTATGCAATTCTATAGTGTTTGAGAAATCTTGAATAAATGACATAGATACTGCTGTTTCTAACCAAGGATGTGTTATTCCGATAGGGTTATTATAATAATTTATGCATTTCTATGGTGAGCCAATCTGATTAAAATCAGCCGTTCTGATACGCTACCGCTCTCGAACATCTGAAACAAGCCGCTTAGAGGTCACGTCCGAAAGACCTTTCGATAAGCCAATCAAATTGTAGTTAGCAAAACTCGGCCAGCAGATAATTTCCCATAAATCTGTGCGGTTTTATTTACCTTGCTTGTTACTTCACTCAATAGTCTTTAAGAGACGGGGATTCTTATTGGTCAAAAAGGTCACGACCTAATATTTAAATATTTAGATTGTCGGGTCGTTCGGACGTGACCTCTAAGCGGCTTGTTTCAGATGTTCGAGAGCTGTAGCGTATCAGAACGGCTGATTTTAATCAGATTGATGGTGAGCAAAATATTTTCAAGATAAGATTGATATGATTTTGTTGTTATACTTTTCAGTAGTTTTGTGTGTAAAAAAAGGTTAAGATAATGACCATGACATTGCAGTGTAAGGAGTATGTGTGAGTACATGTACTGGCCAAATCATGTACAGTGTGTAAGTGATAAAAGTAATTTTTTTCGGGTGACATGATCATTTTCTTTTCAGTTATGTTTATTATTTACTTGCATGACATGAGTTTGTTTTGTGTTTTTATATAATGTGTAATGTTCATTTTTTCCAAATGTTTTGTGGAGTATGATTTAATTGTCTTTATCAATTTTTCTTCTAAAAAAAAATTGAATGTCAATTTCTTTTTTCGGAGCGGATGTTATATACATACGTATATTTTATTGATAAAGAAAACTGTAATATATATTTCATTCATATGGAATTAATTTTATCTTTTATAAACTACGTGGTATTTTATGTTTGAAATTTAATTTGTTTGATCATTGTAGAAATACATTGCCGCATCTGTTTGTGATCTCTCATGTTGAAATCTCCCTCCTCTCCCCTATCCATTTCTCACAGTGATCCCTTGTTTATTGCCATTTGTTTATTTTCGTTTATCTGATTGATGGTCAGATCTTAGACTGGTGTGTCTTTGAATTTCTAATGGAAATTCCTTCCTGTATCATGTTCTGAGAATTTATGTCTTTGAGCGTTCCCCAAATTTTGGTTCCATCTTAAAGTTATTTGATTGGTCCTTTATAGAAAAAGAGGAGGAGTTGTCAAAGATTAGACATGGGGCCTGATAATAGTTTGACACTCTCACTTTGGATTTCTTTTAAAACTAATGTTTGTTTTATTTGTGATTTTGGACTTTAATAAATTCTAAATTTTCAAACCGGATATATTTATTTACGCTACATTACGTAACCAATTTACGTAATCACAACAATACAACTGTTTTCAAAACAAGCTAATGCTTTCATATCGGTAATTGTAGCCTCTGTTTGCTTCAGAATTATTAAGGAGGTCGGCACCTGAAATAAAAGTAATGTCAATCATCCGAAAACCACTTGGATATAAAGATTGGGACCTTATATGTTCATTTATTTTATTTGTGACCCAAGTCACATGCCATTTTTTGGAATATAGGGCCCCAAACAAATGATAATTTTCCTGAAATTTTTGCTAAAATTTTCATGGAAATTGATTATTTGAGGAAATCAAACAAATTTTTATAGTTTGAACTATTATCTAATTATGATTTTAATACCGTATAAAGTTAAACACATGTAGTGACTTTAAAAGTAGTATCTTTTTTTTAGTATAAAAATCTTGCTTTACTGGTGGTTTCAACAGTTGTATACTTTATAAACATAACCAGTTTTAATGTATGTAAACAATATTTTAAGTTTAAGACAACTGTATGGAACAAAATATCAACAAAACACAAAAAGGGACTTGGCTGTCATTTGCAACTGAAAATTAACAATAAACAAACTTTAAAATAAAACTCTCTTACCTCAGAAGTGAGAAGAACCTGTTTAGAATATGCTCAGATATAAATATTTAGTTGAACAAACTCTAGTACAGGACAGCATGTCCTTATCAGGTGCCTGCTACGCCCAAACTGACTACACCAGCACGGGTCATTAGTGCCTAACCAGTTGGGTGAGTTTAAAGGTACTATAAATAAATCTATGGACACCCGATTTGGATTAAAATATATATATATACAGGTAAAAACTTCCATACAAGTTACAGCTTTTCTGGCCTAATAGTTTTTGAGAAGAAGATTTTCGACAAATACCAACAAATTTTCAATAATTCTAAATTATCTCCCCTTTAAAGATGGTGTGGCCCTTCATTTGAACAAACTTGAACCCCCTTCGCTTAGTGATGCTTTGTGCCAAGTTTAGTTGAAATCTGCCCAGTGGTTCTGGAGAAGAAGATGAAAATGTGAAAAGTTTACAACGCCAACGCCAACGACGACAGACAACGGACAAATTTTGATCAGAAAAGCTTACTTGAGCTTTCAGCTTCTCTGGCCCTCTATGTGGGCTTCTTTGACCCTCTTTATGGCCTTCTTTGACCCTCTATGTGACCTTCTTTGACCCTCTACTAAATGACAAAACTCTGTACCAACAAAAATGCTTTAATTTTTAATATATCAGTTTATAAATTATAAAGTTTCTCTGACCCCTTTCTAACATCAAACAGTTATTAAGCGGAAATGTCCCCATTCTAGTTTCCTTTTATATCAATTTCACAAAATAAGTGCATAAATCTGAAAAATCAAGGGTAACCGCATCCTTAATGTTTCCAATTCTGTCAGTATTGCATCTTTATTAATTTCCCAAATTGAAGGCGTTATGAAGAAAAATAATTTGTTTATTATTTTCTACTTTTTTATATAACCACCGTTTGAACCCCTTCAAGATCGCTGTGGTCATGATTTATATCAACTAAATCTACTATATACCGGGATCACATATATATGTGAAAGAAACGATTCTGAAAAAGGTTATTTTAAAAAACATTTTATCTTATCGTAATTTTTTTCTAATTATCATCACATTAAAAGGGCGATTGGCACTTCATTAAAAAAATCCTTCACCCAAGGATGCTTTGTGCAAAACAGCCTTGCATCTACATGAGATATTTGATTACTTTTACATCACCAGTACTCGGCTACATACAAGTTGTCATGTTTAATATCACAACACAAACCGAATGGATTTTTTACGTTTTTGATGTAACTTATGAACTGTCCATCCTTGTCCAAGATATGGATACAGTGGTTGTTACAGTCTGCCGCGAGGATCTGACTCTGGCTGTTTGTTGTAATACCATGCGGAATAAACGGATATATTTGGGCAACCGAACGATGACCAGTGTAGCGGAATCGGAGTTTCCCAGCCTGATTTACTACCACTACCGCACCCGCTTCATAGTCAGCCAAGAAAATGTCCATATTTCTGCTCTCAGTGAGGCATTTGATTTTAAAATTCCCCGAATACAGAGGTTTTCCTTCTTCATCAAATTGTATCGTTTGTTTTTCTGAAGTTTCCGAGTACCGGACAAGTTTAGATTGAGTTTCCTTGTTATTAATGAAAACTACCAAGAAATCATCGGAGGAGCTGACACAGATTGAGAGGTGTCCACCCCTCTAATTTGATAACTTCTTCAGTCTGTCCGTCGGACACTTCATTCACTGTATTTGATTCCCAGTCAATATATAGTAAATCCCTATAACGTGTGACTGCTATATCATTTGGATACGTTCCTGATTTTGTTATGATTGTATTGATGCGCTTGCCATCACTGTTGAAACATTTTATTTCACCCATTTTAGCATATGTCCAGATTTCTTGTTGGCTATAAACTGCAACACCGATCAGACTTTGATATCCCGTGCTAATCGTATTTATTTCTTTGGGAATGCCCAACACCTCTCTGTGTATCCCCCCAAATTGTTTGAAGCTGTAGCCATTTTCGTCTTGTATTGTTTTGTAAAGTTTCAATGATCCAAACATTTTGTCAATCTGTTCCCCGTTGAGTGGCTTGGAATGAAATGCAGGCAATGATACATTAACTTTGGGAGGAAGTTTACTAAATTCTTTGTTCCTGGGTTTGTATTCAAGAATTGAAGACACAACATTGGATTCATCTAGTTCCTTAAAAGCAGATAAGCTGTCCCGAATCAATGTTTCTGTCTTTCTAACCTCACTCAAATGTTTTAAAAGTATATTTCTGTGTTTTACTTTATTCTCGCTTATTTTATTCTTTATTTCGTTGACGACACTAAACATTCCTCCTCACGTTTTGTTACAATTGCTGTAAGTTGCTAATACTCCTCATCCAGGTTGGCTATCTGGTTTTCTAAACTGTTTGCAATATCATCATAGGTAGGATAAATAACATCCTCTAATTCTTTGATATCACGTTTAATATCATTTTTCTTTATTTTACAGAGATTTTCCAGGACCAGGAAATTGTGCCCTTTGTTTTTGTAGGATGTAGAACACAGAGTACAAATGTACTCGTCACATTGTATGCATCGTAATTCACAACTTTTGTGGAGATGTATTGTGCAGTTTGGATAAATCAAGGATGATTGGCGTTGTTATTTTATGTTTGTCATATTCATTAGAAATGTGTTCTCCTATACATGGCTTACACAGATTGGTATAACAAATGTCACAATAGCTTTGTACTATGGCGGTCTCACAGAGATCACATCTGGGTACGTCATTTTGATGGGGATTCATCTAATTATGTAAGAAAATGTTTTCTATTAAAATCTTTATTATCATTTTGACTATTTCTTCAATTTTACTGAGACAAACGTCATTTCCCTTTTAAAAATCTTTGATATCCTTTAATTATATTTTGTTCTTATCAATTTCCTTATTTATTTGATATATCAGAAGTATTGTGAACATTTTCCAAATAATTAAAATATAAAAACAGTAAAAGGACAGTGCATACCTTGCTGGAATAAACAGATAAATGTAGGTATATATTTTATGACTCCAATGACGTTTAACCTGATCCAGTAAATATTTGGAGCTGTTGCTAAGTGCATATTTATAGAAGAAATGGAGTCCAAAGTGAACCTGAAATAGGTTATCTTGAAAAACCAACATACCTTAAACATTCTACTTTTGGTTTATGAAACTGTTGTCAGCAGTAGCTTGATTAAGTTTTCTTGTTTCCTTCAGACAGTCAGATTTTATAGGTTAGATTTTAAAAACCTACCATGTATTTACATTACTTATTTTATATTATGACTAGCGGAAATTCAATTAAAATGTTGATAATAGAAAGCTCCTAGTGACAATTTAATGGATACAACCTACATTTATTCTGGAAATTTCAATTCCCACTTAGATTATCGTATCAAAGTATTAAACATTATTTAGTAAGCATACGTATATGTATATTTGTCAATCAGTTTTGATATTTTAATGCCAATATTTAAGTCATTGATGTTCCTTATGTTATATTGAATTAAATATATACTATATACGAAATAAGTAAAAGACTGATAATCAGAAAATTTAGGACACCTGTGACCTTTGTACCAGGGTCAGTCGCTGTGACCCGACCTACATCAACATACTGGGTATGGGTGACCTTATTATGTCCTATGTAGAATTTAAGATTAATAAAGCTGACTTCATACTTTAATGAAGTGAGTAGGTTTTAAGACAACTGAAGATAATTTTATGGACACCAACTCAGAGACACTTAATTTGTAAAATTATATATATATATATATATATATATATATATATATATATATATATATATATATATATATATATATATATATACACACACACACAGGCTATGAGGACGATAGCAAGTGTATTGTACCCCGAGGTAAATAGTTGCTGTCGAGGGGGGATAATAAACTTGCTATCGTCCAAAAAAACAATTTGGAGTTATCGGTTACCTCCGGTGAATAGTTTCGATGACTATTAACCATGGGACGCATTTCTATTCGTTGTAACTTTACATAGAAAATATTTACAGACGTATAATAAAAAAATATACTGACTTATTTTTTCCGGATCGATGAACAAATATACGATGCTCCAAAGTAATGTAGAAATAAATATCGGACGAATACGTGGATTTATGCATAATTGAAATAGACACATTGTTAAATTTAATTAATATAAGAAGTATATGTAGTCACATCAAATAGGGTGACAATAAAATGAATCTTGAACAAACATCATTCTTGGAGTTTTCTATTTACAGTCTTTTATTCTATGACATTATCAACAACGAGGTTCTGAACAATAAAAAAATGCCATACATAACGGTAAAAAGGTTCATTTGGTGCCTGACGTGGATACAATAGCCATCTATCTACAGCTCTAGTACGTTGAACTTCTAAATTAGTTGTTTTATTTTCATTACATCAAATCTTGTAAAACACAGATATAACTGCTTTAATTTATAGTATGTCCAGGAGTTATTCCATTCAAAAGTTTCATATCCAGTCACTATATACAAAATAATTTAAAATAAATCTGTTATATTTCTTAGAAGCTCTTCTGAATTTGTTGAATTAGTATAAATATTGTTGACTAGTATATACATGATTTGCCATTATGTTAGATGAAACCTTTTCAACTCATACTATTTCCCGTTTACTTCGTGTAATTAGTAGGGCTGGGCAATAATATCGATATTCCAATATATTGCAATACACTCTAAAAAAATATCGTATCGCAATACATTTTTTCTATACCAATATATTGGCAATATTGATTACACTCAGAATTCAGCTTCTAAATTAAGTTTTCTTAATCAAATTAAAAGAAAAAACAGACATTTTAGTACTAATTCTTATTATTTGTAACCTTAAAATGAAAATAAAATTCCTAAACAAAAATAATTATTTTCTTCCTAAATTTTTTATCATATATTTATAGTGAAAAGTACATTTTAAGACAATTAAACATGGAAATTTTACTATTTTTCATGCAAAAAATATTGCAATACATATCGCAATACAAATCAAAATATTGCAATATATCGCAATACGAAATTTCCAGCCAATACCCAGCCCTAGTGATTAGCCCTATGGTTTCTTTAATTTATACCCATTTTCATCTGTTCTCTTATCAGAAGATTTCAAAGATCCAAACATGTCAAAAATTAGGTCACTGTTGATTGTCTTGGGATGAAATGTAGTCATCGAGACAGTAACTTTGGGTGGAAACTTACTGAACTCTTTGTTTCGGGGTCTGTAGTCCATAATAGAAGACACAACATTAGATTCCTCTAATTCCTTAAAAGCCGATAGGCTTTCCTGAATTGACGTTTCTATTTTTTTTATCTCATTCAAATGCTCCACCAAAACGTCACGATGTTTCACCTTAAATCCGCTTATTTTATCCTTCATTCTGCTAACAACTTTGTCAATTTCTTTATGCCATTCTTCCTGCTTTTTAGACAATTCTGTTATAAGTTTCTCATAATCTTTTTCAAGGTTGGCAATCTGGTTTTCCAGGTTGTTTGCAATGTCGACATATGTTGGAGAAATAACCTCTTCCAATTCTTCAATATCCTTTTTAATGTCAATTTTCTTTGTTTTACACAGATCGTCAAGAACTACGAAATCGTGTCCTTTAACGTGGTCTGATGCAGAACATATAGCACAAATAAATTCATTATTCTGCTTACTTTGCAATTCGCACGTTTTGTTTGGATGAGTTTTGCATTTTGGATAAATCAAGGTGGATCTCCGCTGCTGGAAGGATACTATTTTATGGTTGTCGTATCCATCAGTGATGTGTTCTCCTACACATGGCTTACAGAGGTTGACATGACAATAGTCACAGTAGCTCTGTACAATGTTATTTTCACAAAGGTCACATCGGATGACGTCCTGGATGCCCCGGCGTTGATCCATCTATTGTATAATAAACAAAGATTTAATTGTATCAAATTTTAAAATTGATTTATTTTTATGTCGTCAAGTTTACTACATGTAACTATTTCTCGTTGTTTATACGACTTGTTTACCTATAGTTCCTAGAAATGTTGGATCCTTATCACTCCGACTACCTTGTAATTTCCTTAATAAGATTAGCAATAATTATGATAATAGTCCGTCAATTAACACAATAATAACTGGGGTTTTTAAAATTTGAATTATGTATTAGTTCAGACAAACAATAAAGAATATAATGTATACCTGAGCCCCTGACTGAAGATATATAGTTACCTGGAAAAACCCACAAAACCTGTTATTAAATCTACTTTCGTTTTGTGATACTATAGTAAGTAGTATCTATTTTAGATTTTCCTATTTACTTCAGTGAATATTTCGAATATTTACGTCTAGAATCTCAATAAAAGCATAAGTCCCACTACAATAAAAACAAAAATCACAACTGTTTCAATGATGAATTATATGTTTTTAGGCTTAATTATTGTTGATATACGCTGCCTCCATTTTTAACATTGTTCTTTTTATTAACCCAATGAATTATAATAAAAGATATTTAGTATAAACCTTCAATGCAAATAAGTATCTGTTTATAATGCAGACCAACTACATGTAATTCCATTCTATTTTGTTCCATGGTCGTACTCAGTGGTGCCTCAAATTAAAATAAATATTCTAGAAATCAAGTTTTTAAACCATGAACAACTTTTGATATACATGTATTGATAGATTATATACCGTCAATTACCTTCTGATTGACATGAATGAATTGGAATTTTTAAGCGCTAAGCGTACGCAGTACGCAAAGCGCTTATTGGCATTGCTTTTCGGGGATGTCACTTCCGAATAAGTGCCACCTATAATCATCTAAAATAATCTGATGACTCGATGTCTAATAATAGAATGCAGAGACATACTTGGCTGCGGTATCGGTGTTTAAGGCAAAATAATTCTAATTATTTGCAGCAGCACAAATTATCACAATACTTTTGTTTCTTAAACATCAAATTTAAATAAAAGAGTATTTGTCGGTGCATTAAAAGGCCAAAGAGCATACGTAGTTTTGTAAACAGCATGTTGCAATGGGGTTTCATACATAAGTACACGGGCTGTGATGTCGGTAAAAAGGCAAAGTAATTCCTAGGACAGAACTGACAATACAATATGGATAGCATAGTGTTTTATGTATTTTAAGCGCTAAGCGTACGCAGTACGCAAAGCGCTTATTGGCATTGCTTTTCGGGGATGTCACTTCCGAATAAGTGCCACCTATAATCATCTAAAATAATCTGATGACTCGATGTCTAATAATAGAATGCAGAGACATACTTGGCTGCGGTATCGGTGTTTAAGGCAAAATAATTCTAATTATTTGCAGCAGCACACAAATTATCACAATACTTTTGTTTCTTAAACATCAAATTTAAATGAAAGCGTATTTGTCGGTGCATTAAAAGGCCAAATAGCATACGTAGTTTTGTAAACAGCATGTTGCAATGGGGTTTCATACATAAGTACACGGGCTGTGATGTCGGTAAAAAGGCAAAGTAATTCCTAGGACAGAACTGACAATACAATATGGATAGCATAGTGTTTTATGTATTTCAAAATTAGTACAAGTACTATTGGGAAATAAGAACAGAAATTCGGACTTGTAAATTTTTAGAATATTAAGTCGATCAACAGTAAAGCATTTCATAAGGAAATAATCTGCAACTTAGTGTCGGAAGAAAAAAAGATTTGTTGTAAGCGATGATATAGGCATAAAAACTTTTCATGTATTTGTTTACATTGCACATATAGAAGGACTATAGTGTTATGATTTAACGCAAATTCTGAAGCCACTTCTTGCATATGACAATGACATATTATGTTGCATGCAATTTTACACAGGTCAGTCTTTCATTTCATATAAAGTTGGGTTGTTTTCTTCTGTTATTGCACTAGTAGTTAACTGTTTTCTGTTTTATAAAACTAGCATTAGAACTTTTATAGGTTATTACAGAAGTAGCAGTGCTTTTGTAAAAGTTTGAACTTTTGTAGGTTATTGCAGCAGTATTAGTAGTGCTTTTGTAAAAGTGTTTTCTGTTTTTATAAGTCTAGCGTTAGAACTTTTGTGTGTTATTGCAGTATTAGTAATAGTACAAGTAATGCTTTTTTGTAAAAAAAAAAAAAAAATTCTCATTAAAATTTTGAAATGTACATTCTCAAATCATACAATGTTGTTTTAAGTCTTAAATACTTCACTATTTTCTTCTTTCAAACTTCATTAGGGTGGTATTCTCATTCTTCCCTATTATAGGGAAAATCTGCTTATTTCTATTCAAACATTTATTTCACTGAAGGAAAACTCCCTCCAAATTATTAAGTACATTTCTATAAATCAGAATATATGTTTTAATGACACTTTTCTACTGGTATTGCTTTAAAACTTGATCAGATTTTATTTCTCTTCCTCCTGAAATAAAAACATAAAATTTCTTATGTGTTCCCAAATATTTCGCAATAATTTCTAATTCTAATATATGTATTCAAAAATTTTATATAGGAGAAAGCTACACCGACACAAATATTTCGGAACTCAGTTCGAAACATTTTAATCTGTTAAAACCATCTTTTCAACCCATTTCCATCTTTTCAACCCACTTCTTCAATTAACCCTTTAGTCGAGTGGCTATAAGATTGTAAAACACAGATCCTAGAGTTCGAATCTCGCTTTATTCTGCGTTCATGATTTTATTGGCTAGGTAGCAACTAGGTTGTTCAACTATTAGCTAGCTAGCCGCTAGGTACATGTAGACATACCTAGCCTAAAATTGTATGACTAAATATTAAATTCAAGATGGCTGCCTTAGTTACCAAATTGCAACAAACAAGCAATTTATATTATTTAATGATTTTTCTTTCGTTTGATAAGTTAGTATGAATTTTAACACATATATTTCTGCATGAAATTACCAAATCATATCGATGAAGTTATTCATCTGTTGATAATTTAAACTTCAAATCAATGAACTAGAGGCTAGGCTAGCTTATCATTCAATAGACCTAGATATCTTTAACCTAGCGGCTATGCACGCATCTCGGTTATTGAACGCAGTCCTGGATCTTGTTTGTAGTTCAATTTATACAAAAATGCAAAATCTTGGCTATATATATGACGTATGTAAACTTTTAAATTCATTCATCATGATACAAGTATAATGTAATTAATTTTTGCTCATGTAGGAACAGCTTAGCGCTTCTCAGTACTTTCAGTACTTTGATTATTACTGGTTTTGTCACACCATTAAACGTCCAATACTTACAACATGTTTAATGTCTCTTGTTAAATGTAATAGGTGTGGCTTATACCATTTTCCTGCTTTTCTATAGCAAAAGAAAATCATTAAAGTAATCCCAATATGGCTTTGGACATTTATTATTTATTGTTTTTTGTTCTTTCGTTGCGTTTTAATAAAAATCCTTGTTTCAAACTATGACAAGAATAATTAAGACTAAATAGGCACGCAAAATAAACGAAATTCTTTCCTCTTTAATGAAACAACAACATCACTTTGATTGGGTAATAATAAATTTATTTGACAACTTCATGTTTATTATGATGTCAGCGTGTGTGTGTGTGCATGTAACCTTGCACATTTATAAGAATAAGGTATTTGCCCTCCGGGAGAGGGAATGTCGTATCTTTTCATATTCAAAATCATTTTTATGATAACATTTCATAAGGTAATTAGGTATAATATATATTATTACATTTTACAACATACAGTCAAAACTAATAATCCATGTTCATCATGTGTTCAGATAATCAATTAAATACTGTGCCATGTTCTTAAAATATCTATTAAAAAAATCACGCCATCAATAAAAAGTAAAAATTGTTTAGTCTTATTTAAGATGTGGATACACTTACTATTGTTGATCGTTTTTCCCGTAGACGCAAGACACAACACCATAATCAATAAAAAAAATTATTTAAAACTACGTTTTCAATGTGTGAACAACGAACTTACCTAGAATAATGAATTTATTTGCCAAACAGTTTATTTAAATAATAAAAAAATATCTATTTAATAAAAAAGTAAGACAATAAGTACATGTCAAGTTTGCTATTTACAATATGTCATTTTTTAACATGTGTGCCTCATGTGTGCGTCGCCTCTGAAGTACTTTTCTACAAACAGATCTCCAAGTTAATCAACTAAAACCTTGGAAATTTCTTTTTAAGTTTGACATATAGCATAAGAAGTTTTAAACTTGATAATGTAAAACAATATTATAACAATAATTAATATGAATGGTTTCTTTTCAGGAGTCTTCCGGACAGCAATGGGTTTGGTTTTTACATTTCTTTGGGTAACTACATGCACCCTCGTAGGACCAGATTGATGTGTTTGGGGTTTTTCAATTTATCGAAGCCTATTTTGTTTTCTTGTTATTTCCAAACATTTTTGAGATCCAAACATTTTGTAAACTTGATCACTGTTCACTGATTTAGGATAAAATCTAGGCATTGAAACATTGACTTTAAAAGGAAGTTTACTTAATTCTTTGATTTAGGGTATGTATCTTTTTCCAGATATTTCAAAATCCCTCAAATGGTAGATATTATCTGGTACCCGCAAACGAGTTTACTGGATCTCTTTAAAATTTATTCAGAATGTTTGTGTGTTCTGTTCCGATCTCGTCAATTTCTTTCATAATCTCATTAACAACATTACCAATTTCATTGTGCCATTCAGCATATTGTTTTTATAGAGTTATTTAAGATTTTCATATTTTTAATTCAGGTTTGCTATCTCAATTTCCAAGTATTTCACATTGATTACATAAGTTGGAAATTATCAAGAATGTTTAGATCCCTTTCTTTGCCTATTTTAATAAAAGAGATCTCCAATACTGACCATTCTGTTCATCAGATGGTAAAATATATTTCTGCTTGAATGTGTTAAGCATTTTGGATAGATCAAGGTAGTTATATCATGTATGAAGGATACACTTTTATGATAACTATCACAGTAGCTGTCGACTTTGTTATCTTGAAAAGTTTTTAAAGGTTAACATCAATGAAATTGTCGTTAAGGTTCATTTAATTCATGCAAGAAAATACCAAACTATATCATGTTTCAGCCTATGTACAATAAAATAAAACTTTTGCTTTTTTTGGTTTATTTGCTTCAGAAATAGTGTTAAATTTTTGTTTACCTTGCCAGACTAAATAGCTTAAGTTTTCGCCATTTTGTGTAACGCAGTTTAGTCTGATTGCAAAGCGCTCAAACCAACGTTTCAAAGACCTAAATGCACAAGAGCATCTAGAAAAATTCATCTTTACACCGATATATAACTTATAGAATTGCAAAATCCGGTTGCTATTTTCGCTTTTCAGGAGGCTGAATATTTACAAATGACCAATCAAATCTACCTAAGAACTTTAGACACGATTTGTTTAGCCATACATTGTAGTTTTTGAAATTATGTTTTACTAATATAAAATTACATTTGCACTCCTCATTAATGGTCCAGAGATAAAAGTTTGAAAATGAAATAATTGAATCTACACCATTTGAGGAAACTTTTAAGGCTAATACAAAAAATTGCTCATTCTTCTGCAGAAGACTGACGATGTTTTTCGAAATATTATTTTGTCAAACATTCACTTCTTTTTACATCTTTCTATATCCAAGAAATGGTAGTTATAAACTTTATAAGGCTTTCTTTAAATATAGAAAACAATTTAATTATATTTTTATACCCCAACCCTATTAAATGTCTTTTAAATGCAGTACTTCAAAAACTCATGTTCATTCATTTGAAGAAATTTGAAAGCCCTTCTCATGATATTGATTTGTGGCAAGTTTGATGCAAAATGTCCAAATAGTAATGGAGAAAAGAAAAAAATGCAAATTTCATTTATTTAGGAAAGGTGATTGTAGGTTTCACCCAGGTACATGTATGCTCAAAGCCATGCCAGCATTTGTCATTGCAAATAGCTGGGTGCGAATTCCTCCCATAATAAATTTAACGTATGACATGTAATCTACACAATGTACACAACATAGTTAAGACTTTACTTAGTTGGGTGGGAAAAGTACCTTGCAATGTACATTCGCACTGACTTATGTAATGTTTGCACTTATTTTATTATAGTTAAATTTGATGATAAAATATACATATACGTAAACATTGATTGTAATCAAGAAATAACATTTAATTTACTGTCATAATAAAAAACCAACAATAGTAATGTATGCTATATTCTCTATTCTAGATATCTGATGACCTTTACATCGCCAGTAAAGAACTCAGCAACCAACAAGTTGTTAAGTTTATCAACACACAATCCGAATGGAATTTTGAGGTTATGGATGTAACTTAAGAACTGTCCATCCTGGTTTAGGATATGGATACAGTGATTTTTACCGTCTGCTATCAATATCTGACTCTGCCTATTGGTTGTGATGCCAAATGGTTTGAATGTCTTTTTTGTGACCTTTGAAGGACGGCCACTGTAACGAAATCGTAGTTTTCCAGACTGATTAACCACTACCACTACACCAGCTTTACTGTCAGCCACGCAAATGTCCATGTTTTTGTTTTCGGTAATGAATTTGACTTTACTATTTCCAGAATAAAGAGGTTTGCCTTTTTCATCAAATTGAATGGTTTGGTTTTCATAGTTGCTAAATTGGCAAACAACTTTGGACTTAGTTTTTTCTTCATTATAAAATACTACCAGAAGAGCTCCAGAGGAGGAGAAACACAAATTAAAAGGTATCCATCCTTGTAATCTGAGTATCTCCTCTATACTTCCATCGGCTACTTTATTCACAGTTTGTGATTTCCAATCGCTGTACACCAAATGTCTATCATTTGTTATGGCTATATCATTTGGCAAATCTCCTGATTTTGTTGCTATTGTATTGATACATTTACCAGCGCTATTGAAACATTTTAGTTCACATTTTGTGGAACTTGTCCAAACTTCGTCATCACTGTAAAACAAAAGACTGCGAAGCGATTGATATCCAGTATTGAATGTGTTTATGACCTCAGGTTCATCCAAGATAGGTCTTGTTTTTATTTTGTATCCATTTTCTTCTTTTCTTATCGTCATAGGTGTCAGGGAGCCAAACAATTTTAATTTTACAATATGTTTATCTTTGATAAGTGTTGGATGAAATGAAGGCATACCAATCTGCACACTGGAAGGCAAATTACTAAATTCACTGTTTCTGGGCCTATATTCAAGGATTTCAGACATAACGTTTGATTTCTCAAGATCTTCAAGGATGGAAAGGCTATCTAGAATCATTGTTTCTCTCTCTTGAATCGCATGCAAATGACTTTTAAGGATGCTCCTGTGGGTTACTTTTATTTCGGTTATTTCATTTTTCATTTTGTTGATAACGTTATCAATTTCTCTGTGCCATCGCTCCCCTTGTTTTGCAATTAATGTCGTTAGTTTGTCGTACTCTACATCAATTTCGGCAATTTGTTTTTTTAAGTCATTTGCAATTTCTTGATAAGTAGGAAAAATACTTTTTTCTATTTCTTGCGTATCTGCCTTAATGTCCATTTTCTTTATTTTGAAGAGTTCCTCAAGTACTGTAATATCATGACCCTTATGTTTGCCGGATGCAGAGCATATGGTACAAATATTAAAGCAACACTGCTTGCATTGCAGTTCACACGTTTTATTAGAATGCGTTGTGCATTTTGGATAAATCAAGGTGGATCTCCGCTGCAGAAATGGAACTATTTTGTGGCTTTCGTATTCATCTGAGATGTGAACTCCTATGCATGGCTTACAGAGGTTGACATTACAAACGTCACAGTAGTCCTGTACTATGTTGGTATCACAAATGGAACATCGGATGACTTCCTGAATATTACGGCGAGGATCCATCTAAATAACGATCCCAAAACAGTTTTATTAATTGATGGTGTGATAAAACACATATTTAAGTAATCGAACATTATATCTTTCAACCTTCTTCATATTTGTCACTGATTTATTTCACAAAAGACGACAAGGAAAAGTGAAAAGCTGGTATTTACCTTCAGTTGCTGTTTTAATTGGCGACTGCTTGCATGATACTTAATGGAGTAAACAAATCTCTTTTCCCAAACATTAATTAAAAGAACAATTCATTTTGTTTCCTAAATCACAGCTGTAAATGAGAGTTAATCTGAATTGGTTACGTGGAAAAACCCATACATCATATTAACTCTACTTTCATTTTGTGGCTTGTTTCTATAACATAACCCAGTCACGGTTTCCGGAAATATTATTTCCGATTTGTTTTTCTTAATACAACATATATTCGATCTTCGATCCCGATGCTTTGTCGACATCTGTTAGCATTCGGATCACGCTCGCCCTTTTCCGTAACCGATAAAAAGATATTTGCGGTGACGGAAATGGCCGAGTAGTTACGATTGATCTGTTAGAATTCTGCTTTTGCATTCTATATGAACGCCATTTAAAGAGACACGGTGACTCAAAATATATGTTTTACTTTTTGATTATGACAACGGAAATATGTAGAGCTACTCGAAATTTCATCAAACGAAAGGTTTCACGCATCATAAGTTATCACTTATCAATATACAAGTCATTAAAACTCATCCGGAAAATGCACATGTAAACAAACAGAGTTGTTTTGGACATTGGTATTGTGTCACGTGTTTGCGATTCCTGTCTAAAAATAGTTACAGTGGGATTGACACACTGAAAAAAGAATTTGAATTTGAAGCTATTCGATGTCTATGGTAAGAAATATGCATTAATAGAAAATGCATCTTCATAAATATTTAGTTCTTGAAGACATCGTGCTTCTGGTTCATGATGTATGCCACGCTGCAGTATTTACATTCCCCTGCGCTTGCGTGGCTATGAACGGAAGGAAAACTCAATATTTATGTGTTGGCCCAACGTGTAATTCTATTTTTCTCTTTTTAAATTGATTCATCGTAATTTTTCAAAAGTTCACATTTTCATATGATAAATAAAATATGTGGAAATCGTGTAAAAATTCGATATTTGCTAAATCATGGGTTTGTGCGTCACCATGTCCCTTTAAAGGCGGAGGTATTTAATGGTTATTAATAATAACTGATTATTAAATTAATAGTGAATATTTACACATTTGTTATTATAAAACTATGTAATAATTTAAAATTATTATAAAGTAGACAGCTGATAGAACGAGAATTCATATAGTCATATACTTCATATAAATTAATATTCCGCGAGCAAGAGTAGGACCTGTTAATAAAAAAGCAAGAGGACTGTATATAAAAGAAGTAATTAAAATATATTCAACTTATTATATCTTTATTTAATCATAACAATTCATTGTTTACAAAACATAACGACTGCAATATATATAACAAAAGCCAGTCCCTTAACACCATTACCCAGTAACTGAAACACAACCTGGTCACTAAACAAGATAAATATGAAATCATCAGAAAAGACAGACATGATGGGTATGGTGGAGTTCTACTAGCCATCAAGAAGGACTTTATTATAGACTCAGTGGACATCAACACTACATCAGAAGCTGTCTTTGCAAAATTACACCTACGTAAAAACTTACCAATTATCATCGGAAGTGTGTATAGACCACCGTCTAGTAAAGAACCATACATAGAACATCTTTGTGACACAATCCAAAATCTCTATAACAACAACAGAAATGCTGTATTCTGGATAGGAGGGGATATGAACCTGCCTGACATCAACTGGACAGACGTATCCACCAAAGGGAACCATGTTAGTTCAGCAATCAACCTGAAATTCCTAGACACCTTGCAGAATTGTGGCTTGGAACAGATGGTGACCTTCCCAACTCGCCTAGACAATACACTGGATATATTCCTATCAAACCGACCGAGTCTCGTCAACCAATGCACACCCATACCGGGTTTATCAGATCACGATGCAGTCTTTGTTGAAACACCAGCTGTGGCAAAACGGGGAAAACCTGTAAAACGTAAGATCTATCTATGGAAGAAAGCTGATGAAAATAAGATGAAGTCAGAATTCATTGAATTTAAAAAGCAGTTCCTTAATAATTATGACTCCTCATCGCCGATAGAGGAAATGTGGAACTCCATCAGTACCACACTCAAGATCCTTGAATCTTCAGTACCATCAAAGATGACAAGCAGCAGATTTAACCAACCATGGATAAACCGAGAGATAAAAGCTCTGTCTCGGAGAAAGAAGAGACAATTCAACAAGGCAAAATCAACGAAACATTCTAAGGATAAAAAAAGATACCAACATAATAACAAGAGGCCCATGGGCCACATCGCTCACCTGAGGAACAATAGGTATGATAAAATCAGCTTAATGGAGTCATAATACAAACTATCTAGACAATGTAGTATAATACATGTAGATCCTGTATAAATAAAATTCAATTTTTTCAACTGGATATTCTTATGTTTATCATTAATCCCTTTTCTAACAGGATGATTTTATAGTAATATCACATGTTGAGCATTGCAGCTCTCAAAAAGATCCTAAACAATTGTTTATAAATGGGATATAAACCTACATCAAACTCTGAACCCCTTGTGAGACCCAATCATCCAGGAATCATCCAGAAGCCAAAATCTAAACAATATTAAATAATCACCTGGCTGAAGATTTTTAAAGATCTAGATTTACTCTTAATATTCCTATGTAAACATTCCACCCCAGTTGTGGCCCCACCCTACCCCCAGAAATCATGATTTTTACAAATTCAAATCTACACTACCTGAGGATGCTTCCAAACAAGTTTCAGCCTTCTTGGCTTATTAGTTTCTGAGAAGACGAATTTTAAAGATTTTCTCTATATATTCCTATGTAGAAATTTGATACCAAATTGTGGCCCCACTCTACCTCTGGGGGTAATGATTTTCACAACTTTAAATATAAACTACCTGAGAATGCTTCCACACAAGTTTCAGCTTTCCTGGCTAATTAGTTTCTTAGAAGACGATTTTTAAAGATTAACTCTATATATTCCTATGTAGAAAGTTGACCCCCCCCCATTGTGGCCCCACCCTACCCCTGAGGGTAATGATTTTCTTAACTTTAAATATATATACTACCTGAGAATGCTTCCACACAAGTTTCAGCTTTCCTGGCTAATTAGTTTTTGAGAAGAAGATTTTTAAAGATTTACTCTATATATTCCTATGTTAAAAATCGACCCTCCATTATAACCCCACCCTACACCCCGAGGGTCATGATTTTCACAACTTTGAATCTACATTACCTGAGAATGCCTCTAAACGAGTTTCAGCTTAAATCCTGGCTTATTAGTTTCTGAGAAGATGATTTTTAAAGATTAACTCTATATATTCCTATGTAGAAAGTTGACCCCCCCCCCATTGTGGCCCCACCCTACCCCTGAGGGTAATGATTTTCTTAACTTTAAATATATACACTACCTGAGAATGCTTCCACACAAGTTTCAGCTTTCCTGGCTAATTAGTTTTTGAGAAGAAGATTTTTAAAGATTTACTCTATATATTCCTATGTTAAAAATCGACCCTCCATTATAACCCCACCCTACACCCCGAGGGTCATGATTTTCACAACTTTGAATTTACACTACCTTAAAATGCTTCACACAAGTTTCAGCTTTCCTGGCCAAATGGTTCTTGAGAAGAAGATTTTTTAAGATTTACTCTATATATTGCTATGTAAAAAGTCGACCCCCTATTTTGGTCCCATCCTACCCCTGGGGTTCATGATTTTCACAACTTTGAATCTACATTACCTGAGGATGCTTCCACATAAGTTTCAGCTTTTCTTGCCTAATGGTTCTTGAGAAGAAATTTTTTAAAGATGTACTCTATATATTGCTATGTAAAAAGTCAACCCCCTATTTTGGCCCCATCCTACCCCCGGGGATCATGATTTTCACAACTTTGAATCTACATTACCTGAGGATGCTTCCTCATAAGTTTCAGCTTTCCTGGCCTCACGGTTTCTGAGAACAAGATTTTTAAAGATTTACTCTATATATTCCTATGTAAAAAGTCGACCCCCCATTTTGGCCCCATCCTACCCCCGGGGATCACGATTTTCACAACTTTGAATCTACATTACCTGAGGATGCTTCCACACAAGTTTCAGCTTTCCTGGCCAAATGGTTCTTGAGAAGAAGATTTTTGAAAATTTCTCGAAAATTTTCATTAATTCCTAATTAACTCCCCTTGTAAGAGGGCTTGGTCCTTAATTTTCATAACTTTGAATCCCCTTAGGCTAAGGATGCTTTTTGCCAAGTTTGGTTGAAATTGGCCCAGTGGTTCTTGAGAAGATGTTGAAAATGTGAAAAGTTTACAGACAGACAGACAGACGACGGACGGACGGACGACAGACAAAATGTGATCAGAATAGCTCACTTGAGCTTTCAGCTCAGGTGAGCTAAAAATCAAAACTAGATATGCATGCAGGAAGGCATACAATGAATATATAGATAACATCATCTCACCAGACTGTACATCCAACCCAAAGCGATTCTGGGGATTCATCAACAGCAAGAACAAGGATAGTACAGGGGTAGCGCCATTAAAAGCAGGCGACGGACTTACATATTCAGATCCCACCACCAAAGCCTCAATCCTGAACAATCAGTTCTCTTCAGTATTCAACTCCAACGACCCGGTGAACAACATAAAATCCATGGGCCCTGAAACACATCCTGCAATGAATAGTATTAACATCTCAGAAGCTGGTGTCAACAAGCTAATTCAAAGTCTACAAATCCATAAAGCCACTGGAGCTGATGTATTCCAGCAAGACTGCTGAGGTTTCTTGGGGCACTGAGAAACCATAACCCATTCACTGTATGACATAACCCGGTCACTGAGAAACATAACCCAGTCTTTGAGAAATAATACCCAGTCTCTGTATAACATAACAGTCTTTGAGAAACATAACCCAGTCACTATATAATGTAGCACAGTCTTTGAGAAACATAACCCAGTCACAGAGAAACATAACCCGGTCCTTGTATAACATAACCCAGTCACAGAGAAACATAACCTGATCACTGAACAACATGACCTGGTCACTGAGAAACATAACCCAGTCAACAGGAAACAAAACCCAGTCACTGAGAAACATGAAGATAGTTGGCAGACAATTACATGTAAAAAGTTTTTAAAATATTATTTGATCCATAATAAATGATTAACTTTTCTCAGTATTTTGATTGTACTTTAATACAAAATATGAAAAAAAAACCCACATAATATGTTGAACTTAAAAATTTGTAAACTAATTCAATATTGTAAAATATGTCATATTGATTCAAGAAAATCAATCTATCAGATATGAACAACTCTACAAACTCAATTGAAACCAAATATGCTATTTCATTGGGTATAAAAGTTCAACCTTTCTATATGGAAGGTCTTTAACAATGGAGGCGTATATGACTCTTGCTTCTACAAGCAACACGTCCTTAAAGTATCGCACTCCTTCATTCAATTTTTGACCAGGTCTGTAATAGAATGACAAAATTTTAAAACAGTCTATACAGATGAATTAACTAAAAAAGATAGAATATAAAAAGTGCTAATATTAATTTACTTGTTGCAAATAGGTAGACACAAAATGACTTTTTGTTTTCTATATATCATAGGCGAGTATAAACTATCATACCCATCCTCAAGTGTTGTCATTAACTTCTCATTCCTGCAATTTTTCAGGCTGAGGTAATATCCTGGGGGACTGAAGAGACCACTAAAATAAATGTACATTTATGAAGGTGATGTCTATCAAATGAAGGCCTTCACCACTTTTCTCTTAATAAGCAGTTGTATATTTCAATGTTTTCATATTACTTAAATGTCTAACAAAATATATACTGGTAAATCAAAAGAAACATGACTAAATTAAGAGTGTTTGGATAAAATCAAGGTGAACTTAAAAATTTCAAAATTGGTAAAGTTCAGGAGATGATTAAATCTCTTATGGTATAAGCATATATAGCTCATTTACAAAGCAAATTAAATTGCGACAAATACTTACATGATTGTTTTTAGTTTAAACAAGGCAAATTCTTCCAAAACCAGGGCACTAATTTCTGCAAAACTTTAAGGTAAGGAAAAATAAGGTAATATTTTTTTGTCATTTTGTAACATGATGCAATGTACATGCATGTGTATAAAAAAAATTCAATACTGAACTAACAAGTAATCCTTCTAAAGGAATGATCAGCATGTAATTGGCAAGCTCTCGAAATGTAATTATGGTTCATGCAATAAGCATGATATAGTGGATTTATCCCAACGTTTTGTCGATTTCCTAAATAGCAAGGCATGAATAAACTTTTTTCTTAGTAGGCAAATTGTACTTTCGGTTAATATTCTTACGCATGTAAAGAAAAACATGATTTTATCATCATGTAAGCCTGTAGAAATTTTTCTATCAAGGCAAACATATTAAAATACTGGTTTTCTTTTTGTAATTTACACGTAATTAATGATTTACATGAGGCTGTTACTGTATAGTAAATAAAGGCGCAATGCGTGCACAAATAGTTAAATTTGCCAGATGCCTCATATGGACAAAAAGTCATTCCTTAAAACATTCTCCATTGTTAAACTTGAATATAAGCAAATGCAGTCAAAACTATGTAGAAATACACTGTGTGTATATATATATATATATATATATATATATATATATATATATATATATATATATATATGTGTGTGTGTGTGTGTGTGTGTGTGTGTGTGTGTGTGTGTAAGCTAGCTACCTTTTTAGAGAAAAGTTTAATTCTTTCTTCCATTCCTTTAAAAGAGTTATTCATAATGTTGTGGTCTGTGAGATCATTTCTGTCAATCCACCGCAGATGTCTCCAGTGTGGCTCATAACACCTGTAATACAAGACACTTAGTTAATTCAAAATATTGAAATCATAATATTATTGAAACAGTTATGGTTACATTATAAAGAACATCATATGATATTTTATTTTATTGCCATAAAAATGATATGCAGATGACATATTTATTTTGGCTTCTTTTATTGTTTATCATTTGATTACCTCTTGTCACCTTCCTCTAATTCCATTATTTCCTTCAGCCTAGCTTTGACGTGTGTTGAAAACTGTTAAAAATTTTGAATACTGGTAATATAAAAATATATATGAAATCCTTTATTTCTGAAAATCAGTCTGCACTGAAAAAGTAAGTTATAGAACTCTTTTAAACATTTTCTTGATTGTTGATCTTTTGCGTGTGTGTGTGTACATGTTGATCCAGATACATGCACATCACACCATCATTGCCAAGGTTATGAGATTAATTAATTACCAAGGTTGCTATATTGTGGCCTAGTATGTTTCATGTTCCCTTGCTGATGGGAAGATCCTTTCTTGGCCATTCGCACAAAATGCTGACCAGCTTCATGGACTGTTCAGTCTATTTATAAAATAAAAATCACATTAATCCTACTGAACTGCATGTAATTTAACATTTTTACCTTTATGTAAATATACAGTTTAAAGAAAGTAAGATGGTCATCAGAAATACTCATAAGGACATTTAATGACTGACAGATGATTTAATTAAATTATTAGATAGAGCCCATAGGGAATTTAGTTACCATGCACGCATAAACCATATTAGGACAACTACAAACCATGTTACAATTAAATTGAATAGAACTTTATTTATTTAACAACGATTGATAAACAAGTTCTACAACTTATATTAATATCTTTCGTTGGCACGGATGTTAGCGCGAGGGGATCATTGATGTGGGAGGAAGCCGGAGTGCCCGGAGAAAACCCACGTGTCCAAACGGGTGACCAATATAACCTTTCACATACAACCACTGTCGATCACGGGGATCGAACTTGGGTCGCAGCGGTGATAAGCAAGTGCATTGTCCACTACGCTACATGGACATGTTACAATTATATCTTACTGCATCAATGTATGGAATATACATGGTCTGCACATGACTCCTGTTAGCCAATCATTTCTTTACAAATTAGCAGGAGGTAAGTAACATGATAATATTGATCATAACTGTACAGTGATACTTACTTCAGCATTTACACTCTTGTGCAACCAAGCATTGCACTCTGCAATCTGTTCTGAAGCCTTCTAGAAAAAGGAAAAATATTATGAAATGTGGAAAATGATTTAAATTTTTTTTTGTAATACTGTCATGTACCTTAAGGATCCTCTACAACCGTGACTTCTTTTTTTTAATGACAATATGTCACAACATAGCAAATTTGACATTTGAAACAGTTTAAATTGATTTCGGTGACTATCTCTATGGCGCAATGGTTGTAGCTTAGGTCTATCAACTGACAGGTCCCGAGCTCAAATACTCCAGATACTTTTATTTTTATGAAGAGCAGTAAAATTTTTAAAAGTTTTTTTCCCCCAAAAAAAGAATTGTTTGGGGTCATTTTCAAGTCGAACACATGCTAAAAATCCATATCTTTAAATAATTTAAAAGAATGGGCCTGTATACAGAACTTTTCCAAGGTGTGAACCCTTAATACAGAATTGTGCGAAATACAAGGGTCCCAATGTATAGTAAAATTTAAACCAAAATCATATGCCAAAACTTTAGAAATGCTCTAAAGATTTTAGTAGCTTTAAACATATCTTCATAAAGATAAACATGCATTACAAAATATGTACTATTAGTATTAAGTACATGTACACATTGCATATATTTTTAAAATCTTTAAAAAGAATATCAGTCTACAAGTATATCTTTTCTAGTATCATATAATTACAGAATCATATAATAAATGACTATGTTGATCAATTAACTTTTAAAATATGTATTTTTCTTACCTTTTCTACACACTCATTCATTTGTTCTTGCTTTGGGAAATCTTCACTTCCCTCCTAAAACATAGCATGATTTGTTAATAAATTCAGAAGACTGTTAATGAAATGATCTCATTTATTGAAAAGAAATTGCTATCTGCGTATTACTTACTGTAAAAGCTGTAGAGCTCTCTCTCAAACGCCTCAACTTCTTTGAATAAGGCAAATATCTAAAATTTAAGAGATATTTTTAGTTACAAAAATGAAACTCACAGACTGTATAAATAATCACATGATTCCAAAAATAATGCGTATACATGTTAACATTAACCAAATTTCTAAAACTAAGGTAATTCAATACAAAAGGACTATAATTATAATGAAAAACAAAAATGCATACATGCACATTGCAAATCAAATGGTTGTATTCATCATGTAATTACTAAATATATCATTATAAGTATAAATGATGCAACAATTTTAGTATGAAACTTTCATGCATAAGGATACATGTTGATAAATCTTGGGAATTCTAAAAGATTATTATTTATAAACATAGCAAAGACTAAAGAGTCTTCGAATTCATTGTTTGCTTATAACTGCATAAATCAAACTGCTAAACTTATAGCAATTGCAACAAAATATCTAAACTAAAAACTTGTCTACATGTATTTCAAAGCACATGCTGAACTTCCATGTACCTTCCTCTAATATCTGAATATAAGAAAGATGATATCTTTCTTTTCTGAAAAGTAGTAAGTATGAAAATGATGAAATTAAAATGTTGTTGGTTCTCCTTTATAATTACCCAAATATTTTGCAACTGACAATACACTTGTTATCTTGTTTAAAAGAATACTCGCTCGGTGGGACAACCATCTTTGCCAAGACATCAATTAACACTCAGGTATTCATAACTGAAGTTCTGTGAGAAAAAAAATGTTTAAAATCTCAATGACAACACCAGTGATTTTTTGCCTAAATATTAAAATATTTTTACCTTTTTGGGGTCTTTCCTCAAATCATAATTTGCAGAGGTCTGAAAAAATTGACATGTAATATTAAATGATGAACTACTGTGAATTGGAAAACAGCATAATGAACAAATTTACCCCAAGAATACCCCTTTCAACCAATTTACCATGTTTAGTAACTTAAATATTACATGACTGCAAATTAGTGTAGTTTAGTTTAATACAAGAGGCCAATGGACCACATTGCTCACCTGAGTTAATTATCTATCACAGTAGAGAGAGAGACCGAATACAAGTTAAAATGGTACAATTTTATACTGATCAACATCAGAAAAATTGTTAACAACACTTAAATAGTAATGTAAAGGTCTTCAATCGATAAAATTAATGGAAAAGAGTTGCAATCCAGATTTTGTACATTAGTTTGGTTTAATTTATTTATTGAGAGATATTAAAAAATATTACCAATGATTCCTTTGTAGTCGTTTCTTTCGTAGAACAATGGATGCAGTTGCAATCAAAATCATCTGTTGATAAACAGGATGGAAAATAAATCAATAAAAAGTTATGAAATGGTACTTTAAGAATTTTTTAAGAAATGAATAAGGTTATAATATAAGCGAGTGTTATCTAATTGCAAGACAATTACCACTGTTTTTTAATAGGACATGTCCGATGTTTTCCCTCGCTCGCATCATTTCACCTTTTTGAATATCAATATCCAAATCCTCATCTTGAAGCAAACACTCTAGACACTACAAAATTAATGAAATCAACTGTTTCAATTTCAAAAAATGTAAATAGTTTTTAAAGTCTATCAGAAAAGATGTACTACATAATTTGTGCATGAATTTGTATATAGCTTACTGCTGCTTTTACATACCATACCTGTTTTAGTTAAATTGCCAAACAATCACTGATCCTTTCTTAAAATGATCTTTTAAAAACCAATTTTAAAGAATACCAAATTAGATATTTTAAGGAGCAAGCAAAATCTAAAACTAAATACAGTTGAACTTTGATATCTCAAACACTGATATCTTGAATACAATGGATATGTCAAAGCAATCAGTCCTATAAATCACTTTTTTAAAAGTATTTTACATGCGATATCTCGGATACTCGGATATCTCAAAGTTTTTAAACAGTCCCATCGAGTTTGAGATAACAAAGATTGACTGTACATGTACAGAGTAACAGCTACCACCTTCAATACTATAACTCCACAGGATGTAGAATCTCTCTGACGTGGATGTTTTTTCTGGTGAACTAACCACTCTGTGGTGGATTCCTCTATGCCCAAATGTTCTCTTCCAAATAAAAACTCTCTGAAATAGTAAATATAAAAAAGTAATGGATAATAAAAAATTACCAATAAAATAAGTTAAATCCTTCGCCGTGCCATGAAGGGGCACAAGGCCGGTGCTTATCCCTAGTTTCCGTGGTGCTAAGAGGATGAGAGTCATTGACTCCCCCAGGATGGGACACCAGTCCATCGCTAGTTAACCCCCAGTGTAAGCCAGTACCCAATTTCAGCTGGGTGGACTGAGACATTGTAGATAGAGTGCCCTGTCTAAGTGCACAACACACAACATCAAGTGACCACAGCGGGGTTTGAACCAGCAACCTTTTGGTTACTGGTCTAATGCCCATGACCACTGAGCCATGTGCTCCACAATAAAATATTTCACAGATATATAAGAAAAAATAAAAACTTACTTCCATTTTTCATCAACACGTCTGAGCCTTTGGTATGACTCTCCTAATGGGTTGATGTAAAACAACAATTTATTCTTGGGTTCCACATACTGAAATAGAACATTGACCCTGGAACCACATTTTTCAAGAATCTGTATCTTATATAAAATTCATATTATGACCTTTTATCCCTACAAATATAAAAGAAATACACTGGGTGGTTTTTGAGAAATCACCTGCATAAATTTGTGTCTAAAAAATGATGATAATAAATTAGAAAGAATAGAGTCACTATAAGGGCTTCCAGAAGATGGAAGACTTTAAAGTATAAACAACACATTAATTACAAATTCCGATATAGTGCGGTTTAATAAATACTTACTATTAGAGTCCAATGACAGGAACCTTCATTTAGGGCACCACAAATAACATCAAATTCATCCAACTTGGGCACCTATTACACAAAACTATATATACATGTATGTGCATATGTTAATCAAAACATACTAGTAACTTGTAAATCACCATTTCAATACAAACAATTTATTAAAACAGACATATTATATATGTGTGTCTAACAATGTGTCAAAGCTATAGTTTTTTTTAATAAGCCTCTCATTAAAAAGTTAATTGGATAATTCTAATGATGAAACCATGCAGTGCTTTTAAAGGGGCATGGTCACGATTTTTGTCAAAAATTATTTTTTCGATGTTAATAATTGCAATGCTTAAGTAAGGCATTTTTAATATGGAACCAAAATTTGTGTGTCGTTCGTTGAGTTAGAAGCGAATTACAGAGCTTGCAATTTTTGGTATGTAAACAAAGCTTTTGTTTACATTTTGAATGTTGAAGTGAAAATTCCAGTTTTTGACTTAAAATGAATGTGTTAAACGTTAGGAGCTGTTGATTTATGCTTAAAATGAATATAAAGATAAATAAATCAGTATGATATTTTTTTTACCTGTATATTGAACCTATGTAAACAAAAACAGGACACGAGCCTTGTTTACATGTTAAAGAATTGTGAGCCCTGTATCATGCTTATAACTTTACGCCTGACTCTCACATTTCATTTGTTCATTAGAAATGCATTCCTAAAGCATTGTAGATAATAAAAACAGAGAAATAAAATTTGACCAAAATCGTGACCATGCCCCTTTAATATTCTGATCACTAAAATATCTTGCCTCTGTAAGGTAGTTATGCAATTCTGCATTCCCTTGAAATATTGCTGTCATAATAGTGCAATTGACATGATATGTCCTCTTGCTCTGGAATACACATGATATTTTTATTTTTGATATATTTTAATTTCATAGACAGTATTTTTAATACATTGTATATGATACGTACAGCTTTGTTAAAGATAGTGTTTAAAACTCATCACATAACTAGCTAGACATTTACAGTTTAATTGCAGCTTGTAAAAGGTGCCTATTTCAGCCAAAGATGCAACAACCTCAATCTTAAGACAAAAATTATACATATAAATTATATACCTCATGAGAAGCGGACAGCAGATACATATATGCGTCAAGGACCTAAAAAAATTAAGAAAAATTAATATCTTTATAACTAAGGTACTCATAAAATACCATCTTGCTGCATCATGTTAAATAGAAGGATAACGAAGAAAGTAAGTTACAAGCAATGAAAGGAATTATACCTCATCTGTAAGCATTGTTTTCAAACAATGGAAAGATCTGTCACTTAATTTGTAGTGTCCTATTTTACTACACAGGTGTCCAAATGGCTTTTCTGTCCACAAGCTTTGAACTGTTTGAAGCAAAATTGGTGCATGATGAAGGTCATACTAAATTTATTACAACTTTTAAGTCTCTTTTAAGTAAAAATTGGTCAAAGTCAAATAAAAATAAGAATAAACTACAATTAATTTATTAAGATGACAAACTTGTTACGATAATATCATTTCTCTACTTAAACTATATAATACTAAAACCTCTTATATTTAAGTTTGAAACATTTAACATAAAAAACAGGTGACTTATATTTAACATGCTATCTTCACAAATATTTACTTTAAAAAAAATGGAAAAGAAAGAATTCCCTAAGGTTTTACATGTATTAACACACCTTTGTTTGTACTCTTTGGGTTTTCTTGACTGTTAAACTCCCCATCTTCCAAACTGTTATTAGCAGTCCAACTCTCAAAAGTTGTTTCTGGCTTCTATATACAAGTAAAGTACAAAGTACAACATTTAAGACAATAATTAATTTTATCCTGCAACTATCCCATGCATTGACCGAATAAAGGTAACCCAATAAACCAAAGGTATATTCGGTCAATCCCCCAATATAGCCTTGTGCATTTAACCGACATTCAAATGCATTGTGACGTCATCTTTCTTGCTTCGTTTACACCATGGCGTCATGATTTCATTATTCAACTGCAGATATATAGCAAAATTTGTCGAAAAAAGCTCCTATGAGGCGTAAAATGTGATTTTGTGTTGCAGGATAAACAAAATACACAATAACTGTCTTGAAATATAAGCGATATTTGGGCTCGGGTCAAAAACATGAAGAGGGCTCAGCAAGCCTTGCCTTCTGTCACGTTTTCTTACCCTCACCGAAATATAGCTTATATTTCAAGACAGTAACCATTGTGTTTTATATTTATCATGTTTATCATTGTGTGTTTTCTATCCCCTCGACAAGGCTCGGGGTTTATAAACACAACTTGTTGGATAAAAATCATAATTATACCATCGCAAATCAGGAGAGATCTTATATGTATTTGATTATTTTAAAAAAGGTAAATTACTCACAACATGTATATCTTTCGTAAGGCACATATTGCAAATAAAATATCCTCTGGACATATTCTCATGTCCAATGCAGGCTTTAGTTCTGTGGAATGTTTTTGTGCACTTTTCACAAGCAATCTGAAAAAAAAATTCAAGAGCTCATTAGTCACTGTGGCATATTACATTAATATTTCACTCAACATGCATTTTCACCTACAATACATACCAGTTTATCCTGATTTGTAGTGAATCCACAAGAAGGACAAAAATCTGTTTGATATCCTAGGAAAAATGTTTAAGACTCAAGATTTAACATTAGCAAGGGAAAGATAACGATATAATTTTACAAATGACAATTAAAAAAAGGGAAATAGTCATCACAGTTTTTTGGGTTTTTTTTATAACTATATTCTTAAAACCATAATTCATTATTTCTTGGTTGTCTATACATATTCTCTTTCCTGATATGAAAGGGAAAATATCTAAATTTGCTTATAGTTTTAGTTTTTAGTTGAATGGTACCTAAGAAGGCATCTTATTCTCACCATTAAACATCATAAGAGCTGATGCAATTTTTTCTCTTGCACTATGAAGCTCAGATATAGCGATGTTGGTGATTGGCTCCTCGCTGAAATATCTTTCAGCAAACTGAAAAAATAATATATTGCATACATTTGAAAAAAGGTCAAATCAGTTATTGACAGCAATAAAATTCTTATTTAAAAATGATGAAATGAATAGAAGAAATTAAAATGAAAGGTACATAAAATAACACTGAAAAGTCAGTATAAAACATTATATAAATGCATGCTTTTTTTGTTTGGACATCAAAACACACCATCAGGCAGTAAACCCCACAATTGTAACTGTCTTCCTGTTTAGAATGAGCCATTGTGTGGACAGTCCATTCTTTAATTTTAACCTCATTGTACACCAACATCCTCTCATTTGTGTACAAACTGTAAAATAATAAAATAATCAAGGTTGTGCAAGTCAATGAATCCCTAAAAATGGACATCAAACAAATATTACCTGATAATGGAAGAATGATGAAACGGATGCAGCCTTTAAATAATAGTACTGCAACAATTTTACATGTTTACAAGCAAACACTTACCACCAGTTTCTTTGAATTTCTTCAATCTCTTTTTTTCTCTCCAACATTGGGTTGTAGTAATTAATAATACCCTCTTCAGGATTTACTATCTATATAATTAAATACCTGTATTTTTAAAACTTTAAAGTACAGCGAGAAGTTTCATTTGAAATTTAACTGCAAATTCTTAATTTTTTTACCTAATATATCTTGAAAATGTTTTTATACTTGAATGAATATATGAAATTATGTACCACAAGTGTCCAATGTCTGTTTTGATAAATAGCTTCAAGTATTGCTGAATATCCATAGAGTTTCAACTGTTAAAGGCAGAAGTTTGATATTCATAAAGCTGATTACAGTAGTTTACAATATGGAAAATATTGTTTCAAATTAAATGTATAAACTTCATAATAATAACAATTGAAATTCTCATTGATCACTACCTTTCTATGGCAATTATTCATAGAGAAGGTTCCGCTCACAATTTGGGTCATAGTCTGTGATGAATACATGGTTATTTTGTTACCTTTCTCAATTTCTCTTTGAACAATCAAAGACAAATAAGCATCCATAACCTGCAAGAAGATTTGTTATATCAGAACTGTAAACCAACTTTTGTACACAACATCTTTATTTCACGATTGACCTGAGATCAATTGTTTTGAGTAAATCAATGAACTTTTGCAACCAAGCCTTTATCCACACGGTGAGAATTATTCATTACAATGAGGCTCTTTCAAACCTCACAAAAATTTCTCGCACATACAAGTTTATTTACAGTATTCTTAAACACAAGAATATACCATAGCATAATAAAGTGTATCAGAATTTGTGTCACTCATTTCACAGTAAATCATATCATGTAATAATACAAAAAATGTCTACCTGATCTGTTAACCAGTTTCTGCCACAAAGTGACCGCAAGTCATTGTCTGTAACATTAAAAGAAGACACTTTTCCTATGATGTATCCAGTTCCATTTTCAATCTGCCAAACTTTCTTCACCTCCTTCAAAGCTGTAATGATTAAGAATTCATAATTCACAATCTATTACCAATTCAATTTATTTCCTATTCTCTCTTATAACTGTCAATCAGTACCACAATGTATATGTTTTTTTGTGACTGGGTTATGTTATACAAGGACCGGATTATGTTTCTCTGTGACTGGGTTATGTTTCTCAGAGACCGGGTTATGTTATTCAAGGACCGGGTTATGTTTTTCTGTGACTGGGTTATGTTTCTCTGAAACCGGGTTCTGTTATACAAGGACCAGGTTATGTTTCTCAGGGACGGGGTAAAGTTTCTCAGTGACTGGGTTGTGTAATACAGGGAACAGGTTATGTTTATCAGAGACTGGGTTATGTTTCTCTGAAACCGGGTTATGTTATACAAGGACCAGGTTATGTTTCTCAGGGACGGGGTAAAGTTTCTCAGTGACTGGGTTGTGTAATACAGGGACCGGGTTATGTTTCTCTGTGACTGTGTTATGTTTCTCAGAGACCAAGTTATGTTATACAAGGACCAGGTTATGTTATACACAGACTGGGGTTATGTTATATAGTGACTGGGTTATGCTTCTCAGTGACCGGGTTAAGTTTCTCAGTGACCGGGTTATGTTTCTCAGGGACAGGATAATGTTATAAAGGGACCGGGTTATGATATACAAGGATTGGGTTATGTTATACAAGGACCGGGTTATGTTATACAGGGACCGGGTTATGTTTCTCTGTGTCTGGGTAATGTTTCTCCGAGACTGGGTTATGTTATACAGTGACTGGGTTATGTTTCTCAGTGACGTGGTTAGGTTATACAGTGACTGGGTTATGTTATACAAGGACTGGGTTATGTTATACAGGGATCGGGTTATGTTATACAAGGACCGGGTTATGTAATACAGTGACTGTGTTATGTTTCTCTGAGACCGAGTTATGTTATACAAGGACTGGGTTATGTTATATAGTGACTGGTTTATGTTCAGTGACATTGTTATTTTTTATCTGTAATGAGATCACATTGATAAGTGACTAAAAATTGGTTGTGTAATTAGTGACTTAGGTACAGTGATGTAGGTGATAATATTTATTGAATGCATTTAAAAAAGTATTGCACACTTACATCTTCCCTGGCTTTGATTAGCTTCTTCTTATTGCTTTTATTGTCTCTGTCACACCCCTGGTGACATTCTAATAGTTTTTTCCCATTATGATGAAAGGGATGGCATCATAATCTATATGGGGCTTTGCATTTTTTTGTGAATCTACAAATCTGATGTGGGATTTCTTAATCTTTTCTACATCTATTGTAAAGTAATGAAAAAAGAAAAAGATGAAATTGTGGAAAAAGTTAAGTTCACCCAAATAAAAAATCATAGGAAAAAACCCACACTGGTACTATTATTAATTAGTTAAGTTTACTTAAATTAAGTCATTGATGCAGGTTACCTAAAATTTGCAATAACTTTGGATAATGCCCGGATACCATCAATAAATTTCTTTTTATTTTATATCATTTGTAAAGTGTAAATAACACCTGCACATTTCTGATGATACTATTGCATAGAACAGAAAATAAAAATCCATCTGTGGGATAACAAAGACACACAACTAATACGAAAATCAACAATCGTCAATAAATTCTAAATTACGCATTGTTGTACAGCAATATTTGCAGAGAATACAGATATACCAGTCCGTAACATATCCTGAAAATTTCAATGACATTAGTTAATTATTAAAGACGTAAATTGAAAATTCTCGATCTTCCCCGGCTTTTATTTTGCCCCGGCCCGGGTTTGCCTACCCATTTTACCAAGACTAGGCTTGCGGATATTTTCGAGTAGGTACTATGAGATTGCTTTTACTTTTGTAATTATACCTGCACTTTCTAAAGAAAGTTCGGGTATATTGTTGTTGTCCTGTTCCGTCCGTCCGTCCGTCTGTCACGTTTTACTTTCTCAAACTGCTCTTATATCGTATAAACTAGCAATCTGAACTCTTGGAGTTTGATTGGGGGTGTCATGTTGTTTTGTAAAATGGTTTCAAAAATTCTCTGGTAGTCCTGGGGGTCAGATAATTGGTAAAAAATGACGTTTTTTTTCACAAAAAAACCTTCCTCCTCGAACTCCTCCTACATTTTCAACAATAGACAAATCATCCTTTGGTATATGTTTTGGGGTATCCTATAGATGCGCAATAAGGTTTCGGAAATTTCAATTTTGCCCTGGGGGTCATTTGGTGGCTGAAAAATGATGTTTTCTTACAAAAAATCTGGTTTAAAAAACGTCATTTTTTTTTGGCAGTAGCCAAATGATTTTCTAGAATATGATTAGGGGTGTCATTTTGAAGTGTGATCAGGTTTCAGAATTTTTTTTTCATCACAGGGATTGGTGGGCAACAAAAAATGACGTTTTTTTGCAAAAAAAGTATGGTTCCCGTAACTTCTCTTACAACTTTTGGAGTAGCTACATCATCCCTTGGGATATGATTGGGGCTGTCCTTTAGATGTGCAATAAGGTTTTAAAAATTTAAATTTCATCCAGGGGGTCAAATAGTAGCAGAAAATTGACGTTTAATACTCCTAAAAAAACCTAGATCTCAGAACTCTTATGATTTAATCAATAGACACATCATATCTTGGGATATGATAGGGGCTGTCCTTTAGATGTGCAATAAGGTTTTAAAAATTTAAATTTCATCCAGGAAGTCAAATAATATAAAAAAATTGACATTTATCACTCAAAAAAAAAAAACTACATCCCAGAACTCCTCTTATGATTTAATGAATAGACACATCATATCTTGTGATATTATAGGGGCTGTCCTTAAGATGTGCAATAAGGTTTTAAAAATTTTAATTTCATCCAGGGAGTCATATAAGAGCAGAAAATTGACGTTTATCACTCCAAAAAAAAACCCTAGATCCCAGAACTCCTCTATTGATTTAATGAATAGACATGTCACATCTTGGGATATAATAGGGGCTGTCCTATAGATGTGCAATAAGTTTTGAAATATTAAATTTAATCCTGGTAGTCAAATAGTAGCAGAAAATTAACATTTTCCCATGTGCGGATCTAGAGATGGGGTCAAAGGGGGAGGGGGTCCAGATCCCCCCTCCAAAAATCAAATTTCTTTAAAATTTAAACCACCACCCTCCCTGCAAACTCGAATAACTGTCAACCCCCCTTCCCCAGAAAAACTCTCTGGATCTGCGCATGTATCCCTCCTTACACTGTAAATGAAATGACCTTTTCTTCTTAAAATAAAACAAGAGGCCAATGGGCCACATCGCTCACCTGAACAAAAGTTCGTTGTAAATTTTATCTCATAGATTATTGCTATTTCTATTTTAAACTTTGAATCTCTCGCTTTAGAATCTACACTAGTTGAGGATGTTTGCGTAGTAATCTCACAAACTGAAGAAATGTAGTTCTTGAGAAGAAGGTTTTTAAACATTTTCCCAATATACTTCTACCTTAAACTATGAACCCCTTCTAGGACCCCAGTGTTGGTCACGGCCTTACAATCTAGAATTTTCACTATCTGAGGATCCTTGCATAGTAATCTCACAAACTGTAACATTGTAGTTCTCGAAAAGAAGATTTTAAACAAGTTTCCTATACATTTCTATGTTAAACTTTGAACCTCTCTTGGTGCCCCAGTATAAAATCGGTGGTAACGATTTTAACAATTAAGAATCTACAATACCAAATGATGTATTCATAGTTATATCCCATACCGTTGCATTGTATTTCTTGAGAAGATTTTTAAACATATTTCTATATATGTTAAACTTTGAGCCCTGCCTGGGGCCCCAGTTTTAGTCCGGGGGTCATGATTTTTACAATTTAGATTCTTCACTATATATACAAGCTTTTTTAAACATTGGCATTTCTGGTGCAGTGGTTCTTGAGAAGATTTTTAAACATTTTTCCTACGTATTTCTATGTTAAATTTTAAACCCCGCCTGGGGTCGCAGTTTTGGTCCGGGGGTCATGATTTTTATAATTTATAATCTTCACTATATATACAAGCTTTTGTGTAAATTTCTGGTGCAGTGGTGAGAAGAAGATTTTTAAAGACACACACCTATACTCACTGTTTCGCAATTATCTCCCTTTTAAAAATGGTTTAGCCTTTATTTTAACAATTAAGAATCCCCTTCCTATAAGAATGCTTTGTACCAAGTTTGGATGAAATTGGCCCAGTGGTTTTAGAGAAGAAGTCATAAATGTGAAAATGTACAGACGTACAGCTAGACCGACAGACGGACGTACGGACAACGGGTGATCAGATAAAAACCTTGCATTTATTTGATTTAATTGTCAAATGATCTATTAAATTCAAAATATAGTTTGGGGTCTCATAAGATTTTATAAACTGTTAAAAAATGTTTTTAAAAAAATCACATTACACCTTGCATAATTGTCAAATGATCTATTGATATTTCTTATTTTCTACCTGGGGATCCATAACTAATATCAAAGTTAAAATTAATAACAATAAATGATTAAAATGAAAAGTTGATCCTCCACACCCACCCCCTCCCCCCCCCCCCAAATCAAACCTTAGGTTCTAAAGATTCAGAGTCTTCTTACATTCTTACATGTGTACAGTAGCGAATTATAAATCATTTTTTGATTGGTATTTTTCTCTAGATGCTCATTAAAATTTTGGAAATTGCTTTTTAATTTTTAAGATAAAACAAAATGTTATATATGTATTCGGGGCAATTGTAAAGTCTCCTAAACAAAGCAGGTTCATTATTAGGCAAGGAATTACATGGGTGAAACACGTACTACATATGAATAAGATAAAATACTTTATTATTTCCAGTTCTAGAAAGTCAGGGTGTCTCCAAGGGGGTATAACCTATATACCATTTGATGCGCAATTTATGACACAAAGAGCAAGAATAAATGTGGTTTAGAGATGGGAATCTCAAAAGTTATCAAAATATCATCATTTCCTATTTCAAGGGGGGTGGGTGGGGTGGGGTGGGGGTTTAAAGACAATTAATAAACGCCTGGGGGTCATGTACTTTATACCATTTGATGCATTATAATGACATTGAGACAATTGAGAATATATATATATGGTTTAGTGGTGGGGATCTCAACAGTTTTCAAAATATTTGGTATTTTCCTGTTCCATGGGGTCAGAACAATCCCATATGGTCATGGCCTATATTATATTTGATGCATCATAATACTTTAAGAAAAAAAGACCCCTTCCTTCCTATCATATTTTATATAAACATGATAAGTCTCTACACTTACACATGTAATACACAAATTTAATACAAAATCCAAGTCTGACAAATGAAAAATAACTTTTGCAATTAAAATGACAGAAACTGTACAAATGCAATAGGATAGATAATGATGATAAGCTTATTTAAATATTAAAAGATGATGATACAGTATGGGAGATCACTTATTTAGAAAGTGAAAGTAAAACTTATACCTATACCGGTGGCTTATAATATTGTTCTACTACATGTTTTATGCTTAGTAATACCTATATTGGTCAACATCATAATGATTATCCAATAAGAGCACAATATGAATCCCTTTTGCTGATCATCACAAAAGAAACGTTTATGCATGTTAATTAATCCTTTTCTGCATATGGAAAACACATAACGGTATGTACACCACGTGAAACCCATCTAACCGAAGAGCTGGGTAAAACTAGTACCCGCTAATGCGACCTGCAGACATGTGTTAAATACGTTAACTTCAAACAAAGATCGGTTATTTGTAACATGCACGTATTTTTATAATTTATTCTTCAAAACCCGCTCCACTATTTTATTATAGGTAAATAACTATGTAAAGCACACATTTCAGTCTTAAGGTGGTACAGGGCACCTGCATATTGTGATGTACTCTCTATTGAAATAAACAATAAAGTATAAAATAATATAATATTTTCCCCCAAAATAATGTTACCTAACAGTGAAGCGCAATGGGTTAGAGCATTAACTATGTGTCTGTAAGTAGAGAATTCAAATCCTGCTGGGGCTTTTCTATTTTTTACTTAAGTTTCAAAAATTTTGAAATCTTATTTTTTTATTTATTTTTTTTTTTTGGCCAAATACATGTACTGTAAAATTTTAAAATTCTAAAACATCACCATTTTGATAATAAGGCACTTTTATCCACATAAAGATCAACATGTGTCTTATACCACCTTAAATAAGTAATTATCTTCTGTCCTGGCAGTTTTCCACTGAAAATCATTGTGCAATAAAATTATGTCATTTATATTGCACTGTTTAAAATCTTCTTTGTTGCAACTACATGTACAGGCAGGCCTTCGTTGTTATCAAAATATTCTGATGTTTATTTATCCCTGAGGAGTGTGTGCGTGTGTGTGTGTGTGGGGGGGGGGGGTTCAGAGTAATACATGTAATTGTGTTTGCAGGGGGAGGGGGTTGGGGGGATTGGGGTCCGAGGTGTATTTTTGGTAAATTTACTATATTACGGTAATATAAATGAATTTTCAAGGGGGAGGAGGGTCTAGACCCCTCACTCCCACCCCTTCTCTAAATCCGTGCACACAATGATGTTGGCAATTCTAAAGCGAGGGGAGGGCATAATTTAATTTTATTTGTAATAATTATATAGACCATACTTTCTATGATTTCTAAGATTTTTGATTAACTTAAAATTCACATGCAAAAAGTTCAACCCCAAATTGTACATAAAGGGCCGCTATGTGTATTATGGGATGGAATATCAATTTATGAAATTGTAATTTTTAAAAATTACCGGAAATTGCATGTAATCCTTCGTTTTTACTAAAACTGGTACAAAACAGTGTTATTTAGGAGCAAACACTTGGTGCGGGTATTACTGTCTAATGACAGCATCTAGTTTTAATTTTTTTCTTCTTCAAAAACTGGTATTGCCTGATAGACCCACAGTCCTTTAAAAAATTGTACGTAGTACAAAAGTTACAGGGACAAGCAGGCATGTTTACAAAATTTCCAAAAATCTTCGTAATAAAGTTCTTAAGACAATTTCTTGGAGAAAATTTGAGGACTATGCGAAGTCAAACATATATATAGATGAAAACCAATGTTGTCTTAGGATTATCCTATAACTTAGACACCTAAAGTAATAATGTCATAAATATTTGCTCAATTTTGGTGGTATTCGTAGGTAGCCTATCCACGCTAGAGAAGTCGTACCCTGGAGAACAAGGGTGCTGTTCTCTTAAAGAAGTCGAAAATGTTCTCATTTTTTAAATATAAACTATACAAAATTTTACAAATACATTTCATTCCGACACAACTTTGAGAGCCAGTTTCACCTACTACAGAGTTTAAGATTTTTTCAATCTTTGGTTAAATTTAAAAGTAACGTAAATGAGTTTTACATTTTTTTCAACGTGTAGCCATTTTCATGTGTTTTTAAATCAAAATATATTAAAGATCCAAACATGTCAAGGATTTGATCCCTGATGATTGTTTTGGGAAGAAAAGTTGGCATCGAGACAGTAACTTTGGGTGGAAGCTTACTGAACTCTTTGTTTCGGGGTCTGTATTCCAGGATATCAGACACAACATTGGATTTCTCTAATTCCTTGAACGCAGATGAGCTTTTCTGAATTGAAGTTTCTATCTCTTTAATCACATTCAAATGCTCCACCAAAATGTCACGTTGTTTCACTTTTAATTCGCTTATTTTATCTTTCATTCTATTAACAATTGTATAAATTTCTTTGTACCATTCATTCTCTTTCTTCAACACTTCTGCAGTTAGTTTTTCATATTCTTTATCTAGATTAGCAATCTGGTTTTCCAGGTTGTTTGCAATGTCCTCATATGTTGGAGAAATAACATCTTCCAATTCTTTAATGTCTTTTGTAATATTGGTTTTCGTTGTTTTACACAAGTCATCAAGTATTATAAGATCGTGGCCCTTTTTTATGTCGAATGCAGAACATATAGCACAAACGTACATGTTACTCTGCTTGCACTGCAGTTCACACGTTTTGTTTGGATGATTTTTACATTTTGGATAAATCAAGGTGGATCGGCGTTGCTGAAAGTTTACTATTTTATGTTTGTCATATCCATCAGAGATATGCTCTCCTATACATGACTTACAAAGGTTGACATAACAAATGTCACAATAGCTCTGCACTATGGCGGTCTCACAAAGGTCACATCGGATGACGTCCTGGAGACTGCTACGTGGGTTCATCTAATTAACAATTGGTTTATTAGATAATTAATGCATTCTTGTCGTGAACATAATGCAATTTGATGAAAATGATTGTTTTTTATATATTAATTTGTTTTTTTTTTTATCTTTTTATTATTCAAAATGTAAAATACTTGATTTACCTTGTTTGGTGAAAATCTTTAACCTTTATATGTCACCAGATCAGCAGTTCATCAATTATAAAAATCGGTCACGATTCACAAAACACTTTGATTCAATTTTCTTTATATAGTTCAGACAGAAAGTAAAGCTTCAGACTGCAAATAATTACCTGGAAATCCCACGTTCTACTTCATCACTGTCAAGGTCATTACGGAACCACATGAGATAGCGCAAGCTTATCAGACTTCAGTGTGCGGCTATCTTGGCTTCCACTATTAAATCTACTTTCGTTTTGTATTGTTGAGGGGTTTTTTATATGGAAGGGAATTACCGCCAAAATTCTATGTATCTTGCCTTTATTCTTATTATGCTTACTTCTTTATTCTTCATTACATTTACACTTGCATGTCACTTTATTGTTTTCATATTCATGCTTATTCAATTTCACTTTGATTCTTTTTTATCCTTCATTGTTTGCTTAATTCTGTTGCAACATTCTCTTCTTATTCGTGTAAATTCTTTCTTCTATCTCTGTTACAAACGTGAATTCAAACACGCAAACCATAAAGCACTTTCAATAAAGATGAATACAAGTTGCATGAATTTAATGCTGCATTATGACGCCAGGCGGCAGTGTGCGCGCTATACAATTGCTGCTCCCCCAAAAAAAAACCAAAAAAAAAAAAACAACAACGTAGCTAGCTAAATGTGGGATGTTTCGCACCATGACATTTCGCTCCAATGTTTATATGTTCAGATCAAGAAATGGAGGGGAGGTTTATGTACTAAGGGATAATTTATAATTTTGTTTCCCGGGGGGGGGGGGGGTAGGTCGAGTTCTATTTTCAGAAGGTTTACTATGTGAATTTAAAAAAGATTGAATTTTCAAGGGTGGTGGGGTGACTGGTCTGAATGAGATCAGATCCACCCCCTAATGGAAAATTCACACTTATTTAATCAACCAATAAAAAAATTATTACACAATTCTCATTCTAGATCCGCACTTCAATGTACCGTATATATATGCAGTAACAAATTATTTGCAAATTATTTGCAGGAACGGTCAATTTTTAGAAGAGGAACATGTCATAAGTACTTGTCGACAGGATTTTATTTTCATTTGAGGTGAAAAGAGGTGGGGTGATGCACGGTTCTGTCCAGAGGTACCCGTGGAACATGTAGATGAAATAGAAATAAATTTAAACCAAATTTAAAGATGTTTTTGAAAAACAATAAAAGGACTGGGGTACGAAATGCTTAGAAGTAGCTTTTCCTTTACTCTAGTACGTGTGAAAATTATCACTTGCATGAATCACTATGTACCTCTCGTTAGGCTACAGTACTGTGTATCCCTGATTAAATGCGATGAATTAATATCCGCGTGAAATTCCGGGTTAAAAAACTTAAAACTGCATGTTTTAAAATCTCACTTTCTAAATCTCACTTTCTCACTTTCTAAATCTCATTTTTCTAAAAGTTTTGAACTTGTTATATGAAAACAAAGTTTGGTGCACGCGATTTTATATTCTTGCGATTCGGCACAGAGCGGTGGAGTCGCAGAAGTAAATATACGTATACGCGGTAAAATTATCAGTGACTTAATTACACAATGAGTAAACGAAAACAAACCAGGCAAAGAGATTATAATACGGTATGTGATATGACTGTTTATACGTTTTGGTTTAAAATCTAAATCAAAATCTTAATAAAAATTCTTATATAAAGTTCTAAATAAAATATTTTTTTCTTCCAAAATACAAAACATAAATTATGTAATATGCTTCTTATTTACAAAAATTTTCGAAGTGATAAAAATGTGTATGTATCATTCACAGCCATATGCATGCTTATTGTAGGTTTGTTTATTGTAATATAAATCATGTACATGTAACTGAATGTCCATGTTTAGATTTGAAAGTGTTAAAGCTATGATACATGTAACTTAGAGACATGAACCTCATACATGTCTACCTGTCAACTGGTTTTGATTAAATGAAGAGTTGAATTGACCAACTTCCATATCAAGCTTGCGATGATGATAATTATGATACGGGTGCTAATTATGAGAACTGTAAGATTATATCGTCTCATATAAATAACTGATGCGCAGACTTAGAATTTTATTTTATTTTAGGAGGGGAGTCCAGCCACCCCGCCACCCTTGAAAATTCAAACTTTTTTAAATTCACATAGTAAACCTTCTGAAAATAGAACTCGGCCTACCCCCCCCCCACCCCCTCCCCGGCAAACAAAATTATAAATTATCCCTTAGTACATAAACCTTCCCTCCATTTCTTGATCTGAACATATAAACATTGGAGCGAAATGTCATGGTGCGAAACATCCCACATTTAGCTAGCTACGTTGTTGTTATTATTTTTTGTTTTATTTTCGGGGAGCAGCAATTGTAGCGCGCACACTGCCGCCTGGCGTCATAATGCAGCATTAAATTCATGCAACTTGTATTCGTCTTTATTGAAAGTGCTTTATGGTTTGCGTGTTTGAATTCACGTTTGTAACAGAGATAGAAGAAAGAATTTACACGAATAAGAAGAGAATGTTGCAACAGAATTAAGCAAACAATGAAGGATAAAAAAGAATCAAAGTGAAATTGAATAAGCATGAATATGAAAACAATAAAGTGAATGCAAGTGTAAATGTAATGAAGAATAAGAAGTAAGCATAATAAGAATAAAAGCAAGATACATAGAATTTTGGCGGTAATTCCCTTCCATATTTTTATTGTAGAGTTTTTTTAGGTCCGTGCTTTTCTGATCCTGTTTTGTATTTTTCCTTTGGACTTTTGATTTTGAATACTGTTCATTATCACCACATGTCATTCATTCAGTATTTCCAATATATACTTTTAGACATTGTATCTTTTGTTATTGCCTAAAGTCATGACGTCAGGCATATCTAAGGTTTAAAAGTTACAACATCCGAAACAGTGCAGTCAATAATGAAAGCTAGCAATATCATTTTTCATTGAAAAAAGATTTATCAATGCATATTAATAATGTGACGACCTTCAAATTCGCAATTAACGAAAACGTTATAATGGATGTAACAATTAAGCAATAGTGACCAAGTGTTTAAAGCAAAAAAGAGGGTCACTGTTCACGTGTGTAATTCAGGCTGACTTTATTAAGTTAGGATGAAACTTCAATTGCGCTTGCGTAAATTGGAATTCTGGGAAGAAATTAGAAATATTCGAAGACGTTATGAAACCGGTCAGTTTCTAGGTCAAACTGCGCATCAATGTATTGGAAGACTGTCATTGGGAATCGTCTGCAGCCACAGTCCGGACTCCGCGTATATCTTCCCAACTCTCTTAGTGCGATTGAAAAGTAAATATATTGGAAGTAGTTTGCCACCAAACCATAAAAATCAGAGAGCTATGTCAACAAATTACAACTATAAGTATTAAGTAGGTGTGCAGTCATACATTGCATGTTAACCGCTACACGCTTATCTCATCACCTACATGTACAGCCATAAAAATAAGGCTGCAAACTAAATGTGCACCCGCATATTATTATATTGTTCTGGAAACTATTTACCTATTATTTTAAAAGATTGTGTATTCACTTTTGCCCTAAAAGTAAAATTCCGCTGGCTGACTTTAAAGCTAACCTTGTCATGCTTAAAAATAGATAGCACTGTTTGGACGGTTGAAGGGGAGGGGGTGTCATCACAACAAGTTATTACCTAACGAGGCAATTAAAGGCTGGCACATACAACATGCATCGGTTGATATCATTTTTTTTTGTTTAAAAGAAAAACAAAATTGTTGTATTGGATGTAAAAAGCAGCATTGAGCAAGTTCACTGTACACGTTTGAACGGTGAATGAGGGGAGGGGGGCATCGCAATTTTTTACAAGTTGTACTTAATGATTATAATATTACACGGTAGAATGTAAACTATAATTGTGTTCGGTTATTATTTCTGAACAAAATTGCCAGTTTGTATTAAAGTATTTACTAAGTATTGTTACGTTAGCTTAATAATCATTAGAGAAACGAAGCGGACATGGTCGTTTACTGTGCTTTGAGGGATTTCATTCATTGTAAAAGGGGTTTAACTTCCGTGTTTTACTCAATGTAAATAATTAGTGCATAGTTATCGATTGATTCTTGCTAAACTAAAGTAAAATTAATATATAACAAGTAAAAGCTGTTACTAAACAAATGCCAAAAAAAATAGTTTTATTGACTCCACAGATACGGGTATTATGGATGCACTCGATGGGCAATTCCAATCTGCATAAAAGGAGGCACAGGATTAATTCTACTCCGCGCCATATTGTCAAAATCTTAGGAGCAGTCCATAATTTTACGCGCCACTACAGTGGAATAATTCATGATGGGAAGCTAAGCATTATTCTAAAAATTGTATTGTGTTCGTAATTAAGTTTTAATTGCTATATTTTTATTTTGTTGGCGGCAAATAAAGTTTTAAGAAAAAAATTACATGTACGCAAAATATTTTAGGTTCAAAATTAATAATATGTAAAATTCCTTTAAATTAAAAAACCCCTTAGTAAAGATAATTTGAAACAGTCCAACTTTAGAGACGCGTATTTGGAAGACTGCGAGAAGAACGAACTACAAATTAAAGACAGGTTAAAATTCATAGAACCAAGTTCTTGCAATGAAATAAATATGTTTAGTCAGGCAAGCTTTTTGGAAAGCTATTACTTGTGAATCTTAATGTTGAACACCGCTCGTATACAGGCACCGTCAAACAGATATATAAACCATTCGATTTCGTTACACCGATTGCGCACTTGTGGAAGGCAAGTAGCAGACACTTTTTCTAGCAGCAGACAAGATAGGTAAAGTTAGCTACTAGTAACTGGCTACTAGTAACTGGCTACGAGAAGTAAGAAAAGCTAGCTACTAGTAACTGGCTACGAGATGAAATAAAAGTTGGCTACTAGTAACTGGCTACTAGTAACTGGCTACGCTAGGCTAGATATCTATCGTTATGTCGTCACCTACTAGTGCATTTACTTACAAATATCTATATTTTATGGCGGTTTTGTCAATATATCTCAAGTAGCTGTATATATAGATTAAGGATATGTACCAGTGTTGCTAATTTCAACATTCTATATTATTATACTTTCATGTTAAATGCTGAAATCTTATTGGTTTAGACGCAGTTGACAATCCGTTCTCGTTCCCTCAGCGTTAGCAACACACTTGGCAACGGGCCGATAGAACGAATTGTTAATTACATGCGCGAAAATTATGCGCGTACGGTTCGTCGTAGAACTCATGTATTTTCTATATAAAAGCAGTAAAATTTGCTATAAAATTAAGACATTCAGTATAATAAAATAAAAAGTGCCTGTTTGGGAGGGTACCAGTTGGAATTGACACCCCTCGAAAACCATTGTCAACCTCCGCTTCGCGTCGGTTGACAATGGTTTTCTCGGGGTGTCAATTTCAACTGGTACCCTCCCAAACAGGCACTATTTATATAATGTCACCCACATGATATTACGACACATTTTCTCAGATGTCTTTCTTATGTCGTCAGCTACTATTGTATTTTGTTACAAATATCTTTATTTTTTAGGGTTTTGTCAACATATCTCAAGTAGCTGTATATATAGATAGAAGATATCTACAAGTTTGATTAATTTGAACATTCTATAAGGTCACCCACATGATATTATGACTCAAATACTCGGATATCTCTTTAAATCTCATCAGCTACTATTACATTTTATTACCAATAACTTTATTTTTGAGGGATTTGTCAACATATCTCAAGTAGCTGCATATATAGATTGATGATATGTACCAGTCTTGCTTATTTCAACATTCTATTAGGTCATCCACATGATATTACGACACAACTACTCAGATATCTCTCTTAGTCTCGTCAGCTCCTAGTGCATTTCGTTACAAATATTTTCATTTTTTAACAGTTTAGATCGTATAACTCAAGTAGCTGTATATATAGATTGATGATATCTACAAGTGTTGTTAATTTGAACATTCTATAAGGTCACCCACATGATATTATGACACACTTACTCAGATATCTCTTTAAATCTCTTCAACTACTAGTACATTTTGTTACAAATATCTTTATTTTTGAGGGATTTGTCAACATATATCAAGTAGCTGTATATATAGATTAATGATATGTACCGGTCTTGCTTATTTCAACATTCTATCAGGTCATCCACATGATATAACGACACAACTACTCAGATATCTCTCCTAATCTCGTCAGCTACTAGTGCATTTCGTTACAAATATCTCCATTTTTAACAGTTTAGATCATATAACTCAAGTAGCTGTATATATAGATTGAAGATATCTACAAGTGTGGTTAATTTAATCATTCAGTAAGGTCACCCACATGATATTATTACACAATTACTTAGATATCATTTTAAATCTCTTCCGCTACTAGTACATTTTGTTACAAATATCTTTATGTTTGAGGGATTTGTCAACATATTTAAAGTAGCTGTATATATAGATTGATGATATGTACCGGTCTTGCCTATTTCAACATTCAATAAGGTCACCCACATGATATTGTGACACAATTATTCAGATATCTCTTTAAATCTCTTCAGCTACTAGTACATTTTTTTACAAATATCTTAATTTTTGAGGGATTTGTCAACATATCTGAAGTAGCTGTATATATAGATTGATGATATGTACCGGTCTTGCTTATTTCAACATTCTATCAGGTCATCTACATGATATAACGACACAACTACTCAGATATTTCTCTTTATCTCCTCAGCTACTAGTGCATTTCGTTACAAATATCTGCATTTTTAACAGTTTTGATCATATAACTCAAGCAGCTGTATATATAGATTGAAGATATATACAAGTGTGGTTCATTTAATCATTCAATAAGGTCACCTACATGATATTATTACACATTTACTCAGATATCACTTTAAATCTCTTCAGCTACTAGTATATTTTGTTACAAATATCTTTTTTTTGAGGGATTTGTCAACATATATCATGTAGCTGTATATATAGATTGATGATATGTACCGGTCTTGCTTATTTCAACATTCTATAAGGTCATCCACATGATATTATGACACACTTACTCAGATATATCTTTAAATCTCTTCAGCTACTAGTACATTTTGTTACAAATATCTTTATTTTTGAGAGATTTGTCAACATATCTCAAGTAGCTGTATATATAAATTGATGATATGTACCAGTATTGCTTATTTAATCATTCAATAAGGTCACCCACATGATATAACGACACAGCTACTCAGATATCTCTCTTAATCTCGTCAGCTACTAGTGCATTTCGTTACAAATATCTCCATTGTTAACAGTTTAGATCATATAACTCAAGTAGCTGTATATATAGATTGGAGATATCTACAAGTGTGGTTCATTTAAACATTCAATAAGGTCAACCACAGGATATTATGACACAATTACTCAGATATCTCTTTAAATCTCTTCAGTTACTAGTAATTTTGTTACAAATATCTTTATTTTTGAGGGATTTCTCAACATATCTCAAGTAGCTGTATATATAAATTGATGATATCTACCAGAATTGCTTATTTAATCATTCAATAAGGTCACCCACATGATATAACGACACAGCTACTTAGATATCTCTCTTAATCTCGTCAGCTACTAGTGCATTTCGTTACAAATATCTCCATTTTTAAGATAGGTAAAGTTAGCTACTAGTAACTGGCTACTAGTAACTGGCTAAGAGAAGTAAGAAAAGCTAGCTACTAGTAACTGGCTACGAGATGAAATAAAAGTTGGCTACTAGTAACTGGCTACGCGAAGTAAGAAAAGCTAGCTACTAGTAACTGGCTACGAGATGAACGAAAACTTGGCCGCTAGTTACTAGTTACTGTTCAAGTGACAAAACATACATGGGATTTCTATTTGTGTTCTTAATATGTACATTGCACTATATTATCCACATGATTTATCATCTTTTGTGATATATTTACAAGTGATGTTACATGTAAATCAACATTTGACTAGGTTATCTATATGATTATACCTTAAAAGTACTCATATTCCTCTCATACTCTCATCAGTAATTGGTGCATTTCGTTTAAAATATCTCTTTATTAGACAATATTGTCTATTTGACTCAAGTAGCGGTACATATAGATTGAAAATATCAACAAGTGTTATTAACTATAACAATCTATCATGTCATCCGCATGATATTACAACAAAATTATTCAGATATTTCTCTTAATCTCGTCAGCTACCAGTGCATTTCTTTCCAAATATCTCTATGATAAGACAATTTTTCCATGTAGTTCAAGTAGCCGTACGTAAAGATTGAAGACATCTTCAAGGGTTGTTAATATCAGCATTGTATCAGGTCATCCACATGATATTACGATACAATTACACAGAAATATCTTTTTATGTCGACAGCTTCTAGTGCATTTTGTTACAATTATCTTTATTTTTAGGGTTTTGTCAATATATCTCAAGTAGCTGTATATGTAGATTAAAAATATATACCAGTCTTGCTAATTTCAACATTCTATAAAGTCATCCACATAATATTACCACACAATTTCTCAGATATCTATCGTTATGTCGTCACCTACTAGTGCATTTACTTACAAATATCTATATTTTATGGCGGTTTTGTCAATATATCTCAAGTAGCTGTATATATAGATTAAGGATATGTACCAGTGTTGCTAATTTCAACATTCTATATTATTATACTTTCATGTTAAATGCTGAAATCTTATTGGTTTAGACGCAGTTGACAATCCGTTCTCGTTCCCTCAGCGTTAGCAACACACTTGGCAACGGGCCGATAGAACGAATTGTTAATTACATGCGCGAAAATTATGCGCGTACGGTTCGTCGTAGAACTCATGTATTTTCTATATAAAAGCAGTAAAATTTGCTATAAAATTAAGACATTCAGTATAATAAAATAAAAAGTGCCTGTTTGGGAGGGTACCAGTTGGAATTGACACCCCTCGAAAACCATTGTCAACCTCCGCTTCGCGTCGGTTGACAATGGTTTTCTCGGGGTGTCAATTTCAACTGGTACCCTCCCAAACAGGCACTATTTATATAATGTCACCCACATGATATTACGACACATTTTCTCGGATGTCTTTCTTATGTCGTCAGCTACTATTGTATTTTGTTACAAATATCTTTATTTTTTAGGGTTTTGTCAACATATCTCAAGTAGCTGTATATATAGATAGAAGATATCTACAAGTTTGATTAATTTGAACATTCTATAAGGTCACCCACATGATATTATGACTCAAATACTCGGATATCTCTTTAAATCTCATCAGCTACTATTACATTTTATTACCAATAACTTTATTTTTGAGGGATTTGTCAACATATCTCAAGTAGCTGCATATATAGATTGATGATATGTACCAGTCTTGCTTATTTCAACATTCTATTAGGTCATCCACATGATATTACGACACAACTACTCAGATATCTCTCTTAGTCTCGTCAGCTCCTAGTGCATTTCGTTACAAATATTTTCATTTTTTAACAGTTTAGATCGTATAACTCAAGTAGCTGTATATATAGATTGATGATATCTACAAGTGTTGTTAATTTGAACATTCTATAAGGTCACCCACATGATATTATGACACACTTACTCAGATATCTCTTTAAATCTCTTCAACTACTAGTACATTTTGTTACAAATATCTTTATTTTTGAGGGATTTGTCAACATATATCAAGTAGCTGTATATATAGATTAATGATATGTACCGGTCTTGCTTATTTCAACATTCTATCAGGTCATCCACATGATATAACGACACAACTACTCAGATATCTCTCCTAATCTCGTCAGCTACTAGTGCATTTCGTTACAAATATCTCCATTTTTAACAGTTTAGATCATATAACTCAAGTAGCTGTATATATAGATTGAAGATATCTACAAGTGTGGTTAATTTAATCATTCAGTAAGGTCACCCACATGATATTATTACACAATTACTTAGATATCATTTTAAATCTCTTCCGCTACTAGTACATTTTGTTACAAATATCTTTATGTTTGAGGGATTTGTCAACATATTTAAAGTAGCTGTATATATAGATTGATGATATGTACCGGTCTTGCCTATTTCAACATTCTATAAGGTCATCCACATGATATTATGACACACTTACTCAGATATCTCTTTAAATCTCTTCAGCTACTAGTACATTTTGTTACAAATATCTTTATTTTTGAGAGATTTGTCAACATATCTCAAGTAGTTGTATATATAGATTGATGATATGTACCGGTCTTGCTTATTTCAACATTCTATCAGGTCATCCACATGATATAACGACACAACTACTCAGATATCTCTCTTAATCTCCTCAGCTACTAGTGCATTTAACTCAAGTAGCTGTATATATAGATTGAAGATATCTACAAGTGTGGTTAATTTAATCATTCAATAAGGTCACCCACATGATATTATGACACAATTACTTTAAATCTCTTCAGCTACTAGTATATTTTGTTACAAATATGTTTATTTTTGAGGGATTTGTCAACATATCTCAAGTAGCTGTACATATAGATTGATGATATGTACCGGTCTTGCTTATTACAACATTCTATAAGGTCACCCACATGATATTATGACACACTTACTCAGATATCTCTTTAAATCTCTTCAGCTACTAGTACATTTTGTTACAAATATCTTATTTTTGAGGGATTTGTCAACATATCTCAGGTAGCTGTATATATAAATTGATGATATGTACCAGTATTGCTTATTTAATCATTCAATTAGGTCACCCACATGATATAACGACACAGCTACTCAGATGTCTCTCTTAATCTCGTCAGCTGCTATTGCATTTCGTTACAAATATCTCCATTTTTAACAGTTTAGATCATATAACTCAAGTAGCTGTATATATAGATTGGAGATATCTACAAGTGTGGTTAATTAAATCATTCAATAAGGTCACCCACATGATATTGTGACACAATTATTCAGATATCTCTTTAAATCTCTTCAGCTACTAGTACATTTTTTTACAAATATCTTAATTTTTGAGGGATTTGTCAACATATCTGAAGTAGCTGTATATATAGATTGATGATATGTACCGGTCTTGCTTATTTCAACATTCTATCAGGTCATCTACATGATATAACGACACAACTACTCAGATATTTCTCTTTATCTCCTCAGCTACTAGTGCATTTCGTTACAAATATCTGCATTTTTAACAGTTTTGATCATATAACTCAAGCAGCTGTATATATAGATTGAAGATATATACAAGTGTGGTTCATTTAATCATTCAATAAGGTCACCTACATGATATTATTACACATTTACTCAGATATCACTTTAAATCTCTTCAGCTACTAGTATATTTTGTTACAAATATCTTTTTTTTGAGGGATTTGTCAACATATATCATGTAGCTGTATATATAGATTGATGATATGTACCGGTCTTGCTTATTTCAACATTCTATAAGGTCATCCACATGATATTATGACACACTTACTCAGATATATCTTTAAATCTCTTCAGCTACTAGTACATTTTGTTACAAATATCTTTATTTTTGAGAGATTTGTCAACATATCTCAAGTAGCTGTATATATAAATTGATGATATGTACCAGTATTGCTTATTTAATCATTCAATAAGGTCACCCACATGATATAACGACACAGCTACTCAGATATCTCTCTTAATCTCGTCAGCTACTAGTGCATTTCGTTACAAATATCTCCATTGTTAACAGTTTAGATCATATAACTCAAGTAGCTGTATATATAGATTGGAGATATCTACAAGTGTGGTTCATTTAAACATTCAATAAGGTCAACCACAGGATATTATGACACAATTACTCAGATATCTCTTTAAATCTCTTCAGTTACTAGTAATTTTGTTACAAATATCTTTATTTTTGAGGGATTTCTTAACATATCTCAAGTAGCTGTATATATAAATTGATGATATCTACCAGAATTGCTTATTTAATCATTCAATAAGGTCACCCACATGATATAACGACACAGCTACTTAGATATCTCTCTTAATCTCGTCAGCTACTAGTGCATTTCGTTACAAATATCTCCATTTTTAAGATAGGTAAAGTTAGCTACTAGTAACTGGCTACTAGTAACTGGCTAAGAGAAGTAAGAAAAGCTAGCTACTAGTAACTGGCTACGAGATGAAATAAAAGTTGGCTACTAGTAACTGGCTACGCGAAGTAAGAAAAGCTAGCTACTAGTAACTGGCTACGAGATGAACGAAAACTTGGCCGCTAGTTACTAGTTACTGTTCAAATGACAAAACATACATGGGATTTATATTTGTGTTCTTAATATGTACATTGTACTTTATTATCCACATGATTTATCATCTTTTGTGATATATTTACAAGTGATGTTAAATCAACATTTGACTAGGTTATCTATATGATTATACCTTAAAAGTACTCATATTCCTCTCATACTCTCATCAGTAATTGGTGCATTTCGTTTAAAATATCTCTATATTAGACAATATTGTCTATTTGACTCAAGTAGCAGTACATATAGATTGAAAATATCAACAAGTGTTATTAACTATAACAATCTATCATGTCATCCGCATGATATTACAACAAAATTATTCAGATATTTCTCTTAATCTCGTCAGCTACCAGTGCATTTCTTTCCAAATATCTCTATGTTAAAGACAATTTTTCCATGTAGTTCAAGTAGCCGTACGTAAAGATTGAAGACATCTTCAAGGGTTGTTAATATCAGCATTGTATCAGGTCATCCACATGATATTACGATACAATTACACAGAAATATCTTTTTATGTCGACAGCTTCTAGTGCATTTTGTTACAATTATCTTTATTTTTAGGGTTTTGTCAATATATCTCAAGTAGCTGTATATGTAGATTAAAAATATATACCAGTCTTGCTAATTTCAACATTCTATAAAGTCATCCACATAATATTACCACACAATTTCTGAGATATCTATCGTTATGTCGTCACCTACTAGTGCATTTACTTACAAATATCTGTATTTTATGGCGGTTTTGTCAATATATTTCAAGTAGCTGTATATATAGATTAAGGATATGTACCAGTGTTGCTAATTTCAACATTCTATAATGTCACCCACATGATATTAGGACACATTTTCTTCACAGATGTCTTTCTTATGTCGTCAGCTACTATTGTATTTTGTTACAAATATCTTTATTTTTTAGGGTTTTATCAACATATCTCAAGTAGCTGTATATATAGATTGAAGATATCTACAAGTTTGATTAATTTGAACATTCTATAAGGTCACTCACATGATATTATGACACAAATACTCAGATATCTCTTTAAATCTCATCAGCTACTATTACATTTTATTACCAATAACTTTATTTTGAGGGATTTGTCAACATATCTCAAGTAGCTGTATATATAGATTGATGATATGTACCAGTCTTGCTTATTTCAACATTCTATTAGGTCATCCACATGATATTACGACACAGCTACTCAGATATCTCTCTTAATCTCGTCAGCTACTAGTGCATTTCGATACAAATATCTTCATTTTTTAACAGTTTAGATCGTATAACTCAAGTAGCTGTATATATAGATTGGAGATATCTACAAGTGTTGTTAATTTGAACATTCTATAAGGTCACCCACATGATATTATGACACACTTACTCAGATATCTCTTTAAATCTCTTCAGCTACTAGTACATTTTGTTACAAATATCTTTATGTTTGAGGGATTTGTCAACATATCTCAAGTAGCTGTATATATAGATTGATGATATGTACCGGTCTTGCCTATTTCAACATTCTATAAGGTCATCCACATGATATTATGACACACTTACTCAGATATCTCTTTAAATCTCTTCAGCTACTAGTACATTTTGTTACAAATATCTTTATTTTTGAGGGATTTGTCAACATATATCAAGTAGCTGTATATATAGATTGATGATATGTACCGGTCTTGCCTATTTCAACATTCTATAAGGTCATCCACATGATATAACGACAGCTACTCAGATATCTCTTCTAATCTCGTCAGCTACTGGTGCATTTCGTTACAAATATCTCCATTTTTAACAGTTTAGATCATATAACTCAAGTAGCTGTATATATAGATTGAAGATATCTACAAGTGTGGTTCATTTAATCATTCAATAAGGTCACCCACATGATATTATGACACAATTACTCAGATATCAATTTAAATCTCTTCAGCTACTAGTACATTTTGTTACAAATATCTTTATGTTTGAGGGGTTTGTCAACATATCTCAAGTAGCTGTATATATAAATTGATGATATCTACCAGTATTGCTTATTTAATCATTCAATAAGGTCACCCACATGATATAACGACACAGCTACTCAGATATCTCTCTTAATCTCCTCAGCTACTAGTGCATTTCGTTACAAATATCTCCATTTTTAACAGTTTAGATCATATAACTCAAGTAGCTGTATATATAGATTGGAGATATCTACAAGTGTGGTTCATTTAATCATTCCATAAGGTCACCCACATGATATTATGACACAATTACTTAGATATCTCTTTAAATCTCTTCAGCTACTAGTACATTTTGTTACAAATATCTCCATTTTTGAGGGATTTGTCAACATATCTCAAGTAGCTGTATATATAAATTGATGATATGTACCAGCATTGCTTATTCCAACATTCTATCAGGTCATCCACATGATATAACGACACAGCTACTCAGATATCTCTCTTAATCTCCTCAGCTACTAGTGCATTTCGTTACAAATATCTTTATTTTTTTTAGGGTTTTGTCAACATAGCTCAAGTAGCTGGATATATAGATTAATGATATGTACCAGTGTTGGTAATATTAACATTCTATTATGTCATCCACAAGATATTACGGCACAATTACTCAGATATCTCTCTTAGTGTCGTCAGCTACTAGTATATTTTGTTACAAATATCTTTATTTTTTTAGGGTTTTTACAACATATCTCAAGTAGCTGGATATATAGATTAAAGATATTTACAAGTATGGTATATTTTAACATTCTATAAGGTTATCCACCTGATATTATGACACAATAATTCAGATAGCTCTTTAAGTCTCGTCAGCTACTAGTGCATTTTGTTACAAATATCTTTATTTTTTTAAGGGTTTTGTCAACATATCTCAAGTTGCTGGATATATAGATTGAAGATATCTACAAGTATGGTATATTTTAACATTCTTTAAGGTCACCCACATGATATTATGACACAATTACTCAGATATCTCTTTAAGTCTCGTCAGCTACAAGTACATTTTGTTACAAATATCTTTATTTTTGGCGGTTTTGTCAATGTATCACAAGTAGATGTATATATAGATTGAACATATCTACAAGTATGGTTTATTTTAACATTCTTTAAGGTCACCTTCATGATATTATGACACAATTACTCAGATATCTCTTTAAATCTCGTCAGCTACTAGTACATTTCGTTACAAATATCTACATTTTTAACAGTTGAGTTCATATATCTCAAGAAGCTGGATATATAGATTGAAGATATCTACAAGTATGGTTTATTTAATCATTCTATTATGTCACCCACATGATATTATGACACAATTACTCAGATATCTCTTTAAATATCGACAGCTACTAGTGCTTTTTGTTACAAATATCTTTATTTTTTTGGGGTTTTGTCAGCATATCTCAAGTAGTTGGATATATAGATTAAAGATATTTACAAGTATGGTGTATTTTAACATTCTATAAGGTCACCCACATGATATTATGACAAAATTACTCAGATATATCTTTAAGTCTCGTCAGCTACTAGTACATTTTGTTACAAATATCTTTATTTTTGGCGGTTTTGTCAATATATCACAAGTAGATGTATATATAGATTGAAGATATCTACACGTATGGTTTTTTAAACATTCTTTAAGGTCACCTACATGATATAACGACACAATTACTCAGATATCTCTCTAAATCTCGTCAGCTTCTAATATATTTCGTTACAAATATCTACATTTTTAACAGTTGAGTTCGTATATCTCAAGTAGCTGGATATATAGATTGATGACATCTACAAGTGTGGTTTATTTTAACATTCTATAAGGTTACCCACATGATATTATAACACAATTACTCCGATATCTTTTTAAGTCTCGTCAGATACTAGTACATTTCGAAACAAATATCAACATTTTTAACAGCTGAGTTTCTTACATCTCAAGTAGCTGGATATATAGATGGAAGTTATCTACAAGTGTGGTTTATTTTAACATTCTATAAGGTCACCTTCATAATATTATGACACAACTACTCAGATATCTCTTTAAATCTCGTCAGCTACTAGTACATTTCGTTACAAATATCTACATTTTTAACAGTTGAGTTCATATATCTCAAGCTTAAGTAGCTGGATATTTTGATTAAAGATATCTGCAAGTATGGTTTATTTTTACATTTTATAAGGTAACCTACATATTATTAAGACACAATTACTCAGATATCTCTTTAACTCTCTTTAACTCTCGTCTGCTACTAGTACATTTTGTTACAAATATCTACATTTGAGTTGAGTTCATGTATCTCAAGTAGCTGGATATATAGATTGAAGATATTTACAAGTATGGTTTATTTTAACATTCTATAAGGTGATCTACATGCTATTATGCCACAATTACTCAGATATCTCTTTAAATCTCGTTAGCTACTAGTACATTTCGATGCTAGTAGCCAACTTTTATTTCATCTCATATACAGTTACTAGTAGCTAGCTTTCCGTACTTCTCGTAAGAGAGATATCTGAGAAATTGTATGGTAATATCATATGAATGATTTCAAAGATTGTTGTAGTTAATAACATATTTTTATATATTCAATCTATATAAACAGCTACTTAAGTTATATGGACAGAACAGTCTAGAAATTGAATATTTGAAACGAAATGCACTAGTAGCTGACGAGATAACGAGAAATATGAGTAACTGTGTCGTAATATCATGCTTATGACATACAAAGATTTTGATATTAACAACACTTGTAGATATCTTCAATCTATATGTGCAAGTAACTAAGTTATATGGACAGAACTATCTAAAAATAGAGATATATGTAACGAAATGCAATAGTAGCTGTCGAAATTTAAAGAGATATCTGAGTATTTGTGTCGTAATATATGCGACCTAATAGAATGTTGAAATAAGCAAGACCGGTACATATCATCAATCTATATATACAGCTACTTGAGATATGTTGACAAATCCCTCAAAAATAAAGATATTTGTAACAAAATGTATTTGTAGCTGACGAGACTTAAAGAGATATCTGAGAAATTTTGTCATGATATCATGTGGGTGACCTTATAGAATGTTACAATATACCATACTTGTAGATATCTCCAATCTATATATCCAGCTACTTGAGATATGTTGACAAAACCCTTAAAAAAATAAAGATATTTGTAACAAAATGCACTAGTAGCTGACGACACTAAGAGAGATATCTGAGTAATTGTGCCGTAATATCATGTGGATGACATAATAGAATGTATAAATTACCAACACTGGTACATATCATTAATCTATATATCCAGCTACTTGAGCTATGTTGACAAAACCCTAAAAAAATTAAGATATTTGTAACAAAATGCACTAGTAGCTGACGACACTAAGAGAGATATCTGTGTAATTGTGCCGTAATACCTTAGGGAGGGCCTTAAAGATTGTCTAAATTACCAACACTTGTCCATATCATCAATCTTATATCCAGATACTTGAGATATGCTAACAAAACCCCCAAAAATAAAGATATTTGTAATAAAATGTACTAGTAGCTGAAGAGATTTAAAGAGATATCTGAGTAAGTGTGTCATAATATCATGTGGGTGACCTTATTGAATGTTTAAATTAACCACACTTGTAGATATCTTCAATCTATATATACAGCTACTTGAGTTATATGATCTTAACTGTACTAGTAGCTGAAGAGATTTAAAGAGATATCTGAGTAATTGTGTCATAATATCATGTGGGTGACCTTATGGAATGATTAAATTAACTACACTTGTAGATATCTCGAATCTATATATACAGCTACTTCAGTTATATGATCTAAACTGTTAAAAATGGAGATATTTGTAACAAAATGTACTAGTAGCTGACGAGATTAAGAGAGATATCTGAGTAGCTGTGTCGTTATATCATGTGGGTGACCTTATTGAATGATTAAATAAGCCATACTGGTACATATAATCAATTTATATATACAGCTACCTGAGATATGTTGACAAATCCCTCAAACATAAAGATATTTGTAACAAAATGTACTAGTAGCTGAAGAGATTTAAAGAGATATTTGAGTAATTGTGTCATAATATCATGTGGGTGACCTTATTGAATGTTTGAATTAACCACACTTGTAGATATCTCCAATCTATATATAAAGCTACTGGAGTTATATGATCTAAAATGTTAAAATGGAGATATTTGTAACGAAATGCACTAGTAGCTGAGGAGATTAAGAGAGATATCTGACTAGATGTGTCGTTATATCATGTGGATGACCTGATAGAATGTTGAAATAAGGAAGACCGGTACATATCATCAATCTATATATACAGCTACTTGAGATATGTTGACAAATCCCTCAAAAATAAAGATATTTGTAAAAAAATGTACTAGTAGCTGAAGAGATTTAAAGAGATATCTGAGTAATTGTGTCATAATATCATGTGGGTGACCTTATTGAATGTTTAAATTAACCACACTTGTAGATATCTCCAATCTATATATACAGCTACTTGAGTTATATGATCTAAACTGTTAAAAATGGAGATAGGTAAAGTTAGCTACTAGTACCTGGCTACTAGTAACTGGCTAAGAGAAGTAAGAAAAGCTAGCTACTAGTAACTGGCTACAAGATGAAATAAAAGTTGGCTACTAGTAACTGGCTACGCGAAGTAAGAAAAGCTAGCTACTAGTAACTGGCTGAGAGAGAAAGAAAACTTGTCTGCTACTTGATTACTGTCCAAGTGACTGAACATACATGGGATTTCTATATGTGTTCTTAATATGTACATTGCACTATATCATCCACATGATTTATCATCTTTTGTGATATCGTCAGCTACAAAATGCTTACAATATCTCATTTTTAACATCTTTGTCAAAACCTTTCAAATAGCTGCATAATAGATAAAATATATTTACAAGTGATGTTAATATCAACATTTGACTAGGTTATCTACATGATAATACCTTGAAAGTACTCATATTCCTCTCATGCTCTCATCAGTTATTGGTGCATTTCGTTTAAAATATCTCTATTTTAGACAATATTGTCCATTTGACTCAAGTAGCTGTACATATGAATTGAAAATACCAACAAGTGTTATTTATTATAACAATCTATCATGTCATCCGCATGATATTACAATAAAAGTACTCAGATATCTCTCTTAATCTCATCAGCTAGAATTTAGCGAAAAAAAAAAATTTAGAAAAAAACCCGTCATTTTATTTACAGTCTATTAGGAGGGATACGTAAATGTGTGGATCCAGAAAATGTTTCCAGGGGAAGGGAGTGGGGGGGGGGACAGTTATTTGAGTTTGCCGGGGGAAGGGGCATATTTTTGGCAATTTTATAAATTAAATGTAATTTAAAGAAATTTGAATTTTGTGAATTTTGAAGGGGGGATCTGGACCCCTGACCACCTCTAGATCCGCGCATAGGATAAATGTTAATTTCATGCTACTATTTGTCTACCAGGATAAAAATAAATTTTTCAAAATCTTTTTGCACATCTATAGGACAGTCCCTATCATATCTCAAAATATGAAGTGTCTATTCAGTATTCATTAAATCATAAGAGGAGTTCTAGGATCTAGGTTTTTGGGGGAGTTATAAACGTCAAATTTCTGCTACTATTTGACTATCAGGATTAAATTGAATTTTTCAAACCTTATTGCATATCTATAGGACAGTCCCTATCATATCCCAAGATATGATGTGTCTATCATTAAAACCCAATCACACTTCAAAATGACACCCCAATCATATTCTTGATCATTTGGCTACTGCAAACAATGTTGACGTTTTTGAAACCAGATTTTTGGTAAATAAAAACCGTCATTTTTCAGCCACCAAATGACCCCCAGGACAAAATTGAAATATCCGAAACCTTATTGCGCATCTATGAGATACACTAAAACATATTCCAAAAGATGATTTGTCTATTGTTGAAAATGTAGGAGGAGTTCGAAGAAGAATGTTTTTTGTGAAAAAAACGTCATTTTTTGCCAATTATTTGACCCCCAGGACTACCAGAGAAATTTTGAAACCTTTTTACAAACAACATGATACCCCAAATCAAGTCCAAGAGTTTAGTTTGCTGGTTTATAAGATGTAAGAGCAGTTTGAGAAAGTGAAACGTGACGGACGGACGGACGGACAGACGGACGGAACAGGGTAACAACAATATACCCGAACTTTCTTTAGAAAGTGCGGGTATAAAAAGATCAAATAAACTAGAAACGGGCTCGTTGCTAAGTAACGACTAGATTGTCTGTCGCATTTAATCATCCTAATTGTCTAAATATAGACAGAATCACGTTGACGACGGACGATTATATTAAAACAGAAAACCTTGGCTAATGAAGATGGTCATACCGAGACGTATATACTAACAGAATAGGCAACTTCTACATTCGCCATGTTTACTTCCCATACTACAGGTATCAGCGAGCCTTGACAAGTTTGTAAATATCTGTTCAATCCCATGCAGTAAAATATATCGTTTTTTAAAGCGATCTAATTAGACAACTGTTAGGGAGGCACTGTACTCGATCACTTGTGCCTCAACTTGTTTAAAGCACCAATTGTTTTAACTACAGATCACACTTGTGTTTCGTCTAGAGTTTATTTATAAGCGCCTGTTTTAAAGGCTGCGATTGAACCAGCTACTTGCAGCTGCAGCCAATCATAAAACGGAGCTTGTCATCTAGTTTTCGTAATGAGACCTGCCAAGGGTTTATAGGGAGCGGAGTGGACCGAAAAACCTTGACAAGCGATGATTTTTATCGAACGCGGCAAGCGCCAATAAATCTCTTCATTGCTTTATCGAAACGTTGCTTGAAAAAAAGATTTACATCGCATTGTTTCAAACTTCAAAAAGACATACTTAATAAGTTTAGATTTACAGCTAACAAACAACCATAAAAAGAGATTGGGAACAACTAATTACTTCTTATTTTATTTTTAAACAAAAGAAATTGAAGAAAAAAAATTCTTGTATGCCCGATTGAAAACATTGTTTTGCAAGGGGTTCTATATCGTTCTAGCACCAACCTGATGCATAGTTACATGGGTACATATACGAATAATACACATATAAAAATACCTCAAAATATAAGAAATTACCTTAGTTTTCACCTTGTTACCATTACAACACTTCTCAATTTTCATTTTTAAATTTTTTTATTGCACATACCAAAAATATCAAGATTTGCATTTTTTATTCAAATTGAATGAAGAAATCATGTTTTGAAACTTCTCTTTAATTACCATGTAAACACACTTTTTAAATATGTGTTTCTCCATGAATGTTTTTCTTTCTCTTGAAAAATGACGATTTTTAAAAATTAAATATTCTACTCTGGAAACCCAAGGTGTGCACAATACACACATACTGTTCTCAATAAACAATAAAATGTAATTTTTACATCATTACACTCTGTTACCATGACAACGGGGCAACATAACAACAAATAAATAATGTTAGGCTTATTTACTCATCAAAGTCCATAGAATTCTGAAGAAAATACGTGACTGTGCATGTACACGAAACAGGGAATTATTATTATTCTCAGCTAAAATTGAATAATCACTATACATCCAATATATTTCAATAATAAAACAATTTTTACAGTATCATCTATTTAAAATAATGAATTACTTTAATATCTCCAGTAGAGTACTCTGTAACAAACAACATGTCATATCTATCATTACACGATCCGTATGGATCAATCACATCATCAATGTAAAGTAAAATCTATCCATCCTTGTCTAAGATGTGAATACAACAATTGTTATGTTCTGTTGTTAGAATCTGACCCTTACCATTTGTTGTGATACCAAATTGTTTGAATCAGTAGATTTCTTTTTGCTGCAGAGGGATGACTAGTGTAACGGGATCGTAGACTGATTAACCACATTTACTGAGTTTGCTTCACTGTCAGCAACACATATATCTAGGTTTCTGTTCTTATTGATAATTAAATTTCAGTTATTATCAAATACAAAGGTTTGCCTTCTTCATTATATTGATTTTTTTCCTTTTATTGTTAGAGTATCGAACAATCTTAGATTGATTTTGTTATTAGAACGCATAGTGACCAGGAGGTCGTCACAATCCATTGCAAATGGATCAGTAGGTGTCCATCCCTGTAAACTGATCAACATTTTACCCAATATTTAAAAGGTATTTTATTAAGTGTTTATTCTCTAGTCTCGCTACAACTTGTATCTGTTATATTATTTGGCCAGTGTCCTGCTTAACTCATAGAGTTCAAGATATTTAATGTATAAAGACCACATTTTGAAACAATAAATGAGTGGTCCGATATTCATATTCATGGTACCATTTTGAAAGTCTTATCGAATAAAATTCCTCCATCAAAGAATAATTTTTTCAGAATTTTGAATATTTTCTTATTAATTTCACATTGTCTATGGACAGCACATGTTTTAAAAAGATCTTCGATGTTTTCGAGCCCTATGTTTGAAACCTTTCCTTATATAATATTATAATGAATAGTGTATATTTTCAGTAGAGCCAGAACTTCCAAACTAGAAATGATACAAACACAATTTCTTTACAGATGTAGTGTATCCCACCATAAAGAGATGAAACTTCATACCAAAGTAGACAAATTTACCATGGAAACACAACACCATAATTAATAAAAACAAAACAATGTACATCAGTTATTTTGCACCTTCAATGGATGTTTGAACAATATAATGAACGTATGTATAATAATGGAAATATTTGCAATTACAACTCTTGAGATGGATGCAAGAAGTTTCTGATACCTATTAAAAGTGCTATAATTGATACTACATGCATTTCACTATTTTCAGTCATGTACTTGAATGTTGTGTAATATGATACTAGTATGTAACATATACATATAATTTTTAAACTTATTAAAACTGTCTTAAATGTGCCTGACCTTGTTTTACACATTGGTGTTTTCCCATTGTTTTCATGAAGATATATGGCATGTTTTTCTTAAGTGAAAAAAATTAAAAATACATAAGACCAACTTTCTAATATCATATCTTCATTATAACAGTAAACTTTCAAGAATGTAATGGTACTTATGAAAATGACAATAACAAACTGTCAACCTTTTAAAAAATCCATAAAAACGAAATACAAATTTTAATTTTTTATTTTTAACTTTAAATCGGGGACAAAACATTTGAAATGAGTCTAGAACAAAATTTAGCCAGTGTTTAAATAAAGAGTTTAAGACATCTACACATTTTTTGTCAAGAAACATTAAAGCTTAAAAAAGATGTATAAAAATACAATTCATCAATTTTTCTTTTATTGTTGAACCCAAGTGCTAGTACTTGGTTTTAAACAAGTTGTCATGTTTCTCCAAACAAAAGCGGAGAAAGTAAAATGATAGATTTATGCTGTTATCTGATGAAGATACAATATGATTATCATTGTCTTTAGCTCCTAGGCATCGGGATACTTTGGGAAATTCTCATTTTATCGTAAACCAATTATCAAATGATCAAGGAAGTTTATGATTCAGAGATTAAAAGATGTCCATCCCTAAAATTTAATCAATTCTTTAATTTTTCGATACGAGTTCTATTCATCTTTATTATATTTCCAAAAACTATACACAAATTCGCAGCAATGTAAAGGTGTCCCTGAGCTAAAATACGGCTAAAAAACGATATTTTTTTAATCAACAAAAATTTACTTTGACCGGGAGAATTCTTTAAAATCAAAATTACATATTTACAACAATGTTAAACATTATTTTTGATGCATTTTTGTGATCGGCTTCGGCCGATCACTGTTGTGTCCATATGAGGCATCCGGCAAATGCTTCCACGTGCGCACACATTCCGCTTGCATAAGTAGTTCTTATAAAAACTTGAAGTTTGGTTTAGTATTTATATAACATTTTACTCGGTTTTATTTCAATTCATTTACCTTAAGAGATGCAAACATACATAAAATACAGTTCGACTTGTTAATTCAAGAATGCACATTTTGTCTCACGCGTAAGAATTTCGATCGAAAGATTCATTCAGTAATGCAGTTGACCTCGATGAACTGACCTCAATCATAAGAAGATGCTCCATGAACTGACCTCGATCTATTGATGTTGCATAATAGTAGCTAGGAAGACGGCTTGATTTATAAACAAGGTTACGTTATAATGTGACCTCAATAGCAAGTTATGATGGCATTCAATGTTTTTCAGTCGCATTAAATTATTTTAATACAACTCTTTCTTTGTATACGTGTTAATGCTCTTTGAAGAGCCCTACTCAGTATTCTGAAGAAGAAGATACATTAACATTTAATAATTACGTTAAAAATATAAAATTAGACAAGGAGTTTACGAACGGCTTTCCCAAATTTATTTCAAAATTAAATTTGTTGACGGTTTATAATAATGAAATTATGTTGTACAGATTCAAAATATTCTATATTTTGTAAAAATACAGTACTTTTTTATTATTTTACATCAAACTGATCATGTTGATTGCTTCTAGCTATCAATATATCATTATTGCCGATCATTCCTTTAAAGGAATACTTGTTTTGACGTCATATGTACATCGTTGTTACGTGAGGTGCGTATCGTAACATTGCAAATTTTCTAAATAAATCGCAGCGGCGCAGGTGATTAATGACATTCGATCAGAAATATTTTAAATACAATTCCTTTGTTATGTGATATACTATGAAGTTCTTGCTTTGGATAGAAATAGATATTTCGTTTATTAAAGCTAATGTAAAAACACTTTGCCAAATCATCAAAATAAAGGACATTTTTACTAACTGAAAGCGATTTACCTAAAATTGGGGTAAATCCGTTGGTTTCCCAAGCATGATTCGCATTGGTACTTATATTCTCTATCAATTTAACGTAAAACATTCTTAAATTGTATTGATCTTTCACCTGCGGTAAACTGTTTTTACATGCATTAAAAATTCTTCATTCAGTTGTTTACCCGTAGCAGGGAGAGTCTCCAAACCACTTATTAATAAATAGCCTTTTACTTCAAGCGAAGCTTTAAATCTATCTATTATTTGATACTGATTATTAATATGAATAAATTCTATAGTCTAGCATTAAGGGCAGCATTTATGTAAAGGAAACAAGAAGTTTCATATGACTGTTTTATTATAATTTACTTTTAACGTTACGACACATTCCCTGAGAACTATCGAATGGAATGCAGATCGTGACGTCAAAGTTTATTATGACGTTATATTGTTTGAAGTACAGACAAGTGACTCTCTACACATCGCTGTAGGAAGCCTTTACATACCCACACAATATCGCTTTACATCATGGCAGCTTGAATTTGTTGCAATTGTATAAACATTTAGTCAATCTATTTCACCTATTCCAGCACCAATTTTGGATTACCTCTACTGCAGTATAGTTCGTATTATTTAAAAGTTAATTTTGTTACCACAATGGTGTATTCAATGAGTATCCATTTTTATCTGTTCTCGTATATCCTGGCGTCATTGGTCTGATAGTCTAACACTAAACGATGTATCTAATGATTATCTCTTCAGCCAACACTTTTGAAACTATATCATTTTTAACCTCAGACATAGCCTCGAAAATCGCCGAAACTAAATCAATGAAAAATCGTCAGTATATGCAGTTCTTTGATTCAAATAAACTTGATGCCGCATTTGACCATTAAAAATCAACGTCATGTGTGTCCGATAGTATGATTCATCAGTAAATTTCTTCAATAATAATAAAAATAAAAATAAAGAAACCTTATAAATATATCTAATAATGTTTTTAATTGTTTTTAAATCGTTCAGTTATTTAATTTACCCCATAACTACATTTCATCACTTAAACGTTCTACAATACCGTTATTTGTATGATTATAAGTTACGTTTTAATTCAAGACGAAGCTTAATTTATAGCGCTCTTTGGCTTCGGTTCTAAGAAAAACTTTACAAAGTCACGTAATAATTTTAGCATGAAAATACGGCATCAGAAGTATATTTAACCAAACGTTAAGCAAGTTTAAATATTGTGATATTCTAATTAAGATTTTAAGCAATTTTAATGACTTTAATTAAAGTAATAGTAAAAAATAACATTTTATTAGTCTCTTCACGCAGTACAGTTAAGGCGGCCAATAAAAATATCGGCGAATTTTTGTAATGAAAACACGTATACTTTAGTTCATCGGCCATGTCCTTTTTAAAATCAATAACAGTCGCTCAAATGCAATATATTTCTGAAATATATATATAATAGTACAATATTTTATGTTCATAGTGGTCACGTGATATGGCAGTCGCATGGTACAAGCAGATGTATTTGTGGTTTTAAAGTCATTTAAAAATGTGAATATTGCAAGGGCATAATCATGTCAAAATTCACAACTGAATTATAAAATAACTTGATGTTATATAGTAGATTTTAAAAAATGCTGTGAACTTTGTAAGATAATATTATTTGTTAGAAAAAAACATAATTTATAATCCATATGTTGAATAATTTTGAAGGTCACAGTGTTAATTTCATTAAAAAATAATTAATTTGTGAGATTTCACAAGGATCTTAGAAGTTTTTAAATTACAAAGCATATTTCAAATTTACATGTAAAAGTTTGTCATGATCAGATAAGTGTATGCCCTTGCAATAAAGTGATTTATTTAGGTACCCAGCTTTAAAATATACGATATTTTATAAAAAACCGAGGTTGCCTCTTAATACGATGCTTAATTATAACAAATTGAAAATAAGACTATATAGGTAGCATTCTACTAATAATAATGTTAAACAAAATATTCATTTATAATTTTCCGTTAATCTATGGAATTTATTTTTCATCGCTAAAAAACCGCATGATAGCCTTCAATGACTTAACTTAATGCGTCATTTTGAAGCATATGACGTCATATTTTTTTGTACAGCGAGAACGACCTCTCGCTTATTTTTCAGTGTGTACGATATAAAAGACATCGAATTTGTAAGTAATAGCAGTCGTTGTTCTTAATTAAAAGAATAGTATAAATTAATTTTGCAAATAAATGAATTAATTAGTACTTTCGAGGTTTGTAATATTATGTGATGTCATAATGCACATTTCCCGTACTTTTTGTCTGAACGGAATTTATTGACAGCCTTAACTGTGCTGCGCAGTAATTGTGTGATTTAAATCTTTGCTAGCAGCATAACTAGGGTAGTGCAGATTTATAAAATCGAAAGGAGACTCCGTACGTCCAGTGTCGTAAGTAATTAAAAAAATGACGTCATTTTGGAGAAAACTCACGCGACCCAAATAAACTATCGGAAACACATGACGGCACTATAGAGGTATTGTAAGGATGCGAACTGGTCACTGTTTATTGTCTTTGGATGAAAAAAAAGCTTTGGGTAAAAGTTTACTATATTCTATGTTACGGGGTCGGTATTCCATGATATCAGACACAACATTAGATTCCTCTAATTTCTTTCTTTCTGATGCAAAACATATAGTACAAATAAACTCTGCTTACTTTGCAATTCACACGTTTTTTAAAAATGTGTTTTGAATTTATTAAAAGTCAAATCGTATTTCTGCTGCAGGAAGTGGACTCTTTTATGGTTTTCGTATCCATAAGAGATGTGTTCTCCTATACATGGCTTACAGAGGTTTGTATAACAATAATCACAGTAACTCTGTACAACGTTATCATCACAAAGGTCACATCGGATGACGTCCTGGATGCCCCGGCGTGGATCCATCTATATTATAACAAACAAAAAATCAATTCAGATGTATTGAATTGGTATGGCTATGATTTTATTTAAAAAAAAACTTTTCATAACAATTGAATTATTTTAATGTCGTCAGTTTATTTCTCGTTTTACGGTAGACAGCTTGTTTTACACAGTGGTTTTAAATGTTGTATCCTCATCACTCCGGCTACTTTATCATTTTATAAGATGAGCAATAATTTTAATAACTAGAGTAAACCTCGTTGCAATACAACGAGTGGGTATTACGTTAATGTTGAAAGAAAAAGCCGAAAGTTCCTGGCGAAAAATGCTCAAATTATAAAATTTAGGGTACCCCGATCTTTCAACTGGCATTTGAATTTTATATACATGTATATTATGAATTCTGTAGAGAAGTACGCCAGACGATGGGCCAAACATAAAGAGAAGACCTTGACACGTTGTCAGTATGAACTAAAAGTGTTCGATGCATGTTAAAATCTCGTATTAAGCGATCAAAGAGCAGTATGTAAATCATCTATCCTTCTATATTTGATAATTTAGAAGTGAAGAAAGAACAAAATAGATTACACAATCAGTTTGTACTGGTCCCTGCTGGCAAAGCAGGAACAACATTGTCTTTATTTGTATCCCTCATTATATTAATTGTATATTAGAAGAGCTTGGATATAATTCCGCAAGTGGAAATACAATTTCTACTCATAGCTCTCTTTCCAAGGAAGAAATTCCCCAAAATCATATGTTAATTTGGCATTCAGAAGTTGGAGTTCTATTCGCTTTTCGCTATTCACTATTCGAATAGCGAATAGAATTCTCTGGTCGGTTCGCTATTCAAATTACCGTAAACATGCTTATAAACGTAAATTCAAAATTCCACATAAACTTTCCTTTTTCAATGTTAAGAAACAGTTATATATTAAAAATCATATCTTGCTGACCAGACCTGAACATTGACATAATTAGCTAGCCTGGCGAAAAGGTAAGAAATTCATCAAATTCTATTGCAATGGGGATATCTTTCAAGGGGCTGGCTAACCCCCTGTATCCCATATTTGGGCCTTCATATTTGGTGAGGATGAGGCCCCGGGAATGTCCAGTCGAACTTTAAAAGGAATTGGGTTTACACGGCCATTAACATGCTTAGCAAGCCTGGCGAAAATAGGAAATTTCGTATAATACAGTTATAGTGGCATATCTTTCGAGGGGCTGGCTAACCCCCTGTATTCCATATTTGGGCCTTCATATTTGGTGAGGATGGGGCCCCGGGAATGTCCAGTCGACCCTCAAAAGGAATTGGGTTTACACGGCCATTAACAGGCTTAGCTAATCTGGCGAAAATAGGAAATTTCGTATAATACAGTTATAGTGGGATATCTTTCAAGGGGCTGGCTAACCCCCTGAATCCCACATTTGGGCCTTCATATTTGGTGAGGATGAGGCCCCGGGAATGTCCAGTCGACCCTCAAAAGGAATTGGGTTTACACGGCCATTAACAGGCTTAGCTAGCCTGGCGAAAATAGAAATTTCGTATAGTACAGTTATAGTGGGATATCTTTCGAGGGGCTGGTTAACCCCCTGTATCCCATATTTGGGCCTTCATATTTGGTTAGGATGGGACCCCGGGAATGCCCAGTCGACCCTCAAAAGGAATAGGGTTTACACGGCCATTAACAGGCTTAGCTAGCCTGGCGAAAATACGAAATTTCGTATAATACAGTTATAGTGGGATATCTTTCAAAGGGCTGGCTAACCCCCTGTATCCCATATTTTGGCCATCATTTTTGGTGATGATGGGGCCCCGGAAATGTCAAGTTGACCCTCAAAAGGAATTGGGTTTACATAGCCACGAACAGGCTTACTTAGCCTGGCGAAAATACGAAATTTCGTATAATACAGTTATAATGGGATATCTTTCAAGGGGCTGGCTAACACCGTGTATCCCATATTTGGGCCTTCATATTTAATGAGGATGGGGCTCCAAGAAAGACCAGTCGACCCTCAAAAGAAATAGGGTTTACACGGCCATTAACGAGCTTAGCTAGCCTGGCGAAAATACGAAATTTCGTATAATACAGTTATAATGGGATATCTTTCAAGGGGCTGGCTAACACCCTGTATCCCATATTTGGTCCTTCATATTTGGTGAGGATGGGGCTCCGGGAATGCCCAGTTGACCCTTAAAAGGAATTGGGTTTACACAGCCATTAACAGGCTTCGCTAGCCTGGCGAAAATTGAAAATTTCGTATAATACAGTTATAATGGGATATCTTTCAAGGGGCTGGCTTACCCCCTGTATCCCATATTTGGGCCTTCATTTTTGGTGAGGATGGGACCCCTGAAATGTCGAGTCGATCCTCAAAAGGAATTGGGTTTACACGGCCATGAACAGGCTTAGCTAGCTTGGCGAATATAGGAAGTTTTGAATAATACAGTTATAATGGGATATCTTTCGGGGGGCTGACTTACCCCTTGTATCCCATATTTGGGCATTCATATTTGGTGAGGATGGGGCCCTGGGAATGTCCAGTCGACCCACAAAAGGAATTGGGTTTACACGGCCATTAACAGGCTTAGCTAGCCTGGCGAAAATACGAAATTTCGTATAATATAGTTATAGTGGGATATCTTTCAAGGGGCTGGATAAAACCCTGTATCCCATATTTGGGCCTTCATATTTGGTGATGATAGGGCCCCAGGAATGTCCAGTCGACCCTCAAAAGGAATTGGTTTTACACGTTCATTAACAGGCTTAGCTAGCCTGGCGAAAATACGAAATTTCGTATAATACAGTAATAATGGGATATCTTTCAAGGGGCTGGCTAACACCGTGTATCCCATATTTGGGCCTTCATATTTAATGAGGATGGGGCTCCAAGAAAGCCCAGTCGACCCTCAAAAGAAATAGGGTTAACACGGCCATTAACAGGCTTAGCTAATCTGGCGAAAATAGGAAATTTTGAATAATACAGTTATAATGGGATATCTTTTGAGGGGCTGGCTAACCCCCTGTATCCCATATTTGGGCCTTCATATTTGGTGAGGATGGGGCCCGGGGAATGTCCAGTCGACCTTCAAAAGGAATTGGGTTTACACGACCATTAACAGGCTTAGCTAGCCTGGCGAAAATAGGAAATTTCGTATAATATAGTTATAATGGGATATCTTTCAAGGGGCTGGCTAACACCCTGTATCCCATATTTGGGCCTTCATATTTGGAGGAGGTGGGGCTCCGGGAATGCCCAGTCGACCCTCAAAAGGAATTGGGTTTACACGACCGTTTACAGGCTTAGCTAGCCTGGCGAAAATAGGAAATTTCGTATAATACAGTTATAGTGGGATATCTTTCAAGGGGCTGGCTAACCCCCTGAATCCCACATTTGGGCCTTCATATTTGGTGAGGATGGGGCCCCGGGAATGTCCAGTCGACCCTCAAAAGGAATTGGGTTTACACGGCCATTAACGAGCTTAGCTAGCCTGGCGAAAATACGAAATTTCGTATAATACAGTTATAATGGGATATCTTTCAAGGGGCTGGCTAACACCCTGTATCCCATATTTGGGCCTTCATATTTGGAAGGGGTGGGGCCCCGGGAATGCCCAGTCGACCCTCAAAAGGAATTGGGTTTACACGGCCATTAACAGGCTTAGCTAGCCTGACGAAAATACGAAATTTAGAATAATACAGTTATAATGGGATATCTTTCGAGGGGCTGGCTAACCCCCTGTATCCCATATTTGGGCCTTCATATTTTATGAGGATGGGGCCCGGGGAATGCCCAGTCGAACCTCAAAAGGAATTGGGTTTACACGGCCATTAACAGGCTTAGCTAGCCTGGCGAAAATAGGAAATTTCGTATAATACAGTTATAATGGGATATCTTTCAAGGGCTGGCTAATACCCTGTATCCCATATTTGGGCCTTCATATTTGTGATGATGGGGCTCCAAAAATGCCCAGTCGAGCCTCAAAAGGAATTGGGTTTACACGGCCATTAACAGGCTTAGCTAGCCTGGCGAAAATAGGAAATTTCGTCTAATACAGTTATAGTGGGATATCTTTCGAGGGGCTGGCTAACCCCCTGTATCCCATATTTGGGCCTTCATATTTGGTGAGGATGAGGCCCACGGAATGTCCAGTCGACTTTCAAAAGGAATTGGGTTTACACGGCCATTAACAGGCTTAGCTAGCCTGGCGAAAATACGAAATTTCGTATAATACAGTAATAATGGGATATCTTTCAAGGGGCTGGCTAACACCGTGTATCCCATATTTGGGCCTTCATATTTTATGAGGGTGGTGCTTCAAGAAAGCCCAGTCGACCCTCAAATGAAATTGGGTTTACACGGCCATTAACAGGCTTAGCTAGCCTGGCGAAAATACGAAATTTTGAATAATACAGTTATAATGGGATATCTTTCGAGGGGCTGGCTAACCCCCTGTATCCCATATTTGGGCCTTCATATTTTATGAGGATGGGGCCCGGGAAATGCCCAGTTGACCCTCAAAAGGAATTGGGTTTACACGGCCATTAACAGGCTTAGCTAGCCTGGCGAAAATAGGAAATTTCGTATAATATAGTTATAATGGGATATCTTTCAAGGGGCTGGCTAACACCCTGTATCCCATATTTGGGCCTTCATATTTGGTGATGATGGGGCTCCGGGAATGCCCAGTCGACCCTCAAAAGGAATTGGGTTTACACGGCCATTAACAGGCTTAGCTAGCCAGGCGAAAATACGAAATTTCGTATAATACAGTTATAGTGGGATATCTTTCGAGGGGCTGGCTAACACCCTGTATCCCATATTTGGGCCTTCATATTTGGTGAGGATGAGGCCCCCGGTATTTCCAGTGGACTTTCAAAAGGAATTGGGTTTACACGGCCATTAACAGGCTTAGCTAGCCTGGCGAAAATACGAAATTTCGTATAATACAGTTATAGTAGCATATCTTTCGAGGGGCTGGATTACCCCCTGTATCCCATATTTTGGCCTTCATATTTGGTGAGGATGGGGACCCGGGAATGTCTAGTCGACCTTCAAAAGGAATTGGGTTTACACGGCCATTAACAGGCTTATCTAGCCTGGCAAAAATACGAAATTTCGTATAATACAGTTATCATGGGATATCTTTCGAGGGGCTGGCTAACCCCCTGTATCCCATATTTGGGCCTTCATATTTGGTGAGAATGAGGTCCGGGGAATGTCCAGTCGACCCTCAAAAGGAATTGGGTTTAAACGGACATTAACAGGCTTAGCTAGCCTGGCGAAAATTGGAAATTTCGTATAATACAGTTATAATGGGATATCTTTCGAGGGGCTGGCTAACCCCCTGTATCCCATATTTGGGCCTTCATATTTGGTGAGGATTGGGCCCGGGAATGTCCAGTCGACCCTCAAAAGGAATTGGGTTTACACGGCCATTAACAGGCTTAGCTAGCCTGGCGAAAATTGGAAATTTCGTATAATACAGTTATAATGGGGTTTTTTTCAAGGGGCTGGCTAACCCCCTGTATCCCATATTTGGGCCTTCATATTTGGTGAGAATGAGGTCCGGGGAATGTCCAGTCGACCCTCAAAAGGAATCGGGTTTACACGGCCATTAACAGGCTTAGCTAGCCTGGCAAAAATACGAAATTTCGTATAATACATTTATAATGGGGTATCTTTCAAGGGGCTGGCTAACACCCTGTATCCCATATTTGGGCCTTCATATTTAGTGAGGATGAGGCCCCCGGAATTTCCAGTCGACTTTCAAAAGGAATTGGGTTTACACGGCCATTAACAGGCTTATCTAGCCTGGCGAATATAGGAAATTTTGAATAATACAGTTATCATGGGATATCTTTCGAGGGGCTGGCTAACACCCTGTATCCCATATTTGGGCCTTCATATTTGGTGAGGATGGGGCTCCGGGAATGCCCAGTCGACCCTCAAAAGGAATTGGGTTTACACGGACATTAACAGGCTTAGCTAGCCTGGCGAAAATTGGAAATTTCGTATAATACAGTTATAATGGTTTTTTTTTTCAAGGGGCTGGCTAACCCCCTGTATCCCATATTTGGGCCTTCATATTTGGTGAGGATGGGGCTCCGGGAACTCCTAGTCGACCCCCAAAAGGAATTGGGTTTACATTGCCATTAACAGGCAAAGCTAGCCTGGCGAAAATAGGAAGTTTCGTATAATACAGTTATAGTGGCATATCTTTCGAGGGGCTGGCGTACCCCCTGTATCCCATATTTGGGCCTTCATATTTGGTGAGGATGGGGCTCCGGGAATGCCCAGTCGACTTTTAAAAAGGAATTAGGTTTACACGGCCATTAACATGCTTACCTAGCCTGCGAAAATAGGAAATTTCGTATTATACAGTTATAGTGGGATTTCTGTCAAAGGGCTGGCTAACACCCTGTATCCCTATATATGGGTCTTTATTTTTGGAGGGGGTTAGGGCCCTGGAAATGTCCAGTCGAACCTCAAAAGGAATTGGGTTTACACGACCTCGAAGAGACATAGCTAGCCTGGCGAACATAGTAATTTAGTATAATAAAGTTAAAATGGGAATATCATTGAAGGGGCTGGCTGTCCAGTCGACCCTCAAAAGGAATTTAGATTACACCTTATAGTCATAAATTTCATGTTAATGATTATAATCGGAATACTATATTAGGGAGTGACTTACATATTTATATTTTCTTATATCAAAGTGTGGTACTTGGTGAAATCAATTGACATTTAAGACGGAGTTATTATTGTGAATGTATAAGGACATTTATATAATACAGTTACCACACTATTTATCTTAACCCTTTTTAAATTAAATATTAAAAGTAAGCAAAGATGAATAATTTGAGGTATTACATGTAATAATATTTGTATGTACATGTATGTAGTACGTTTTGATTTTTAGCTCACCTGAGCTGAAAGCTCAAGTGAGCTATTCTGATCACATTTTGTCTGTCGTCAGTTTGTCCGTCTCTCCGTCTGTCTGTAAACTTTTCACATTTTCAACATCTTCTCAAAAACCACAGGGCCATTTTCACCCAAACTTAGCACATACCATCCTTAGCCTAAGTGGATTCAAAGTTGTGAAAATTAAGGACCAAGCCCTCTTACAAGGGGAGATAATTAGGAATTAATGCAAATTTTCAAGAAATTTTCAAAAATCTTCTTCTCAAGAACCATTTGGCCAGGAAAGCTGAAACTTATGTAAAAGCATATTCAGGTAGTGTAAATTCAAAGTTGTGAAAATCATGACCCCCGGGGGTAGTGTGGGGCCAAAATGGGGGTGGGGGTCGACTTTTTACATAGAAATATATAGAGTAAATCTTTAAAAATCTTCTTCTGAAGAATCATTTGGCCAGGAAAGCTGAAACTTATGTGGAAGCATCCTCAGGTAGTGTATATTTAAAGTTGTGAAAATCATTACCCCCAGGCGTAGAGTGGGGCCACAATTTGGGATTGAATTTCTACATAGGAATATATAGAGTAAATCTTTAAAATTCGTCTTCTCAGAAACTAATAAGCCAGGAAAGCTGAAACTTGTTTGGAAGCATCCTCAGGTAGTGTAGATTCAAAGTTGTAAAAATCATGATTCCTGGGCGTAGAGTTGGGCTACAATGGTTGTGGAATTTTTACATAGGAATATTAAGAGTAAATCTTTAAAAATCTTCTTCGAAGAAACTTATCAGCCAGGTGATTATTTAATATTGTTTGGATTTTGGCTTCTGGATGATTCCTGGACGATTGGGTCTCACAAGGGGCTCAGAGTTTGATGTAGGTTTATATCCCATTTATAAACAATTGTTTGAAATCTTTTTGAGAGCTGCAATGCTCAACATGTGATATTACTATAAAATAATCCTGTTGGAAAAGGGACTCATGATAATAAACATAAGAATGTCCAGTAAAAAAAAAATGATTTTTATTTATACAGGATCTACATGTATTATACTACATTGTCCAGATAGTTTGTATTATGTCTCCATTAAGCTGATTTTATCATACCTATTGTTCCTCAGGTGAGCGATGTGGCCCATGGGCCTCTTGTTATAGTGTATAAAATCGATAACGAAACAAGAGGTTATGTAATATGATCTTTAATCGCTTGTACACGGTTGAACGAATATTTAAATCAATATGGGTCTTTGGTAGACTTGTGTTATCTATCAATACATATAACAGAGTTCACATGGTGTGCTATTTCATAACGATTCATATGCCATATGATGTATCATATATTATGTGAGTGTAATATAAAAATATGAAAAACCCCGGTGTGGCCACTTAATGTGTGTTGTGTCCTTGGACAAGGAACTTTATCTCAGTTTGTCTTAGTCCACAAAGATAAAAGTGGGTCCCGCCTCAGGCTGAAGTTAATCCGCCATAAACTGATATCCCATATAGAGGGAGTCTATGATTTTCATCCGATTAGAATCACGGAAACCAGGAATAAAATAAAGACCCTCATTGGTCGGAGAAAGAATGAAAATACTATTAATAATGGAAATACGTCCATGAAGTTTATTAACATCTTTACAAATAATTAAATGCTTTGGTTGTGCTTTAATACCGCTGAATCGGGAGAAACTGTTTTTATTTAAGATATAATAAATCTGTAACTAATATATTTCTTTCCAAGTTGAAACTAACTATTTACTAATCAACTATATTCGATAATTAATTTCTCATCATGTAATATTATTCAAAATGTGTATGTATTTTGACATGTCTATATATTGGTGTTTATATTTAGTTATACATACATGTTTTGAATATATAAATAAACATGTATGCTAATGCTTTATGTCTGTAACCTTTCAATCATACAATCGCTTCCTCTTGTGGATATGTGTATTGTACATTATGAATGTGTATTGTAAAATCTTCCTGTTACCCCTATGAGGGTTGTGTATAATTAATAGATAACTTGAATTGAAACTCACAGCTTTAAAGAATAATTGTATCGAATTATTAAATTTTTATGATAGATTTTGAAGACTTGTTATAATTCATAAAAAAAGGTATTTGCTTATCTAGATATAGGATATTTCTGGCACCCACATTCAAAACTGTTTAACAGATGCTACTTCCCTGATACATTCAATTTAGAACATGTGCAAACTAGGAATATATATAGCTAGGACAGCGCACCAGTGGTGACTCAAACGCTTCGGATTCGCAAGCTAGGTGATGGTAGTGGTTGTAGAAAAAATAACATCGAACGAAATTGATTTAAACCTTGCCAATAGTGCAATATCAGTTAAAATCATGAAATAGATATTGGCACACCACATTTCGTTCTTTAAACGAAATGCTTTTGTATGTACAGCGGTGTGAAAAAGCCAAGAACCAAATGAAAAAAAAATATTTTAAGTTCTCACGAATTTGCTATATATGTTCGAACAAATAAATTAATTAATTTTAAAGACTAATTTAGAGTCCGTTAGACTATCGGATCTGGCAATGATGTAGATTACGAGGAGGAGGGGGGGGGGGGTGCAGTAATCAATCCACTCATTTCCTGGATTGTCTGTTTTCCTTTAAACGACAAATTATTATATGCAAATAAATGCATACATGTACTTTTTTTGATATAAATACGATATCTGACATATTTTACTGACAGAATATGTTTTCCAATATATGAGAATATAAGTTTTCCAAATCTATCACAATTTTTCAAGTCGATAAAGAGTGGGAGTATTTCTTCTGGCGTAGCGTGAATTTTTCTATCATAGTTACCAAAGAACAAACCTACGTTACCCTAGAATTGGCATCTCCATGGAGGGAGTCACCACCCCCCCCCCCCCGCCAAACAAAATTATATCTCAGACCCTAACCTTCGCGAGAGAAATTTTCTGCATCCGGGCATCGTCCTGTAAACTTAGTGGACATTTTACACCTGTGTATCCATGGTTTATATGTTGGAATAACAGAGAGAGAGAGAGAGAGAGAGAGAGAGAGAGAGAGAGAGAGAGAGAGAGAGAGAGAGAGAGAGAGTTGGAGATAAAGAAGAGAGAGACAGACAGTCAGACAGAGAAAGAGAGAGAGAGAGAGACAGAGAGAGAGAGACAGAGAGAGAGAGAGAGAGGGGGTGCCTTCAAGATCAAGAAAAATTCACCCAAAAGGAGGGGGGAAATATAATTTTGTTTGCCGGGGGAGGGGTCCGACCCTCTCCATCTAGATCTACGCATATAGTTGCCCACTCTAGGTACACTGATTTTTTCTTTGGTATCTATACAGATATAAATATAATGTCAATTGACAAAGTCATATACACATCGCCTCCTTTACATGGAAAAGTTGAAAAACATTGAGCAATTGGTCGAATAAAAGATATATTTCGGGTGTGTGTGTGTGTGGGGAGGGGGGGGGGTGTTATTGCTGATAATTAACTATTTTGAAGCATAGTGTTGATTAACCTGTTAAGAAATAAACAAGACTAGTCAATTTTTTTTTGTGCGCGGTTATTTTTACATATTGAAGGCTACCTTGACTTTTATGTCAACAAACTGATATGGTATTTTGGTAGGTGGCATGGGACAGTTTCGCACGAAAGACCCTGTCAAATTTTACAAAAAGGAGTAAATATGGGACTTTGGTGGTTACTTGAAGGCCATAAATTGGTATAATATTTATTCATTTACGTTTTGGTGAGAATCAGCCCTTTTTATTAGATAAGAATAGAAAATGCGAAACTGTGGCCTAAATTTTCACTTTCGATTTTATAATGGAACGGGGGGGGGGGGGGGGGAGACAGAACATGAAATCTCACTCGAAGGGAAAGTGATCGATCTTTTATCAGACTTGGAAACAGGTTTAAAAAAAATTAAAACAAAACTGCATCTCGTATTTCAGCAAAGACAGAAGAAATAATAAGACATAAATATAAAAGAAATTTAGATAACAAAGCTACGTGTAAATTAAGGTGTATATAATTTATTTACAATTCATTATTAATCGCTACACCAACAAAAGACAGGGCATTCCCGGGGCCCCACCTCCTCCAAATATGAAGGCCCAAATATGGGATACAGGGTGTTAGCCAGCCCCTTGAAAGATATCCCATTATAACTGTATTATACGAAATTTCCAATTTTCGCCAGGCTAGCTAAGCCTGTTAACGGTCGTGTAAACCCAATTCCTTTTGAGGGTCGACTGGGCATTCCCGGGGCCCCACCTCCTCCAAATATGAAGGCCCAAATATGGGATACAGGGTGTTAGCCAGCCCCTTGAAAGATATCCCATTATAACTGTATTATACGAAATTTCCAATTTTCGCCAGGCTAGCTAAGCCTGTTAACGGTCGTGTAAACCCAATTCCTTTTGAGGGTCGACTGGGCATTCCCGGGGCCCCACCTCCTCCAAATATGAAGGCCCAAATATGGGATACAGGGTGTTAGCCAGCCCCTTGAAAGATATCCCATTATAACTGTATTATACGAAATTTCCAATTTTCGCCAGGCTAGCTAAGCCTGTTAACGGTCGTGTAAACCCAATTCCTTTTGAGGGTCGACTGGGCATTCCCGGGGCCCCACCTCCTCCAAATATGAAGGCCCAAATATGGGATACAGGGTGTTAGCCAGCCCCTTGAAAGATATCCCATTATAACTGTATTATACGAAATTTCCAATTTTCGCCAGGCTAGCTAAGCCTGTTAACGGTCGTGTAAACCCAATTCCTTTTGAGGGTCGACTGGGCATTCCCGGGGCCCCACCTCCTCCAAATATGAAGGCCCAAATATGGGATACAGGGTGTTAGCCAGCCCCTTGAAAGATATCCCATTATAACTGTATTATACGAAATTTCCAATTTTCGCCAGGCTAGCTAAGCCTGTTAACGGTCGTGTAAACCCAATTCCTTTTGAGGGTCGACTGGGCATTCCCGGGGCCCCACCTCCTCCAAATATGAAGGCCCAAATATGGGATACAGGGTGTTAGCCAGCCCCTTGAAAGATATCCCATTGCAACAGTGTGATGAATTTCTTACCTTTTCGCCAGGCTAGCTAATTATGTCAATGTTCAGGTCTGGTCAGCAAGATATGATTTTTAATATATAACTGTTTCTTAACATTGAAAAAGGAAAGTTTATGTTGAATTTTGAATTTACGTTTATTAGCATGTTTACGGTAATTTGAATAGCGAACCGACCAGATAATTCTATTCGCTATTCGAATAGTGAATAGCGAAAAGCGAATAGAACTCCAACTTCTGAATGCCTGTTAATTTTGAATATTTTCAATATTCCCAACAACCAAAATCAATTTGAATAACCTTACCTTTATTGGATACCTAAACTTCATAAAAATTCTTTACAAACAAAGATATATAGCGGGTTCCAGTAAATGTTCTATCAAACTCTTTTCTTTACTCTTTACGAAAATATTTACAGCAGTAAAGGAGAAACTTCAAGAATACTGTGCAACAGTATAATCAAGAAGCGGTGTAAATCAGATGTGGATACTTTTAAAAGAATTCCAAGAAACTTTTAGAAAACTTCAAATTCCAAAATCAACAGTACAAAACTTAAAGCTTACATGAATTCATAAAAGTATTTGATCGCCATATTAGTTTCGATCGCTCCTATTTTGCCACTGGGGTATATATACCGGTCAAGAAAGTTACGGTCGGTTGCTTTCCGATCGAGGCATTCAGGTTGCACGGACTTCTAAATGCATAAACTACATATTGTAGTAAAATATTTGTAATAGAGAATGAAAGAAACAACAATCAATTAAATACAAAATATATTTATTCTTTGAAAGAATTTTCAAGGTATCTGTATTATTTTGCATAGATAGTGCTGCCCTACTTTGCATGCACATCGAACACATGTGTCGTTCATACAGAATGCATAACGTCTGCATCTTTTTGAAAACCCCGGCGGCACTACATCCAACACAGAAGCTAAATGATGGTAAATCCAAGAAAGTAACAACGTAACATCCTTTTATCGGTTTCTACAAAAACGCACCGTTTCTAAAATCCATGAGTTCATTGCCATTGCTCGATCTGCCACAGTGTGTGGTTTGGTGTTATAACATACACAGGAAAACGGTCTACAATTATCGAGGATTTTTGAAGTATCTGTGCCTGGATTCCAGTCTGTTTTGTTTCGTCGTTCATTGGATATTCCTTGCCAGTGCAGTTGGTGTCATACTATTTTTGTTCAAAAACGCGTTTCTACACGTATTTTCGTCCAAGATAACGTGTTCGGGTGTATACAATACCTGAATGCGGTGATGCATGAATAGTGGTCTCGGCCTTATATAGGGGGTGTGTAGCGATAAGCAGAACAATAGAAATCGACAACTAATATGGCGGTAGTCGAGGAGAAAAGGGAAATAATAAGTATTTATGAATTCATGTCAGCTTTAACGACTGTTGTACTCTTTATACAACCATTTCCCACGATAAATTAAAGTCCCGTCTTTTTGACATATTTGAAAGCTGCTTTTATAATAAAAATGGATCAAATTACTTACGTTGTCATCGGTCATTTGCATTTTTGTCATTGGAAATCTAAAAAACTATTTTGTTAAAAGCCATTTGGATTGTGCACACAAGTACACTGAAGTTGACATTAAAACGATGCTTGAGTTTTTGATAGACAACATTCATGTAGGTTTTGGAAATCAGGTCTTTCCTAAATCTGTTGTAATTCCCATGGGTATCAATTGGGCCCCATTGTTAGCAGACCTCTTTTATATTGATCATGTTAAATGATTTTTTGGGGGAAAAAATTTATCATGTCGGATATTAATTTTCTAAAATCCCCCCCCCCCTTTTCTCTATCTTACCAGTCGCTGAAATCAAAATAAGAATATGTTGTTAAATTAAATGACCTTTTAATCTATCTCTTTTTATGAAATACATATATCTTCTCTTGCATGCTTATTGTCATCATCTGGTGACGTTGTTTTTGATCGGTTAAATCTCTCTCTCTCTCTCTCTCTCTCTCTCTCTCTCTCTCTCTCATGTTAGCAGACCTTTTTTGTATTCTTATGAAGCAGAATTTATTAAAAAACTTGTACGTGAAAAAAAATAAATCACTCGCTGTGGCCTTCAACTCAACATTGAGGTATATCGATGACGTATTATCAATTAACAATTGTAACTTCTATACCTACGTCGACTCTATTTATCCCAGTGAACTGGAAATAAAAGGTACCACAGAGTCAGCGTCATCTGTTTCATATTTGGATATTTTACTGGAAATGCACATTGATGGTAACCTAACAACAAAACTTTATGATAAACGTGATGACTTCAATTTTTCTATACTCAACTTTTCTTACTTATTTAGCAATATATTGTAAACGTCTTTAATTCCACGGATCTAAACTTTCACGGTTTGCCCAATTGTTACTTTTCGCGGTTGTTTTAATTTCACGGAAAATGAATTTTTCTATGATTCACGATACTTGTAGTCTTTCGGTTAAAAATGTCAGAATAAATTGCAGTACATTGTTTATATCTGTTTTTTTCTGGGTTTTTTTTTTTACAGAACAAATACTGAAATCAATTATAAATGATTTACATAGTGCCAATTAAAATGAAGTTTATTTAAGCAAACAGAGTTTAGTAAACAGCCTGTCGTCTTAACTGCTACGGAACAATACTAATAAAACACGCTGTTTATTGGCATCATTATTAAACTAAATTATCAAAATGTTCACGATATTGTTAAATTCGCGAAAAAATAGTCAAACCATGAACATAGTAAAATTAAAAATACCGTAATGTTTTCCATGTCTACAGTACCTTCTTCACCTGCATGTGGTGTTTTCGTCTCTCAGTTAATTCGATACGCAATTGCGTGCTCCCCGTATGAACAGTTTCTAAGGCGAGGCAAGCTACTGACAAACAAGTTGATAAAACAGGACTATCAACAGTCTCGTTTGAAGTCATCCTTTCGTAAGTTCTATGGTCGATACAACGACCTTGTCAGCAAATACAATTTTCCACTTTGTCGTATGCTGACTGACGTTTTTCATACTAGTTGTTAGACCATAATCACCTAATTGTGTATGTACTTCTCCGTTTTTCCCGATTACGACAAAGAGCACACGGCGGATGTAACCGGTCAGAATAGGATGTTCACTCTTCCATGGCACCTGATCCTTCCTTTATTTTTTTTAAGAGATCCGTGTTCGCTTTGCTCCTGTTTTGTAATTTTCCGTTGGACTTTTGAATTTGAACACTGTTCGTTATCACCATACTCAAACAAAAAAGGAAAAAAATAATGAGCCTTGATTCTACTCAAAAAATCCGAATAATATTAGGTATGAAATATACTACATAAATAATTTGAACTACAGGTACTTGCCTAAACAACAAATTTCAAATGGTTACAATTACATTTTCCAGTTTTAAACGATTTTTTTCTTTTAGAGTTACCTTTACCGAGAACTTAAAACGATTTTATGAACCAACGCTGAAGCATGAAAAAAATCAACATTACATATTTAGATCGTGATTACTTTAAAATGAAACGTCCGATTTTGAAACGGATTTTAGTTTGTATTCAGAAAAATGATATGTTTTAAGAGACATAATTTTAAAATTTAAGTAAAATATTTAACGTTTTCTTTTTAAAGTTAAATAACAAAAACTTTCACTACTGAATTCAAAATCCACTGATATTCTAAAAATTCGACTGACATTGTCTGACATCTATTGTATATTGATGTACCTCACTGTACCTTTTACTGACTTCCACTGTACCCCACTGTACCCTACTGTACATTTCTACTGACCCGCACTGTACCCCACTGTGCGCCATTGTACAATCCTACTGATCTCCACTGTATCCAACTGTACGCCACAATACTGGGTACTGACCAGCACTGTACCCCACTGCACGCCACTCTACATGGCACTGACAAGCACTGTTACCCATTTTACTATAAATTTGAAAGTTGAAATTTTTCCAAGTATTTTTAGTTTAATATTTTCTCCGATATTTAGTTTTATCTCATAAGTGTGGTTAATACTACCTGTGTGATAAACCTTTGCTTTATCAAACGGGTGATGCTTTATCAAATACTTCCGGTCCGAACTATTTTTGACACAGCCCCTCGCTTCAACGCTTCAGTGACCTATTTTCGAAGATTTGCTAGTTTTTCAACATAACTATATCTACTACCAAAAATTGATATCAAATGGATTTTGTCAAAGATTTAAAATACAAATATGAAGGAAAACAAATAAATGTGTTGCATAAGCGTCGAAACCGGAGGGCGGGGCTTAGCCCCCCTCCCCCTTCTTTTTGGCAGTTATACATAACCGTCACCAAAGACCTGTTTATTGCTTGTCAAGATTTTTGATAAGTTTAGCCCCCCCCCCCCCACTTTCAATTTTCTTCCGACGCCACTGTGTAGTTTATAAAACTGCAAATCACGTTAGCTATCAAGGAGTTCATCCTGACGACGCGATGAAAACAGAACGCTTTGGTTGTGTTTATATACAAGAATTTACCGAAATAATGTTTCTTGAGACTTTTATTCCACCACCAGTAAGCATCCTTATTTACTATTTTTAATTTCGAATCATTAGGCTAGTGTTGTTTTATAAAACATCAACAACTGTTCCTCGTTCGAGTCAATACGAACTAACGAGCATTCGCAACTTTACGTATATTAACAAACTTGATTTTTCAAGTCTTCTGATCAGTATTTCCATATAATCAAAAGATTGAGCTCTAAGAAAAATTATTTAGAGCTAAAAAATTATTTCAAGGATTATTTCAGTGAAACTTTTTTTAACTTTGAAAAGCAAGCCTCGCGAATATAACCATTTCAACGAGTTGGATAAAGCAAATATAAAATCACACAATATAGGTATCTTCTATATATGCAACATTTACATAGAAAGGAATTAAACACGTCGTTAAAATTAATATGCTTTATTTATAAATTTTTATTGAATCAGATAATGAATCTTTTGATCACGAAATAATGATGTAAAATTTCTTGAGTTTTACATTATGAATCTGCATAAAACTGCATTAATCATGTTTATTTTGTAATGTGCCAGTCAATGCATTATAAGCATATATAAAGTTTTCATACCGGTAATAACACATACTGCAGTATGCATAATGAATTTTGAACATATAAAAAAATATCAATGACATTTTATATGAAATAATTAATTTTAGCAAGAAACAAAGGAAGATTTGAAATCCAGGAAAGTTGACATAGGCTACATCTAAGTTATTTCTTACAATACAGGCACGTAGCATTATTTCTGAAAGTGGGAAGGAGAAAGCAGACTCATTCATGAGGGGGGGGGGGGGGGTTATTGCACACAAAATTTAATTTGACTGTTAATTTCAATTTGTTATATTTTTTACAAATTGTAAGGCGGGGGGGGGGGGGGGTGGCATCTCCATCATAAATCAATTTCCTATACGTAAGTGCAAACATGTTTGCTGCAAAAAGAGGGGGGCGGGGGCGGGTCCTTTTGATGTTACGTTCCTGAAATATCTTAAATTTCTGGGTCTATTTTGTTTTCCTTGTAGTTTGAGAAATTAAATAGTAAAAATGCCATACACTAAAAACGAGAGAAAGAGAGAGAGAGAGAAAAAAGAGAGAGAGAGAGAAGGAGAGATGAAAAATGACAATAACAAACTGTCAACCATCTCAAAAATCCATAAAACGAAATACAAATTGAAAGCAGAGCAACACGGACCTAAAAAACGATAGAGGTAGGATCAGGTGCGTATGAGGAGTAAGAATCCTCTGCTGACCGGTCACACACGCCGTTTGCTCTTTGTCGTAATCGGGGAAAAACGTAAAAGTCCGTAGACAATTAGGTTATTAATTATGGTCTAATTATTAGTATGAAAAATGTCAGTCAGCATGCGACCCAGTGGAAAACTGTATTTGCTCACAGGGTCGTTGTATCGACCATAGAACTTACGAAAAGATGACTTCAAACGAGACTGTTGATAGTCCTGTTTTATCAACTTGTTTACTGTTCATACAAAGAGCATGCCCCTGCGTATCAAATTAACTGAGAGACAAAAACACCACATGCAGGTGATAGCGGAAAATTGCTACAAAAGTAAGAAAAGTTGACTATAGAAAATTTTGAAGTCATCACGTTTATCATAAAGTGTTCTTGTTAGGCTACCATCAATGTCAATTTTCAGTAAAATATCCAAATAAGTAACAAATGACGCAGACTCTCTGTGGTATCTTTTATTTCAAGTTCACTGGGATATATCGAGTCGACGTAAGTATGTAAATAACAATTGTTAATTGATAATACGTCGTCGATATACCTGAATGTTGAGTTGAAGACCACAACGAGTGATTTATTTTTTCACGTACAAGTTTTTGAATAAATTCTGCTTCATAAGAATACAAAAATAGGTCTGCTAACATGAGAGAGAGAGAGAGAGAGAGAGAGAGAGAGAGAGAGAGAGAGAGAGAGAGAGATTTAACCGATCAAAAACAACGTCACTAGATGATGACAATAAGCGTGCAAGAGAAGATATATGTATTTAATAAAAAGAGATAGATTAAAAGGTCATTCAATTTAACAGCATATTCTTATTTTGATTTCAGCGACTGGTTAGAGAGAGAAAGGAGGGGGGGGAGGGTGAATTTTTAGAAAAATTAATATCCGACATGATTGATTTTTTTTTCCAAAAATCATTTAACATGATCAATATAAAAAATTATCTGTTTATACGTAATTATTGGTAATATATATTTCATTTTCATTAAATATATATATATATATATTCTAAATATCAAAGATATCCCTATTAAGATATTATATAATCTCTTGGTCAGACTGACAATTTACAATGTTGATAATTGTGTCATTCACAGCTTTTGATCTTCTGAAAGTGTGTATACTATACACAGATTCTGCCTCGCTGATATTCCTATGTAGGAAAACTCCTGACCCCCCCCCCTCCCATGAAAGAAGTTTCAGACTCCGCTCATATAATAATGAATTAAAAAGTAAAAAAAACCATTCTCTTTCTTGTAAGCAGTAGGAGAGAATCAAAACAAATCCTTGCAGATTTTGGTCTCAAATATGCATATTTTAAAAAAGCAAATTTGTTATTCATTTTCATACATTATTAATAATTTAATAATAGGTACAGTGGGAAACAGTACCATACAGTGTTTGTTAGTACCCTGTACAGTAGTGTATAGTGGTGTACAGTGCTGGTCAGTACCCCGTACAGTGGTGTACAGTGGGGTACAGTGCTCGTCAGTGTGTAGGCACGTACATTGTTGTCCAGTGGAGTGCAGCGGAGTTCAGTGACTCAGTACAGGGGGGGGGGGGGGGTACAGTAGCTCTGTTCAGTAGATGTACAGTGGATTTACAGTAGGATACAGTGATTATACACTAGATGTCAGACGATGACAGTAACCTTTCGGGAATATCAGAAGATTTTGAATTCAGTAGTGTTTAGGCTCATTCTTGCAGCCCTTTATTTAAAGAGCCAGCTCCCTTATCTTGCTGTGAAATCAATACTCGTGTAAAACTAAACATGACAGATCGTCATTATGTAGAGCCAAACAATTGTGAAACGTCATGATAAGCATGTTTGCTTCAATAATGCTTAGCAAATGCTCAATCGTATATTTGAAATATTTAGAAAAGACCTTTTACCCCAATAGGCATGCATGTAATTTTGCACAGCTTTTGCTCTATATGTGTCACCAATTATTTCATAGGAAAAACTTTATAAATAAAAACGGTTGAGAGTTTTACCCAGAAAAACTTTATCAATTTTTGCTCATTAACAAGCTCCAAAGCTTTGCGTCATGTTTAACTTCAACCTAAAGGCTATCAATCCTGGAAATTTATATTGGAAGCATGCATAGTTTTCAAGAACCTCTCTTCAAAAATATGTCGTAAAATTTGTGAAAAACGACGATAATAATAATAATCTGTAAACGAATTTATAATAATTAGAGCAAAGCACGTTGCAAAGGAACGAGTGGGTTTTTGGTTAATGTTAATACCTGAAGTTGGAATGATAATTCATCATTGAATAATTAATATATAAATAAAATCGGAAAATCCAAATAGTTATGGTAAGACTCAAAAAACAATCAATTTCTTTTTAGAGCGACTTAATAAATTCAATTGTAAAATCATATGTTCGACTTAAACAAAAATTCGAATAAAATATGGTACGACACAAAATTTAAGAATTATGACTTGTACCAGCTAATTTTGAATTTATCCTATTTGTTTTTAAAACTTTTAAACCCTAATGTATCTGCAATGCATCATCCGATTTTCAAACAAATTTTAGTTTTGTACATAGCTTTGTAATCACTACAAAATTTTGCAATTTGATAAAAAAAAATTTAAAAATCGAAAAATTGAAGCATTCAGGTTTCCAACGAAATAAGTGGGTTTTTGGTCAAAATGCCTAAAGTAACTCGGTCAATTTATAGTTGCAACATATTTTTTGTTTCTATAATGGATCGTTTTAGAGGAAAACCCTGGAGAAAATTTTAAAATCTAATTATCATTCTCCAGTGGGATTTAAATCCCTTGTCAATCTTTATCTTTGTATGATCATTTCCTTGTTGAAGTCAGTCCATGCAAACCTTTGTTTATTGTACAATGGTTAGCAGAATAGTTCTATCAAATCCTCTTTTTATTTAACTTCGCAAGATTGTATTTTAAAAAGTACTTTAGTCTAGTACTGCATGACTTCAAATAGTTCAAATTACACTCTGTGTCCATTCAGTGCATGTTTTATAAAATTTCGTATAAAATCAGACACATCTGTTTAATTACAGGGTATCACGTATCAATCTTGGCTTTTTATGAATCAAGTCCAAACATATACCACTGTTTAAATCAGCTAGCTGGGAATAATGTTTTTCTTATTGACATAAAGATTTTATCAAAAATGCACGTGAAAAAGTCTGGGACTTTTAAAAGCTTAATAATCATATCATCATGTTGTTAGGTATAATATACTTTTTCATTTTGTCTTGTTTGAAAAATTTATGTTTTTATTAAAAATTACAGTGTTGTATTTGAATTTTTAGCTACTGAACATACTACTAGCAATGCACATCTGTTTTATAGAATAAAAACATAAATAGTTGCGTTCATTAATCATGTTATGTAAGATGCATTGTCATATATATACACTTGTATATAGCCTAAATAAATTTTCATTTCAAAACGCATGTAACATTCGATAATGTTCTTTTGTTTGAAATTAAAACAATTGACATTTATTTGAGGTTATTTGTATATATTTGGCTCATAATAAATTGAGAACAACGAGAATGTAATACTTATTAAAATAAGAAAATAAAAATAGAAGACTTAGACTGGTAATCAAACAGTAACACATATTACTTTAAAAAAAATACTAAGATTCATCATCCGCTCTCGCCCGCTATGGAATTTACTGACCACGTATAAACTATATTAGGTCAACTACAAATCATTTAACTAATATCTGTAAACATCGTAATGCATACTACTTTCGTTGAATATAAATTCAAATAGAACTGGAAAAATCAAACTGTGGTGAAATGTTGTGTAAATCTGTTAATTAGATATCAAATGAAAACCTATCAAAAATTGAAATAGAACATGAAGCGTGCAATTTGTTTTGTGATATCATAAATAAAAAGTATTTCTTTCGCAGACAAAAATACATGACCAAGTTGTCTTTATATTTGGGGTGGGCTGTCATGAATTGAGGGAGACTTTGCCTTTTGTAATCATATAGAACTGCGCAGCTACAGACTTAAACTCAAGATTTAAAAATCTGATAAAATGTGAAAGGTCACAAGTGTCATCTCTACAACCGTTTTATGAGAAAAAGGCCTAAGCTTGCTTATCTCAGTTTTAACTTTACCTCAAAATAGGATACCCTATTCTTTAAATGTATTAGCACGAGATATATTTGTCTGTGTCTATGGAGGTACATTAAATTTATATTGTCGAAAAATTGAAAAATATCGGTATATTATTATAGTTATTTAAGGCAATTTTTGTACCCCTAACCCACTTTTAAAAATATTTTTATGCTTATAGAACTGAAAGAAACCCCACAATAGAGATGTATGTCAAATTCAACACAGATTGTTAATTTTTATCCTATAAAAATATAATGCCAATTTGCCTGCATAGATACATAAGTTCTAAGTATAGACTGGATTTTTTATTGTTCTAAAATTAAACCCCACGACTATTTGTTGAAACAGGATACCTGATTTTGAAACCAAGTTACAACACTGATATGAAATAAACAACCTTTTCCTCAACCAACGGTTCTACAGTTGTTCTAAGGTTTTAAAAAGCATTGTTTCACCCATATTCTATACATAAGAGCGTATTTCGATATTCCCTTATTATTTTGACATTTTATGTCAGTTTCTGTAACATTTGTCAGGATTTCTACTATACTGTATATCAAGACACAACAAAGACATTAATATCCTGTTAAAACTAGTTGATAAATTAATTGGATGATATTTTCGAAATATCAGACCAAGTGTTTTTTCTCAAACATATTTTAAAACTTTTGATGGATCGTTATTGGATATGACAAACGCCAAATAAAAGTTAAACTATTATTGTAACACTGATACTCAAAGATCCAGGGTTAAAAATTAAACAAATCACAATATATTCAAATATTTATAAATTGGATCAAACAAGAATCACATACACTGCAATATTTTTCTAGCAAATAATGTGGGAGAACACTACCTAACATATTTAATTCAGACATCATTGTCATTGAAATGCAAATCTCGAAATAAAAATGGTTTCAGACAGTGTAAAATTTTAATAAATTATTGTTGATATATGAACATTAATTGTTAAAAAGAAAAAGAAAATAACTTAAAATAAACCAAAATAGTTAATATGCTTTTTAATAAGTAAGAAAGCAATCATCTTGGTATTTGTATAAAATATTTGTTGTCTTTTTCCAGTGAAGTACTCGGCAAGATACAAGTTGACATGGTCATCAATACAAAAGTTGAAAGGACTTTTCATTAAAGAAGCGACCATATTTGTCTTAAATAACGATACGATGGTTGTTAACGTCTGCTGCAAGGACCTGAATGTTACCGATGGTTGTGATACTGGAATAATCCAACGGATTTTTGTGACCTTTACAGGGTGACCGGTGTAGCGGAACCGGAGCCTCCCAGCCTGAATTACTGCACCAGCCTCCCAATAAGCCAATCAAATGTTCATGTTTCTGTTCTCAGTGATGGATTACATTTTAAATTTCACAAAGTACAGAGGTTCACCAGATTTGTCATATTTAATGGTTTTCTGAAGATCCTGAATATCGGATAACTTTGGATTGAGTTTTCTCGTCATTAGTTAATACTATCAGTAGGACATCATAGTAGCTTACGCCCAGTTTAATAGGTATTCATCTTGTGAATTTGATTATTTCTTTTCTCCGACCTACAGTAACTTTAATCACATTAAATCCAGTCAATATACAGTAAGGCTCTAATGCATGTTACTGTTTTATCATATGGATACTCCTCAGACTGTGTTGCAATAGTATTGACTAACCTACCATCACTAATAAAGCTTTTAATATCACTCATTCTAAAACTCGTTTATATTTCTTGATGTCTGTAAACGGAAAAACCGAGAAGAAATTGGTTTCCTCTGTTACGAGTTAATGACCTTCGACAAATCCAACATTTCTCTTTGTTAACTCTCTGATTTTTTCATCATGTAGCCATTTTCGTCTTTTAATATTTTTAATGGTGTGAGTGATTCAAACATTGTTTCAATCTGTTCGCCACTGAGTGCTTTGAAATGAAATGTAGGCATTGATACAATAACTTTGATAGGAAGATTACTAATTTCTTTGTTCATTGATCTGTATTTAAGGATTGTAGATACAACATTTGATTCTTCTAATTCTTTAAATGCAGATACGCTTTCAATAATTGATGCCTTTATCTTTTTGATCGCATTTAAATGTTTCACTAAAACGTCCCGATGTTGTACTTTATATTCGCTTATTTTATCCTTTATTTTGCTGACTACTTTGTCAATATCTCTATGCCATTCTTCTTCTTGTTTTGTCACAATCGTTGTAAGTTTTTTATACTCCTCACTCAGATCGGCAATCTGGTTTTCCAAGTCTTTCGCAATGTCAAGAACGGTTGACGAAATAAAGTTTTCTAATTGTTTTATATCCGATTTAATGTCATTTTTCTTCGTTTTACAGAGATTTTCAAGGACCAAGAAGTCATGACTTTTATGTTTGTCTGATGCAGAACACAAAGTACATATATACATATCACATTGTATGCATTGTAATTCACAAGTTTTATTTGAATGTGTTTTGCATTTTGGAAAAATTAAGGTTGATCGTCGTTGCTGGAAGGGTACTATTTTATGTTTGTCATATCCATCAGAGATGTGTTCTCCTATACATGGTTTACAGAGGTTGACATGACAAAAGTCACAATAGTTCTGTACTATGCCGGTCTCACAAAGGTTACATCGGATGGCGTCCTGAATACTGTTGCATGGATCCATCTAATTTACGAAGATATTTTAATAAAAAAATAAAAAACAAATCAAATTTAAATAGATCCGTACACAAACATTATTTGCTCTTTAAATGTCCTTTTGTCTTCTTAACCATATACAATATCTGTATGTAGCGGTATAATATATTAGAAATGTTTGTGAACAAAATTCTAAATGATAATGACAACAAAAATAGAAAAAATAAATGTTTACCTTGTAGATGTGGGCATTTGTTCACTTTGGCCGATATGTCACATCATTAGATATGTCACTCTTAAAGCTTAACACCGCTCGTAAATAAACACCATCACACAGCTACCTGGCATATAAACACTTCAATTTCGTTACACCCGATTGCACACCTGAAACTCGTGGCCGAAGTGTAGTGTTCCTTTCGTGGTTTTTGGATTTTATGCATTTATTTCTTAATATATGTGCATATTCTGTTTGTAAATAATGCATTAACCAATTTATTTGATGTTAGTATTCTCCTAGCTTGAAAAAAGAGCGTAAAATTTGATAATTTCATCGCGACCGAGTAACACGGCGAAGCAAGATGTACGTCCACACAGGTGAGACCTCTACAGCGAAGTACTTTGAACTGTTTAGAGGTATGCACATTATATAGGGGTTGTAGGAACAGCAGTGTTGAACGAGAAATATGGCGAGCAGTGCCTATTTACGAGCGGTGTTCAGCTTTAACCGGAGTCTATCTCAACTCAGATTGAAATCGGTTACCTAAAAAAACCTAAACACCTTTCAAAAGCTACTTTTGGTTTGTGAAACGCCTGATGAAAGGGAGACCGGCCGTTGATCACCCGACTTTTTTTAGCACATGACAGTTATTTTAGAATATATAGTAATTTAGGAAAAAGAAATCCTTCTTTGAGGATTATGAGGTGATAATTTTGATCAGGCATGGTCAAATCCAATAAAGCCCGAACAACTTTATGATAGATTTGATCACGCCATGGCCGAAATTATGACCTCATAATATTAAAAAAAGGATTCTTTATTACTGATAATTATAATTTTGTTCACTAGTTGTACGATTAAATATTAGAATATTGTGATTGTCATTTCTTTCAATTCTGCAAACCCCGCTTGCGCCCCAATAATATGTCATTTGAATTTATTAGACTATACATTACAACATCGATTTGTATTGCTTTCACAGACAAATACACTGAAAAATGTAAATATTAGGTAATAAACATTGTGGAAGTCAAGTTGTTTGAATCGTCCAGAAAATCTATACATGCTAAAGAAGACATCTCTTTGCTGATGTGTGCCCATGACACTCAACTTTTCAGTTCCTTTTAGTAGGCTGACATATTTAGATTAGTTGCATAATGTAATTCTTTTTTTTTAATTTTGACGATTTTTATTTTAGAAATGTAAAGGCATAAAATCATAAGCGGTTGACATAATCATAGATATAATATAATTATTTTTCTACTAGTGTTTATAAATTAATTCAAAGAATGTATTACTTTTTTATGTTTTGCAGAAACTGTCAAAAATAATAATTTCAGAAACAGGGATAGGTGTGCGCGGGTATGTTAAGGGTGCTGTGCGGCCATCTTTTACATTTGAGAAGAAAAATGTAAACATTTCTTGAACTGGCTTGTTTCTGTCCAATTTCTTACTTAAACTGTTGTCAAAATATACAAAAAGCAATAAATATGATGTTTAACATGTTGTTTTGTATGCAAATTACGCATACAAGGGTAGAACAATTCATTTTTGAATCACTTTGAACTGCGCAGCTACAGACCTAAATTCAAGATTTAAAAATATGAAAAAATATGAAAGAAGGTCATAAGTGTCTACTCTACCATATGTTGAGAAAAAGGTCAAAGTTTGCTTATTTAAGTTGTAACTTTGTCTCAAAAGAGGGTACCCAATTATTAAAATTAGTCTCAAAAAACCATCAATTTGCACGAGATATTTTTGTCTGTGTCTATGGAGGTACATTAAAGTTATATTTTCATTGAAAAATATATGTATATTTTTTCTTTAAGGCAATTGATATTTTGGACCCCTATCCTACTTCTAAAAAGAATTTAATTTAATTCATACTCATAGAACTAAAACAAAACAATTGGAACTGGTAAAGAGATGTCTGTCACATTCAGTCCAGATTGTTTTGAATTGACATTTATTTTTATCGATGAAAATATAACGTCAATGTGCCTCCATAGACACGGGAATTCTAAGTATAGACTAGAATTTTCTTGTTCTAAAAATAGATACCATGCCGACTGATAAAAATAGGGTACCCTATTTTAAGGCAAAGTTTCTACATTTATGTGCAAAATTCAACCTTTTCTCATAAAATGGTTGTAGAGAGGACACTAATGAACCCCCTTTATATTTTTTCAGATTTTTAAATCTTCAAAATAAGTCTGTAGCTGCGCAGTTCGACAGCTGTTTTAAGTGATTAAAAAGGCATTGTCCTGTTCTTGTATGCATAATGTTCATACAAAACAACATGTTTAATCTCATATTTATTGCTTTTATATCTTTTGGTAACAGTTTTGGTCAGTTTCTGGCAGAAACAAGCCAGTTCAAGAAATGTTTATATTCTTATGCTCAAAAGTAAAAGATAGCCGCACATCCCCCTTAAGGCTTCCCACAGCGATGTGTAGAAAGTCACGTGTCTGTACTTCATACAATAGGACGTCATAATCAACTTTGACGTCACGATCTGCATTCCATTCGATAGTTCTTGGGGAACGTATCGTAACGTTAAAATGAATTATATTGAAACAGTAATAAAACCGCTTATTTCCTTTCCATAGATGCTGACGTTAATGCTAGACGTATAGAAGTCATTCATATTTATAATCAGTATCAAATTATTGGCTAATTTTAAGCTTCGCTTCAAATAAAAAGACTCTTTATAATTAAGTGGTTTGGAGACTCTCCCTGCTATATGTTAACAACTGAATGGAATGAAGAAGTTTTATGTAAAAAACAGCTTGGCGCAGGTGAAATATCAGTACAATTTTAAAATATTTTACGTAAAATTGTTAGAGAATATAAGTATCAATGTGAATCATGCTTGGAAAACCGACGGATTTACCCCAACTTTATGTAAATCGCTTTTCATTAGTAAAATGTGCCTTCTTTTGATGAGTTGTTGAAATGTTTTAACATTATCTTTAATAACCGAAATTTCTATTTCAAGACCAAGCAAGAACCTCAAAATAAGACATAACAAAGGATTTTGCTTAAAAATATGTATGATTAAATGTCATTAATCACCTGCGCCGATTCGATTTAAATAGATAAGTTGCAATTTTAAGATACGCTCGTCACGTGACAACGAAGTACAATTGACGTCACAAAAATGCATCAAATATAATGTTTAACATTGTTGTCAATATATGTTATTCAGATTTTAAGGAATACTCCCGGTCAAAGTAAATTTTTGTTGATTCAAATAATAATATCGTTTTTCAGTCTTATTTTAGCTCGGGGACATCTTAACATTGCTGCGTGATTCCTATTGTAGAATATCTATTTAATGCCAAGAAAGAGGCCATTAGTATTTTATACGATATAAAGAACAGGCTAAGTTTGATATATGAAATGCTCTTCAAAATTTCATTGAGTATTTTTAAGCGATTAGTGTATACACTTAACGCTTTATGTCATGTTACCAAAACCCAGAAGCTTTGCAAAAGCGCTACCTATGATGAATCAAAGTATTGAGAGTAATTAATGCTGGACTTGTAATAATTGCTTCTTTGTGAACACGAATGACAAATTAACTCTATTTTAAACTAATGTACCGATTGTACTGTTTTTAATTGATTTTTGATATCACATATGACCTAGATATAATAGAAGATCCCGACCTTCAATTTATAAGAAAGATTGATTTTACACAAAATTAAAGATTTATATTTGATTACTGTCTCAAATTACCCAATACATGACTTTGGGAAACAATGATATGTTCATGTGTATTATATTGTAGAAATTCAGATGACGTATAATTGGGGCGCAAGCGGGGTTTGCTGATTTATATTCAAATATTTAATCGTAATTAATTGCTAAAAAATTATATAAATACAAGTAATAAGAAATCGTTCTTTGAATATCATGAGGTGTTAATTTCGGTCGGGGCATGATCAAATCTATCATAAAGCCCTTTGGTCTTTATTGGATTTGATCACGCCCCGACCAAAACTATCACCTCATAATACTCAAAGAATGATTTTTTATTCTTTAATGAAATGCACTAGAAGCTGAAAAGATTAAGTGAGATATCTGATTAATATATATATATATATATATATATATATATATATATATATATATATATATATATATACAAACATAGAAATAACTCTCAAATTGACATATACCTGCCCATAGTGAAGAATATAGATATACATACAGCACAAGGAAATTCACTATATTGGAGCTCCACCTCCGCCCCGAGCGGTGCTTGAACTCACGACCTATGGAATCCACTCTCCTAGCAATGAGCGGCCACCGCACTAACCACTCGGCCATCTAGGCGGGACAAAAATCTTGCTTTCGATGACGGGGCGGAGGTGGAGTTCCAATATACACAAGATGAATCTCTGCCATTCAGTCAATTGAAAGGTGACTGAAAGGTAACTGAAAAGTGACTGAATGGCATATTTGTGCCATTCAGTCACCTTTCCAGACCATTCAGTTATCATTCAGTTGACTGAATGGCAGAGCTTCTTCCTGTGTTAGTGAATTTCCTTGTGCTGCACATATATATATATATATATATATATATATATATATATATATATATATATATATATATATATATATATGATTGTTTTCTACTTAAAATCTACAAAATGCAGAAACAAATAAAACCGTCATTCACTGTAAACATTAACAGTATGCATAATCCATGAGTTAAAAATACACTAAACTAGATTTGTTTTCTGTTATAAAGTGCATGTCCTGTAAAAATAAAGTCGAATTACCTATTTTTCTATGAAACTCAGAAACATTCATGCGTGTTGATATTATAGATAGACCCTGACATTAATCGTAGCAATTGGTATCGTCTATGAATTTTTCCAACCCCGTTTAATATAAGCGAATAACAGATTGTCCAAAAGCGTAACATGTTCATTCCATGGCGGCATTTAGAGCTTAATCAACTGCTCTTTTCAGTTCTAACAGTGTAATAAACTGGTGAACACCGAGATGTTATTGTTGGTTTTTCAATACAGTGATGCTTCACGTATCCCCGTATCCCACTATTGTAATTAAGGAATGGGGCGAAAAAAAATAAATTTTTGTATGTTTGGAATCCAACTGATTTATTTGTATTGATTGTTAAGATAACGGATCCCAGAGCACGTCCTCAGGACTTAGCTAGGTTTTCAGCTTTCACTTTAAAATCGCATTATTTGTCAAAATTCTCTTGAAGATATATGCAAGAAGCCTCGTATTCCATATTATTTTCTTCAAAATGAAAGTTAAAGTTGCTTTGTTTAAATCAATTTTCCTGAACTGAGTAACATTAGATACTTGAGAAATTATTCCTAATCGCCATTTTGTGCAACAGCCGTCGACAGTATCCAAGACGCGTTGCATGTCATTTTCTGAGTGGTATTTAAGCAATAATTTTGGGCGGAAAGAAGGAATATGAATTTGTAATTGTCAATTATGGCGTTTGGTGTTTTTAATTTCACGGCTAGGTCGTTTATTAATACAGGGAATAATCTTATGAATAAAGTGTCTTATTGTAGAATATCAAATTGCATAGAAACCAGTCTGTATACTTGTCACTGTGCTGAACACATGAGCAATTCTCTATCTACAGTGTTGAAAGCTTTCTGTAAGCCAATGAATGTGACAAAAGTTGAGTAATTGTTCTAAATTCTAGTGTTCAATGTAAAAGTTTAATTTAGAAACGATCTATGTTTCCGAAAACCGCTTTGTTCATCTACTACAGTGTAGAAGCTCGTTGTCTTTGAAAAAAGTGTGTCTCGGTTAGAAGGGAACCTGTTAGTTTTGGCCGCTACACATTGCAAACTTATTCCTCTGTATATTAGCGAGACTCTTGATCCAAAAATTAAGATTGGCCAGATGATTGTACGACGCTAATTGAACGGTGCAATGTGTGTATCAGATATTAACAAAAACATCTTATGCAGTATTTGAATAACATCCCGATTTTCAAGACTTCAAAGAACATCTCGTTATTATCTGCCGAATAACCGACCTTGAATTTTTTAACAACACATCGCATGCACTTCGTCTATTTGTCTATTGAGATCAGTGTTTAACTGGTATAATGGGTCCAACATGCTGTGTTCTTAGTGATCTTTATTATTTAAAGTTTGAGTTTAAAATTCATCGTCAGTGGGCCAGAGTCGTAACTCTGAATTCTGAATTATCTTTTGTTTGAAATTTCATTAATAATTGTTCGAGCGTTCAATTCGATAAGACGGCCAGCGTCGGACGTAATGGATATGAGGTAAACATTTTTATAATTCTCAATATCCCGATTTCGACTTTTCTCTACAAGTATAGTTTTCTTTTTCAATAAATGATGAAAACGAAATTTTTACAAGACCTGGCTTTCTAAATCTACCATTGAGACAAGCGGCTGCTGTGAAGTTTTATGCCATCACCAGGCTTGCTCACGATATCACGCGCAACGTAAATGTTTACGTTTTGAGGTAAAGGCCCTAACCATTCTTAATTTTCAATAGTGTCTATACGACGAGCAATTGAATCAATATACCGCGACAATCTTTTTTTTCTCAAACAGATATACATTTACTTACGAAACATATGTTTCATATTTATATAATAACCAGCCAGTGGATGATACATCGAAAGTGATTAACATGCCCTTGCTTGGCATGGATCATACGGGAATGGCGTCTAAACTATGTAGACGGTTAGAGACAAAATGAAGGCGGCAGCATTGTGAACGGAAATTATACCGATATATTTACGTTGCAATTTTATGTTTTGCATTTGGTAAAATCAGATATATATATCTATAAAACATAAAACAATAATTGGGCTGTTTACAAAGAATTGTTGGGTCGAAGGTGAGGTGAAGGCGAGTCAAACACCAATCGGCAATGTAGATGAAAAACATGATGAATATTTATTTACTTGTCATTACCTGTGTGCCTTGGATTTCCGTTGATGAAGACATGGTCTTTGATATCACCTTTCTCTGTCGTTCTAAAACGAAACATTAACACACACTGTTAATCAATTCGTTAGTGAAAAAAATCAAACATTTCATTTCAAAAAGAATTTCTTGTGAAGATATTACAATGTAGTAGTTCAATAAACAGTGCACTGAACAAATTTGCTTCATTGATTCACTGATTTTGGAATTTTTTTAAGCTTAAGTTTTCTAAACATGACTTGTTCTAAGGTAATATATTACATGACATCGGTGCATCGTTATCGATTAAGTCGTATTTCTTTCAAAAACATAATAATTTTAGCTAAGATATGGCTGATAAACTTGTTTTAGTTTATTTTTTTTAAACAAATTAATATACCGATATATTTTACCGATAGAAAATCTACAAGAAAAATTATATTAGGTTCGTGTAAAAATGCATAAAATATTAGTACATACATGTAAAATAAAGTATACTTTTTAACCATCGCAATTTTACAATAGGCTCGACTATTGATTAAGTAAATAATTGCTCAAACAGCCATGAAATGTGTGTCTGCCTTTTGTTAATACGTATAAGCAAAGCCACAAAAACTCTCTAACCCAAATTTTTAAATGGTTGGGTTATTTTTTTTTTTTTTTTTTTTTTGCAGAAATAAAACTGAAATCTTTGAGAAGAGTTTCTAAAAATTATTTTGTCAAACATAAACATACTTTAAAGAGATATCTTAAAAATATAAAAATTATTAATTCCATGCAGTGCAGGGCTTTTTCTTGTTGCCGATCAATTCAATACTTAAGCCCGAAGTATCCGGATTTCAAATTTGATGTGGATGTAGACGATAATCAATAAAAAATATTAGTAAATCACACGTTGGCAGGATTCAATTGTGTCATTTTGCGACTATAATCTATACATTGATATCTAAAATAGAATTGATATTTTCTCTTCATACTTCGGTATACATAATGTAAAAACGATTTGTTTTGCAGATGGTGATGATGAAAAAAGTATAGAGAGCAAAACTTTATAAAATAGGTTTTAAATTTGTTTCCTTAAAATAATATTTGCAATTGAAATGTACAATGTTTAAATCTTGAAATTTCCACAGGATTTAATTTCGATAAATATTACTACAAAATAACAAAGCAGCATTATACAACCTGACATTTGTAGTCCTTAACAATTGCATGGAATGTTCGACGTGGTTCCTTTAAAAAGTCGATGACAAATTTGTATCGGGGTTTTAAACTGAACTGCACTGATGAAATACGTCGTATTCAATGAGACTTTTAAAAACGCACAGTATATTGATTTTCCTTGGTTTATAAAGATTATTATCAAGGTTGTCGTTGGAAACGGAATACATTGTTCCTTATTGTTGCTTTGTTCCTTACAAATTTTGTCCACACAAGTTCTCTAAAACGGTTTGGTCGATTTTCATGAAACTTTTAGACCTGATAAATATTAATCTGAACCTTATTGGCAATTGTTTATATTGATAAAGTTATTTCCGGTTTTGGTATATTAACGTTTTAGCGATTTTTAAAGGTTTGGTTTGTCTACGGAACTGCTCCTAGACTATAAAAGATATTGAGTTTAAATTTTTAGGGATGTTAGATAAAAGATAGTAGATGTGTTTAATTACAATCATATCTGTCTGACTGAAAAGGCGCCAAAGCTCGCCTGTACCAGAAAGTTGATAAAAAACGTCGTGATTTTTTTTTTTTTTTTTTTTGTATCTATTTTCTGGAAAATATTTTGTTAAAACATGCAATGCAAATAAAGTTTATATTTACAAGATAGTTAGTTTAACATAAAAAAAAGGGGATGGTCTTAATTTAGGGACCAACAGGGTTTAAATTCTTTAATTAATATCTCTTTATTAAGGGATATTTTGTAATAGGTTATAGAAGCAAAAATGTTCATCTTACAGTTATGTACCCATACAATGTAATGCTTGTACGTAATTACGGGTTTTTAGGGGTCAGGTGTCCAAAACTTTGACCACCTATATCGCAATGAGGAGCAATTGATAAGCAGTATAGAATAAAAGATGCTCATAATGATGTACTTAACAACATTTCGTTAAACGACCCCGATAAGGAGATAAGGGGTCGGCCCCTAGAACGTTCTTTCTCAGATATCTAAAATCGGTAACGAATTTCCAAACACTTGTTCAACAAAATGAGTTTAAAATAAAATGACCTTTTATTTGATATCAAGGAAAGGATTGGTCCCTCAAATTAGGGACCCAGATGGGTCTAAAGTCTTTTATCCATAGCCCTTTACTAAGGGATATTTTGTAATAAGTTATAGAATCAAAAATATTTACCTTACAGTTACGTACACATACAATATAATTATTTTTTTAATGTATTACATAATAGGATTTTTAGGGGCCATAAGTAAACATCTTTGATCTTTTTTATCTTAAATAAGAGATATACAAGTATTTGAAAAAAATAAATAAGATGCTCATAACAATGTAGTTTAGAGTATGCAATCCTCAATATTTCGAAAAATAGCCCAATTAAGGATATAAGGGGTCGGTCCCAAAAACGTTCCTTCCCAGAAAACTCAATATCGGTAACAAATTTAATAAACACTTGTTGGACAAATTATGTTTAAAAACATAAGCCCTCTCATTTAATATAAAGTAAGGGACCGGTCCCTCAAATAACAGACCAATAGGGGTCTAAGGTCTTAAATACATAGCTCTTTACTCTTCGCATGTATTACATAATCAGGGATTTTAATGGGCTGGAAGTCCAAACGTTTGATCCTATTTTCCCCAAAAGGAACACTTTTTTAAAAAAGCGATACAAAAGAGCATTAGGACTCCGCCCCTTTTTCCAGATCATGTTTCGTTGTCAAATATAAAAATCAAGGGCATATCAACTTCTAAAAATCGGGCGGAAGACCTCCTTGTTGCTCGCAACGAGATCGTGTCTAGTCTTTTGCTTCTATTTTAACATAGAGGTCATTTGCACAAGGCGATATACCTTTGCGGTATTAACAAAATGGCTAAATATCGCATAATTTTCAAACAGATATTTATTTAAGACCTTATATCAATTGCATTTCTCCGGAATTATTGAGTACTTATTATTTGGGGTTCTATTTCAACTAGAATCTTAGTAGTTACCTAGGCTACTACTAAACTTTTCGTTAACACTATCAATTGTTTCAATTTATTATACAATCGTACTAAACACACTTTACAAACGATACGTGATATTGCAGACTGATCGTTTTGCCTTTCATTTTCAGTTAAAAACGGACGTATTTTAAAAATCCGCCTAAATAATAGTAAATTTTATAAGATTGTAAATAGTATATAGATGATTTTTCACATAATATTATTTCCTTTATGTTTGAACATTTATTTTACAACATTAGACATACTTTACTTCATAATTTTTAAGCGATGTTTTACCTAAGTTTAGATTTAACATGTCTATTATTTATTTTTTTTGCAGTCGGAGAAACGGTCTTAAGTTTCCTTCAAAAAAAGAGAGGTGTATGCAATTTAGATATTTTAACGTTGCGACCCTATCTGTGTTTGTCTATTGGAAGCAACCTTTAATTCTGAATATTGAGTATCAAGAATATCATTATTTTAATTTCTTTGATCATTTTCTGTAACGTTATAAGAGAAGAAGCTACTTCAATCAGTGGTTTTCAAAAAAGCACCCGAATTTGAAAACAAAATTGTCGATCTAATTCTGAAATATTTATTCTCGGCAAATAATGATTCAATCTCAGACCCCTATCTTATGCTTCGGAAATCATTTTAAAAAATTCCAAGGCCGTGTTTCTTCCCCTAAATAGATATATGTTTAAAAGAAGCAAGATGGCATTTTTTTTTAAATTTTACAATTTACCCGAAAAAACAAATTATAAACGTTCCAATTCTAAATTCTTTTGTTAGCTCACCTGAGCCGAAGGCCTAAGTGAGTTTCTCTGATCGAATATAGGCGAAAATAACATAAGGTTAAAATAACCTGCTGCAATTTTGACTCTTAGTTTTTGTTTTTGTTTTTTGTTTTTGTTTTTGTTTTTTTTTTATCCGTGATCCCTGAACAGTTTTGGGGAACCAGAAGCTTTTGAAAGTTTCATAAAAGAATATTTTTGGAAAATTGTTAAATATTTTCTCTAGATCTGTGGACGGGGACCTGAAGAAGATAAACTATAATATGGGAATACAGCTTAGAATTTGTTTGCCCCTACCCCCCCTTTCCTAAACTTTTGATTTGTCTTGGGAGAGGTTCAAAAATCAGTAAATGAATGTGTGCGAAAAAACTTTTAGAATATTCTTAGTTAAAATCACAACGCTACAATTTGAAATATTTTTATGTAATAAATCATCTCGATTCTGTATTGATGACATAACAACACTGACATAAATATCTTTATTCGACTTTATTAAGCTGCTTTATTTATAGTTGCATGTAGCTGCTCTGATTAGAGTTATGACCAATGTTAATCAGGTGAGCGATATTGCCCCTTGGTCTCTATAATGCATTTACTTTTTGTTGACAGATATAGTTTATCATTTCTTGTTTCCACTTAACCATTAGTTGTATAATGGTAATTTATGGTATTCATTTTAATTGTGCAATGATGAATCTAATCAAACAGTCTTTTTTTGGAAACGGATGACACTGCAATCCACTTTAAAATCAAGAAAAGTAGAGAACCTGTCAAATTTATACTTTTGTGACCACAAATTCAATGATATAACATTGTTGGAATCTAACCATAATTCTTCTGGAACGGACAGGGATAGAAAAAGGCAAACAAATAGCAGGGCACATACTTAAGTGATAGGGACACTGTTACGTTCAGATCTTAGCCAATGGTTGTTTATATATTTTGACAGCAAGAATGATTGCCAACCCTATCACCAATGGTCATTTCAGATTAACTAGCTGTTCAATGTTTACTTTCTCATGAGTTTTCGTTGATATCTAATTAGTTGTTTTCGTTATTTATTCGGTGTAATATGATTTGTAGTGTCAGTTTCAATGTTTTGAAAAAGTTCTTCCATGCAATGAGGATCACACGAAATGAATCTAGAAGGGCTAAAATTTTACACTATGAAGGAGAAAATGTGTACGACGCAATTGACACATTTCTAACTAAAGAGGACTAACATGACTATGTGCTGGCTAAATATAATCTTACGAAATATATCATACATTATGGCATTCATAGTGAGATCAAATCACAAATAATTCAAAGCGGTGATTCGTGGCTCATTATAATGAAGGGGCTGCATGGGCCGAATTGGACGCCCAAGCAAATCTTTGATGCAGTCAAACTGATAAAAGTGTCACAGCTTCAAGCCTCAGAAGATCGAAAGAGCCAAGTGTCTTTAAACAACTCAAGAACAAGAAAACGAGTCAAAACGGAAAATAGAACTAAATTTAAATTGCCTGAATTTTGCGAAAGACTGGCCACACAAAGAAAAAACCCTGCCTTGCCAGAGGCGTAATGTGTTATTAGTGTAAGGACTTTTTGCAATAGCTGATCGTTCTAAATCGAATTATCACTAAGCAATGATATCCTGGAAACAAAAAAGTAACAATCTTGGACCCCTAAATAGGAATGTTTGACAGTTTAAATAATGATACTCATCTTATTATGTTGCCGCTCAGTCAAAGAGTGTTGATAGGTTGTTTCAAACATTTTTTTATTATTATTTTCTTTAATTTCTTTTATATATGAATGAATAGGTTCTTTGCAGATTCGAATGATAATAATATGGATATTTTGTTTTCCTGCCAATTTCGATTATCATAAGTTAAACCATTTTACATTTTAATTTCAAAAATATAGTATTCACCATTGAAACATTAGATAAAAAAATGTATTATTCATAACCATGTCGTAATTAATATAATATTTTTATTTTATTCCATTTCTTGATTGATATTTTCCTCTAATTTGTAGCATAATCGATGAAACTAAATCGTTTCCACGTTATTGAAAATCGACAATTTTGGTCAATGTGATTGACTAATACTCAATCAAAAAAATGTTCTTAATTGAAAGCAAACTAAAACAGACGTACATAACGGATAATCAAATTTAAAAGAAAATGATATAAGTGTACAAGGAATAAAAAAATAATGAAAAGAATTTATAAATATTTGCATCAAACATCAGTAACGCATTATTTTTTTTACTTTTGTTTTAAATATTCAGACTTATTATTTATTAAATTTGTTTGTATTGTAATTTTTTTTAAAAATAAATGTTAGAATTGCAAACTTGCAAATTAGTGATATACTCTGTTTTATGAATGGTTTCCTTCGAAATGTTTGGAACTCTTCTTTACACGGTTGCATATTTTTTTCAAATCTCTTGTATGGCATATATAAGGAAAAACAACTCTATACCAACCCTTGTGTATCTCAATACTTTATTGTTAAATTTCGGCTTAATATTTGATATATTCTGAAACTTCATTTCTAGGTTTTTAAAAAACTGACAAAAATATAGGATCCGTGGCATTTATAGGTCAAATAATATAGTTGTAAATATAGTTGTTTACAACTTACAGCGATCGGCAGAAAATGACATTCTACATAAAAAAAATCAACCCCTACACCTACAATCTCTCCTGGCATTTCGGTATTTTCTGTAATATTCACTCATCCCATTATTTCTTTCAAATATCTATATTTTTTTGCCAATCGCGTAGTGCCTATCTATTTAATTCTTGTTACAATGTTCTATTACTTTTCTCTGATGTAAACATCCGGGGGTTTAGTACTCTTATTTCACAATAGAATTGGATATCAATAAGCCGTTTCAATTTCAATTTCTCATTGCGTAGCATTAAAATCTCATAACATTGCATAGGAATCTCATAGCATATCATTAAGATCGCATACCATAGCATATCATTAAACTGTAAAAAGAAATGCATGAAATGACTCTATTTACAAAACTTATTTATCATAAGGTGATGTTAACTGATACATGAATGAAAAACATTACTTGTAGGTTATATAACCCATTTTTTTCTTGTATGTTTTACCTTAAGGAAGACGGACCCAATTCAAGATTTCGCACCTCTGCGCAGATTCCGCGCATATGCTATGAATATGACTGTCGTAATTACTTATATCAGAATAGGAGAAAATAATAAAACATAATTTGTGATACCAAAATATTTCTAGATGAAGAAAAATTAAGAAAAAAGAATTAGTCCGAATTTCCTCGGTTTGCGACAAGTCCGTTATATTTCTACGGTTTATAAATCATAAAATGCACAAAGGCAGTTTATAGTCTTATAATTTGGTAGATATTTAGATAATTTATACCTTAACCTTACACTATTTATTTATATAGCAGTTAATGTAACTTCAGGAAATAATTAATTATGTCCTTTTTTCAATGATATTTCTGAAGAAAAATGAACCATGTAGTGAGCTTTGATACAACCTCTCAAAATGTAACTTCAGGTAATAATTAATTATGTCCTTTTTTAAATGATATTTCTGAAGAAAAATGAACCATGTAGTGAGCTTTGATACAACCCTCAACAAATTTAGGTCGATGACCTACATTTTTTTGCTGTTCATCGGTAAGCTAACTGACTTCTTAATATTATAATTTTTATTAGAGTAAAAAATCTATTGAAGAATTTTTGAAATATCAGTTTTTATACCACACCCCAGAAAATTCCCATTACTTTCTATTTTGAAACGTCCCCAGTAAAATAAGGAAGTCGATGTATTTTTTTATTGATTTTCACTCACCATTAACTGATTAACATTATGTAAAAATTTGAATAAAAAATCTATTGTAGAAATGAATTGGGTCCGCCGTCCTTAATCTCTGTATTATTTGTATTTATAATATTGTGTGTATGTTATTCTTACTCAATGTTTTATTTATTATCGTAACAAACTTGGAAACCACCATCCGCTTTCATTCTGATGGGTTACAATGAAATAAGATATTTTTTTTTATTTCCCCAAAATTAGTGAAGAATAATTAACGCGTGTGATAAATAAAACTATAAGGAAACATTTATATGTGTACATATTTATGGTGGACATTTATAAATTACGGAGTCTATAGCTAAGAAACCAATGTATTTATACAGCACATGTACAACGATTAACATAATATGAATCCAAGGTTTTTTTTTATTCTGAGTATGTTTATATTACATATTTTGAATCTTTAATTACAAATATTGCCCTTATGAATCCAATGAGAATAAAATTAGGAATGTGTTATTTTAGGGGTCCTTTTGAAAGAAAAAAAACAGGTTAATCTTGAAATATAAATCATTTTTTGCAACTTTTTTTTATTTAAATAATTGACTACCGTGGTATTATTTCATTAAAACTTTTAAGTGTTTAAAACATTACTATCCATTGTGAGAAATTAGCTTGGTGAAGAGATATACACTTGATGTAAACTAAAAAACAAATCACAATACACAAATGGGAATAACATTTAGTATATAAACGTTTTGTTTAGGAATGAGTCAACTGGTTCCATTTTAAAATTTCAAAATATTTTAGATTTTAATTTTTCTTTTAAAAATAACCTAAAGAATAAAAAAAAAACGAATTAGGAAATGATGTCATATCATGTTTACTAAACCGCAACAGCACAAATGTTAACATTAAATTATATATGTATGTAAACCGCACGTCATCTTCGACAAAAAAACAAAAAAAAAACAACAACAAAAAAAGAATCTGATGAAAAAATTCAAGTAGCATTCTTTTTGTTATGTTTAATGTTGAAAGCACTGTTTTAAACGACATTGCATTTTAAGGTTATTTT